>OY728127.1:558886228-560172478 GCA_963277665.1 Viscum album | reverse complement strand
CCTTCTGTGAACTTTATAGATATGTGTAGCATGAAGAATATAGAGGCATTCTCATATATTTATATGATAATATTTTGATAATTATATATAAATGGAGTAACACATGAGTTGAAATGTCCAGGTACTTACGCAAAGCATACTGAGCAATGTGTGTCATTTGGGTAGTGTGTTGTATAGAACAATTAACATATCTATTGAATGCAATGGATTAGTGAAAACAAGGTAGAAGGGAAGTGAGAATATATCTAGGTCTTCAAAATAGATAATTTTCTTGCACTATCTTGATACCCATTCTTAGAATAGTAGAAGAATGTGTGTGTACAAAAGAGGTTTGAGAAGGAGAAACAAAATAGTGCACAGATATTCTAGTTTGTGGATTTGGTATAGAATAAAATTCATAATATAAGAATTTTGAATGAATGAATATTATTTATATATTTTGTGTGGGTGATAAGAACACAACATATAGTGTATTTTGTCAGGCTTCTATGGAAACAGATGGGTCAGTGTGTGTGAACATACAAGTTATACTTGATGGAATAGAAAAGTAGATATTCTATTACACATACCATTGTGCAAAGAATTTACAGGGTACATACAAGGGAAAAAAATATTTATGTCTACATGTATTCATGAAAATATAATTTTCATCATAGATGAAAGAATATCACATGATGAATCATGTGTGTAATAATTTTTTTAGTAAAAGGAATATTTTTCTAACAAATTGTGGAAGTAGGAAACTTGCTATTTGTTGAAAAAATTCAGTTGTTCATTATTTTGTTACTATGAGATGAAGTAGAAGTGATATATTCCATTAATTAATAATATTATACTAAAATTAATAATATAAAGTGTTGTTTATTACATTCAGTGGTAGGCATAGATTTTCAGTTGAAGTGTGAAATTGTAGAATTAGTTTATTCTCAGTAGTTCGATGAGGAAGGTCAGTTTTGTATTGTAGTGAAAAGCCTCTAAGTAGCGTCTCCCCCACCCTACCACACTTCTAGGGTTTAAGCTCTGTTCCCATCCCCTTCCCCCTCCAATGCATCGATTTTCCTTGGCGTCGTCGCTCAGGATCTCAACTGGGCGTCGAGGTGGTCCCTGGTTGTTTCAGGTTTGCAATTTGGCTTCGGTGTGGTCAAGATCTTGATGTGGCGGCCTTTGGTGGTTTGGATCTCGGTTTCTGGAATTCAGTGCTTGGATCAGCGTCGTGTGACAAGCTTTTTGGCTTCGAAGTCTAGCGCGTCGACATGGCTTGGAAATGAATTCTAGACTCCGGATATGGTCTCCGCTGACCTTCAGCTTTAGGTGTGTTCGGGTGTGGCTCGGCATCTGCTCTGACATGATTCGGAGGGGGAGGGTTCTATTTTTCTTCACATGTTTTGATTTTGGTGCTCTGGTGGGGGTCTTGCGGTGGTGGCCTTGTGGGAGGGGCCCCAGTCTCCCCTGCTGGTTCCTTCTGCATCCTATGGGTCACCCGATTTGGAAGTCGAATGGGGTTCTTTCGCAGTTTGGATCTTTTCAGCTCCATCCCAGAGAGGCATTGTCTTCTTAGACCTGCTCGGCACCCCTGATCAACAATAATCCATCGATGTGGTGTTGGATCCTAATCCTGGGTGATGAATATTTGGCTCCATTCTCCTTGGTTTGTCCCCATTTGTGGGTTTCTACCGATGTATTCGAAGGATGTCTTGTGGTTGAGATGAGGCTCTTCTTGTTTCAGTTCTAGCGGTGATTTGTGTGGGAGAGTTCTATTTGGATCTACCCTTTGGGTTTTCTTCATTTTTATTATGGTGTTTTGGATTTGGGTGATTTCAGTATCTCAGTTTTGATGGCTGCTACGATTGATGATTTTGGTGGAAGCTTTTTTTTTGATCCTGGAGTTGGGAAGCTAGTGCAGCTAGACTCGATCACTTGGAACAGGACCAGAGGAGGATTTAGAGCTTGCATCTCAATGTTGTAGTGCTTTTCAGATTTTTTTGTATGAGAGGGTATGATGCTAGTCATCGGATCTGGCCTGTACATTGAGATAGGACACTTGCATGCCGATTTTCATCGTAGTGTTGGAGTGCTTCAACTTATTTTATGATAGGGAAGGGTCTGATTTAGTTTTTCAGTTTTGTTTTCACTCTTTTTTCCTTTAGGTGTGATTGTCCTAGGACTATGTATTCCTTTGGTTTCTCCCCCATTCTTCCCTTATAAGGGGGCTTTATCAATAATAAAAATATTTGAAGGCCTTCGGGCCGTTGGATGGATTTTGTAGTGTAAGATTGAATTTATTGTAATATTTTTCACTCTATTAAGTGTTTAAATTGTGAAAAAATTATCATATTCCATTATAAATAACACTTTTTGGATTCTATTATAATTTGGGGAAAGGTTCATACCTACCCACTGTGGTTTTCAATGTGATACCTGGCCAACCAACTTGTAATTATTGATTGATTTCTAGTGGATAATTTTTGTCTCATATTATCCTGAACATAGAAAGGATGTTTTCACCTACTCCATGGGTGAACCACATAATAATACATTGTTCTATGGTTCATTTAAATTTTGTATTTCATGTGGTATTATTTTTCTTATTATCAGGGAAGATCCATTCACTCTATCAAGTGAAAAGGTTCATTTTATGAAGGGGGTAAGAGAAAAGAAAATAATTTTTTGAAAACATATGTACACTAATTCACCCCCACTATTAGTGTACCTATATGATCCACTGGGAATTTCAGATTGATATTTGGATTTAATTTCTATATATTTTAATATGAAATTAATTGGATATTTCGAGAGACCTTTAATTAAAATGATATTTTTAATGGATGCTAAAAGTTTCTTATTTTAAAGATTTAATATTTTCACTATTCCACATTTCTATATTTCATCTGATCTATTGGAATTCATCTGAAATACTAATTTTGTACTCTGTAGTTCTTTGTTTTTCTCTTTTGAACACTAATTTTGTATTTAGAATTGGTAAATTTTATAAACTTTTTATTTCTATTAATATAATTTTCATTTCATAAGGTACATCCTTAATAGTAGTCAGTTTTGGATAATTCCCCCATATTTAGGAAGGTTCGCTTCATATTTTTTAATGTTTGAGGAATTCTTAAATTCTTTAAATCAATTTCATAAGGTATAAATCATTGAAAAAGTTTAGTAGGTTATTTTTCTATGTTATACTTTTCATAAAGTAAATTTTAGACTTCATAATATTCTGAATGTTAGAATTTTTTTGAAGTTGGACACTTTTTATGGTTCATTTTCCCTCTTAGAGGGGGAATGGATTGTCACCTCCCTTTTTCAAATCCAAGGAAAAGCCATTATTAGGGGTTTACGAAACCATTTTAGAAGGATCCTTATCTTTGTGAAAATTTATGTTCATCTTCCACAAAGGGTTAAAAATCCCATGTGTGCCCTAATTCCTCAAATAAAAATTAAGGAAATGGGATACTAATCATATATTATATGAGTTACCAGATATGTTCATGAAGATTACAGTGGAATATGGAAGAGTTAATTGAGTTGTAATCCTAAATACTTATTTCATGGATTCAAATCTAGATGTACTGAAAGATGTGACATTTATGGGGGGAGATCTACATGAGTCTTCATGAGGGGGACAATGATCAATGATAACCACCACATGGAGAACTTGGATATGATATTTAATATTATGGGATATGAGTTAACATATGAGGTTTCATCTAATTGGGGTGTAATTCATCTAAAAGGGGAAAATATTTCAAGAGAAATACACATATGAAAGATACATTATAGAGGATTGATAAAATTTCTTGTATATAAACATTAGTGGATCAAAAAAATGTGATGGAGTTTCCAAGAGGTGATAATCACCTCATCATAAATTTTTTTTATCTCCTTATCATATCCTTCTTTTATCCCATTAATATATTATAATAATATCTTTTTTACAATACACTATTTTGATTATTATTTTTAGCTAAACCTAGTTGATTAAACTTTATTGTTTTAATATTCAATTTTCACATCAGTTTTTTTTCCTATTTTTTGTTGTCACTACTATTATTTATTTTATATAATAGAAATCACATTTTTATTTTCAATATTTAATAATGTCTTTTTTATTAACGTAAAAAAATTAATAATGTTTTTTTCTTAAATAACTTGATAAAGGGGTTTTCAAATCATTGTAGAGAAGCTCACGAAATTAAAATAACAATTGGATTTGGGAAAAATAATTCCATACTTTTCATAGATAAGTTGAGTTTTGTAATTTAAAAAATATAGTACTTATCCACAAGTATGTTAACTTCTCTGATAGAAGGTGTTGATTTCATTTCGTGGAAATTTGTCCTAGAAAAAATTAACTTCACATAAATAAAGTAATATCATTTTAGGATCAGACTGACATTATTCCCTAAGCTTTGTAATCATCTGCCACCACTATTGTTCAATGCCACTACTTGTGTTTCATTCATTCATAAATTATTTCACAACCCTTGAATTGGTTTTTAATTTTAATAAAATTGAAAATTCATTCAGCATTCTCCTAGTATATCATCTTTTGTAAGTATTTTTGGGTTATTTTTCTTGTTTTACACCTATTTTTACCTTCCTTGTGTTTTGGCCATTGTTATCACTATAATAAGGTTATAAGGTTTATAAATAAATATTATTATTTACCCAATTTAGTGTGATAATTTTACATCAACTATAGGGATAGATTTTTCTTATTGAGAATAGAAAATAAAAATAAAAAATCAAAAACTATTTCAAGAAAAAATTAAAATTGTCTAGAGTATGACAACTATATATATAACTAAATAGTTAATTAAATCATCCCAAAATTAATAATCCCTCCATTGCTATAAAAAAATATAATGGAAGATCATAGGGAGGTTGTTGACCATAAATTATTTTTCATAATCCTTAACCTAGATATCAATTAACAAAGAGACCTAGACTTAGGGATTTCCAAATATCGACTCTATCATGAAATCCCTATTTGATCTGATTGACTCATAGGTCCAGGAATAATGAGATAAATTAGTCTTACCTTTCTATGTTTTAACCTATAATATTACACCTAATGAAGATTCAATATAATTCAATAATTACATTAAGAGTGTGGTGCAGTAGATTCCACCTCATGGGTTGAGTCAGGAAGAGCTCAAGTTGAGAGTCCTCCCATATTTTTAAAAGGTAATTTTAAGAACTATTTCAAATAGATGGATAGGGAAATATTTTTTAAACATTAATATGTCTTTAATATTAATAATGCAATTTTACCCAAGAATAATGAAATAAAATTTAATACATTAGATCACTGGTTTTTTTAGGATGAGGGTGAACTATTTCATGAGAATTGAGATATATTATAGGTTTTAATAGGTAGTGTCTAAACCTCCAATTTATTTCTCATTTATTGGGAGACACATTTTACAATGGTCTCACCCTTTACCATCAAACACTTATAGATTAGCCTTTTAGAATGGATTTCTCTAATAAAACTATTGAATAGTTATTTTTTTCCAATATCCTTGAACAAAACTATAAACACAAAATATCTAGTAGACGATCCATTCGTAAAATAGAAATAAATTATATTAGAAAAGATTATTTATAGGTTTCTAGAATTTATATTGGTAATTGTTATCAATTAATAATAGATAAATTCCATCATTGTGGAATGTTTTGTAACTCTATATCTTGTTACAATATCTTTAAAATGACTTCTCAACCACCTAAGAATGCTAAATTTTCTAGTTATGGAAAAAGGATGAACGTTAGAGGTGACCCTATTTCAAAATATTATATTATGTTCTATATAAATAAAAAAACTTTATTGGAATGAACAAAGAGTATTTAAACATTCTGATGCCCCAACATTCCCATAATATTCATGACCTTAATAAAAAAATTATCATAGGGATGAGCCATTTAATTTTCAAGGTGGATTAATTAAAATGTAATTTTTTGTACGTAAGATCAATTTACAAGAAGCTTTCCATAATTCTAAAAATATATGTTGAGTTCTATGATTAAAAATCATGATTTACTAATGGGGAAACTAGAAAGAGATATGGATTTATGAGATAAAGTAAATCTTCTAAGTACTACATAAGTGTATTCTTGGGATAACATCATGTTTTCAACCACAATTAGAGGTTTGAAAACTCATGAGGATGTTGGGATGACCGTAGGGCTATTTAAACTAATCATTTGAAAAAATATAGAAATTATGATCTAGAATTCATAGATTCTAAAAATCTGGGTATAAAGTATGAAAATTGGTCAATTTTAAGTATATTACGTTAAAATATAAGAGGACTAGACTTAAAAATGAAAAAAATACCCAATGATAAGAAATATATAAGGAAGAACATGAGGGATCACCCTATATCTATTGAAAGCTTACTCCACTGATATAATTCCCTTAAAAAGTCAAGACTATGATTCAAGAACATAATGTGTTCAAGTTCATTAGACTTTTCAATTTTTTCAAGTGAAAATCTGTATCATTTAATATTAAATCCATGTCCCATTATATTTGAAATAATTGAAAAATATTATTTCGAACAAGAAAAACATGGAGGAATTTTATAATTAAAACCTCACTTAATAGTGAAATATTTTCCTTTAAAATAATATCCCTCATGAGATCAAATATCTAGATACATTTTCCATCATGTTTCTTATAATTACCCATACCTGGTACAAACCATAATTATGTACTAATTACTATAAATTAACATTATTACATTAAAAATATTTTTTTGGTTTTGTGTTTTATAGAAATAGTAAAACCATTACATAAAAATGTTTAAATTTTCATACATTGTACCTTTTTCATCAAATATGTTCTTAAATTTACACCTATTTTTTAATTCAAGAATTTTTTTTCTTAATTTAATAAGATTCACCATAGCAGAAAATTTGATCTCACTACAATTTATACACATACATAGATCTTGTGAAAAATATTTGAAAATATGGGATGACCAAAAAAAGTATATTAATGGGTATAACAATAAAGAAAATACATTAGTCCATTGAAAACATGAAAACTTTGAATTGTTTTTTCTTTTTTACAATAATATTTTACGGTATAACTAAAAAAACTACATCTGAAAATAAACCTTTTCTCATAGAAAAATTTTGAAACCCATTGTATGTATATATAACTATGAATGAATTGTGAGGAACCTGAGAAATCGTTATGATTTTACTTGAAAAAATTTTCACCTTTAAAAGTTAATAATATTTCCTTACTTCTTGAAATGAAAATACTGCCATAAAACCCATGGTTAGTATAGAAAAATCATATAAGAATATTTGAGATTCATATTACGAACCCGTGTTCACTCATGTTTAACTTATGTTAGAATAGTGGGAACCCAGTTAAATATATTGGAGAAACCTACCCAGTTATCTCCCACATTTTAACATTCAAATACTAATCATTACCAAATACATTAGAGAGTTATATACGGCCCATATATCATCATGAGCTATATCGGGAATCACATGCCATCATATATAATTCCCAAGTACTATATCATGAAAAAACACTAGTATTTTTTCACATTTTCATTAAAAAACATTGAAAAACCAATTTGGAACCATATAAAAAAGAAGTTTCTATTTTGATATAAAAATAAGTGTAAATTTCCTTTTCATTTGAAAAAAACATTAAAGTCAAAAAATATAAAATAAAATGGAATAATATATTATTTAGAAGACTATGAAATCATGAAGATGATGACACTTAAAAAATGGACATGATGGTGGGAAAAACCATTTCATGCGGTAAATGTTTTAAAAGAAGGTTCTTTTCACACTTTAAGAAAAAGGTTATAAATGAGTCACAAAGAAAATGATTAAGAAATTCTTTTCAAAACCATTGAAATAAAAATCATGTCCAATAGAATATTCCCATAAAAATTATATAAAATTTATAAATAAATTTATAAAATATATATATGGAAGAAAAAGTGTTAAAAGAAAACATTTAAACTTTTAAAATATGTTTTTAAGAAAAAATATCTTTGCTTGAGTCCAAAACTGTTTTGTACATTATTTTAATAAAGAGTAATAAAATTTTGTTAATTATTTACTTTATTTATATCATTTTTATGTAAATTAAATTTTTATTATAACTTTTATTTAATTTATTACCAGGATTTGTTTTATAATTTTTTTTAAATTCATATTGGATGTTTTTAGGCTATTCGGTTCTTAAAACCAATATGACTTCGATAGGTTGATCGAAGTCCAAGGGGTCATGTTTAAATAATCTATATAATATTAATTATGTAATATTATAATTTTTATAAATTAAATAAACTTTTATAAAAATCAATGCAAGGTGGTGATGAAAAATGAAATTCATCAAATCTTGGAGGTGGTAGTCTGCACATACACATGAGAAATGTTTTCATTTCTCTAAAATATGTAAATGAAAAAAATGGGTAATGAATAAAATTTATAGAATTATATTCTTGTAAAAATTTTCATAGTAATTCAGTAATTAGATCCTTAGGACTGACTATGGGAGGTGGTAATTAAAAAATAAAACACATCATTCATAGGGGTTGTAATTTTCACGTATGCATGAGTTGGGATATCCATTTTTCAACGAAGGGAAGGGTAATGAGGTGTATATTATATTATATTCAGATAACCATAATTATTTCATAAATATCATATATATTCCTTAAATATATCTTTATAACTATCCATTTGATGTGGTGATGAAAAATGAAACAAATCACTTTGTGGAGGCAGTAGTCTACAGGTATGCATCAGTGATGTTTTCATTTCCCATAGGAAGAAAAGAGGTAGAAAATAATTTTTTTATACCCATAATACCATTCCATTATAGTGAATATATTTATTTAATTATTTTAGCATGTTTATAATATATTATAATGAGGCATATGAAGAAATAAACTAGAAAAAGTTTGGTTAAGACTTATACCTCTTCCTTGGATAACCTCTTTTGGATTACACCTTAAGCCCTCTAGGATCAGTCTTCTGAGGAGACCAAGACATATAGATTGAGGGGAGGAAGGTTGGGATGTTATTTTATTTAAAATTTTCTGAGATAATGTTCTCAATTTTTGTGAATATGTGAGGAGATGTGGTTCTCTTTTCTATGTGAGGGGAGTGACACTTTGAAAAATTTTCAATGTACTAAATTAATATAAATTTATTTTCATGGGAAAATGGCACCGGATGGGAAAATATATTACGTTAAAATGTTTGTGACTGTAAATACACTCATATGATAAAATTTCAATAATTTTTTATGATATTAAAAACCTTATCTCTTAGTCACCCCATTATTAATTATTTTAACTATTATTGTGGTGATATAATTTTACCACTATTACAATTCATTATAAAAAAATGAAATTGAACTTATTATAAAATTTCAACACCCAATTTAAAATTTTAAATCAATTTTCCAAGATTAATTTTTTTGTGGTAAAAAATAATTATAAAATATGTTCCTCTATCGTAATGAAAAACAGTGTTTTAAAATACCACTTTTATGCATAAAATTTGATTTTATACCAAAATAATATAAAAAATGATTCCCTTGAAATTAATTAAAATAATTAAATTAAAATTTTACTTATATGACTTTAAAATAAAACCAACACGTAAATAAACTAGTCAATAATTAATTAAAAGAAAATAACCAAAACAGTTTTTATTAGAATAAAATCATTTCTTAGTATTGAAAAATGTCCAACATAGATTTATAAGATAAAAAATATATTTTTAAATTAATAATATTACTTCTTAAATTTATATTTTATATATAATAATGTTTTCATAAACATTAAAATCATAACAATTTCATAAAAGTTAACATATTTATAGAATTGATATTTTTCAGTATTCAACCAAAAATATATTGTTTTAGAAAAATAACAAAAAATCACCCTAAGATTATTTTAAAATGTTGATTTTAAAAATTAAGTATATTTCTCCAATTTAAAATTATAAAATTCAGAATTTAAAGGTTTAAATTAAAATAAAAAATATAATGAAAAACTATATTTATAAAAAAATAAACATTTAGAATTTTAAGTGTTCTTAAACATATTTCAAATACAATTTATAATAGAATGAGGTTTAATATTTTTGAATTCATGTTAAAATATTCAATATAATGAGAGTAATATTTTAAATATAACTAGTTTAACTTATTAGGATAAAAATAAGAATTTAAAATCAATACTTTTAATAATATCCTTTTTATCATTAAATGATTTATTCCTAATTATATTTAAATTGGTTACTTATTTATTAAAAATTAAATTAATTTTTTTATTAAAGAATACCTCTATCAATTTATTAAATTCATTATTTTTAAAAACAAATATTACAAAAATGTTATTGGTTCCCTTTTCCTAATAGATTCATAATGATGTTGCTTATATTTATACCTTCCAATTCAAAAAATATGTTATAAAGGTCCCATAAAATTATTATATTACAATTAATTATCATTGTGTGTTGTTTTTATCAAAATATAGTATAAAAATGTTTTTATTTAATGGAGAATACATGATATAACATCTAAGTGTTATGTTAACTTTAGGAAATAGTGTCAAACATAACTATATTTGAGACCTTTGTGAAATCATCAATGTGATCCCCAGATCACTATTTCTGTAGCTATTATTAAGATAGTTTTAGTCCATAACTATTTTCCTATATTTGGAAGACTTATTTATCACTCATCCCATTAAGAGCGTCAATTAATTGATTCTTAGAGTAGGAAAACATTTTCTCCTCAATTGTTTTCTAATTTTAGGTATATAATGTGATATATAAGTTCCTATGATTATTAGTTTTCCATTCATAGAAGTTGTTTGAGATGTTATTGTAGTCATAAAAGGGAAAATAATTTTAAACTTCGATGAAATATGGGAAGAATTCAATGTTTTTAAATATGTTAATGAACCGACACATGAAGAGAACTACTCAAGAGTTGATTTTCTGGATTGTGATGACTCTTTTTATCTTACTGAGGAATAATTTTTAGTAATCATTGAAGAAATATAAATAATCCCCACCAATGAATAAAAATATTTCTAAATTAATTTTGTTGAAGAGGGGGAGAAATTTTATATGTATAGGGGAATATTTTTGGAAAACGTTAACGATTTTATTAAAGAATAATTTAATAGGATGGATCTGAGTACAAAGTATAAGGATCTATAGTCTTTTAATAGTAGTAATGATTTGTTTATAGTGGTCACACTTTGTTCTGGAGGCATATTGAAGATTCTATATTTCCTTAGCATAAGG
The DNA here is from genome assembly GCA_963277665.1 of Viscum album. Classification (NCBI taxonomy): domain Eukaryota; kingdom Viridiplantae; phylum Streptophyta; class Magnoliopsida; order Santalales; family Viscaceae; genus Viscum; species Viscum album. The sequence continues at coordinate 560,161,159 of OY728127.1, read as the reverse complement.
TTATATCCTCTAGTAAAAAATCACCATAATTGGAACTTAAACAACATCAATATCACTTGAAATATTCATTTTTTAGGAGAGATATTCATACTAAATATTATAATATAATATTTCTTGAAGAGGTAAAAAACTGTTATAGGATATATCATTTCTTATATTAAAGGGATAAATCCATCATTTTTCTTCCATGTTATCCCCATTGATTTTGAGAAGAAACTAAGATTTTAGGGACAATTGATACTTAATACCAACATGAAGAAGGTTGTTATGGAAGAATTTATCTAGTTTATAGATGCTGGAATCCTTTATCCCATCTCAAATGACCCCTAGTTTATCCTTATTCAAGTAGTTCCTTATAAATAAGTTTTATTATTATTAATAATGAAAATAATAAACAAATTAAAACTATAATAGTGGCCAAAATGGAGGTTATCTAATGATTATGGAAAGTGTAATTCATACACTAGAAAATAATAGTTTCCCATATTATTCTTATATAAAAATTTTCAGAGGTAATACATTAATGGGTTTTATTGCTTTATTAATGTCTATTATAGTTATAAACAAAATCTTATTTCCATAAAAGAGAAAAAAAATCACATTTTCATGCCTATTTGAAACATTTTCCTAATGGTTGTTTCCCTTTGGATTCTTCGGTTCCCTAAATGCCTTTTAAATATTCATGATGAGAATCTTTTTAGAAATGATATAAAGGATTATAGTGGTGTTCATGGATGATTTTCCCATTATTGAAAGTGAAATTAAGAGATATTAAGAAAACATGGAATTAATATTTCAATTATGTTAAGAAACCAACATGGATTTTAATTGGGATAAATAACAATTTTTTGTAACCTAGGGGATTTTTTAAAGGGACAAGATCTATAGTATTAGAATATATTTAGATAAATGATTAGATATATTTTATTTAAAATCCACCCCCTCCTAAAAATTTTAACGTTGTTCAAAGATTTTTAGGGAATACTAGTTTCTACCAAAGGTTAATTAAGGACTTTTAAAATTTTAGCAAGAACTTGTGTTCACTGATGATAAAAGATACATATTTCATATTTAATGATATGTTTATAGAATTATTTAATGTTCTCAAAGAAAAACTAACCTATTCACTAATCACCACTACCCTGATTGGATGTTTCCCTTTGAAATTATATGATATGTCACTATCAAGGTTGTTGGGGGTAGTTTTGGGGAAAAAAATAGATAATGTTGTATGTGGTGTATTATGATAGTTGGGTACAAGATGATTTCTAGAATAATTATACCACAATTGAGGAAGAAATATTGGTTTTTGTATTTGTCCTTGAGAATTTTATCCAATTTTATTTAGATATAGAGTCATAATATTCAATAAATATTTATCCGTGAAGTATCTATTGACCAAGAAAGATGCTAAAATCGACTCATTAGATTGACAATTCTCTTGCAAGAGTTGTATTTAGAAATTAGGTACATACAATTTGTTAGAAATATAGTGTTTGATCACTTATCTAGGAAACCAAGTACACAAAAAAATGATCCTAGAGAGATTAAAAACTCATTTAGTATTGAAAAACAAATTGATATGTTAACATGATATATTCCTTAATATATGTATATTAATTGATTTTATTAGTTATAGGATCCATGCACAATGCTATCACACCAAATCAATGATAAACAATTATATTTGAACTAAAATTCAATTTTTTGGACAACCCATTATTGGTTATAAGTTGTTTTGTTGGTATTATTTATTGGTTTGTACCTATAGACGATATTCTTTGCATTTTATAGATTTTCCACACTCCACCCTGGGGAGGGAACCATGGTGGAGGGAGGAAAATCAAAAAAGTGTTACAATAGGGCGACCAATCCTATTCCAAGATGATATAATATTTGTGGTTGGCTGTGATAGATTCCAAAGGATAAGCTACCAAAAAGATGAATTATAGATGTAGAGATTTATTATTCTTTTATTTTGAACTTTATGAGACTACTTTCATTTTCTAATAGAAATAAATATGTCTTTGTATCAGTTGATTATTTTTCCATGTGGGAAGAGACAGTGGAACTTACAAATAATAAAGATATAGGTGTTGTTAAATTCATTAAAAAATATATTTTTAAGGTTTTTATTTGATTTATTTTTCATCATTGATAATTTAAATAACCTAAATGACTCTAAATTAAAGTCTTTTATTGATATATATGATAGTGTAAAAAAATTGGAATTACCTAGCATCTATAGTCTAGTGGGAAAGATGAAATTTCAAATAGTGAACTGAAAAAAATTACGAAGAAAACTATTTATAGCTCTATAAATGATTGTTATTTGACATTATATGATGATTTATGAGCCTAAATGATTTCTTTTCTAACCCTAATTAGTATGTATCAATATTCAAATATCATTTTTAAAATCATTTCCTTTCATGTAGTGTTACCACATAAAACCTGTTAGGATGTGAAAGCTTTAAATTATGATTTTAAAATAGCTAGATAAATAATATTGTTAGAGCTGGATGACCTATATGAGATTATAAGACAATTTTTTAAGAAATTAATATTTAAAATGAAATAACTTAACTTTTCATGACTCAATCATCCAAAACAATAAGTTTATGGTTAGTGATAGAGTTTTACTCTTCAATTAAAAATTGAACGAGTTTCCTAAAAATATGTTGTCCAAGTGGTTTGGACAATTCACTATACATAGATTCTTGGTTAATGGAGATTTTGAGTTAGTAGTAGAGCAAAAAAAGAACATTTTTAGTTAATTTTGAAAAGATCAAACCTTACATTTAGGGGCATCCAATGGGATTGGTTATTGTCTTTGTTCTTGAAAAGTAAAATTTCACTGATTATAACTAAAGACTTTGAACATGGTGATTCACGGGAATAAAACCTTGGTTATTATTTTTATTTTCTATTATTTCATATTATTGAATTAAAACAAAATAAATTTTGTGTCTACCTAGTTATTATATTGTTTCTTACTATCTTATTGAATGAATTACCTTTATTTAGTTACCTACACATTTTGAGATCATTATCAAAGTTAGTATTTATAAGCTACCATGATTATAATATTCCCCACTATTTTAGAATAGGGTAAACCTACTATGAAAGATATTGAAGAGATAACATCATAGAACTTTTATAAAAATTCAACTATTTCTCAAATACTAAGAAGAATTACTTATTGGAGAAACTTCAATAACTTTTTTTTTTGAAATTGAAACATTTATTTAATTTTCTTCTTGATTGAAAACAATTATAATATAAAAATAATTTATTCATCATGTAGGATACAAACCATAGTAACCCATAGGAATTATATCATGAAAAAATTGAAATTTCATTGACTATATCTAATTATCTAATATTATATTTTAAGGTGTTATTATTTTAATTTTATTTTTCTGTGGTATATACATTCTAGAAACTTTTTTTTTGTTTTTATGAATTTAATGGTTATTTTTTTGTGGGTGATGAGTTCATTTTGAAACTATATGTAAAATAATGGTGTTTAATAATTACATTCCATGCTATTTAATTCCAAGAATTATGGTGTTACAAGTTATTTTCTGTATTTTCATGAAGAATTTTTTGAGATTTAACTTTTTTCATATATATTTTTGAAACTTTTTTGGGAACTACATATTTTATTTAATAAAAAGATGATTTTTTGAATTTTAAATTTGAGTATTGGTTGTGTTTTATGACTAATAAGATTGTTAAAATTTTGTGTAACCCTTTAATATTTATTAAATATGTTGAATCAAAAATTTAATTTTGAACATAAATTATTTTAAGCATTGGGAACAATATTGGATGTTTTGTTTGAGGTAGGGTTCTTTATGTATTTTCCGAATTAACCATAAAAAAATAATATTTTTTTTTTCAAATTCGACTATTTTAGGAAGCATTTTTTTAAAGTTTGATAATTTTTCATGAAATTGAAGTCCATTTTTCTACTCTGAGGAGGTTTATCATATTTTCTAAACCATAGATTCAGTCTTGTAATTTATTTTCATTTATTTCATCAAAGCACAAGATTTTACTAGAATTTTGTAAGTATTTTTTATAAATTTAAAAGAATTTTAACTTCTTAATTGGAATTAAACTAATTAAATTTTCATTCAATTTGTATGAAAATGAACTCATATTGTTAGTTTATATTTTCTATGTTAAAACTACTGGATGAGTTAATTATGTTGTGTAGTTAACTATTAAACCTTCATATATGCCTTGTTATGTTAATGTTTTCGAAGATAATAAATTATGTATGTATATTCACCACAGATAAAAAGAGAAATTTGGAAGAATAATTGATTACAAATTGAAGTTGGTTTAAATGCCTTTCAAAATTTTAAAATTTGATAAAATTTTAAAAATAAAGAACAAATATGTGATTAATTTTTTTCTTTTTTAGAGATCAATCATATATTTTTTAATTCTGATACTTTATAGGGGAAGAAATTATTGAAAACAACCTCTCTATTGGAATTACAATTATTTCATTTTTATGATCAGTTTACATCCAATGAATATTATAAATTGGCCACCTAAAAATAAGAAAAATGTTATGTTTCTAGTAATTTGATATGGATTTATTTTAGTACATATTTATCAAAAATTATAATGGGAAATAATTGTATTTTTAATTCAAAAAAGGATATTTTAATGAATGTTTATTAATTTTTGATCATTTTAGCTGTGAATGGGTTTTCATTAAAATTATCAATATGACTATGTGGTTTCAAAATTAACTTGTTCAATTGATTTTGGATTTAATTTCAATTTCTTTTAATATAAAATTATTCAGTTTTTTTTAGTAAAATTTAATTGAAATAATATTTTGAAGTGATATTAAAAGTTTTCTGTTTGTGGGATTTAATATTAATCAGATATGGTTCCCAAGTACCAATAACCCATGTACTTTGTTATCACATATACATTAAAGTGGCGAATATTAACAATGTATTATAAAATTATAATCATTTTTATATATTAAATTAATTATGACAATGTATTTAGAGTAATATTTTAATCAATATGTCATAATAACTCCCTACTATGATGAGAATATTGTGATACTATGACAATATAATTAAATATATGGCCAGATGAAATTATGTGAAATTCCACTCCTGAAATGATATATTAGGGGATGGAGGCTCATAATACATTGATACACCTTCTCATGGTGTTAACCCATGATAATTTATTCGAGACAAGGTTATGAGAACATATATTCTTGTAGGAGTTTATAATACCTCGTGTCCATACGAGTATTTGAAAATCAAGTGAAACATGACATTCAAATTTGTGTATGGGTTAGATTTTTAATCCTAGTTATTTATTTATTTCTAAATTTTGAGACCCATTAAAATAGGCAATTTAGATGGGTAATGGGGTACGATTGATTATGGGGGAGGCTTTGGTGGGCAGTAGGACCAACATGGTGGCTGACCGGGTTGCTGAAAAAAATAGTAAAAACAACATATTAGCAACATGTGAGCCACCAGCTAGCCGATGGATAGCCTATAGCACCCCCTCGAGTAAGAGTTCTTTCGTCTAGTCGGTGGACCCATACCAGCTAGTTGTTAGGGGTATTAAAGGTTCAAATGACCTTTTAGCCTTGATTTTATGGGGGACGTCCTACCTCCTTCCTCTTCATATGACGCACGTGGTAGAGATATCTCCCCCACTATTTTCCCACTAAGAACCCTTAATGTAAGAGTTTTTGGTGGATTTAAAAACCAATCCTATGCATGAATTTGAATTCATAATCCTGTAATGATTTCTTATTCCCTTGTTTTAATTCTTTCGTTTCCCAGTTTAGTGATTTAGGGAATATTCCACTGAATCCTAGTGTAATAATCCATTATTCATGGGGATTTCATATATACTAAGTAGTGGAGATCCCATGATAACGTCTTCCTAAGGTCACTCATTATTTTAGTGGATATAAGATTCCACCTTTATTTGTCTTATCTTTTTATTCAATTTATGTGGAATTTCTAATTGATCCATCATTTTACATTGGGTTTTTTCTTCTTCTTAAACATGGAACACCCCAAGACGATGTATAATAGTAGTTGTACATCATTATAAAGACTTACAATGCTATTTATATTTTTCAAAATGTTTTTAATTTTATTAATTTAGTTTTTTTTATTTTTTTTATTTTTTATGATTTGGTTTTTTTCAAGAATGTGCTTCGAAGTACACCATGAGCAGTTGGCAAGCGTTTGGTCATGGGTCTAGTGTGATGATGTCTAACACTGGGATTCAAGGCATGTATATAGATTTAAAATAAAGTGAACAATTTTATTAAACTTTCTATAATAAATTTATTAAGTATAATTGATTATAATCAATTAATTTAGTGGTTTGAATAAGAGATAGGGCCTCGAGTGTGTGGAAGATGGAAAGATGGGATTAGGGATCCTTGACGTGAGTTATTAGGATAATTTTTAAAGGGGGTTTTATTTAGAATAATCTAGGTGGTCATTAATAATATAATCTTATTTATTATTATTCAATTTATATTCATGTGCTATGTTTTTACTCACCACATTAAGTGATGTTCCTATTTTAAATTTTTATTTTATTAAATAAAATCTTAATCCTATGGTTGAATCCCACAAAGTGTCGATGGCCTCGATAGACTGTCATTTAGTAGTTGGATGTCTTGGCCACTGGAGGTCAAGAATATAAATTTAATCTTGAGAATTCAGAGCTTGACCCCATTTTTGGGGTTAAATTAAAATGAAATAAAGGGAACTTGACATAGTTTTCCTATCTAAAGTTATATTAGTGACCTCTAGTTAGTGAGGTGTGGTTACATGAGATACATGACCAAATGGTTGTCCATGACAGATTTTGTAGACATATTGGTCTCATTTATATGTCTATGGGGTGATTTTTCTCCCCTACATGGAGATGACTACTTTTGATGTTAGGTCACGTGGATACTCTTGGATGATTTAGGTTTTCGGGTCGAACTAAGATACCTGAAAAAAGGGGATGAGAATAAGACCATCTCCCTATTGTGAATTTCCTAAGAGGCCAAGGAGGCCTTGATGAGACCTAAGGGGGCCCCTATTTACTATCTATATGACTTTTCACCCTAGAGAGATGTTGGACATGGGAACAGGTAGATATTATAATGTGTGTCACCTTATAACCTATATTGATGATGTGACTCCAAGGGGATATAGTTATATGTGATGGGTTCATAAATTTTACCAACCCTTACATTATGTTTATGCCTTCACTTATTTATTCTTGTGTCAATTATAGATTCCTAGATTGACATCCTGGGTGTTAGCCTATTGTCCGGATGAAATGTTAAAATGAAATTAGGGAGGACCATACGTACTTTCTATGATATGAACATTGGGCCTCATGCGTAGCAGTTTGTCAAACACTTATTTGGATACAGATATACATGGAAGATTCTATGGTTTTCGATATTTGTGTGGGACTATCAGGGGATGGGTACCGAGAGTTGTAAATATATGGTTGGAGATTTCATGGATTTATAGATCGATGTTGGAGCTACCATTGATTTGGATTTTATGTATTTGGAATGTTATGGGATGAGTCCCTAGAGTCATGAGGATGTGATAAGAGATTCCATGGACTTGGATCTCGGTGTTAGAGCGTCCATGGATTTGGATCCTAGATGTTTGAAAATAATGGGATATGTACCTAGAGTCATGGGTATATAGTTGGGGGTGTCATGGATTTTGAGCTCGCATGTTACTAGGTTGACACAATCATTTCAACATGATCAAAGACACCCCAACATCGGTCGAAGTTGGATTGGTTGATCAAGGTTTTCATACCCAGAGATCGATGGTGGTCTATGTATTTATTATTTCATTAGTTAAATTATCTCAATTAATCGTGCCAAATTAAAATATCAAAACACATACAGGTTAGTATGAGATTAGATTGGTGGTTCCCTACTGAGTTATGTACTCACACTCTACTTAGGTTTCCATGGAACATGTGCACCCGAGAAGTTATCACAAGGTTTTTTTAGGAATAGGTTGGGATGAGACCTAGGATGGGTCTTTGAATAGTCAAGGGGTATGACTCATATGATATCAAAAGGAAAATATAAGGTATTTATTTGGTTCATCATTGATCTAGTGCGTTTTTTATTATAGTTTCATTATGTAACCAACATAGAGGATGGCATGACTATTTGGGTCCTTACTGCATTTCTTTTTTTATCAGTCTAACCTCTATTTTTTTCTTAAATTTTTTTATTATGATGGATAATATTTAATTATTCCATATTTTATTAAGAAACAAGATACATGGTGTATATCCTCCATATGATACCTCTTTAGACCCCTGATACTAGTCAGCATCCTCTAGTGTTTTGGGAGGCACACCTAGGGTCACATCGGGTAATAATCCGGTGAATATTCCTATAGTGATCCAGTTCAGGATGTTACAGAGTTCCACATGTAATGTTTCATTGGATATTCCAATATTTAATAGTGTTTAATGGTCCTTTGAATTGATATAATCATTAATTCATATCATGAGTCACATACTAGGATTTATCGATGAAAATCATGACATGATATGTTCATTAGGAAGTAAGATGCATTGGTTGTGTCAGGAGTGGTAACGAATTAATGGATAATTAAATATATGATATATCCTATAAAAGTTAAGGAAGTTTATATCTTAATTATTTAATGGAAATGGAATTTTCTAGTTAATTCCATGGCCATGAAGGTTTTATCGGCATGTTCATTTCTAGAAAGCCAAAGAAAGATATATTTAGAACATAAGTTGATGAAACATCAATGTGTCTTTCAAGATGATATATCAAGAAAAAGGAAAATATTATGCAATGAGAACTAATATGAAAATTGTTTTCATTGTGATGTTAATTCATTTTACTATAGAATCCATGATGTGCTACTGGACGCCAACGTAGGACTTTAGGAATGTGTGGCTTAATGCTGTTATAAAAGTGACCTAAAGGGTCACACACTAATTGCATTCATAATCATCAGTTAAATTTCATATGAATTTAATATTGGAATGGAATATTATTTCATGTTCATTAATAATATTTATTTAGGTAATGTTGATAGTATTATTTATTTATCTATGAATAATGCAACAATATTTATTTATTAAATAAATAATATTTATTAGTGTTCTAGTAAATAGTGAGGAGGATTTAAGGGAAAAGTTAAGGTTCAGGTTGGAAATGATACATTAAATAAAATTTAAATAAATGTTAATTAATTTATTTAAAAAATAATTATTATTTATTCATAGGCATTTTACACATTAGAAAAAAGAATAATATTTATATTATTTATTTGAAGTGGGGTAGGATATGGATTAAGAGAACGATTATGGGTATATGTGCAATTATTATTTTATCCTTGCTCTATAAATATTAGGTTATAACATTCTCATAGGGTTAGAAAATATTGTGCACAAAACATTATTTGGGGACTTCTCTAAAGCCCAAGAGAGAGATTCTCCCATGAATGATCTCAAGAACTAAGAGTGTGACCCTCCTCCTTTCAAGTTCAGAGAGACTCAAAAAATAATCAAAGTGAGGAAGGGGTTATTATTGTAAACAATGTTGATGATTCAAGAATTTTGGATAGATCGATCTAATACCAAAAGATTCAATAGTGAAATCTCTATGTTTTATAGAACTTATGGATTACTACTAGAGGATTTCTATGTTTGAATCTTTATCATAAAGATGATAGACCAAGAATGGTTAAATAAATTTTAAAATAAAGAAATAATTATAAGACTTAGGTAATTATATATTCCATAAATTAATTATACATAAGATGTGTAAATATACCATATTTTGGGATTCTATTATTCTTTCACCATGACATAAAGATTATTATGAGGGAACCAATGCATTTTCTTTGTGAATAAGACCCACTACTTCTATTTTACACCCCATAAACTTTATGTTGTATTATATGTATCACATATTTATTCATAATTATTTATAAATTCATCATCTATAAGAAATTTATGTTAGTTTTAAATTCTAATTTATGTTTTCATTATACAGATATTGTAACACCCTAGGTAAATAAAGAATATGACATTTTTATATTTATCCATATTTGTGAATAAAATATTAATATTACTTTAATGGGGACACTATGCTCGATGGCATACCCAATACGCAACAACGAGTTTCTTGGGAATCTTACGTTGCACTATAATAATAAAATAATATTATTTTAAATGGTAGTTAACGCCAAGCCGTTGTAATGGCGGGAATGAACAGAACTAAATAAAAAATGATTATATATGTTTGTCAAATATTTTTACTCTTTACAATAAATGTTATAGTATTAAAAATGTGAATGAATCCAATTTTAAGCGTAAACATTGTAATATTCTTTAAAAGGTCGATTAACCGCCTTTTGATGGCGAACCTCTTTTAAATCCACTTTTTGACAATTTTATGTGTTATATTTGAAAAAATAAAATTCTTATTTAGAATCGGGACATCAAAATATACTTTGTGTATATTTTTGGTATCTTTCCAATAAAGTTCATTTTTTTAATGAATAGTGAAAAATGTTTTATTATAATTCAAAACCTCTTTTTAATATAATTTATTTATATGATTAGATTATCTTTTGAATTGTTTTTAATGTAAAATTAGATTATATTTTTACCATTAAATCCAATAGTGGTCATTGGAATTAATTTCACTTTGAAATCGGACTTAAACTAGTGTCAATTTTTTGATACTTATTGTTTCATAAAAACAGGCTATTTGCTCTAACAACGGGAATTAATTATTAAATTAATTAATGCAACTTATATTTTTTGAATTTTTTAAAATAGACTTAATTTTTTAATTCGGAATATCAAATATATCTTAGGGTGAAGTTTTGGTATTTTTCTGAAAAACTTCAATTTTTGATGAATAGTGAAACCACTAAGTGGTACTTAAAAAACTGATTTTTTGTTTAAATAAAATTTTACCACCTCTATGTTTTGAATTCCAAAAATCAGACATACATGGTTGTAATTAAGAAATAAAATGTGGTTCAATGGGATTAACATATGTTTTTGATGAATAGTAACTTTTAAGTTTTTTATCGCGATGAGAGGTAATTAGTGTAGTTTAAGGTAAAAATAATGTTTTAATAATATGAGATGAGCTTGACACATGTACTAACCTTATCGGATGTATCATGGGTGAGATAGAAAATCCATGGATCAACTTGGGGACCCCATGGAGCCACTTGGGAAGGAAAATGACATTAACATCTTTTTATTTAATATTATATTAAAAATGTCACAAACATGAGTTGTTTTACTAAAACAATTTTTAAGTGGGGTTATACAAGTAAGATGTTTGACTATAAATAGTGATTGGAAATAAAAAAATATTTCCTATATCATAGTATTTTTTTTATAATTTTTAGACGTTAAATAAATTAAATTATTTATGACATCATGATGATGCAACGATTACCTCATTATTTAACGATTTAAATAAAATGAAAAGATAATGTAAAATCTAAGCCCTATACTTGTCAAAAACCAATTCTATGGGTATATTTAGAACCCTTGTCACCTTATACTATAATTATATCAATGTGGGACCTTTTAAATCCGAAACACATTTTAAAATAAAGTAACATTTCTTTACTTTCCAATAGTGCCCCTCCTCTCCTCTTATAAAAGACCCCACCTCTACCACTTTACACACACCTCTCAAGCCTTTTTCTCAGACAAACCCGGACCATTTCATCTCTCCACATCCCTATTTTCATCATTGAAGCCTCACTTTGTGCATAATCATTTCCAAGGAAGCCTTTGAGCTTAAATCAAATAGAGTTACATGTTTTAAAGGTAGTGTTTTCTCTTGTGTTCTTATGTTTTATTTTGTTTTTCCAACCCCCTAAACTCTTTTTATTATTTTCTTTTGTAACAACACCAGTATCTTCAATGTACTAGGATGCTGTTATGTGAATCATTCGAGCTACACTTACACACACCTTCGTCTAATGGTTAAAGAACATACTGTTTTTGTGGTTGACGATTTTCTGCTTCATGAAACGATGATTGTTCAACATTCTTTTAACACCTTTAAAGGTGTCCATTATGATGTCACTGTATTTTATATATGATATATATGGTAGTTATGTTTACTATATGCTTCTATATTTTATATTTAAAACATACCTTTATTCTTTTCATGTTGTGCAAATGCGATAATTTCATATGAGGAAGTGTGGACTACCGCCCCCTCAAGTGATGTGACTCGTACATGCAATACATGGGATGTATAAAGAATGACATTAATGACCATATGTGACCTATATAACAAATATATTATACAGGAATTATAATATATATATATATATCATTTATTTTTAATTCCATTAATATGAAAAAAATGAAAGTAGCGTTCATGTGTACGTACGACCTACCGTCTCCATGAACGGTGTTTTTCGATTTTTATCTACAAATGATATGGAATAGTATAAAATGAATATGTACTGGATATATATTATATTTTAATCATTAATACTATTCTGGAAATTATTTACTTATAACTACATGGGCAATCATTTTTCAAACAAGTTCATTTTTGACTCATGTACCAAACATCTGCAAAAACGTCTAATATGAAATATCATTATTAAACTATTATTATAACATTATAATATGTGATATGAACTGAATAATAATATTTAAAGGAGGTACTTAGGAAATAATAAATTTACCAAAGTTTATTATTCAGGAATATAAAGAAACGAATAAGACAAGTCGGACTTGAGGTATGGGATCCTACTCCTCTCTTTCTTTTTAAGTACACTCTTTTATGTCATTCCTTCTAAGATCATCTTTCTTGTGATTGTGATGTTCTTTTATATTAATATTACTGTAATTTTTATGTTCATATGATGAGAGACCCTATTCTCTCTCATCAATCCATTTTTTAAGTTTTGAGTGGCGCCGTTAGGCTACATAATTTTCGTAAGAGATCCAACCTCTCTCTTTCTTTTTAAGTACTCTCTTTTATGTCAATTCTTTTAAGATCATCTTTGTTATGTTGGGGGGTGTTATTTTATATTACTCTTGATTGAAAATTTATGTTAATATGATGAGAGAACCTATTTGATCTCATCAATCCATTTTTTTAAGTTTTAAGTGGCGCCGTTAGCTGCCGGGTTTTCGTAAGAGATTTTTTATCTCACTTTTATTCCCGTGAGATTTATGGTACATTTGAAACAATTTCCTTTGAGTGGTGTATGTACTGACCATTATTTTACTCATTTTGTAATATAATTTCATTTATGAGTATTTACATCAATGCTGTATTATCCTTCTTTCACGGGGTGTATGTTTCGAAAGATACCCATGTCGGTAAAGGAACCTTTCACCCTCCTCTTTTTAAAAGACTTATTTTGTTATGTCTTTTAATTCACATACTATTATGTTGGGATATGTTATTCTATATCCTTATTGATTTAAATTTTATTTCTAATTGATGAGATACCCTTTTTATCTCTCATCAACTCATTTTCTGAATTTTGAAGTGACGCCGTTAGGCTGTCGAATTTTACCAAGGGAACTTTTTAACCCAATTTCAATTTCTTTGGGTTCAACATGTAGTTATTGAATATGTCATCCTTTGAATATTTTTGAATGAAATTTTATTGTTTTACACTTAATATACACTTATATTGGGTGTATTTATATTTTTCAGACATAATTTTGAGATTGATTTATCCTTAATTTAAGGATACCTTCTTTATAAGGGATTTCATCACATTTTACATTTCTATTGAGAATTCATTGTTTTTATGCACCAATTCACTCTTATATGGTGTATATACTGTCATTTGGAATATTATATCATGAATCCCTTTATTCTCATGATATTATAATGTTCTGACTAAATGTTATTCCTTAATTATTGTATTCAAGTGTCTCTAATTTTGGTAAAAACCCTTTAACCAAAATATCGCTTTAAATGTTTTAATGATTTGTTCTTATTAATATCCATGTTTTCAAAATGGTTTTAAGGATTTATTTATATGGATATTAATGGTTTAAAATGTTAAAATATTCAAGGTGGTATGGGACACTTTGATTCAAAAATCTCTTTATTAAATGTTTTAAATGGTTTTGAAAATGGGTTTTTTTGAATGGATTAATTATTTCAATATCATAAAATGTTATATTGTGATGTTGAAATGTTATGTTTCCTTTATGAATGTTTTATGTGATAATTTTATGTTATGGTTATTGGGAATTGTTATGAAAACGGGTGGTTCCGTGATAAACTAAGGGCGGGTGAGCCCGACACAGCTCTCCAATGCATTGGGTAACACGAAGGGGTTAAACGTTAAGGTTTCTCCGAAGAGATTTAGGGAATATACTATGATGGGTATTCCAAACGTAACCAATAGGGTTACTCCCTACGTAAGAATTTTATGAATGCCTCAAGTTAGCTTTATGTCTTATGATTTCTATGATTTATTCATGATTTTATGGGGTACGTTAAAGTGCTTATGTTTTATGGGTAAAGTATGATTTTATTCTTATGTATACATGTACTCATGTTTCATTTCCATATTTTTATATCCCTTACTGAGATTTTTATGATCATCCAAAGTTTTTGAAATGTTTTTCATAGGTCAAGGGAAAGGTACATGATATGATCATAGTGTCAAGGAAGTGTCAAGAAAGAATCCATGTTTTATTTTAAATATGTTTCTGTTGATGGGGAAAAATGAGTACTATCTTTTATGTAACCAATTTGTTTAAATGTGGAATGTAATTCATGATTTATGATCTAATTATCTAAAACTCTAATCCTGAAAAAATCTCCAATGTGATTTATTCATTTAATTCAATATTAAGTATGGTTTATGGATGGGGCCTTATAGTTGGTATCAGAGGTCGGTTTAGACAACTTTAGGGATTATGAGTTTTTGTTAGACACATGGTTAGTCCCTATATCTATTATTTCAGTTAAATACTTATTTTATAACTTTTTTTCAGGACAATTAAAGTCAGTTACGAATGGAAGGAGAAGGATCTCAAATGACATTCCTATCTCTTCCTGATGACATGCTTGAAATAATTATTGCAAAGTCATGTTCGGATGATTGTGAAACTTTTTCTAGCATACAACTCACTTACAAGCAGTTGTTTGAGATATCAAACACCTCCACTATACCTTGTTATCATCATGGATCATGTGTTGTTTTTAGACAAATACTATTTTCACGATATTCTCATATTTTCAAGAAAGGTAAATATTATCAAGGTATTTTCAAATATTTTACATTATCACAAGAATTTGAAGTATATTATGATTTTAAAAATGGTGCTGAGGAAGGAGACCCTTGTGAAACCTATTTATATTTGCTTTTAAAATATAGTCTCTCAATACATACTTATGGTATTTTAAAAGGACCAATAATAGAATGTTTCAACTCAAATTCTGTCCGACTATTTTATAGAAATCATGTTTTATCAGATGTTTTGGAATTATATGTCATACATGATTATTTTCCAAAACTGTTTTTCTGTGAACACCCATATGACCAATGTTGTACAAGGTGTATTTGGATGGAGGAAGCAAATGATTTTGAAGGATCTCTAAATCATTGTTGTAATGCATGGGACGTCTACCTATGTGAAAAAGATGACGATGAAACCTTGTGGATGCCATGATCAAGGTATGATGTTATTCATTTTGGGAATCATTTTATTTTATCTTATGGTGGTGAAATAAGAATTCAAGAATTAAGATGTTGAGATCGTAATGAATTTGGATAAAAATGAGATGTATAAGGAAACTACTGAGATTAAAACATGTTAGGGTTATTTTTGGAGTTTTATAAAAAGGACAACACGCAGACCGTGTGACAACCCGTCGCGTCGGACAAAGCTGCGGGAATTGAACCCACAACCAAAGTGCAACTGGTATTTATCGCCTACCACTGGACTACGTGAAGTCCCTGGTCAGTTTGACTGATTCTTTTCAGTTAGATGATTTTATGAATTAATAGTAAGTTGATTTTGGGTTATCTATGGAAATTTATTAACCTATCACAGAGGATATGTGATTAGGTTAATTACTTTTCAATACGATACATTAAGATCAACCGATGTTGTTTGGAGATAAATGTTACGATTTAACATGGGAGACTATGTGACTAAATCCTTCAAATATTTGGGTTTCAATCTTAGTTTGGTTTAATTTGAAGAATTTTATGGACAAATTGTTTATCGAATGGTCCTCTTTGAACTTTGGGTTTTGTTGGACAAATTTTGGATATTAAGAATATATTTTCTTTTTATAAAGGGTTATCCTTTTCTGGATTATCTAATCTTGTACTAACCTTTTTAGTTTTGGTTTTGGTTAAAGTCTAAAGACATGGGAAGTATATAGTTCTCTTTTTTGGATTAGGTGATTCTCTAGAAGTTGATTATAGTACTCTTAATGTGAACAAGTCTTCCTAAATACTCGTCTTTTGAAGAAAATATGATTTTGTGTAAGAAATATAATAAAAGTTCAAAGTCAACATGATAAGTGATTGTGTTTCCTTATAAATTATTAAATAAAAATAAACTTAAAACAAAAATGTTGTCTATTAACTTTTCCTACTGGGGAATCGAATACCGTTTAACCCATCACAAGTTTGTGATTTTCTTGTGGTTAACTTTCTCCTAAACATGTTTTCTATCACTATCCATCAGAACATGACCCTATATTTTCTCTTCCATGTCCATGTTTTCCTACATGGAATCCTAGTATGGGTTAACATGGGTGACCTCTGTACTTATCTTTCTTTATTTTAAAGTGATTGTTTTACCGACTCTTATTCCGATGTGAGACTTTCAAGGATGTTTCCAAGCCCAATTTTAAAATTGTGAGGACGCAATTCCCAAAAGGGGGGATGGATGTAACACCCTAGGTAAATAAAGAATATAACATTTTTATATTTATCCATATTTGGGAATAAAATATTAATATTACTTTAAAGGGGACGCTATGCTTGATGGCATACCCAATACGCAACAATGAGTTTTTTGGGAATCTTACGTTGCACTCTAATAATAAAATAATATTATTTTAAATGGTAGTTAATGCCTTGTCGTTGTAATGGCGGGAATGAACAGAACTAACTAAAAAATGATTATATATGTTTGTCAAATATTTTTACTCTTTACAATAAATGTTAGAGGATTAAAAATGCGAATGAATCCAATTTTAAGCATAAACATTCTAATATACTTTAAAAGGTCGATTAACCGCCTTTTGATGGAGAACCTCTTTTAAATCCACTTTTTGACAATTTTATGTGTTATATTTGACAAAATAAAATTCTTATTTAGAATCCGGAAATCAAAATATACTTTGTGTAAATTTTTGGTATCTTTCTGATAAAGTTCATTTTTTAATGAATAGTGAAAAATGTTGTATTTTAATTCAAAAAATCTTTTTAATATAATTTATTTATATTATTAGATTATATTTTGAATTGTTTTTAAAGTAAAATTAGAATATCTTTTTTCCATTTAATCCAATAGTGGTCGTTGAAATTAATTTCACTTTGAAATCGGACTTAAACTAGTGCCGATCTTTTGATACTTATTGTTTCATAAAAACACGCTATTTGCTCTGACAGTGGGAATTAATTATTAAATTAATTAATGAAACTTATATGTTTTGAATTTTGTAAAATAGACTTCATTTTTGAATTCGGAATATCAAATATATCTTAGGGTGAAGTTTTGGTATTTTTTTGAAAAACTTCAATTGTTGATGAATAGTGAAACCACTAAGTGGTACTTAAAAAACTGATTTTTCATTTAAATGAAATTTTACCTCCTCTGTGTTTTGAATTCCAAAAATTCTACATACATGGTTTTAATTAAGAAGTAAAATTTGGTTCAATGGGATTAAAATATTTTTTTGGTGAATAGTAACTTTTAAGTTTTTAATCGCAATTAGAGGTAATTCGTGTAGTTTAAGGTAAAAATAATGTTTTAATAATATGAGATGAGCTTGACACATGTCCTACCCTTATTGGATTTGTCATGTCCGAGAAAGACAATCTATGGGTCAACTTGGGGACCCCATGGAGCCACTTTGGAAGGAAAATGACATTAATATCTTTTTATTTAATGTTAAAGTAAAAATGTCACAAACATGAGTTGTTTTACTAAAAAAAATTTCAAGTGGGGTTATACAAGTCATATGTTTGACTATAAATAGTCATTGGAAATATAAAAAGATTTCCTACATGATAGTATTTTTTTTATAATTTTTAGACATTATATAAATTAAATTATTTATGACATCATGATGATGCAGCAATTACCTCATTATTTAACGATTTAAATAAAATAAAAAGATAATGTAAAATCTAAGACCTACACTTATCAAAAACCTATTGGATGGGTATATTTAAAACCCTTATCACCATATACTCGAATTATATCAATGTGGGACCTTTTAAATCTGAAAATCATTTTAAAATAAAGTAACATTTCTTTACTTTCCAAGAGTGCCCCTCCTCTCCTCTTATAAAAGCCCCCCACCTCTACCACCTTACACACACCTCTCAAGCATTTGTATCGGCCAAACCCTACCCATTTAATCTCTCCACATACCTCTATTCATCATTAAATCCTCACTTTGGGCATAATCCTTTCCAAGGAAGCCTTTGAGCTTAAATCAAAGAGAGTTACCCGTTTTAAAGGTAGTGTTTTCTCTTGTGTTCTTATGTTTTATTTTGTTTCTCCAGCCCCCTAAACTCTTTTTATTATTTTCTTTTGTAACAACACCAGTATCTTAAATATACTAAGATGTTTTTATGTGAAGTATTCGAGCTACAATTACACACACCTTCGTCTAATGGTTAAATAACATACTGTTTCTGTGGTTGGTGATTTTCTGCTTCACAAAATGATGATTGTTCAATATTTTTTTAACACCATTAAAGGTGGAAATTATGATGTCACTGTATTTTATATATGATATATATGGTATTTATGTTTACTATATTCTTCTGTATTTTATATTTAAAACATACCTTTATTCTTTTCATGTTGTGATAATGCGATAATTTCATATGAGGAAGTGTGGACTACCGCCCCCTCAAGTGATGTGACTCGTACATGCAATACATAGAATGTATAAAGAATGAAATTAATGAACATATGTGACCTATATAAAATATATATTATACTGTAATTATAATATATATATATATATATCATTTATTTTTAATTCCATTAATATGACAAAAAATGGAAGTAGCGTTCATGCGTACGTACGACCTACCATCTCCATGAACGGTGCTTTTCGTTTTTTATCTCCAAATGATATGGAATAGTATAAAATTAATATGTACTGGATATATATGATATTTTAATCATTAATACTATTCTTGAAATTATTTACTTATAACTACATGGGCAATCATTTTTCCAACAAGTTCATTTTTGACTCATGTACCAAACTTCGGCAAAAACGTCTGATATGAACTAAAATTATTAAACAATTATTATAAAATTATAATATGTGATATGAAATGAATAATAATATTTAAAGCAGGTCCTTAGGCAATTATAAATTGACCAAATTTATTTATTCAGGAATATAAAGAAACGAACAAGACAAGTCAGACTTGAGGTAAGGGATCCTACTCCTCTCTTTCTTTTTAAGTACACTCTTTTATGTCATTCCTTCTAAGCTAAACTTTCTTGTGATTGGGATGTTATTTTATATTAATATTACTGTAATTTTTATTTTCATATGATTAGATACCCTATTCTCTCTCATCAATCCATTTTGGATGTTTTGAGTGGCACAGTTAGGCTGCTGAATTTTCGTAAGTGATCCAACCTCTCCCTTTCTTTTTAAGTACTCTCCTTTATGTCAATTCTTTTAAGCTAATCTTTGTTATGTTCGGGGATGTTATTTTATATTTATCTTGATTTAAACTTTATGTTAATATTATTAGATACCCTATTTGATCTCATCAATCCATTTTTTTATGTTTTAAGTGGTGCCGTTAGGCTGCCGAGTTTTCATAAGAGATTTTTCATCTCACTTTTATTCCCATGAGATTTATGCTACATTTGCTACAATTTCCTTTGAGTGGTGTATTTACTGCCCATTATTTTACTCATTGTGTAATATACTTTCATTTATGAGTATTTACATCAATGTTTTATTGTCCATATTTCACAGGGTGTATGTTTTGAAAGATACCCATGTAAGTAAGGGAACCTTTCACCCTCCTATTTTTAAAAGACTTCTTTTGTTATGTCTTTTAATTAACATAATATTTTATGTTGGGATATGTTCTTATATATCCTTATTGATGTAAATTGTATGTCCAAGTGATGAGATACCCTTTTTATCTCTCATCAACTCATTTTCTGAATTTTGAAGTGACGCCGTTAGGTTTTCGAATTTTACCAAGGGAAATTTTTAACCCAATTTCAATTTATTTGGGTTTAACATGTAGTTATTGAATATGTCATCCTTTTAATATGTTTTAATGAAATTTTATTGGTTTAAACTTAATATCCACTTATATCGGGTGTATTTATATTTTTCACACATAATTTTGAGATTGATTTATCCTTAATTTAAGGATACCTTCTTTATAAGGGATTTCATCACATTTTACATTTCTATTGAGACTTAATTGTTGTTATGCACCAATTCACTCTTATATGGTGTATATACTGTCCTTTGGAATATTATATCATGAATCCATTTATTCTCATGATATTATAAAGTTTTGACTAAATGTTATTCCTCAATTATTGTATTCAAGTGTCTCTAATTTTGGTAAAAACCCTTTAACCAAAATACCTCTTTAAATGTTTTAATGATTTGTTCTTATTAATATCCATGTGTTCAAAATGGTTTTCAGGATTTATTTATATGGATATTAATGGTTTAAAATGTTAAAATCATCAAGGTGGTATGTGACACTTTGATTCAAAAATAACTGTATTAAATGTTTTAAATGGTTTTGAAAATGGGTTTTTTTAATGGATTCATTATTTCAATATCCTAAAATGTTATATTGTGATGTGGAAATGTTATGTTTCATTTATGAATGTTTTATGTGATACATTTATGTTATGGTTCTTGGGCATTTTTATGAAAACGGGTGGTTCCGTGATAAACTAAGTGCGGGTGAGCCCGATATAGCTCTCCAATGCATTGGGTAACGCGAAGGGGTTAAACGTTAAGGTTTCTCCGAAGATATTTAGGGAATATACTGTGATGGGTATTCCAAACGTAACCAAGAGGGTTACTCCCTATGTAAGAATGTTATGAATGCCTCAAGTTACCTTTATGTCTTATGATTTCTATGATTTATTCATGATTTTATGGGGAATGTTAAAGTGCTTATGTTTTATGGGTAAAGTATGATTTCATTATTATGTATACATGTACTCATGTTTCCTTTCCATATTTTTATATCCCTTACTGAGCTTTTTATGCTCATCCCCAGTTTTTGAAATGTTTTCACAGGTCAAGGGAAAGGTACATGATATGATCATAGTGTCAAGGAAGTGTCAAGAAATAATCCATGTTTTATTTTAAATATGTTTCCGTTGATGGGAAAAAATGAGTACTATCTTTTATGTAACCATTTTGTTTAAATGTGGAATATAATTCATGATTTATGATCTAATTCTATAAAACTCTAATCCTGAAAAGATCCTCAATGTGAATTATTCATTGAATTCAATATTAAGTAAGGTTTATGGCTGGGGCCTTATAAATATATATATGGAGACCACTTACCTTAATGTATCCAAGAAAATGTTATGATTTGATGAAGAATGTTTCAATGAAATACTTTAGGAGTTGATTGAGATTCTATTCGAATGACATGGTTACAGAATGTGTTACTTAAATGCATACATCATATTCCAAGGTTCACCACATCTATTTGATCGATGAAAAACATTGTATTACAAATAGAAAATAACACTTTGTCTATTGAATACACATCAAATATTCACTGTCCAAATGGAACACATATTTTTTGATTACACTGTATGTAATTAATATACACACAGTATAGTCTTACAAATTTTTCCCTATGATTTTCATGAAAACCATGTGGTCAAAGTGTATAGAATGTATTTATTACACTCCATGTATGTAAATAAAGAAAAGGAACATGATAAATTTCGATTACATAGTTTGTAGATATATTACACATTCCGTTTCATAGAAAATTTTATAATTCATTCAAAATGAGACCCTATACATGTTTTGAACAAATAGATTACATGGTGTGGAGTGGTTTACATTCCATGTAACTAGTATCCATTCACTTGGATTATTTAAATTTATAGGATATATACCATGTAATATAATTGTGTGGATGAAAAATTAATTATGATCCTAAACTAAACAACATGATGTGTAATTAGTGTACACATCATGGGGAAATGTTTATAGAATAATTAATGATTCAATAATTTCCATGTAAATTAATGATAACACACCCTGTGTGGTTATACACACAATTTACTTCCCATGGTACACAATTTTTTATTTTACACATCTCTATAATTTTCTAACATGCCAAAAAGTTACTCAACATGGCACACTACATGCTATGTAATTATGTGTGCATTGTGTACTTATTCCTACCACGCAAGTACACCATGCGTGACCTGAAACATAAAATAAAACATGTTATTAATATGGGTGAATATCATGTTGAATAAAAGTACACACTGTGCACTTATTAAAATTTAAGAGATTCTAGGATTGTTTAGATAGATTATTAAGATAAAATAAATAAATAACTAAATTAATTAGAATATTTTTATCCCAATAGAAAAATATTAAATTTAAATTATTACCAGCTATTATTCAAATTTGTATTTGTTGTATGTTATGGATGATAATGTTCTTAGAATGACCTATGTATGTACTGAATTTATTTTAATTTAATTAATATTTCATGTGTTTAGAAAATAGTATTAAATTCAAATTATGGATTTCATGTAATCCCCTCATAATTTACTATATATAGACCTACATGTCAATGATTTATTTTATATATCCCCTTAAACCATCACTAGATTCCCCTAACCTGCACTTTAATTATACATTTGTAAATAAGGATCCAACAAATGAGTGGAGGAGGTTCAAGTTTTTTGTTTAGATTAAACAAACCAAGGTGTTACTTAGGATCCAATTAGAAAGTTTGAAACCTAAACTAGTGTATCTTCAAGGAGTTAATCCCCTAGGGTCAAGTGTTTTTTATTATATGTTTGACAAATAAAAAAATAGTTAAATATCATGATTATTACACTTTTTTTTTATTTCTTTCAAGTTTCACAGATATTTATTTATGTAAACGTATGTCTATAGGTTCACATAAAATGAATTAAATAGTAAGAATGAAAGATGGAATTAAATAAATGGATTTATTTTTAAATGTTTTATCCGGAATGGTTAATCAATTATATAAAATGTATATTATATTAACAACCATGTGACTGATAAAACAAGTAATATTGATGCATAAAGATAAAATCACTCAATAAAATATGAAGTTAGTTATCACCTTCCATACTTGATTAATAATTGAACCATAGAACTAAATGTTGATCAGGACCCTTACGTTTACCTGGTTGTTCTTATGAAAGGTTATCGTTAACAATAAAGCACACATCAATATGTGAAACCTTCACTAGACTTGTTATTTAGAGTCATGAGTTGAGAAAATCCAATTCTGATATTTATGGATTGGGGAGTTCACTCAATGAATCATGCAATTTCCTATTGATGTAGTGGGAAAGTTATGCCTACCTAAATATTCCCATGTAACTATCATGGAACTTACTTGGTTTATGATAATGGAAATATGGAAATTTTACACTTGAATATACATGAGAAATGACATTATCAGTCTATTGGTGAGGGAAATTATAACATGATAAAATATTATGAGACTAATAAATAATTTTATTATTTCATATTTTGGTAATAAATATAAATTACTAAATACGGTCTTATTCTATTATAGAAAATGAAAAGTAAAACCAACTTGAAAATCTGTATTTATTTTGAAACAAAGACACCCTAAAAATAAATGTGGTTTGAATTAGAGAAAACCCATGGAATATCCAATGAAAATGATATTAAAATAATAGTGGAGGGCTATAATGATAAAATAAATAATAATACTATCATCAAGAGTTCATTTGATACCACATATGTCAGCAACAATGTTTACCTCCCTTGAAGTGTGAGTGACCTCAGTTCCTTTACCATTAATGGCCTTTCGCTTCCAGATAAAATAAGTGAGATACCACAAGGTGATAATTTTTTCCTAAATGAGAGATATCATAATATTAGAATCGGATTCGATAACTCCAATATTGATGTTGTAAAGATTTTACAAGGTGATTCCACTGAAGGGGGCCCATGTATCTTCCCTGATTGTGTTACCTGGTCTATAAAAATTACTAAACCCAATGGCCATTGACCCTATAACATCATGAACAAGGCCTCCTATTATCATTGATTCCTGAAAGCATGACCTGTACACATTATGTTTATACACTAAAATAGGTGAATACCACTTGATCCAGCTCCCTAGAGAAGTATTTCTTCTAGAGTTTGAGAGTCTGGAAATAATGTATTTCTCAGCATCCCAGTTCTCAGTTCCATGTAATAAAAAATACATGTTTATCCACCAGGGAAAGAAATCATAACATCAAAATTGGAACTAAACAATTTTTTATTTCTGATCATTTGTTCCTCATATTCTATAAATATGAAAACACCTAGGAGAACACCATGTTATGAAACATGACTTTGGGAACTCAATAATCTGCTCCCTGAAACTAAATGAAGAGGAACTCTTGCAAGTCCCCCACCTGTGCCCAAATATCCCACCTTCATCTGACCAATTCCTAGGAAAAATAAGCCCAAAACCCTAAAAAAAGTTACAAATAGATTCACTGTTTGGATTCTCATAGAATGTGCACATAAATTCCAGGTTGGTCCACTTTATTTGAACATTTTCATTCATAGGGATAACATTGTTATGTAACTTCCATATAAGGGAATTCATCATCATCAAGATATCTTTTCACCATATCTTAATTTCCATCATTTTCAACTACTAGAATGGTATTATGATCTTGAGAAGTTCCCGATATCTAAAATCTCTTGATGTGGGCATAATGAACCCGAATCTATCTTGTTTTTTCATGAGATTTATTCTTCCATGCAGGTTTTTTATCCTTATCATGTATGGAAGAAACGAACCACAGATATATTATCACCTATTTTAATGAAATATCCATGACCCGGAATCTTAGGAATAATAGGTCTTGGTACACTATGTATTCTTTCTAATACCAAATTTCACTTTTCCTGGTCTCCCACTTCACTTTTCCATCCAACCATCCGAGATGATTTCTCATACACCAATCCAGCCATGAGTGTTTTCCTGGACACTCATCCTATAGACTGTAGTCCTCCCAATATCTAATCCCCATGAATCATTCTCATAATGATTTTTCTTCAATAATGTCCTTTATTAATATCTTTTTCATGACTATCATGGAATAAAAAATTCCCCTTAGGTTGATCACCCCTTCATTAGAGGTCTCGATAACTACTTCCACAAATAATAGTGGAATTTCCCCAATAGGTTGGGATCCCAAATGAAATAATTAATTATTTTTTCAATTATATAAATGGTTCCCTTCAGTGGATTTATAACATAGAACACTTTCATAGTCTTTTCAAATAGCAAGTTGTTCACTAGCATGATCTTATGGCCAAATGAGAAAAATTTGTTTTTCTAGTCAAAGATGTGAGATGTTAGCTGACTGGCCATCTTATCAATGAGAACTTTCTTGATTCTCACATCCAATATTTGACCATATAAGTACTCCATTAGAAGGATCCTATCTTAAATTCCTAGTCTGTCTTGAATGATTCTTCTACAATGGGTCAAGCTGGATTTCAGGAGATACACACTACTCTTCTAAAAGTTGATCCACTATCCACTCCAACATATATACATCTAAATTGAATATTTAAAACCATTAATTTATTTTTTCCATACCATT
Organism: Viscum album; assembly: GCA_963277665.1. NCBI lineage: Eukaryota > Viridiplantae > Streptophyta > Magnoliopsida > Santalales > Viscaceae > Viscum > Viscum album. The sequence continues at coordinate 560,134,987 of OY728127.1, read as the reverse complement.
AATGAAGAAAATAATTTCATTGTCATACATAAAATGAGTAAACATAACCATCCTATTTTTTATAATAATTAATGGAACCTCTTAACAATTCACTTTTAATATTTCTTTAGATAACCTCCTATAGAATGATAAATAGGCTAGGTGATAGAGGGTCTCAATTATTTAGAACTTAGGCTGATTTAATGAAATGGAAGCATATCCACATTAATGACATAGATTGCCAATGTGAACCAAAAAAACCTATATATTAGGTCATGGGTTTAGAAATTAAATCCAAACTTCTCTATTACCTTTAGAAAGAAACTCCTATCCCTAAGGCCATATAGCTTATCCATATCCTCTTGGATCCTTATGATAGAGCCTAGAATCATCTTATTAATATGACTTTCCATATCAATAACCATCATGATCACCCACTAAATTATCTTCCCCTTCATGAAACCATGATGTTCTCCAGAAGTGATCTGAGGAAGCACACAATTAATCCCTTTATTTATGATGGTGGTGATGATTTTGTATAAGAAATTGCAATGAAAATTCAATATTAATTGGTTAAATGTAGTTTTAAACTTCAGTTTACATATTATGAAACGTTTAGAGGTGATAATAGCTCTCATTAAGGTTCCTCCCCGAAAGATATCCTGCATTTATTCAATGACATGATTTTTCATAATGCCCCATGCAAAATATAAAACATACTCCAGATGTTTTTAGGCTTGGTGTGCTATCAGCGTTTATAGAAAATACAGACTTCATGATTTAATTTTAACATAAGATATACTCTATGTATTTTTACTCATCACCTATAACCTTAATTGAAATTATATTCAATAAGTTTTCATCTCTTCCTTCCCTCAAAATTCTATCCTCACTTGGTAGAATCAATCCTACAATATGGCTCTCAAACTGTTTCTCTGTGAGTTTTTCAGCAACCTCCAGGACCCTGGTGAACAAACCATCATTCAAAATTGTATTGATACATATAATATATTATTTATCTTTCATTTAGATGGGTAATAATCCCATATTTCGTTTTCACTCATTGTGCTAGAGATCCTTCAACATATCCCTTTCCCCCTTTTGATCTCCGTAAGTTTCTCATCCAATATGCTTTACTTTACGAAATTTTGTAAATTATACCATCACCCAAAATTTAATGATGATTTTATTATAAACTATAGATGTTATTATTTATCTCTTCCAGTAGGGTCTCATAGTTTGGTCTGTTGTGATTCCACTCCAAGAGGTGATTCCTTAATCTCTTCAGTATTTCTGTGAGTTTGTTCTAAGCATTACCCCTAGCTGATTGATCCCACAAACACTTCACCATATAAAATAATCATTAAACACATATACCAATATATAATAAGAATATTTGGGTTGAAATTTTATATTCTCTTTTGGGAAAAACTTGAATAGGGGAATGATTTGAAAGAACCCCAGGTTGGCGAATCACCCCAATCTAAGGATAGGATAAAACTCTATGATGGTTGAATATAAAATTTTATTTACTTATCCATATTATAATTTTTATTTTCTTGATGTTGAACTAATTAAATGATTCTCCCAAGAATAACATTTCAATAAATTCACTTTTAGCAAGTAAATATTTGAATGCATTCATCGATCTTGAAGAGTAAACCACTCCCACCTTCTTCTTTGATGTGTCTTTGATGGAATTGAAATACATACCCATTAACCAAGGTAGTTTCCTTGATTTAAACTCTAATAAGAGATGAAAAAACATATCCTTCTCATGTGCTTCACATCTCACATAATAAAATGTCAATATAAGTGATTCATCACCAGTCGACACCTTTGATGTAACGTGTTTAGCCGAGACATCAACCTTTTCGATAGTAATGTTATATTTCCAGAAAACCCAAACATGGTTGTTTTGAGTACACCCTTTCATAGAGTTTTTAAATCCATGATTGTCTAAAAATAATTAATTTGATCTTCCTTCTATTTGTATTTAGGGTAATCTAGAATTGAAACCTAGTTTTTTATTACTTCAAATGAGATGATGACATGGTTAACATGGGCCTTTAAGCCCATAGAATTACCTCGGATAAAACTAATAATTTAATATATGGAGTGTTGTCCATATGGAAACAAGAAATTTAATAAGATAGAGATTAATTTGGAATATTGATATCCTATTGAGCCTTATAATGGGCCACACTGCCTCTAGAAGATGAAAACTCTCGACCCCACCAACGAGAACCAATGCTTGTTGATAAAGGAGAAGTAACATCACCTTTTATTGTTGAATGTGATAGAACTTCAATTCGATTAGGGGAGCTCAAAAAGAAGAGTGGATAAGTAGGATCCTTTACATAATCACCTTCTCTTCCATCATAAAATTGGACACTATAAATCTCCATCAAGGGTCGAAAGAACGACAGCTAAGAGATGATACTCTGACTTTTCTTCCCACTCAACCTCCAATGAAGCATCAATTTGACCCAAACCTTCTTGATAGTTTAAATACTACACTCCTGTCCCAAGTTAATCCACCATCACAGGGGGGACTCCCCATCTAGGGACTAACACCCCTTCGTAATGGGGAATTCATAACAGAGTGAGGTGGGGGGGGGGGGGGGGTTAATTCCATGATAGTAGGAGGATACCCAACAAAAATAGGAGGAAACAAAAAGCTCATAGAAGGAGGACCCACATGGGAAGAAGAACTAACACCCACCTTAAAATGAATCTCACTTTACAACTCTTAACTTAGGGTGTATTTACACTTTTAAGATGAAAAATTCCTTCACACATGTACTAAATGGAATTGAATATGGAAAAAAAATTTGGAATCATTATGGGAACTGAAACTAAATTTTCTACCCCCAAGAGATTTCATCACCTACCCAAATTAGAACACGACAAGGAACTGGGGATGTGAGAGATGCTTCCACAACTATACAAGTTGAAAATAGGCGAAAAATATCAATTTTTCTTCAACTTCACAATGAAAACCACCTAGGGAGTATCCCACATTTTGAAGGATCATGATGTTGACGAAATGTAAAGGTAGTCCTGGATGTCTGGGCCAAACTTCTTCTGAACAATGATATTTGACATATGGGACATCCCAGGACAACCTAAAAAAAGGAGAAACTCCATTCCCCACATTTTCATGCCTCTCGACACCAAACTTGAAAAAAATCCTCTTTAGTTAAGAAATGGATGCTGAAAGCATACTTGAAAATGGATGACACCACCATAGGTTGAAAAGGACCCCAAGAACCCATAAAATCCTATAAAATTCCAAAGTCGGATGATTGAGAATGAATATAGCCTCTAGGGTTCAATAGTGGTATGATTCCACCCCTCTAAGTTCTTATGGATATAGATCCTTGATGGGGAAGCTATCCACCCTTTTTTAATATCTAGGATAAATGGAAATACTTAGAATAGGGACTAGAAGTGCCACCCATTGGAATAAATAAAACCAGCTCAACCAGACTCCTTAGTGTAATCTTTATGATGAGATCCACCCTAATAGGTTAAGAGAGCCCCATGATTTCACAAGTCTCTGGTGATGCACCACTTGTAAATAAAATATAATCTGAAAATGAAGATGCCACATTCCATGCAATTTTTGAATTTGAGATCTCAAAAAAAAGGTCAAAAGTAATATGACAATGACATTGTCACTATGATATATTTATAGAAATATTACCTTCCCATTGGAATAAAATTCCAAGAGTGGTATAGACATGTGTGAACAATAATATTCCAATAGAAGAAACATCACATGTTGGATTTCCTTATTCCTAAGGTTCTTTCCATGTAGGTAAGTGAGGATTAACTCACTATTTTACTGAAAAACATGGATTGTGTGCTAGATTTCTAGTGTTTGATGTTATCATCGAGGTACAATTAGATCCAGATGTTTCAAAAGGACATGGATACATTCTCAATGTTTTCTCATATCTATAATATCAATAAAGTGAAGGTAATAATAGAGAATTATGATATTTGAAATCCACTCTATATATGAAATCTTAGAGAGGGATCTTTAGCTGGTCCTCATGTTGTCAATATGATTGGATACGTTGAGCACTTAGATATCTTAGTTTTTAAAATACTGAATGATTTTATCACCAAAATTATAATTTTATAACTTCCTAAAATATTCTCAAGTTCCATTTTGAATTATAATATAAACAATGTAAACAAGTCTCTCTCACAACCCCTCAATTTGATTCTCTATGTGGATATGGATATGAAGTGTGTAAAACCTTTTTTTCTTATGGTGAATAATATGAATGGCATGTAAAAGGGTCTGAAGACACACTCTAACTATATGTCTCCTGATAAAAACTCTTATAATAATATATTTATCTAGTAGTAGTTCAAGGAACAATATGTAATATTTTTTTCATGTGGCAATTTATCCCACCAAATGAATAAATTAACTAGTAAGAAGTATGTGGAGGATTCATATACATTTATTATCATGTGTGATATTTATTTTCATCTAATTTCATAATAGATAATACTTATGGTTATTTGGTATATATCCAAATATAACACCAAATACATCCAGGAAGGATGCAATAGGTGATGTGGATTAATGGGCTGTTATGGGTTGAGGTCGACTTCTTGTTCCATTGGATACTATCACCTCACTTTACCAATAGGGATTATCTTGGTTTTAAAGAATTGTTATTATGTTTTTGATGTTAGAAATAAAATTATATTTGTGCCAAATTTATACATGGATGGTTTTGTATTCAATTTTAGAAATAACATTTGGATCTTTTACAAAGATAACCTTTTTTGTGGTATAGAACTCCTCAGTAGCTATATTTAGTTATTAAATTATGAAAAACAAGTATTGGAAATAGGTAATGTATCAAGTTCTCATGACTCATTTCACACCAATTTGTGGAATAATCATCTTGATTATTTAAATGATAATAATATAATAAAGATATAAGGATATGGATTTTTATAATCATTTAAGCATAAAATAATTTATAGATGTCAAAATTCTTTACAAGAAAAAATGACCAAGAATCCTTTTGGTGGAAGGAGTGAAAGGTTTATAGAGATTCTGGAATTGGTACATGAATAGTTGGGAAGACCAATTTTGATAGAATATATAGGTTCATACTCATAATTCATTAATTTTATTGATGACTAGTGTTGATATGGCCTAGTATACTTAATAAGGTGGAAGTATAAATCCTTTGAGAAATTTATGGAGTTCATGAATGAAGTTAAGAAAAAATTTCATAATAAGACAGATAAAATGTAATCATATCATAGTGGATAACTTCTTAAATAAGTGTTCATTGACTATTTACAGGAGTATGAGATACTATCCCAACTCACTGCTCCTTATACACCATAGCAGAATAGTAATAGTGAAAGGATGAACTACTCATTCTTGGACATATTGAAGTTGATGATGATTAATATTGATATTTCATTGTCCTTTGAGGATATTCCTTACAAACTATAGTGTACGTACTATATATGGCACCAACTAAATATTTAAATGAGATTTAATACAAATTAATGTATGTTAAATATCATGTTTAACTTATTTATTTGGGGTTGTAAGAAATTTTTATTGCCACAACTAGTAAAAAACCAACCACATGAGGTAAAAAGTGCTTCTTCATATGATACCCCAAGAAAATAAGGGAATGTTATATATATAATCCTTATATAGGAATTTGATTATGGAAAGACATGTTGTGATCCTTGAGAGGGATCATATAACTAAAAGAGACAGTGGTAGTAAGATTAACTTTGATAAAATTAATGACCAAGATACACCAAACTATGTACTAGAACATATTCCATAATTCCACATGGAAGTGGATGGTCAAAATAAACAACTAATTCATAAGAGAACCAAAAAATTTAAGAACTAGAAAGATATTGTTTTTAGTTAACGAGGATGGTGAATCATTATAATTTTTAAAAAATTAACCTCTCACCTATAAGGAGTAAGTTGAGATCTCAGAATATTCAAGATGGAAATAATCAATAAGTTTTAAGACATATTCCATATATTAGAAACAATTATTGTTTTTGTTTAATCCACCATTTGATGTAACACCCATTGGGTGAAAATGTGTATTTAATAGAAAAAATTACATGAAAGGTAAATTTAATACCTACAAGGCCTAATTAAAGATTATGGAGTTTAAATAATGTTAATTTTTTTTTACTATGATGTAACCTTATCACTAATTATTATGCTGAAATCCATTAATTTTTTTCCTTCTATAGCTTATTTCTCTAACAATGATATTTATAAAATGAATGTTAAAACAATATTCCTTAATGAGAGTTTCGGCTTAGAAAAAAAATATTTTAATTGAACAAAGAAAATTAATCCAAACCAAACCAATATATTGGGTTTATTTATGGTTTAGTTTGGGGTTCATATTGAATAAACCCTTGTGGTTAATGGATCAATTTTTATTCCAGACCAAACTGAACATAATAAACCAAACCACACATATTTAAAAAATAAAATTCTTTTCTTTTTATCCCATCCCATATCCCCATAAACCTAATACAATATTCCCTAATCAACATACCAACCCCTCTTTATCTTCTATAAGTACTATCCTTCCTTGGTCCTCTCCCCTCAATTATAACACCTCCTTGTTCTAATATGACTCTCCCCCTTCCCGTTATCTTCCCCATTTTTATAGGACCCCTCCTTGTTCCCATCCTTCCCTATTTCCAGCACTCTCACCCTCATCTATCAATCCTAACTGGAAATTTTACCCTCCATATACCTTGATTTATGTGAATAAATATTATATATTCCCACAAGGGAATCAAATATCCAACTTATTATCCTTTATACTCTAACCTTGTAGTGGAGGCGCCTACTCTCCAATAGAAATATCCCCAGCAAACTATAATAGTGGTGGAGCACAAAATATTTTACTTAGAATCAATATAGAAAAACACATTGGGGTACTAAATCTAAAATTTTAATATATATATTTCCTTCATTTATCCATATAAGAGTTTATAAATGATTTTTATGATTTGAACATAAATGGTTGTATTTATTCCTATCATGTTTGTATGTGTTTAGTGATTTAATCAGTTCAATATATGTCTTAGATTCTTCCTGTAGTATAGTGACATGGGTTTCATATTTACACTAATAATGGTATTCTTACTATTGATCTCAATGTTATCCTTTTAGTGTGACCTAGCATCATTCATTGAGTTATTTAAAGGAGGTTCATATGGTTTTTGATTGAGTGAATGATTGTCTATTTGTAATGATAATGTGTGTTGCAATATTTATTTTCCTTTTGTTTCCTGAATGGATTTAGATATTGTTGTCATGGTTATGTGCTTACAAATTTTTAAGGGGCTGTTTATGACTTTTGTTCAAGGCCTTGTTTAGTTTCCTCCTTTCCAGTGGATAAAGGCAGGAAAATGATCTTATTTTTATTTATTTTAATAAATTTTTTATTAATATGATATTATTTATTAATATTGGATTAATTTATACTAAGACTAAAACACCATATTTTAATTATTTTCTTTATATTACATCACTCTCATTTCATTTCAATCAGTTTAATTTCTGTAAGCCAATCTGGGGCTGAGTTCTTTGTAATATTCCACATTTTTTTTCATAGACCCATATGACACCATTTCTTCCATTCTTATCATAACATGCATTGAAAGGACTTTGGAGCCATTAAAAAAAATATGGAACATGAAATGATAAGAATAAGATGCTTAATCCAATATATTTATATTCTTATCAGTTTCATTACTTTTGATGAAGAATTTGAAAAAATTGGTAGCATTTGATTTTGTTTTTAAAATGTGCACGTTTTCAAATCAATTTAAAAAAATTTGAAAACCTTAAAAATATAATTTTGGAACGTTTTTACATTCAATTCAAAAAAAAAATGTAAATAAAAAAGAGTAGTAATTAATATGTAAATTTAAAACTCATTAGTATATTCAAAAAAATGAACCATAAAATATTCAAAATCAAAAAATGTAAATTCGGTTATTGAAACATTAAATAAGTTATTTAACTTTAATGAATTATTATAAAAACCATAATTCCTAAACCCCAAGATTATATTTGTTTTGGGGGTCCTTAATTCCTAATCAAGTGTTCTATGTGGTTCAATTTTATTGGCTTATGTTCTTTATTGGTTATGGTTTGTTTTTTACTCAAACAAAAGGTTAATACATAGTCTAAACAAAAACAAATAAAAAATTAATAGTATAGAAATTTTGTAATCCAAAAAAACCATGAAATTTCCTGGTTTGGATTTTAATCAAAACTGAAACAAACCAAACCATTACCACCCCTAATGAGAACCTGTTTTAATATTTATATATGACAAAAAATGAGGGTTTGTGAATTTAGAAAATTTCAAAAGGTTATATAGGTTTTAGAGACCCATTTATGGGTTGAATCAAGAACCATCATCATAGAACACTCATTTTAATGAAACCAAAATGCAATTTGGATTCTATAAAAATTAATGTGATCCATTCATCAATAAGTAATCTAGTGGCAGTGCAGTCATTTTTCCAGTAGTAAATGTCGATTTCATGTTACTTATTGGAAATGAGATATCTATCTTACATACAATTAAGGAATAGTTGAAAAAATATTATCCCTGAAGGAAATATAATAAGAAGATTATATCTTTAGGATCAAGATCATTAATGATGGATCTATGATTAGACATTTATTTTGTCAAGGTATATACATTGACTAGATATTGAATAGATTTAGTCTAGAAAAATCCAAATGGGGATTGGTTCAAGTGTCACACGGTATAACTCTCTCTAGGAAAATGCATCCTTAGACATGGGGGGAGAGACTAATGATGGAAAGAGTGTAGTAAACCTTAGTAATAATATCCATCATTTATGACATTATATTTACCACTGTTGATATTTCTTATTCCTTGAGCATGGTTGGAAGATATTAAATAGATCTATGAGATTCTAATTGGTTTGAAATGAAGACTATCCTTATGTATTAGAGGTGTACTAAGGATACATTCATTATTTATATAGGATATAATGTGATATTAAATAGGGGATATAATTATGTTAGATCCCTGATAGATAAATATGATCTAAAATCATAGTTAGTATATCGTTTTATGTGTCATCGGGGGATTTGTGAGTAAGAAGAGATCAAATTTCCTAGTTTCTTATGATTATACAATAGATTATGAGTATATTTCATTCATTAATGAAACTATAGTTGAGTTAGGGATATTAAGTTTCATCTAAGAGATTAATATTATTCCAAAAATTAAAGAAACTATCACTAATTACAGTGATAATACTACAGTTTTGGATCTAGAGAAGGAGCCAATGTCACATCTACAGAAGAAGCAGATACTACAAAAGTATTATCTATAAGGGTATTTTTCTTAGATATGTGAAGTCATAGTTTGAAAAGTTTCAACAAATGAAAATGTGGTTGACACCATGACAAAATCTTTATCTCAACAAAAGCATGGACATTTTTTGATAGATTGTAGGTTGAAAATTATTATCAAAACTTGTGTATGTGGAAGTCTGTTGGAGTTGGTTCCCTCGTACCAACTAAAAAAAATTATGATTAGTTGTATAATAATTTAGTGAATATTAAATAAATATATCACATTATGATCATTCTTTTGTATAATATTAAATTTGATAAATTCCTTAGAATTAATATCTAATCGATATGTCATAACCGTTCCATGATGATTAGAACCATGAGATATTATGACAATATTCTTAAAAATATGTTATATATCTTAATGTAATTATGTGATGGGATTCACATGAAACATGCGATAAGGTTTTGGAGACTTTTAAGATATTGATACACCTTATCATGGTGTTCACCCATGGTAATATCTATGTGAGTAGTTTAGGAGAACAGACCAACCCGTAGATGTAGCACATGTAATGTGTCATATTCCTATACCTGAGAATGTTTAATGGTCCTTTGACTTGATATTATCATTAATTCATATCACGATTCATTTACATTTATGTATCGATGAAAAATGTGATATCATATATTCATTGGAAAGTAGGGTGAATCATGTGCATTATAATGGAAATGACATTATTGGATATGTCGGCATAGAATTTTTTCCTTTCAAGTTATGGAAACTTATATCTCATACCTTTAATGGAAATGAAACTGCATCATAAATACCATGTCCCTTATAGTTTTATTTATGTGTTTAATTATATAAATTTAACAAAGGATATATTGAGCACATAGGTCTATGACATGGGTATGTGACCTACTTGATGATATATCAAGAAAAATGGGTTATATTATAAGGTAGGAACTGTTAGTAAGGTTATTATCATTATGTCATTAATAAATTTCTATATAAAATCCTAAATATGTCTCTATATTCTAGTCTAGGATTTTAGGCATGTTCATATTAATGCTACTGAGAATGGAGACAAAAGAGTAACACAGTAAGTGTATCCATAAACTTTAATTAAATTTTATTTGAATTAAATATTACAATATAATGTTATTAAATTCCTGGAAATAATATTTATTTAAGTTATGATGATCAAATTTTTTATTTATCAGTGAATAATGTAATGATATTTATTTATTAAATAAATAATCCTTATTTCAGGTTTGGTAAATACGAAGGATGATTAGAGGTAAAATCTTGACTCCAGTTTGGAAATGATATATTAATTTATTTTAAATAAATTTTTATTTATTTATTTTGGAATTGAAATTTATTTATCCATAGGAGTTGTGCGCTTCAAGGAAATAAATAATATTTATATAATTTATTCAATGCTGGTATATTTATGGATTAAAAGAATAATTAGGGGAATGTGTGTAATTATTATTTTAACCAAGCTCTATAATAACTTGGTTATATCATTCTCACAGGGTTAAAAATTATTGTTCACAACACATCCTTTGGATAATTCTCCCAATACATAGAGATATATACTCCCATTAATTCCCACAAAAAAATGAGGTTGTGTTCCCACTCTTCCTCTCAAGTTATGTGATACTAAAAGAATCATTCAAACCAATAATGGGATCTTTATATGATTATGGTGGATAATTCAAGAAAATTGGATCGACCACACTAGAACCCAACATTTCATTGAAGACATTCAAAGGTTTTGGTCCATCTGTGTATAGCTAAGAGAGGTGATCTATGTTGTAATATTCTTAATAATGGTGATACACTAGTAAAGGGTCAAGCGCTTCAACAATGAAGAAATAATTAAAATACTAAGGAAATTATTAATTTGATAAATTAATTAAAAATAAATCTAGGTAATATCCCCTCTTTGGTGATTTGGCTATGTATTTTTCATTACTTAAAGATTATTCTGAGAAAATCAATAATTTTTTTCAGAACAGGATTGACTTCTTCCACTGGAAACCCATAGCCTTAAATATTTATAATTTTCCATTTTTATATCTTTCATGTGAAATGTTTAAATTCATATAAAATAATTATTTTATAGTTTATACTTCACCATTTTTGTATTTTACATTTTAATTTTACATTTACTACTGAATAATTTCACAAAGTGTTTATTTTTGTTTATAGATATTTTATTTCATAAGGTTCTTCTATATAAACAATGAGTTTTGTCTAAGTCCCCCAAATTTTAAATGGTTCACACCCTATTTCATAATGTTCGAGAAATTTCAGAAGGTTATAAATCCATTTCATATAAAAAAATTATTTTGGATGGTTAGAAGGTGATGTTTCTAAGTCAAAAAAATTTGAAGGTGTAATGGAGACTTTGTAATGTTCCCGCAATTAGATAAATTTGAAAGTTAAACAATTTATAATGTTCATTTTACACATATATTGGTAACGAAAGGTTACCAACAATTGTAAAATTTGAGAATTAGGAATTTCATAGGGTTCCAGAAATAATTTCAGAAGGTTTCTTCCCATTTATAAATTTTATGTTTGGATGCTATTAATGATGAAAAAAAATCCATAGGTTACCTTATATCATAAAAAAAATAAAATCAATGTTATTAATAGATGGAATTATAGGATATATTAGAGAAGTTAATTTTTTTGAGGAAGCTGGAAGTGTGAATTAAGAAAGAGAGTCACCCAGAGACTTATTAAATAAATAAAAATATAGATTCATATGAATTCTATGACATCAATAGGGGATATGTACTCATGTCTCTATGAGGGAGATGATGAAAATTGATGATCACTATGTAGAGACATTAGATAGAAGCCTTTAAGTTTCTAGTTATGAGTTAACAGATGATGCTCCCTCTCATTTTGGGGGACATTTCATTTGGGGGGGGGGGGGGTTAATAGGAATACACACATGAGAGAGAGGTCATGGAGGTTAACATAGTTAGAAAAAAAGTAGACACAAGGGGACCAAAATAGTGTGTGAGAGAATTGAGGGGGTAATAATTTACTTGATGGTGAATTTGTTTCTAGTTATTATCTCATTGTGTTATCCTATTTATATATTGTAATGAAATATTTGTTACAATAAACTATTTTGAATATGATTTTTAACTGTAGCACATTAGGTATTTTAAGTGTTATAATCATATATTTTAACTTCTTTTTTTGGGTTTGTTTCTCTGTTTCTCCACTTATAATTTTTATTTAACATTTTTTTTCAATATTGGAGAAAATTATTCTCTAATAAAGTAAAAATAACTTTTATGAAAATTTTATTTCATAAATCACTCAAAAAATGGGTTTTTGAATAATTATAGAGTACAACACCATATTTAAATGAAAATTGTATTTGGTAAAAATCATTTAATACTTTTAATAGGTAAGTTCGGTTTTTTATTTGGAATATTGTAGTACATAAACACCAATAAGTTAAAATATTTTTATAAAAGGGGTTGATTTAATTTCGTGGACTGTTTTCTAGATAGTATTCATTTCACATAAATGAAAGAATATCATTTTAGAATTAGATAATCACTTTACCACCAACCTTGTGTTCATTAATTACTTATATTGTTCACTATTGATTCTTGTTTTTAATTAATTCAAATTAATTTTCTTCTAACCACCTTTTCATTGGTTTTCAATTTTAATTACATTTCAGCATCATTTACCATCTTCTTAGTCCACCATCTTTTGTAATCTTTTTGTGTTTTTTTGTTGATTGAGCTTATTTTATGGTTCGTGCACATTATACCTTCCATATGAGTTTGACCCTACTAAAACTATAATAGGGTTAATAGGTTTATAAATAAAAACTATAACCAACAAAAAATCTAGTCCACTCCTTGACATGTTGAAGGTTTCAAATCCAAACATGATAGGTTGTAAATTGGGTTCCATTAAAATGAAACCTTAGAATAAGGGTGAATAATTAATATAGAGAGAGAATAATAAATCTACAGGAGAGTTTACTGGTATATCTTCTAATTTAAAATCAAAATTTACTGTCTCTAAAGGATTATAATGTTTCAACTATGAAATGATGGTACATTAGAATAAAAACTTCTAGGTGGATTTGAAGGAGTTTCAAATGAATCATAGAGATCCCGCATCAGGTATTCATATTATAAATGTTAATTATTTCCATTATGATTTTTGGTTATAAGATACTAACTATAAATTAAATTTGGGTGTGTTTATTCAAAATTTAAGATAATATTGATAGAAGAAGCTTTAAATCTATTTTATGAAACTTTAATAATGATTGAAGGAGTAGTTGGGAAAAATATGTGATATACATTGGTATGGTGGATTGTTTTATTTATAGTTTATAAAAAGTCATATTTATAGTTAAATGAAACTAATACTTATTTCCTATAATAAAATTATTTGGGATTATTATAAATAAAAAATAAGAGTTTTTCAAAAATACATGATAAATCTAAACTTTTGATTACTCAGACAAATGGCGCACATATTGAATGGTTTATATGACACCCATAAGAGATGATTTAAAACATTAGACATAAATAATTCAGTTTATAAATTAATAAAATAATTAGTTTTAATAAATGTATCAAGTGGTTTCAATTATATTTAAGTAAGTAATATTTTACGTGATAAATTTTACTAATATTTATATTTATATTTAGGTAATTATCTGAAAATTATATATTTTACTGTTTTCCTATATAAAAAATCATCATAATTTATAATACATGTATTTTATAAAGATAAATTTATATAATAAATGAAATTAAATATTTTTAATAATATTTATAAAATCAGATATTTAATCTTGATTATTTAAAATAGATTCACTAGTCTTAAAAGGATATAAAATATAAAAAAAAAAATTTTTTAGTCACACACATGCATATAATTAATTAATTTTAAATAGAGTATTTAATGGAAGTTTCAAATTCAAGATTGTATTTGGAATGAGGGTTTTTACCTAGGATTAGTATAATACTTATATGTGATCTTTGTGAATAAGAATAATATTTTTTGGGCTATCAAGCGAAATTTTGATTTATAAAACCCCAGAATTAAACAACACTATAAATATGTAGTTATAATACTTTCATGTGATTGGTTGATATTGTTTTGGAAGAACCCTAGAGAGAATCATCATGTTATTGGTGATTTTTTGAGGAGGAATTATCAATTATTTCAGATGGTATTTTTATGACCATGGTTTGATAAATAATGATTGTACTTTGAGGTAGGAACATATTCAATCTTTCTTATCATGTTTCTCATTATTGATTTTCTATAATTATACATTTTTATAACAAATTTTTCGATATTTTTAATATATCCATCTTCCTAGATTTTATGTGGGATTTTGTTTCTGATATGATACATAGATACTTTTTAATCCTCATTCAACATGATTTATAAAATGAAATTAATTTTTGATATAAACCATATTAGGTTGAAAACGTGAAAATAAAATGAGTGTTATGTTAATTTTTTTCAAAACTTTCTCACTATTTCTTTGGAAATCACAAAAATAATTTATTTATACTTTTACAACATGTATACTTCCTTATTTTTAAGAATGTTCGTTTAGGAAAGTCATATTTTCCAAAAATAGAAATATATGTTTATCAGATTAATTTTTTTGCAATTGGACACACCTTTATCAAATGTATGATTAAAATATTCATCAAATGAATATTTATAAAAGTATAAAATTTAAAATATAACAAAGATAATAAAAAAACTATTCAAAGATAACAAAAAAATAATTTATAATATGGTTTCATATATGATCTACAAATGAATCTTTATAAATATATCATTTTAATAATTACATTTTATAGAATGAATAGTTTTTATTTTACCAGTCAGAATCCAAATACATTATAGTAGTGTATAAACTTGATGACCACATGATGTAGAATATATTAATAACATTTCAAGTGAAGGAATATTTCATTCTAAGACATTGTAACCATCTCCTAAGAATACATAATATTACTCTTAGAGGTTTTCCAATAAATAGGAGAAATATTTGAGTACAAGTAAGCGTTATTAGCAATGATGATCTAAGAGTTGTTGTGAATATTTTTTGTAACATATTGTTTCTTTGAGTGATCAATTCATAATAATTCCATAGAGATCATTTATTTAAGGATTTCACTTTCTTAGGATCATTATATATTGTTTGAGTTATCTATTTTTTAACTATTTTTCCAAAATGTTGTTGTGAGGGAAATCATAGATAAGAATACAAAGTTTTTAAATCTTTCAGATTGAGGGTTCCCATGGATATGGAAACATAGTTTCTATGATGTTTTTATTAAAGTATTCCTTGCTAGAGGAATACATACCTTTATTATTCGGTTAAAGTTTTTGGATACCTAGAGTCTAGGTTATCAAATTCATTAATGAAAATCGTTAAAGAGTGAATTATTTTTATGAAATATATCTAATTATTTATTTCTTATTTTATAAAGTTTCATATTACTTGTTTTTAAAAGTTTCTATTTCCATAGTACATGTTTTAAAAAAATATTTATGTTATAAAATGTTCTCTAACTCTGATTTTATAAAGAGTCAAAATAATTATTTGCCCAATTAGTCTAATTTATTAGATAGTGGTTTTTCTAATTAACCTACTAAAGGAAGTTTAAAAAAAATTTAGTTTTAGATTATAAAATATAATTCACCCCCTATTTTAGTGTTCTATCAACACTTAGGATCCTACATTTGTTTTCATAGATGGTTTTACTAAATTTTCTAGTTTGTAATCTGTTATAAATTGATATATTTTATATCAATTTATCTACTTTTTATGCACTTTTTACACTAACATTTAATTTGTAGAATGATTATTTTGTTGTTTATAAAGATGGAAGGTTTAAATGTTGAAACATTAGAAAATTTAAATCCTAATAATCCACACATATTTTATGCTCAAAACTATGATTATTGAAGGAAGTGTATGAAGAAAATAATTAAAAATAATGGATTAGAATTTTTTCTCATGTTGATAAAAGTTATAAAATTATATACAATGAGGATTCTAATTTTTATAAAGATGAGAAGAAATAATATCAATACAATTATTGAGTTAAAAACACTTTGTTAGGATCAATTACAAGATACATATATATCCATATATATTCCTATTAATTTATAAATATAATTTTGAAAACATTTGAAGTTACTCACTTTGGAAAAACCAGAGTCATTGATACGAGAAGTGCAATGCTTAGAGATGATTTTCAATCATGTGATTTTTTATTTGGATAACCTGTTATAATTATGCGTCAGATATTTATGAAAATCATAAATATATCAAAATAATTGGGGGAGAAAGATATTACAGATTAATTTTTTTAAATTATTATTGAGATTATGCCTTGTAAATGTAAATCCAAGAGGAGAAATCTTGACAATACTAAAGACATGAAAAAGTATATTTTATGTGATATGATTGGTACTCTAATGAAATATTAAGGAATATTGTAAAGAGATGTTAAAAATGAGAAAATTTAAAATGTATTATCATTTTCATATAATTTAACTACTTATATAAAACACAGATCAGAAAATAAAGTTTCTAAGTCTTCTAAAAAGGAGAAAATAAAGTTTGATACATAAAGAAGTTCATCAGAGTATAGTGATAATAAATCTTACAAATATTGAAAATAGAATGAATAAAATAGATCATGGAATAGATTTAAGTTATATATACAATAAGAATCCTTTGGAAAGGATTGAGAATAAAGATTCTTCAGAGTTGATATTATATTAATGTAAGCAACCAGATTATATCAGAGTAGATTGTTTAAGACTAAATATAAAGGTAAAGAGAAAGAGATGTTCTAAAATGTTCTACAAGAATAATGTTATAAAAAATATAAAAGCGATAGAACCTTGGACTGTTAGTGGCAGATAAAGTTCTTCAAAGAGTTGTTCTGATGATAATTATGATAATCATAAATATATGGGATTTTATATCGGAATTCTACAGAAAAGATAATTCTCTATGGAAAAGTTATCAGATGAATGTATTAAAAATTTAACTATAAATGAAAATTATCCTAGATTTTATGATTATTGTGATTCTACTTATTATGTAGAATAAAATTCTAGTTCATCTGATAAATATGATTCATAACCATGTTTAGAAGAAGATTCTATATCTTCTAATTTTTTAGAAAAAAACTACATAGTTTCCAATAAATATAATGATCTTAAGGCCTTAAAAATAAATTTTATTATTCAAAATCATTTAAAATAATTTAAAAATATTACTAAATATTTTTATAATAAATCTCTTCTTTCTTCTACTAATGAGGATAATGATTTAGTTGTTAAACTAAATTTAGAAATTTTAAGTCTAAAATATTCACTATCAAAATTTACTTATAAAAAAAAGAAATTTTGATAATATATATAATAAAATTAGACCTCATAGAAATATTTTTGTTATTGATTTTGTTGATCCATAACCACATATAAAAAATAATAATTCTTTTTATAACAATTGAATCTTTTTCTAACAAATGTAAAATTGGTGGACATTGGAAAAATTAGTGTTCATTAAATTAAGTAAAATACTTTTTATTTAATAAATATTTATTTTATGAAGAATTAAATGTTTTAAAACATAAAAAAATTCGACATATGTGGATTCTAAAATCATTTTTTCTGACAATGATGGAACTAGGAAACCGTAGGTTCCAAAAATATGTCTTTTTTTTGGTTTTTATGAAAATAAGAAGAGTACCAATAGAAACACCATTGTTAAATGGATAGTGGTTGTTCCCATAACATTACTTGAAAAAGAAGTTTTTACAAAATATTATCAAGTTGAAAGGTGTTCAAGTAACTTTTGGTGATAATGATCAAGTATAAATTTGTGGAATATGCAGTATTAATCTTCTTCAAAACCCATCAATTTAAAATATCTTTTTCGTAATATCACGTAAGAACAATTTTATAAGAATATGTTAATTATCTTATAATGTTTAAAATATGATATTTATGAATTAGAAAATATTCTATTCAAAGTTTAGAAGGTGAATTTATTCTTTCTTTCAACATTCATTAGAGTGGTTGCACCCTTAACCTAGAAGACTGTAGGATTCAAGATCTACCTTTACTTAGTGTAATTGAGGATCAATATTGGTTATGTTATATAATATTATGACACTATAATGTTATATGTTTAGTTAAACTTTATAAGAAATCACTAGTTATAAATCTACTATTTCTTAGGTTTAAATCATTAACATTTTTTTATCCTTGTCAACTTGGAAAGAAAGATAAGTCACATTATAAATCTATTAGTTAAGTTTAAAATTAAAATAACTTAATATTAGTTCAAATGGATTTGTAATCAGTGTAAAATACTATTTATATGTTTTGGTTTATGACTACACAACATATACTTGAGTCTATCTTTCTAAAAAAATACGAACACCTTTTTCTATTTTTATTTATTATAGCCTAAGTTAAAAATGAGAAACTTATAAATTTTTTAAGTATTATAAGTGACCATAGTGGTAGAGGTCATTAATTTTGAATTGGATATTTTTTAGTAAAAAATTTACAATATATAACTTCTCAGCTACAAGGAAACCCCAGAAAAATAGTGCAGTTAATAAAAGAAATAGTGCTCTTTCAGATATTACTAGAATAATGTTGAGTAAATACTCAATTGTTATTTTTTGGACTAAAGCAGTTAGTAATACCTTATATAATATATGTCATGATTTACTTAAACCTTTTATTAATAAAATTTTTCATGTGTTATGGATAATAATATATCCTAAACTTTATAAATTCATAGTTTTTTTATGCAAAGTATTAATTTTGAATATTAACGATACTTTATATAAATTTTATCTAAAATATAATGAATTGATTTTTCATGGATATTTTAAAACTTGAAAGGATTATAGTGTTTATATAATAAATACAAGAACTGTTGATTAAATAGTACATGTAAAATTTAATGAAACGAATCTTTTTTTCAAAGAATCTGAAACGACATCTTCATATGTCTGTAAAAAAACTAATTTTCAATGAATTTAGATAAATTTTATCATGATAGAATAATTTAATAATTTTTTTTGATGTTTTAGCTCAAAAATAAATTAAACATGATATTGAAGAAAATCCATTTTCGAACCCAAAAAAGTAGTCAATTCATAAGAATCAAACTAGTGATAATATAGTTGGTGATGTAGGCCAACTAGTTAAAACTATAAATTCTTTAATAAACAAATGTGAACATTGTTCATTTCAATCATAATTTTAACCATGGTATTTTGATGAGGATTTAGGTGATGAATATTGGATAGAATCAATGCAAGATGAACTCGATGATTTTTAGAGGAACCGACTTAGGAATTTACATGACGATCCTAAAGATTTTTCTATAATTAGGGTAAAATGGGTTTTCCATATGTAATAAAAATGGTCAAATAGTTAGAAAAAGCTAGATTTGTTAAAAAGGGTTATATTCAACATGAAGATACAAACTATGAATAAACTTATGCTTTAGTAGATAGACTTTCAACTATTAAAATACTTATAGGATATGAATCAATTGTAAATTATACTCTTTTTCAAATGGATGTGAAGTTACATTACTTAATGGATATTTATAGTAGGAATTCTATGTTAAAAAACAACTATTTTTGAAAATAAAAAACTTTTGGATCATGTTTCTGGACTTAATAAGTCACTTTATGGACTTAAAAAAGCCCTTAGAGTCAGGTATTATAGATTAACGAGATTTTCGTTACAAAACTTTTTTATTATGTGAACTATGGATCAAATTATATTTATTAAATTTTTTTGAAAGATATCATCATGTTAAAAAAAATTCAATGACATTATATGTGGTTCTACTTTATAATTTTATACTAAGAACGTTTTTGGATCATATGAAATCTATGTTACGATTGAGATTGATGGATAAATTAGATTTTTCATGGGATTTCGAATTTCTAAAAAACCAAAAGAACCTTTTATATATAAAAAAATTATTTAAAATAACTTCTTAAAAATTTTAGATATGAAAATACTAAATGTATTAATACACAGATCGAGACCTAGAAAAAATTTATATTGAAGAATATGAGAAACCAGTTGATTAAAATATTTAAAGAGAAAAGATAAGTAATTTACTATATCTTACAGCTAGAAAATCATACATAATGGTTTTTGTATGTTATGTGCAAGATATAATGAAAATCCAAAAGGGGCCTATATTAAATCTGTAAAATGATTTTTTTCATTATCCTAAGGGAACAGTGGATGTTAAATTATTTTATTCCTCTAGAAATGGTTTTGTTTTAAATGGTTTTTTGGATTCTGATTTTTCTGGTTGTAAAATAGAGAGAAAAAGAATATCTGGAAATTTTTATTTTATTGGAAAATGTTTAGTTTCATAGTATTGTAAGAAAAAAAATTCCATATCACTTTCCACTGCTGATGTATAATATGTGGTAGTTGGAATTTTTTGTGCTCAAGTGTTTTGGATCAAACATATTCTATGATTTTGGCGTGAGTTTAAACAAAACTCTTATTTTGTGTGATAACACAAGAGAAATTGATTTATTTAAATACCCATCAGAACACACAAGAGACATAGATTTATGTAAAAACCCGTCACAACACTCCTGAAATAACAAAATAGATATTAGACACAATTTTCTTCTATATCTTACACAAATATAAGATATTATGTTATAATTAATCGGAATACAGGAAAAAATTGATGATATTTTTAAAAAACCCCTAAATTCCAATAGATTTGAATATATTAGATAGAAGCTATATATTATTAACATAATATAATTAGTCATATCTAATTCCTGTTTTAATTTTTCCCCATAGTAATTAACTCATTTAAAACTGACATGTACATTCTTACGTTGTTTTAAATTTTTCTCTCTATTTTTTCTTCCCCTCTCAATGTTTTTATTAGAAAATTTCCAAACTTTTTCATACAAAAATTTATAATTAATTTCGGGAATTTATTTTATAAAAACAATTTCATGATATTATTTTCTAAAAAGTATTTTGTAAAATCTTCAAGAAATGTTTTGGACAAATTTTTTGTTAAAGACTTCCCAAAAAAGTTTTTATCGAAAAAAATAAGATACAATTATCAAAAAAATGTCATAAGAATGTTTATAGTCTTATTTTCCAATAGGTAATTTCTATATCATTAATTTCACTATTAATTTTTATAATCTAGTTTATATGTTTAAAACTTCTCTATTTTCCACAAAATTTTTAAAAATGATAATTTTTATCAGAGAAAAAGTTCATCCGATAAAACATATATTGTTAGTTTTTACAAAAACATCAGGATTTCAAAAATTTTAAATAATTTTATAGTTAATAACTACCATTCATCAAAAATAGTGTTTCAATATCAGTTGTTAATTTGTAGAGTTTAAAGTTTTGACCTTCTGAAAACTATATAAAGGGGTGTGGGTAAGGACCTATTTCTTATTTGCAAGTCTCTTCCAATCGTTCTCACCGCTCAATTTTCTCTTTATCATCAGCTTGTTTCAGATTCATTCAATCAACAACAATGGCCTTTTAATCTAATATTTCACGAATAGAGGTAGTAAAGTAGAGACTAAATAAATATTATGGTATGATAAATATGATTATTTTTTATAAAATTTAATTATCTTTAAATGGTGGGAACACATTTTTTTAAAAAAATATGACATTGATCTTCATTATCGAGAGACTATTATTGAAGTTTGTTATTTAGTTTCTATAATGAATAAGATAACCTCAAAGTTATAACATTTTCATTATTTAAAGATTTGTTGAAGTTTAATATATCTACAGTGGTTAGGTTAGTATGTATTCCTTATTATGGTGAAGAAAAACTTGTTACACAAAAAGTTACCTGATAAGTTAGACAGTTTTGAAAAGTTAAGTGCATAAACATTGATATTTCCCTCTTATGAGAATGTAAGAAAATTTCCCCATATTTATCAAAATTCCAAAGTAGTGGCTATAAAGATTTAGAATAATTTTATCCCATGGAAATGATATCAAGATACTCTCAATGTTCAGGATAAATATGTTTTGGGATTTTTACATAACAAGAGAAAGTTAGCCTTATGAATTTTGTTTTTATTTTCATTCAGGATATGATGTGATGAAATACTAATTTGAATATTCTTACATTACCTTTTTTATTAAATAGATACTTGGTAAATTTCATGTAATTTGAAAAGATTAATAATAATTATACTATAGTTAGAGTGATAGATTCCTTAGTATGTGAATGAAAATTAAGTAATATTTGTCTTATGTTTTTTTATTCTCATAATAAATTTTATAGAAAATTAGTTTGAACTATTGTTTAAATAAAAACTAAAAATTTGAAAGAGAAATTATTATAATAGAAAAAATATAGATAAGGATCCCCAAATTTTCCTAATAAGATGATGAAAACCATGTTAGATGAGGATTTTCAAGTTCTTATGAAGCATAAAGAAGAAAATAATCCTTTCGATCCATGTTTTAGATTAAATAAGGATGAGGACTAATCTTTTAAAGAATAAATTTATAAATTATTCATGATGTGGATAATAACAAATAGATGAAAATTTTATCAAGCTTAAATAGCACCAAATTAATTAAAAGGTGTTGAGAAATTGCATGAAAATGTTGATGTTCAAATGGAGGGAGACATTCTCTTAGCTTCTCCTATATATATTGTAAACCTATTGTCTCTCAGTTAGTCTTACCTGAAGTATTGAAATTTAAACAATCATAAATTCCTATATCTATTGAAAAGGAAAAAGGAATGAAATTCGTTGATGAAAAATATCAATCTAAAGAAGATGATGATGTTTACAAAGTTCATAAGAAGTATGGAAAAGGGATGAAATGAACCGAAGATCAAATTGAAAAGATTCTCTAAAATCTATGAATTTTGAAGAAAAAAGTGATAATTTTTCTTCTACTTATATTTCATATAATCCTCAAAATTATATAAATCACTATGTTTGAGAAAAAGAAGAATGTTTTAAGGATGATGAAGATCAATATTCTCAGGATAAGGTTTTAGAAAAACCTTTGTTTAATAAATATGTTCTAATAGTAGAAGTTTCTAATTAAAAATATTTTGAAAAGAGGGAGGGATATTATGCTTCAATAAATTCTCTTCCGTCCATTCTATAAATTTCTTATGATTTTACTTACTCTATTCCTTGACCAAATTCACAAAGAATTGAAATAATGTTGAATTACATCAATGATGTGTTGAAGAAACTCAAAGATTCTATTCATTTCAAGCTTGATATTGAAGCTACATGAAAATATATACAAGGATGGGTTGGTGGATTATAAAGTGTTAATTATTTTAAATAGTTAACCAAAACCATTATTCAGAATGAATGTGATATGATGTTTTATGCTGAAAAAATCATTGGGTTAAACATGTTGAATGTGATATGAAGATTTATGATGATAAAATCATTGTGGTAATAAGTTCATCAAAATTAGTCTATAGTGTGGCAATAGATTTTAGTTATAAAGTTAATGAGAATGAAACATCTATTGATAAAATAAAATTGCTTACCACAATCCATGATGATAAAATATCAGAATATAAAAATATGATTTCATATTAAAAGAATATGTATCAAAGTTGAATAATGAGAACTTGAATTTTTAGTTTTTGCAAGAAGAAGTGTTGAAGGTCTAGTAAGAGAATATAAGGATTAAAATTCAATAAGAGGAATTTAAAAAGTTCAAATTAGTTGTGTAAAATGTTGATAAACAGTAGTAAGGCATAAGGAAGATGAAATTCATTGTCAAGAAACTCTCAAATTATGAATAATTTTTTTTATATATTGGAAAAGTTATGTAATAATGAAAAATTATTTTTAAATTCATATTTTAGAAATTATTTTCATCATTACTAATTGTGGAAGGATATATTTTCCAATTTCATAGGATAAATATATTTTATTATTGTTTTTGGATGAATGTTTGTTTAAAGATATAAAAAAAATTTACACATTTTTTCTTTCTACATTCCCCCATTTTTTTAAATATCCAAAAGGATGATATAGGTGATAAAATATTAATCCATCAATCATATAATTTGTGAAATTATTATTTAAGAAATATGGATAAATAAATAAAAGGAGGAATATAATGAAAGTTGTAAAAATATAATGACAACAAAAGTAAGGAGAGTAAGTATATTCAAAGTTTAAAAAATTATTTTATCTCCTTTAATATTATGTTTTGTACTTTACAAAAAGGGAGATAATATTGAGTCAAAAGTTTTATTTTGACACTCTCTAACCATATTTATGGAAATCAAAAACATACTTTCTTAATATTTTACTAACTTATGTACATCCCATATTTTAATAATGACCTTACAGGAATTGTTTTTCAGATGAAGAAATATTTGTTTGTCGGACAGAATATTATTGTAATTTGACACACCTGTATCAAACCAAGGATTTAAATATTAATCAAACTATGATTTTTTAATGTAAAAAGTCCAAATATAATTATGTTAATCAAAAAATGTTTTATAAATACTTCCATAAAAAAAATTTATCAGATGTAATCTGACATGATCTCTGAATAAATCTTTCAAAAAATTTCATTTAATGAAATCACTATTTTTGGTCCAATAGAGTTTACTCTACGAGACCGAATTTAACGAAAATGTAGTATTTTATAAACATCATTTACATTAAATGGATGATCTATGTTTAAGCATTCAAGGTAAGTAAGAGTTCATCCACGTCTATTGCATCCAACTATGTAGAATGTGAAATATGAACATTGGAGTTTTTTTATAAATAAGTGCACCATTCTAACAGAAGGAAGATTTTTTTGACAATATAAGAGTTTATGTGAATATTTTTTTATATATATTTTTACTTTTAGTGATATCTTAATTATAATTCCTTATATAACTTTAACATAAGGCATTCACTTTTTGGGCATATTTGTAAATTCCTTGTGTTTTTTGTGTTTGTAATTGTTTTTATAATTTGGTGTGATTGAGCGATTCTGGGGATATAAAAATAATGTTTGTAAAATATTAATGATTAAGGGTTTATGTGGATATGGAAACAAATTTCGATTAATCTTTTTATCGACAAACTCCTTTCTTAAGTAAAACATATCATGACTATTTGGTTGAAAATTTAGATACCTAAATTTTGGGGTATAAAATTACTTAATGATATAGGTTAAAGCATGGATATTTTGTATAAAACATATATAAGTATTTCGTAATTTTTTTATAAAGATTAATATTAATCTTTTACCAATTTTCTATTTAGAATAGGAATTTTTTTAATGAAAGTTTTGTGTTATAAAGTTTTCTTTATCTCTGATTTTATAAGGTATTGAAATAACTATTTTTTTATTACTATCATTTATCATACAATAGTTTTTCCGATTAACCTACAAAACGAGGTTTTGAAAATTAGTTGTTTTAGTTTATAAACTGGAGTTCAATCCCATAATATAGTCTTAATTTATACTATTACGATCCTATAAAGGTGAATTAAAGTGAAAACTTAAAATAAATTTTAGAAAAGATTTTTATCATTGATGTTATTGGTGATGTTACGTGTCACTTCCATAGGGCACTATTTTTTTAAAATGTCATGTGAAAAATCATTAAAAACCATTAATTTTTGAAAATATTCATAAAAAGTAGGGCCTTAAAAATATATAATGTTTATCTTTGAGAAATTTGTAGATGAAAACAAAACACATTAATACAAAATAAAAACCCTTTTTTTATATATTGAATAATACCGTTGTTCAAAACTCACATTGTAAAAATAATTAGAAAAAATTCCTTCATATAAAAATATATATTTTACATAGAATTAGTGAAATTAGTATACATTAAATATTAGAGTGTGAGAACCTAATAATGGAATAAATATGTTCATGAAGAAACAATATAACCCCAGGAAATGATACTTGACTTATCAATATTCCTTACCAGAAACATACTCCTTGAAGTATAAAATATTTAAAAAACGTGTATTATGTTGTAGAAACTTAAATTCATAGAAACAAATAATGCATAATATTTAAATTATGAAAATGTACCCAACTTTTTTGTCTTAGAGTAAAATATTAACTAAATTAAAGAAAATTGATTTTCAAAAAAGCCTTATAATTGGGACAAAAACTGATTCAAATTTCATTTGATGAAAATGAATTAAATTGGATCAGTATTTCCCATGAAAAAAATATATGTGATAAATATAAATCCCTGGTTATTTAATAAATAGTTAAAATGAAAACATAGTTTATAGAATAAAGATGTCTAAAAAATTAATGTTTCAAACAAAGAACCCCTGTGGATTGAATAGATTTTTAATCAAAACCCCTTGATAAATTTTTCTTATAATGTAAAATTAAGTGACATTATTATAAGATTATTAAAGATATAATATATGAAATTGTTAGTATATACACCAAAATAATGAAATTAGGTGCATATTACCAAACATGTCTCAAAGAGAGGAATTTGAGAAGAAAACCCTTTCATCGGTCCTGATTCCTTCGATAATTGTATGAAACATCTTAATGAATTAAATCAAGTTCATTAAATACATACCCAATAAAATTATTCAAAATTTTAACCCTTTATACTCCTGATTTTTAATCATTAAACACTTATATATTTGTTTCTTTTAGTTATTTTCAACATCGGGTGTAAGTAATCTTTATCTCTTTGAACTAGTTCCATAAAAATGCAGTTGCATTGTATTATTTTTCAAGATTACAAAATTATTATATCATATGAGGATTTTTAATATATGATATATGATATAAATTATGTTATAATTTCTTTCCATGGTATATTTGGTTATAAGCCAATATGTTTAAATCTATGAGATCATGTTTTAGGGATTCTGAAAGAACATGAGGTGTTGTCATAATTAATGGGTTAAATATTCATATAACCAAAATAATTGCTAAAAAATAACATTATTTACATATTTATAACATCTTATACAACAAAATTGGTTCTCATAGTATAAAATATATAAATTCATAGTGTTTTTTGTGTAGGTGGTTAAACCAACCGAATCGTGAACATGCCAAGATTAATGGGTGTTTATAAGGTGGTGTAGTTATAATATCGTTATACCCAAAGAATAATTTTTTTAAATTATATATATGAATTTTAATGAAGTTTAAATAGAATATAATTTATATAATTTCCTTACTTATAAATAAGAGATCATTTTCCTCTTATTTCACTCATTTTAAATGATTGAATTAAATATAATCATTTGTTGATCATATCATTAAAAGGTTCTCCAATTTTAATAACTTAAACATAATAATATCATAAAAATAATTTTTATCCCCTAATCCCATCGTAATTACCACCCACAAAAAGTGGGGATGAAAAGAAAAATGAGAACTAATTGTCCCAAGGAGGTGGTAGTCTACACATAACCATGGTAGATGATTTCATTTTTCCTGGAAGAGGATAAAGGTGAAATATGGTTTATTGTTTCAGAATAATAAAAATAATTTAAATACCAAAATTATTTTTGAAATTATCATTTTATACCATCATTTTTCAGGTTTTAAGAAAAATGAAACACGTTGTGTCATGGAGATGGTAGTTCACACAACACACAAATTACAGTTTCATCTTTTATAACAGAAAACAGAAAATGTTATTAATAATTTTTAACATAAAATAATAAAAATTAGTATATTTTTTTGATTTAACTATATAGGTAATTGAAAATTATAATTGAAAAATAAATGTAGAAAATAATGAAGCAATAAAAAAATTACTTCTCTTGAGCACATTTAGATTTATTTGGAAGATCCCTTATAAATAGATAGAGTAGGATAATATCTTATGACCAAAATCTCAAATGAGTGAAATAATTTTCTAGGTGATAGAAAAATTTAAGGGTTTTATGGGGAAACCTAATTTTTTGGAGTTCTTTGAAGAGGTGGTGAGAGGCCCCTTTTAAAAGTGGTGACAATGGTATTTTTGTAAATATTTGAACATAATATAATGGGACCACATATTAAAAATTTGGAGTGGATATAAAATTGAGAAATAATTGACTGAGGAATATATAAGGTTGATAAACACCTCATGCACTCCATTCTGTACATGTTTTACCATGTTTCAAGGCCTTTTCCCATTGAATTGTTACTTTTACCCTTTTAACTTTTTTCATGGTAACAAGTGTTTACATAAGGTAACAAAAGGTTTATGCAAGAATTCAATGTTTTCCTTATTAAATACTTTGGGAGAAATTATGTAAATGTTTTAAATTAATTTAGTTTTATTAAATTTATAATAATTATAAAACGTAATGTAAAAAAACAATAGAAAATTCATTAAATGAAATTTTTGATAAAATATTACTAATGATTTATATATGGGTTTGAAACTAAAAACCTAATTTTTTTAATTATAATGTAACATATAAAATACATATTTGGTCTTATAAAAATGTTTCATTAATTTATATTCCATACTTAAATACAAATAAGGTCATATAAGTCATTTTATTTTAAAAATTATATTTTCATCTACAAATTATTATTTTTTGAAAAATAAAAAATATTAATCATAAGATTATATTACTATTATTAATAAAAAAATGATGTTCAAATTTTCAAATTAAATTTCAAACTTTTTATTATTCAATATTTAAATAAAATCCACAAATATAGTGGAAAACAGTTCATCTTAGAAAATTGATTTTTAAAATGTTAGCTTTTCTTTATTGTTATTTCTTATAAATTAATAATTAAATTTTTGGAAATATATTATTCATACTGTAAATATATTTTAGTATTAATTAATCATAATATACTTAGTTTCTTAAAATGAAACCCCAATAGTAGAAAATATATATTTTGAATAATATAATGGTTTTCTTAGTTGTTTGAGCTATACTAACTAAATTTTATTCACATTAAAAGTAGAAATTATATTCATTAAATAAATATTCCAAAAATCAATATTCTTCTTCATTTTTGTTAATTAAATGGTTATGTTTTAATGTTCATACTTAATATTTATATTTTTATTAAAATATACTATGGTTTTTGTTTTAGTTCCATTTTTTTGTGGAGAAATCTATAGAACATATTGACTTATTTAAAGGTAATAATATATTAATATTTCAGGGTGTTACATTATCACCCATTAAATAAATTGTGTTCTCATAATTTGATTCATAATTTCAGAGTAATTTCTATTGGAAACTCCTAATTTACCATGAACCACTAGATGATAATGGATTTATTTAGGCTAGGGAATGAGGTTTATGAAAAATTAATATATATAACTTAGATAGAGTGCTAACCCATTCCTAATTTTAAATTGAATTCTACAAAGGGATAAAGATCTTGATCCATAATGAATAACTCCCTACAAACCTTGAAAATTATTTTTATGATAACCATGCCACTAGAGGTTTTATTTATAAAGAAATTACCATCACTTGGTGATAACATACAAGACAAAAGAAAATAGAAAATCTAGAGTGAAAACTCACTATATGTTACATTAGTATTAATTTAATTATATTTTCCTTATTTGTGTGGTTATTGGTTACTATTTACCTCATTATCCCTTGGATTGAGACATTGAGTCACATAAGTTTCAACTATATTAAAATTTAGGCAATAAATTTTTATTTCTCATATCTTTCCCTCACTTGAAAGTCTATTGAAATTCATCTCCATAATTATAGAATTTACTTACATCATTATGAAAATTTCAACCATTCTTTTTCGACCATTTTGGACCTGTAGGAAATTTATTCTTCTTTCCTTAATCATATTTATCAATTGATAATTGATGAGAATCCATATTTCCCTTTTTTTTGTTAGGGACTTTTAATATTGTTACATTTTTAATCATATATCATGATATTTGGTTTGGAATAATCTCAAGTTTTATTAATCCATCTCCCATTCTGATGGGTTTTTTGTTGAGGTAATCTTCACATTTCTATCACACCCATTTTTAATATAGTTAATTTAGTCATTAAACATTATAAACATAAAAAATTTAACACGAGTGATGATCATTTTAAGAGAATTTTAATAAATAACCATAGAAAGATTTAAACTCTAAACATGTCACTTTATTACACTATTGCAATATTTTATAGTTCTTACAATTCAACTTCTATTATACTTGGTTTAATCTATATCACCTCGAGTTTAAACTATATCATTCTCAGTTCAAAATATGGTAAATTTATTTGGGATATCTCATAACTCTTAACCTAATCCTCAAAATAGAGATCCAAAATTACCATAAATGTTATTAAAATATTTTAAATAAAAAATCATTGATATATATTTTCTTTAAATAAAAAGTATCATTTATTTAGGAATGTACACATCAATTATTTACCTAAACTTATGAATATCTATGTTTCAATATATATTTTTTATGGTCACATTACAATTAAATTTTCTAGAAAAACATATCTAGATCCTTCATATTGGTTCATAAAGAGTGCCATAAACCTATCTGAGTCTTCCCTCTATCAAACACCTGAACCAATTCGTAACAAGGCTCGTAGGACATTCCTGAACCCCAAGGATTTACACAAGTGTCTAGGAATAAATGAAAAAACACTTGGGAATAAATTTTCCCAATAATTACATTAAAACTAATAGTACAAATATAAAAAAATCTGTCATGACCCATCCATATTCCAAATGAACATACTAGTGAAAAATAAAATGAAACATGAAACTAATAATATAATCAGAAAATAGTAAATAGCAGTGAGAACCAAAACTACTCATCACCACCCGAGTATCCATCTCCCTAAAGGAAATGGTTCAAAAAAAATATCTATCCCCACCCACCATAATATGTATACAACTTTGACCCTAGAATGTAGTAATGGTCAATTTTGACTGTGGGATAAAAGAGACTAAAATTAAATAAGACTACAGACATACTTCCATGAGACCATACGAGTCACCACCCAAGGAAGAAATTATAACACCCCATGAGAGAGAATATAAAAAATGATACCTTTAATAGAAAACGATAATGTAGGTGTGGAATTCAAGAATATTAGTAGGGATTTATAAAAGAAACCATTTCCTATGACGTTTCTTTAAAGAGAAAATCATTACATGCTAGTTTTGTAATTTAAATATATTAATATAGGGTCTTAAATTCCTTTTAAAGAATGTTACAGGATGATAACCCTAAAAAATTTCCCCTTTTTATTTATGTAAACCATTTCAAGGGAATAAAAAACTTTCTAAAAACCCTGTTTATATGGAAGAGCATGAGATAAAATAAGCATTACAGTAAGAATGAATGGTTGGAGGAACCATTTAATAAATGTGAT
The DNA here is from genome assembly GCA_963277665.1 of Viscum album. Taxonomy (NCBI): domain Eukaryota; kingdom Viridiplantae; phylum Streptophyta; class Magnoliopsida; order Santalales; family Viscaceae; genus Viscum; species Viscum album. The sequence goes on along the minus strand of OY728127.1, from coordinate 560,103,159 downwards.
GAAAAAAAGGAATATAGTGCACATGTAAAATAGGTTTCAGGTGATCTTATGAGATTTTTGTGATGTTCTAGGATACAAATATCGACATCCATGAAAGGAATAACTATCGATGCCCAAAACCAACTATCAACTCACCCTATCACATAGTTTCAGCCTTAGTAGATTAACTTTGGGGAATCTCTAATGAGAAGAAAAGTCTATATCAAGGCCACTAGATAGATGAGAATGCTAAAATAGTGTATTATATGACCATAGAGATCCCTCTTAACTACCCAAGTCTTACCATGAATAAAATGGATATGACTTTTATCAAGCTATTACATACATACATATCAAATTATCTAAACAAATAAACCATTAAATTTCAATTCCTCTGAACTCATTCTTAATATTATCCCCCCTTACCCTTTTCAATGGTTAAAAAATAAGACAAAATCCACCTTTCTGGTCATACAACACATTCATCATAGATTTTTCACATTACCCACCATCCAATGCCCACACAAATTCTATGACCAATGTTCTGACCTTAAGAGGGGTTTCATTCTCGAAGATTAACTTCACTATTCCAAATGTGCCTCATTATTTTAAAAGTAAACAATTTTCTTTTTGTAAAACACGTTTTCCCAATTCTTTCATGTTCCAAAAAAATTATTTACACATTCACATATATAGAACATGGTTTATATATAATCACCACTTATCCCAATGCACATAATACCCTTACCATGAGTGAATATATATAAAGAGGGTGTATATATATATATGTGTGTGTGTGTGTGTGTAAGTTTCATCCCATGAGCTAAAAGATTGGAAGTCATCTCAAAGAATCCCAAAAAAGTAAACCATTCCATCAAGAGATTGAAAAATTGGTAAAAATGCCAAATCATTAATGGGAATTTCCATTTAACACAGTAGAAATTATTTTTATAACTGATCAAACATTTAAGGTGATTTATTTATAAAATAAGGTTGAAAAATGATTTATTAAGGGAAATCCATGCTGAATGTATAGAGAAAACATTAAAAACATAAGAGGATCCATTTTGTAACATCAAAACCATATTCCATAAACAATTTATATAATAATTAAAACACTCTTTAAAATCACCAATAAATCATTGTTTTAAAATAAAATGTTTTTATATTGTACATTCTACATCAAAGATGATGTGAGAGTCCCAAACACAAGTCAATAGAGTCCAAGGTGACTTGTAAGATAAGAAGAAATCTTATCCACAAAGAGAACAAAAAATATCACAAGATACTATAATCCTAGGGTTCGGTTGACATCATTCCACAATAAAAAAAACTAAGTAGTAAGAGGAAAATGATGGAGCAGGAGAAATTATCACCTAAGTTGAATGCACCAAGATTAAAAGTAGAAATGATTTGGATTCGAGGCCACATGAAGGGGGTAGATCACATAAGGGGAATTAACTTGATGGCTAGTCGAGTAATATTGTGGTGAGGGTGAGGGGAGAGAAACCCATTTAGGGGTTTTATTTTACCAAGGGGGAAATAGGAATTACAGTTTTTCTTTTTTTAAACAGGATACAGTGAAGGAGATGGTTTCACATTTTGGAAAACCATTCTCCACCCATGAACCTTTTACTTTGTTTTTTTGGATAACCAAGCATGGGAAGGATGCATTGTTTTGAAAAGGGAGCACCGATTTTATTGTTATCTCTGTAAAATTATAGAATATTTCACACAGTTTACACATGGTTTTTAAATTCATGCAGTTTAATCATGCATGCTGATTTTCATGCCAAAAAAATATTCGTTTTGAGGATACTTTTCATTAAAGGATAAATAAATAAATAGTGACTCAAAAATAAATAAAACAAATGTGTAGTGTTTGGTCATGGTGTGACAATTCTATGCACCTTGAGGCTTTCTACACATAAAATCTAAAAAGGTTTAATTTTTCATGACATTGGGTAAGGATGACCTAACAATTGAGAAGAGGCTCCCAAAATCCAAAGCTAATTTCTCCAAATACAATACCAAAATAAATAACACCCTAAAACCTAACATAGGAACTACTAAAATATAATCATGGTCTATTTGGGATCTCCATAATCATTTTCGACACAACCCATTCTCTAACCTATCCAAACTAATATGATCATGGTTGAGCAAGATGGGAAAAAATAATTTTTCCACCAAGATGTATTGAAGGCTAAATTCTCCATGATCCCCTTCTATGATAGACTCCCCACCATTTTATAATACTGTTAAGGAAAAAATTACAAGGATGAAGAAAACTTATGAGTTCTAACTGGAACTCAATTTATGATAATTGAGATAAATAATTCGAAATAGATTCCTTTTATGGAAAAATTATTTGGAATTTCCAAAAGTAAATTTCCATTAAAAATAGAGTTCTTAAAAGATAAAAAAACTTCCTCCACTTCTAAACAAAAGAAAAAAACAATAAACACCACATCCATAGAAAAAACACCTAAAAAATAGATATATTAAATGGAGCTTACATCAAAACCATGTTCATAAAAATGGGCTGGATGATAATTTAAGGAAGTGGATATGGTTCCACATCGACTCCTTGAAACACCCATAGGGAATCTTTATAGGTGACCCAAATGAAAACATGTACAATAAGTCTCTAGTTATTCTTGTCATGACGACTTCTAATGCCCTTACTTCCCATACTAATGAAACACTTAGATATTAGTCCAAGATTATTTTGGTGAGAAGAAATGCGACAACCATTTTATAACACTCCATAATGTTCTAGAAAAAAATTTATTCCAGTTTCCGTCATTGGAATCATCACTGCCACATTCAGGTATAGCTGAGTCATCAACAACATCCATCTCTATAGTTATGTATGCTTTGGCCCAAACAATATTCCTCACCACATATTAATAAGTTTCATAATTGAGAAAATATATAACTTGAAGATGTTTGGGTCAGAGACCCCTTCTAAAGTACCAATATTTTAGGGATTCATCTCTATAAATATTCATAAGATACAAAACCACCAAAATGAAACTCGTGGAATACACTAACACCATTGAATCACATTATTAGACGTAGTTCATTTCCATAAGCTTTAGCATCCTCATGGATTTAGATAAGTACTTTTGTATAAATAAATACTTGAATGCTTGACTTGAGTGATCTTTTGTGGTTTGGTCTAAATAACACAATTTCGCCATTTACAACTCAATAATTTTAGAAAAAAGATGAATAAATGAGGCTAAGATTCTTGAGATGCTCAAGCTAAATAAAGATATCCACAATTATTTATATCCATTATTAAACATTCCCTATCTTTATCTACCTAAATAAATGAGGTGTGTTCAACTCTCAGACCGTCTGGGAAAATTCTTGATAAAAATTTATTGGATGAGAACCACTATGATCCATATCCATAATGGATAGACCAGATGACAACAAATACACTTGATCAACCAAATCAAACATAATTGAAGTGCTACCCACATATCCTCTTCAGGATTCCTCATAGCATAATAATGGTAGTACTCTAAAATAGAAATAAAAAAACTGAATCAATACATATCATAAACAAAAAATAGAAATATTTATCATAAAGTAAAAACCCATAACCAAAACAATATATCCAAAACTCTAAAAATATAAAAAATCATAAAATGTAAAAATAGAAATACCTAAACATTAGAAGGAAACATAAAATATTTATTTACGCTTAAAAATTCTATAAATTACCTTTTTAAAACATTATGGCGATCCAAATCAAAATTATCAAATCAAATACATACCAATACTGTTACATGAACATCACATTAACACAAACCTGCACCCACATAGATATACAACCACATATACATACACACATATATTGAACACACACATACATACATAAATATGCGAAGGATCATAATGAATAAAAACAGTCACATTACAAATTGTTACTTTTGAAAATCCCAAATAATTTAAAACAACATTTTATTATCTAAAAAAAGAATTTAAAAATTCCTATTTCACTTCCTATCCCACATCTCTACAAAACATTTCAAAATCCCAAACAAATATCCATTTACTTTTAAAATAGACTAATTTTTTTATTTCGAAAGTAAAATACAGATAATCCCATCAATCATCTTAATCTAAATAGAAACATCCAAAAATCAACATAAACCAATAACAAGGACAAAAAAAATCAACCCAACTCCCAAATAATTAATATTCCAAAAATTTAAATAAGGGGTTGATGCACACTATTTGGAAGACCATTGGCCAAACATGTGATCTTCATAAGTTGTTAATAAATTTGAATGGTCTACACATTATCATCCATATCATTTTTACTAACAATCCACCCTAGAAACACAAGTATCCTTCCAAATAGGTGGTGATTAAGAACCAATAAATGAATGACCACATTAATTTGAAGGATCTTATTTCTAAACTATTAAAAATCTCAAAATAAAAAATGAACAAGATACTCTAATATCACTTTTTTATGAATTATCACGAGTTTTCCTTCCGTCGTGCACCTGAACCAGTCTGTGAAAAGGATTGAATGGCATTACCGATACCCAAAGTATAACATAAGTACTTGAGAATCAAGGAAACACCACTTGGTAATTTTTTCCCAATAATTACATTAAAATAGACAAAAATAATATAAAAACAATGTGGAACAACCCTTTTTTATGTTGGATGTCCTTGAATGTAAATATATATAGAAATCAAAACATAATTAAAAACATGGAAATAAGTAAATAGATTCGGGAACAAAAAACCTCCCCTACTAAATCAGTCCCTATCTCCTAAAAGGTAATGATTACTAACAAGGCCTATCCTCAGCCACAAAAATTTCTCTACACATCCAAATGAAGAAAATAGTAATGTAATATGTGTTTTTTGTGCTAATAGAGAAAAAAAATTAAATAGAAAATACAAGAATACCTATATTTGACTATATGAGTCACCTCCCAACTAAATAACAACAATTAACCATGAGAGAGACATATAAGAAGATACCTAAAACTAAAAATGATAATGTATGTGTGACCACTGAGACTCTTAGTAGGCATGGAAAAATATAAACTACTACATATTCATTACCATTAAAGAGAAAATAATTTGATGCTAGTTTGAAATATAAATATATCAAAATAGGTTTTTCCTTTACCTTTTAAAGTAAGTAGAATGTAGACACCTTTAAAAATAATTTTCCATTTTTTATTTTGAAAACCGTTTCAAAATAATGATAAAATTTCCAAAGAAAAACCCATTTATATAGAAGATCACATGATAAAATAAGCATTTTGAGAAGAAATCATGATAGTGGGAACAATTTCAGAAAAGTATCACAAAAATAGTAAAGTGGTGAATATGAAAAATAGGTGTCATGGGTTATTAGGAGCTCATTGGGATGATCTTGGAAAGAAATATCTACATCCATAGAGGGAACAAATACCAATTCTAGATACTAACTATCAACTCACCCCATTACACAGTGTAACCCTCACTAGATCAACTGATGGGCATTTACCATGAGTAGAAATGTCTATTTTAGGGCCACTAGTTAGAGAATAATACTAAAATAGTGAAACATGTGTCCCTAGAGATCCCTCCTAAATACCTAAGGATTCCTATAGAAAATAGTGGAAGTGTTTTTTATCAATATATCATGTGTATATAAAGATATCATATTCTTTGCAAAAACAAACCATTCACTTTCTCTCTACTAAACTCACTTTTATGAACAACCCATTTTCTATCATCCATGGTTTATAAATAACACATAATCCCCCGTACCAAACATAAATCACATTTATCATACCTTTCAAAAAATTTATACATTACCCTCTATTTAACACCTTTCCCAATTCCTTAAGAGGGATTTTAATTCCTGAGTATGAACCTCAAAGTCCAAACCAAGCCTCATTATTTTAAAAGGAAACACTTTTCTTTTGTAAATCCACTTTTTAACGAAATATTTCAACTTCCAAAACCATTCTATACACATTAACACATATACACATAAATTTATATATGTCACCCATTATACCAATGCACATATTCCCCTCACCATGAGTGAATATATATAAGGAGGGTATATAAATATATATAAATTTATATGTGTGTAAGTCATATCCCATGAGCCAAAAGGTTGGAAACCCCCTCATAGGTTCTTAGAAAACCAAACTATTGCCTTAGGACTTTATAAAAATGGGTTGAAATACCTAAAAATACATTTAAAATTTCCATTTTACATAGTAAATATCATTTATAAAACCAATGGAAAATTTAGGATACTTTTAACTTTTATAAAAGGTTTAAAACATGATTTAGTAAGAGAATAGTATGATAAACCCTTAGAGGAAACAAAGAAAACATAATAGGAAAGACATAAAAAAATCCTAACCATTTTCCATAAAAAATAAATATTATATATTAATGAAAACAGACTTTCAAATCACTATGAAATCATATTTTTCAAATAAAAGTCATGGAAATTGTTTAACCTACCTAAAATAGAAGAATAAATCACTACCTTTGAGGTATGAGACCCAAATCCATCTCAATCGAGAAAATGGAGCCTCACAATATGAGAAAAAACCTAGACATAATGAAAATTATAATAATTAGATCATAAGAAAACCCTAGGTTTTAGATGACCTCAAATAATATTTAGGAATATGAAAGTGATGCAGGAGGAGAAATGATCACCTGATATGATCGTACCTAGAAACAAGAGGAGAAATAATGAGGATAAAAGGCCATGGTAAGGGGTGGGATGTGTGAGGGGATGTTCCCCTGGGGTTGATCGAGTGAGAGTGGGGTGAGGGTGGGGGAGAGATACACATTTAGGGTTTTTATTTTTCCAATAGAAAAATGGGAATTTCATTTTTTTCCTTTTTCAAAACTAGATATGACGAATGGGTAGGTCATATGGTTTGGTAAATCATTCGCCATTTGTGAACTCTCTATTGAGATTCTAGAGAACCATGCATGGCTGGGATAAATGTTTTGGAAAAATATTTTCTTACTAAGTAGTTTTAACTATAAAATTTTAGATGTTGTTGTATATTTTCCACATGGTTTGTAAAACCATGTGCCATAACTATGAAACATGATCTACATTCCCAATACACCAAGTTTGAGATAAAAAATGCAAAGAAATAATTATAAATAAATATGAAATCATAAATAAATAAAATAAATGATTTGTGAAATGTCGGGGTGTGATAGATTAATTTTATTTTCCATTGACTATCCCTCGGAGTGTCTAGACGCATTTTTTGTCTTAGGTCCCTTCACTATTCCCTGGAGTGAAGATCGTGTCAATTCTTAGTCAATGTTTTTCTGGGTGATTACCCATGAGTGCTTTTAGGTCATATCCACATATGTATTACAATGTCCAGAAAAGGAAGTAATTTCTAGTAAAAACACAAATTAAATAATTTACCAAAACATTAGGGTTTCATCCTATACATAGAATTATTCTTAAGATTTTCACTAATGTTCTCTCATCCTAATCCCCAAATAAAAGTGCATTGTTACGTTAATGTAAAATAATGTTCAATCCAAAAGAAATATATATACCCTTGGAATATTTATAAATCATAACTTATCATCCCTCAAATTAACCTCAATATACATCCTAATATCCAAAGTTATCTAATCCTTTCCATTGATACCAACTGTGACACCCCGGACTCACACTCTCGGATCTAGTTCCATACACAAATACATTACATACTAACTTCGATATCTACTCCAAAAACCACGATATAAATAAACTTAAATAAAAAATTAATAATTATTATTTCATCTCATATATCCCAATTATATATTTAAGATTTTATATTAATATAATTAGTAAAAAAATATGTCAAAAAATCCTATGTTATTTGTATCAAACATAATATTTTTCATTAAATACAAAAATATTGAATACATAATGAGTCTTTTACATCTCTGATAAATTTTATCACACAGGAGAGCATTCTAAACATGTCACTTATACCAATTTTCTTTATAACCTTGGGAAATGGATACATAATAAGGGGTGATCTCAAATAGTTAGTAATTAAAAACATACAACAAAGGCAATCATAGAATAGACATGACATAAATATTATGGATGGAATAGTTAATCCACATGAATCTATAATCAACAAGAAACTAGGATCATTTTATATCTATGATAATAAATTAAAACATTTATATTTATAATAATATTCTTCTACTAATGGAATTCATAATTTTAAACATCAAAAATAAGTTTTCAATGCCCTGTTCTAAGATATTATCTTCTTATTGAGAGTGGTATACAGAAAAAGCCCATCTTTTTTTGTCTAATGGGACATATTGATGCATTTAAGATTATAGAATAATAGGCCTAATCCATCACCTAATTAAGTCCAATAAATTCCCCATAAGAGTAAATAACAGGTTTTATACCATTCCATAAGGATCATCTAGATGATTTAAAATATATAGATCCATATAATGAAAAAATACAGATTGGAAATGCATAATATACATGTATTAGTACTCAATAATCACCAAGAATATCAATAATCTTCCAAATTTCAAAAAAGTAAAAATAGTATCATAACCCATCCAGATAAAGAATGTGGATATTCAGACAATACAAAGTTAACTATCAAATAATCAACTCTATTGGGATACCAATATATAAAACTCTAATACATTTCCTCATGTCAATAGAATAACATTCATTATAGCTGAACATCATCAAATCAGAATTATATAAAATACAATGAACACACCAGATAGAGTGATTCGTATATAGAATATTAAATAACAGAATAACATGATCTAAATTCATACATTGGAAGAAGGTGTATGGTTTCAAAATACCATATCAATAGTGTAAGAAAGTAAACCTATAATGATGTTGACATAGATGAAAAACAACCTTTGAAAAGAATACTTAAATGATACCACCCCAGAAGGGATTGAGAATTTGATTTTTTGGTACCATTAGTTCATTCCCCCAAAATATAAATATATAACTAGTGAAACATGAACTCTATTAAGTTAAATAATTTTCAAAATGGTAATAGAAATGGATGTGAAAGCATTAAATAGATTGAAGAAAACATTCTTTACATTATAATAAAATATGATGCTATAGGTCCCTTTCAAAAGTATATTTTTTTCAAAATGTGAAGTGAAAAGCCTATAAAAACAATTAATTTTTAAAAATAATAATGAATAACAGAGCCTTTAAATGATATAATGTTTAAAATATATAAACTTGGAGAGTAAGACAAAACATATAAAATTGAAATGAAAAACCCTTTTATTATATTGAAGAATACCTTTTTCAAAACTCACATTGAAAAAATAGTAACAAAACATTATTTTTTATAAAATATATTTTTCCATATAATTATATAAATTAACATATAATAAAATATTAGGGTGGGAGAACCCAAGGATATAAGAAAGAATTTCCTGAAGAAACAATATAACTCAAGGAAAGGAGATTTTATTTATCAATATTCATTGTGAGAAACATACTCTATAAGGTAAGAAATATTTTAAAAAGGTGTATAATAAGGTAGATGTGTACATTCATAGAAATGAAATATAATTACACATAATATAATCAATTAGCATAATTTACCTTCCCCCAGGGAATTGCCAAGAGGAAAAGGGATCTGTGGGGTGTCAGGGAGGTCTCGAGTTCGAGTCTCACTGACTTCTTGCATGAGTGTTTTTATATATCTTTTTAGCTTTTTGGATCCCATTTCTATATTGTTAGTTATTATTAGAATGTACCCAAATTTTATGTCCAAGTAGATGACCATAACTAAATAAATGTAAATTGTGTTTATAAAAATACTTATAACTAAGGTAACATTTGATTCAAAGATCTTTTAATAACACGGAAGTGACTTATCTTATTATTTCCCTTGAATAACAAAAATATATTATAAACTTATTTCAATTAGTGGTAAATATATCATTCAAATGAAAATATTTTGAATTGTAAAAACATGTCTCAAGAAGTTAATGTTTGAGGCAAAGAGACCTTGCAGCTTGTGTAATTTATTAATCAAACCCCATTGAAATAGTGGGATTATAATATACCTCAAATATATTGATTAAAAGTTAATTCACAATATAATATCTCAAAATTTCCAAATATAAACCTCATAAATGGAATTCGGTGCATAATACCATACATCTCTCAATGATAGGAATATGAGACAAATACCCTTACCTCAGTCTGGATTTATACTACATTTGAACCAAAAAAATAGAATAATTAAATTATTTTCATAAAATAAATACCAAATAATGTTATTAATAACTATATCCATTTATATTATTTATTTATTTTCATTATATTCATATATATTAAATATTGTTCTACCTATTTTCAACACCGTGTGTGTGTAATATTTATCACTTTGAACTAGTTTCCTAAAAGTGGTGTTCGTATGTATTATTTTTAAAAGTTATATAATTATTAGAAAATATTAGGTATTGGAATAAATTTTCCAAGATATTTATGAATTTATAATTTCATTCCACGGTATAATGGGTTACAAACCAATTAGATGAAATTGTTGATGATCGTGTTTCAATTATTCTTAATGAACAAAAAGTGTTTTCCTAATTAGTGGGTTAAATATTCATATAACCTTACCATAATGGAAAAACCTTTTTTATATATTTATATCATATTATAATAGTAAATAAGTTATTATAGACACTCATGGCATAAATTTAAATAATTTTTCAAGTAGGTGGTTAAATCGACCCAAGAATGAACCTAACACAATTAGTGGTTGATTATAAGTTGTTTTAGTGATAATATCATTATAAAAGAATCATAATTATCTTATATGGTTTATATTAGTGTGACATTTCAGAATTGTAAATAATTATAAAGAGAACACAACTTATATAAAGTCACTACTTTAAGAGAAGATATCATTTTCCTCTTTGTTCACTCATTTTAAATGTTTGAATTAACGATAATCTTTTGTTGGTCATATCATTAATAGGTTAGCTAATTTTTCTTACCAAAAACCATAATGATATAATAGAAAATATATTTATGATTTAATACAATCCTAACGAACATATATTTAAAGTGGTGATGAAAATAAAAATGAAAATAAACAATTCTATAAAGACGATAGTCCACATATACATATCATTGACGATTTCATTTTCCAAATAATAAAAATAACGAGTAACATGGTTTATTGTTACAAAATCATAAACATGCTATAAATATCACAATTATTTATTAAATAACAATTTTATACCAGCCTCGTATTTTAATAAAGGAAACCAAAATGTGTTGCATCGTAGAGGTGGTAGTCCACACAACAGACAAATTACGACATCCTTTTTCTTAATAGAAAAGTTAAAAGGTGATTAATTATTATTACAATATAATTATATAATTAAGTATATAACCAATATAAATTTAATTACATATTTATTTGATAATTATAGTTAGAAAAGGGAAATATAATATAATTAATTTAAATAAAAATAATTAATCACATTGAGCACTTTGAGGTTTCCTTTGAAAATCCTATAGAAAGGGATGGAATAGGCTAATATCCTGTGCCCAGAATACCAACATAGTGAAATAGTAGTCTAGCGTAAAGAAAATGGGTTGTTTTACAAGAGAAACCCTAATTTTTAGGAGTTCCTTGAATAGTTGGTGATAAACACCTTTTACAAGTGGTAAGAATGATATTTTTTGTAAATATATCGACATAATAAAATGGGATAACATGTTAAATGTGTAGAGTGGATCAAAAAATGAGAGTTAACTAACTAAATAATATATGAGTTCTATAAACACCTCATAATCTCAATTATATACATGTATTTATCATATTCCAATCCCTTTACTCCTTGAATTATTACTCTTACCATCTCGTCATTATTATGGTAACTAGTTTTAATCTAAGGTAACTTAATCATTATGACTAATAATAATGTGGAACTTATTAGATAAATTGAACCTAGTGATTAAAATTTATTATTCCATTCAACATTTTTTAATATTGGATTGTGAAAATTTAAAATTTAAAATTTATGTGTATAATGTATTGAATTTTTTTTGAGAGAATATTACTTATACTGTCAAATATGATTTTTTTAAAAGAAAACAAATATTCATAAAATTATGAATTAAAATATAAAATAAATAAATGGAATGATATTTTTTATGAATTTCTAGTTCATATTTATATATTAGTGATATCATAAGATTTATTTTATTTATAGAAATGATATTTTCACCAAAAAATCATTATTTATAGAAAAATCCCATGAATTCAACACAATAATATATTATTATGATTAATAAAAAATGATTTTTTTTAAAAAATTAACCCCTTAAAATTTATTAATTTAATATATAAATAAATTATCAAAATATAGTGGAAAAGATTTCACATTGGAAAATTGTTTTTTAAAATGTAAAATTTTATATATTATTATTTCTTATAAACTACTAAAAAATTTATTTGAAAATATTATTTATATTCTCAACCTATTTTATTATTATCAAATAATATTATAAAAAGTTTCTTGAAATAATGCATTAATTTCAGAAAAAAATTATTTATGAAAAAATTAATATTCATAGTTGTTTTAGTTATACTAATTATAATTCATTTTTATTAAAAGAAGAAAATATTTTGTTTCTATAAAATTTTAAAAAATAGGTTATTCTTATTCACTCTTACCAATTAAATGATTATATTTTAGCAATCATATATAATATTTATATTTTTATTAAAATATTTCACAGTTTTCATATTAGTCTAGTATTTCATGTAGAGAAATATATTAAACACATTAGTGTTAATCTATACATCACCCTCTCGCACAATTAGTAAGGGTTCATCATTATCAAGATGTACCTTAAAAAATATCCAATTTTTTAGAAAACGCTTTTTATATGGAATGGAAGGAATTATTTGATTTTAGAATCTAATACTTTATAGGGATATATAAACTTAAAAGAAAAACATCATTAGGTCCTTAAACTACTATGTTTTCTATATTGGTTTCAAGATCCTTTTGTTTTTCTCTTCACACCTTCTAGGAATGTGTAATGAATCTATTTTTTGTGTGAGACCATACAATATTTTATATAATATTTTCGATGCTATTAGTCGAGTTAATGTTGGATTTCAGGGCACATTTAGCCTTGGTGTAATATATTAAAAATATAAAAAATATTACATCATGAAAACATAGTTTTTCAGAAATAATGGAATATCTAACAATAATGTTCTATTTGGGAAATTTTATACCACCATTAAATTCAGAAAGAAGATTTTACTTTAGACCGCACATAATATTTGTGACAATAGAAATGTTTGTTTAAATGTTTCACTAGAAAAAATAATTAAATAAATCGATTAAATTATTTTTTATTTATTTTAAATGACTTAATAATATTTTATAAAATCCTCATTATATCCACATGCTATATTTTTCCACATAACCCATGGTTTATTGACAGGGCCATGAAGGAGAGTTTGGAGTATGGAAACAGTATCAAGGATATGAGATCAATTTTCCAAAGAGTTGTTTTTCACCAATGGAGTTTGGTGATCTCATCAATGAAAGTGGAAAAAAACCGTTCTTTATTAATGATCAATACAAACCTGAGTTAGGTAATTTTTTATGTTTTCTTAATCTTGTAAATATTTCTCCCTTGTTAAACATGAATTAGTCCTTTTAATAATTGATTCATGAGTCGAATGTTGATTTACAATTGATGGGATTATCTTCCTCGATTTAGGAATTGATATTATATAATCATCCTTGTTTATTCCAATAAGTTCATATCCTTTATGAAGTAAAATTGAGACCAACCTGAAAAATGGCTAAGGTTTGTTCCTCAATTTTTTGTTTTATGAATCTGTCCCCACGTTCTTTGAACGACCATTATTAATATTCAATTTGGTCATTGATTCAATAAATAATCAGTGATAAATTATTTTGTAATTGAATTTGCCACAATGAATCAATAACACAGGTTCAGGTTTGATATTAACTATAACACATTAATATTTTTTATGAAATATTTCCCTTTAAATAATTTTATTTATTCGATACCTTATGTTTCATGCAAGAACGAGTTTGGATAATGCCCAAAACATTTTTAAAATATTATATTTATGTTATCACTTAGTCATTGTATTGGAAGTTATGATTATTAATAACTATATTTTGAAAAATATATGGTCTACACATTTAAAAAATTAATTCATTACTTATAAAATTATTATCATTAAAAACAATAATTATTTGAAAATAAAAGCAATGTTTTTTATGAAAAATAGTTTTTATGTAGGTAATTTATTTTGTATAAATACATTAAATTAATACCTATTGGTGAGTTATTTAAATTAAATTTATATTTTATTTATTCTATATTTTTTTTGAATTTATCAAATATTTATCTAAATATTAGATAAGAATAAATATGGTTTTATGCTCAAAAATGTATTTTTTCTAAAAAATAGTGTTTGTCAAATTTTTCACATATTAAATTAATTTATTCAACTTATAATAATTGAATTTGATATAAGCAACTGAATATTAATAATCATTAGGTTAAAATTTGATAATTAGACATCAATTAGATTTTTTTCAATATGAATTGTAATCATGGTAATATTTTTCACCTTGATAAAGTGTAAATCTGGTTAATATTGATTAAAAATAAGTGAAAAGGCTATATATTTTCATTAAAATTCATTTTTATTGAATTTAATTCAACCCTTAACACATACAGTTCTAAATTGAGTTATTTAATTGATAATTTTCCTCTAAAATGTCTTATATATTACTAAAATGAATGAATGTTAAAAACATATCACCTCGTTAGTTTCTAATATATCTAATATGTCCACATAAGAAAAAAGATATTTTAAGGAAAAATATAAGTTTCTAATTTGATCTCAATAAAAATATTTTCATGATAATTTTTTTTTATTTTTTAGTAATTACATAAAGTACTTAATTTCTTATGCAACACAAATGTTGTATTTCTCAATTAATTGAAATACAATAAATGTTCTTAAATATATAAAAATTGATATAAATTGATTGAGTTAATGTAGCCCATGAATTTTGTAGATCTATATGAGATATTATGGTGTTTTTAAATAATTATTTTTAAATTTACCACTTGTCATGATGTAGATCAATTTAAATTAAATGAATAACATCAAGATTGACAATAAGGATATTTTAGCAATAAAATTTTTTATCAAATAATTTAAAAATAACAATAATATTAAAATAAAATGAAGTGATTGTGATATTTTCTATATATCAACAAAAAAATAATTTATGGACTAATTGTAACATTATATGTAAAAATTAGAACCTTTTAATATTAAAAAAAATTATTACCGTTGGTTAAATTAAAATAGGTTAATAAGGGTTAATCAGAATAACAAGGTTTTATATTATAAAAAACTCATCTAAATTATATTGTTTAGTGGGATTAAAACCCTACAACACGTTATCCTAGAATTAATTTCCATTTGAGGGAATTTTTATGGTGAATTAATTAATTATAATTTAATTTGTTGGGAAATTCTAAAAGTGCCTCTCATCCCAATTATAAAAGGAAACCTCCTCCCACACTTAATTACACCACATTAACCTTCCATATTGACCATAAACTGAAATAAAATATTATTTACTTCTATAAACAAATTCTATAGGTGATTATATTCAGAAAAGGAAAACCCTATATCCTTTTAGAGTAGATTTAAAGTATTCATTTCAAAAAAGATATAATCGCCATAAAATATCATCTTATTATTCTAATATTATTTATCTCCTATAAATATATGATATTTATCATTAAAAAATAATTTATTTATATTAAATATACTAAAATGTTATTATTATTATTAAAATACCATTATAATCCATCTTTCCTATAAAACAAGAAGTGAAAGTATTTCTCATGCGTACGTATGACTTACCGTGTCAACGTAGCGATACAATTCATTTTTCTTAAATATATTATATGGACGGTTTTTATGATGTGTTTAATGTTTATATATTTTATTTATGACATAATAATACTTATGAAATTATAATATCATATCTATATTCTTACTATCCAATCTTTTGGGAATCAAAAACGTTGTTCGTGCGCTTGTATGGACTACCATCTCCACGATGCAATGCGATTCATTTTTGATTTATATTTCACATGGATTGTAATATGGATGAATTAGATGAATATATATTATATATATTATATAATAATTATTATTATAAAAAGTTGAATTATTATTAACTTTTCTTTCATTCCATCCATAAAAAAACAACAGTGTTCATACATACATCCGACTTACCATCTCCATGAATAGTGTAATTAATTTTTTTTATCTAAAATTTTTATGAATGATTATAAATATATATATAATGAATATATTGTCCGATTAAACCATGATGAAAAACTATTAAATTATGGTTCAATGATCAATGTACAATGATAAGGACGTTCGAATCGGAACATGCTTAGAAAACGAAGAAGCTATCACCCAGAAAAGTGATATTAATAACAAATTGTTAATAAAAAGGTTATAAGATATTATAGACAAATTTTTAATTGTATAATATATATGAATATTTTTATTTAATAAATTTATAAAAAATCTATAGTCCTAATACATGATTTTATTAAGGTGAACAGGGAATGGTGAGACTTTATGTAGGGGTTTATTTCATAATCTCATCATTATTCAATATTGCTTATGTTTAAGTATCCACTAGAGAATATATATCTTTTATGTACATGTTTTTAAATTTTTTTTTTTAAAATATTTTTCTTACTATCATCCTAAAATGTTTTAAAATTATTTTCAACCATATTTTAATTTTTAAAAAATGGTTTAATGGAATCTTTTATGTGTTTTAAAAATTAGGTAATTTGTGACTTTTTCAAAAATAAAATGTAACAAATGTTTTTTAACAAATATGAAATGAGTAAATTTCCCCATCATCGTGAGACCTCAGTTATTTGAATATTATTTTAAACGTTTACAAGTTTATTTTCAAATAAAATTTTTTCCTTTATATCTGTGCTGATTAAAAAAATTGTTTTCAAAAATAAAATGTTATTTTCATAAATAATAATTTCATGTGGTCTTTTAAAATAATTTTCAATCTAAGATTATGTCCTTTGATATAAATTAATATTTATCATGGATATTAAATAAGGATACCATCCTTTTTATTTCTCTATATGGTTTATGTTTACAGTGAAATGTTGAATTTTTTGTGAAACACCTTTATTTTCCATGGGTTATGAAATGATGAAATGTTCATAAAACCAATTTATTTTCATTGGTTCTTATATAATGAATGATTTGGGATTTTGTGACACAATATACATATGGGTTTCATTATGTGATGGGTGGGACCTATATACCCCTCTAATGCATTGTGTAAATTATTATATGTGATGAGATAGTTATGGGAAAATTTTTGAAGTTCATGATATGTTTTGGGAAATAATCCAATTAACTTGGTTTGTAATGAGAGAAAATTATATGTGTTATATCCCCTAAGGTAAATAGATGTTGATGGTTGATCTGATGGTATTGGTAGTTAGTCTTGTCTTATGAAATGGTTTCTATACTTATGATGGTTCAACACAAATTTATGACATGAAATTATGGTTCATGATTGAGTTATGTTTAATTATCATTCATATGATTCATGTATTTTAAAATTTTATTGTTTTATTCTATAAGTCACGTTTATAATATTTTTCAGATTGGATTTGAACTTTGTAAGTTATAGTCATGATCTCATGCCCTTATTCTTTTTGTATGCTCCCATGTGATCATAAATTGATATCTCCCTTGTTTACCCATACCAAAAATCAAGGTACACTATATTATTATGTTTTATTTCCCTAGGTTATGAATAATGTTTTTAGTAAGGTATGCTGATGAATAGTACTATATTAGAATACATTTAAGGGAGGTTTAAGAGATATTTCATAAAATCATAATATTTTATAGCTAATATAAAATGACTCTAAACCAATATTATTTTGGTAGGGATCACATTTTTATATATTGAATATTAATATAAATACATGTATATTTTTGTATAAAAATATTAGGCTATTATATTTGTTATCAGAGCAGGTTTTAGTAAATATTTGGAGATTAGAGTTTCAAAAATTCTAGAAATACCCTAGGGATTAGATTAATTTTAGGATAATATCCCAAATTTTTGGTAATGATCATGAATAAAATTGGTTTAACCTATGGTTTCATAAATGAAGGTCTCACGATTTAGACATTATATAAATTTTTTTAAGAACTAATTGGTTTTACAGTGTGACTATTGTTTATCACACTATGATTTTTGGCTCCATTTAATGGATGGAACCTAAAGAAATCATGTTAATGGTTAATGTTATAGATAATGAAATTATTTTGCCCCCAAGAAACTAAATGTTACGTGAGATAGATTGTAGAATCTTGCTAATATTCCCACACAACTTTTTCATGCTTTTAATCATGTGGAGTTTCCAAATGATCAATGGAGGGAATAAAATAACATTGAATCTTTTATTACACAACATACACATTCTTTTTTTGGATTTTCTGATCCACTCATGGTTGATAAATGAATCAACATGAATGATAACATATTTCATATTCTTTAATGATCAGGACATGAAAATGTTGTCCTACCTATTTATCATCAGGAAGAAGAAGAAGAGATCAATGGTGGAATCTTATCAAGAGTATAACAAAAGAACAAGAATTTGAATCTAGTGAATGGGATGTGTTTAAGGGTATTTTATTAAGTAATTTCTTCATATTATACATATAATTATAGAGAATGGGTTTATTGTGTTGAAACAAATGGACAAATAATCTACTTATAGTTATGTGGGAATTTTTACATGGATTTCCAGGTATGGATTTAGATTAATTATTGTCACGAACTGAATCTGGTCACCGCTAAAACCGGCACCAAACCCAGCCCGTGACATGACCCGAAGGGCGTTCCCTATCCCCACGGGCTGGCACAAGTGCTCGAGTATCATTTATTTAGGTTTGGGAATGATTTACCCGAATATGAAGGCATAAACCATTAAAAAAAATCAATAAACTGAATCTGAAAAATTTATACCAAATGATGTTTAAAAAAAACCAGAACTGAATACATAGGTTTAGAGTCAATACAAAAGGTCCAAATACACAATGGAACAGAAACAAAACAGCCCCATGGACTCCACATGACAAGGGGTCATCACCCCCAAGTCGTCTCCACTACTCCTCCCCAAGGATGAGGACTAACACCCTGAACCGTCAACACCCTTAGCCTTTCCTTTACCTGGGTCAAAAAAAAGGGTCTACTTACACCCAAGGGGTGTAAGTAGGGTGTGAGCCTAAGCCCAATAGGATACCACCCTATGATTCCAAGGTGCATGCAATACAAGGTGAAAAAGCAAGCAGTTTTAATATGGAATTAAAAGCGGTGAAAAATTCCACGAAATGAAACATTAAATTGAAAAACAATTTCAAGATAAAACTTTCAGAATGTTAACACATTTAAATAGGAATATTAGATACTGAATTATAATTCCAAAGACACCCAAAAACAAGGGCAAATACCACAAATCCACTGAGCAACAAAACCTGGAACACCCCTTGGCACTAGATAGTCTCAGGCCCCATGTACCTCGTACCTCAGTGTAATGTAACCATAGTAAAATCCTTTCTCGTGCACGAGCCACTAGTAGGGAACATACCCATAACCTAGTGGTCCCCAATCATCATCCACATAGTTTAGTTAGAGTTTTCGTTATCCAAATGTTAAGTGAAACATGGACAAAACCCATCCGGTCCACTAGCCGTACTAGTACAAATCCGCCCCACCTGGGTACCCGGGCTTCCCCCTCTATGCTCAAACAATTTCAGGATATAACACATATCAATTTTAATTTAAAACACCACTAATGGTCACATACACCAAATACAGTAGCTATCTCATTTTCTACCACTTAAAACACACAACAAACTCTTTGAATTTGAATAAATCAATTTCACAAAATCTCGTGTAGTTTTGCACACAAAACCCCTTAAGAAACCCACTTGTACACGATGTTCACAATTGTAAGTTACCAAAATAGTAAAGGCAGCCCAATAAATATCAATTAAAACAAAAAATCAATTTTTGGGCATCCTCATGTTAAACAAGAAGTGTTCTCTTTGTAAAACCTTCATTTTCACACAAAAGTGGAACCAAAACTTAACTTTCTTTACAAGCACAATTAAAACTCATTATTTGAAGAAATTACCAAAGGGGATAAACATTATAAACAGTATTTTATTCCTTATTACAGATCAATAAAAACAACTAAGTATTTATAGGGCATCCCCAATTAAACAAACAAAACACTTCTTTGGAAAACCCCCAATTTCACACCAAATTGGCATTTTAAATTCAATTGTAATGGAAACATCATTAGAACCAATTTTTGTAGCAATAATAAAATTATATAAATATGAAAATATGATAAATACAGCATACTAATACACAAAGATTGCTTCAACATTGGAATCACCTACCAAATCAAATGAAACCATTGAATCCTTTGTGCGAAAACACAAACGCACCACCGCCGCACCTCAATAAGGGTAGATCAAACCTAAAAATAGAAAATTGGACCAATAAAACCCAAGGATAAACCTTAGGATCGAACCCCTACCCACTGGTCATTGTTCACTTCAATAAAAAGGGAGGAAACCCTAAAACAATAGAATGAAACCCTAATCAATTTGAAAGGGGAAAAGAAATGGACAAACTTACTTGAGAAATCTAGAATGAATCTCCCCAAAACACTAGTATCTGAAATTTAAAACGGCCAAAACTCAGGGGACGGTCTCACAAGAATTATTAGGTCATTTAGGAATTGGAATGGAGGGAAACGATTAAGAATAGAAGGAGTTATGAAAGGATCAATTTACCTCTCCAAAATCAGGACGATTTCTGAAATCCAGAAATTTTAGACTATTTTTGCGACTCTATCGAGCTCCAAATTGTGGGAGGAGGGAATGGGGTCGCGCCTGGGCTTCTTAGGGTCGATAGGGAGGTTGAATCACCAAAAACGCCATTTTAATGAATAAGATATTAATAAATTAATGAAACAATTTAAAACTGGAAAATGGGCCTTCGGGATGGATCAATTCTCAAATAAAAACAAAAAACCCCCATGATTATGGATTTATAAAGGCCCCAAATTTAAATTTGGGGTTAATATATCAGGAGAGAACAATTAGGAGTTGGAATGAGTCAAAAATATTAAAAATTGAAAAAGTTATAAATGAATCAAAATTTATTTTTAAATCTGGAATTGGGCTCGCTGTTTGGCCCAATTCATGAAAACTCATCTATTCTCAATAAAACCTTTCGAAACCACCAAAACAAATCATGAGTGGAAAATAAATTTAAAATAACCCTAAAATAGGTTACGCACGTGACAATTCTCCCCACCTTGAAAACTTTCCGCCCCGGAAAGTCACAGCAAGGTCAAAGCAACAACCAAACCCAACTGAGAAACCAATAGGTACACCCTTGCCAGGTTTCACCCCCAAAGGTCAAAACACCTCCAGTGATCAATGATGGAAGGAATACTGTCATGAACCAAACTTACACCACTTTCTTGAAACAATAAAATACATTCAGGTTTTATCCCAAATAAAAACTCCTCATATACAATCTGAACAATACTCAATCAATTTACCCAAAAAAAAACAACAACATTGAACAAGGTTACACTTCCCTACTATAACTAAACCATTGGAAACTATCCAATATCAATGTTTACCCAATTAATATGTAGGTAGTTAGATATCTTCGAATGATAATACCTACTTCCCAGACAAGTCCAAAGAAAAAAAATCTGATTTACTCGTATGAAGAGACACAAATGGGCTCCCCACCATAAGAGACAACTTAAATTGTTTTCCCGAGACAGAATCAAGACACTAATAGTGGGAGGCCCAAACATAATCTCTAGTAAAAGGGATATACTTCCATTAAATGTTTATGAAGTAATATTCATGAGAATCATAGTGGGTCTCCCCACCATAAGAACTGACCATCTTAACCGACCAGCATGGGCCGACACAGAAAGACCCAAAAAGAAATCAAAGATTTAGGAAGGGCGCATGATTAGTCTTCATGGTTTGGGAAACTGTGCACTAACTATGAATATAATTCTTTCTACATGGATTCCTAGCACACGGCCACTACTAAACGTGCACAAACTATGTGCTCAACCATGACAAAACCATAGGTTTGAACTATTCCCATGTTTCATACTAAGGATAGGACTTTGTACAAGGGTTTAAATGGCCCTGGGATTTTCCCTGACTACGAGCCAGCTTCTCTCTGAGACCTATGGCTGGAGCTCAAATGATTGAAGCATCTTCGGCCTCGTAGTTAATATTTGGAAACCCACTGAATGAGAATTATTCTTTTCGGTGCCACCAAAAACTACACCACAGTCCCAAATAAGTTTTCCAGACATAACACATTCCAAACCCACTTTACCTTATCCCGATATTTCACTGAAACAAAGGCTGAGAAGATACACACACATCACAACTTGTTTCTTCAGGTGAGAAACAATAGAAGTAAAGAACACCTACACTCACATTCCTCTAAAATAGATTATTTTGAAGTTTTTCCAAGGGAGAAATTTGCCCAACATAACAGGGACTCTCAGAGGATTTCACTACTTTCACCTATACAGTCAATCGAGTACATGACATCATAAGGCATCCCCAAACATGACCATTTCAACTGATATAAACAATTCATGGAGAGGGACCTTATATAACATCCCCAAACAACACACAATTCTAGAAAGTGGCCACAATATCCTATCGTGACCATATTTCCCACACCGGTGGTTTAACATGAATTAATGCATCAAAGAAACTTTGAAGAACCCAAAGGTCCTCTTAGAAACCATCGAGACACTCATCCACACTTACAACCAAAGACCACTTCCATCTTCGATGAATCATGAAACATTAGAAACTAAGGTTTCTTTCAACCTTCCACAATAACTTTACCACTACAAGAGGATCCAAAAATCAACGAAATGAATGGGTGTAGACTCAATCAACAATGATCGATAAAATATTCCTTATATTGATCAACTGGAGGATTTTCCAATGGCGAAACAATATGGATTTCACTTCAGCTGTGCATTAACCCTTAATGGGGGCATACCTTATCCAATGAGAGAACCCAAGGACCCAACCAATCTGGTCCATTAGTCAAAACATGCCTCAAACCAGGTCCAAACACATGAAGGGAACCACCGTAAAGGCATCCCAAAACATTTTTCAAAAGAGACCACTAATCGTCCCTACAACACAACTTACTGACCAAACCCAAACCCAAAACACAGTTCAAACAGGAGGGGTTCTTGGACTCAAAAAATCCCACAACATCAACATTTTCCGAAAACACATAATATACACCATCCCAAAAAAAAATCATCAAGAAATCATGTTTTTTTTATTTAAAAACATTTCTTTGAAAACAAATGGTTCAGCGGTAAGCGCATCCACCAATGGTACCCCATGGGCCTTACACATGCATGTTTCTATGCCACACCAGGCACCCTCCTCATTTCCATCCCGACACTCATCCAGTCATGTCATCAACCATCCCTCTTCCCATATAACCCCATGCATGTGGTTGCTCATGAAAATACCAAAGGTTAAAACAATAATTCTTTCCACTTTTCAAAACCAAAATGGTCAACAAACACATCCTTTTTCTCAAAACCGCTAACCACGAGATCAAATTCCAACTCACATCTTACAAAACTTTTCAAAAATGCACAACCATTTAAAAAAAATAACTCACTTTCAATATATTCACATCAATTTCAAAACATCTCATCCCATTAAAACACTATTTGATTGTTTAGAAAACTCTATTGTAAACACTTTTCAAAACCAACTTCAATATAGTTCTTGCTTTCAAAAGAGGTGTAAAAACACCATTTTCCATTTCAAAACAATTCTAAAAATTCAGTTCCACCATTTCATAAATCAATCCATTCCTTATTTATTTTAAAATAATTTGAAAAAAAACTTTATACTTCTTAAAACCAAGTCCTTTTAAAACCAAAGTTCCAAGATTGCAAAACTATAGTACAAAACAATCTGATAGGAAACTAGTTTCAGTGGGTGACTTGGACATATGGTTAGCGGCCATATTCCAATCACTTCACTATCACAGAGAGTGTTCTAGGGTATATCCCCAGCTCCACATGGCTTTCCAGGCCCTGCGAGCTTACGGAGACCACTAACCCAACCCTCTTTTCATTTCCCCAAACCATCATTAAAACAAGAAAACCAAAGGACTTAGACAAATCCTAACTTCCCGAGGAAACTTGAATCCTGTCATGAGGTGTGGTGATCAAGCACACTACCCATAACTATAATACCATGTCCCTACAATCCTAACTCCATGATATCCTGACTCTTCCCGAAATAACATGACCCAACGAGTTAACATGAACCTCCCATGATACCATTTTGTCACGAACTGAATCTGGTCACCGCCAAAACCGGCACCAAACCCAGCCTGTGACATGACCCGAAGGGCGTTCCCTATCCCCACGGGCTGGCACAAGTGCCCGAGTATCATTTATTTAGGTTTGGGAACGATTTACCCGAATATGAAGGCATAAACCATTAAAAACAATCAATAAACTGAATCTGAAAAATTTATACCAAATGATGTTTAAACAAAAAAAAGAACTGAATAAATAGGTTTAGAGTAAATACAAAAGGTCCAAAGACACAATGGAACAGAAACAAAACATCCCCATGGACTCCACATGACAAGGAGTCATCACCCCCAAGTCGTCTCCACTACTCCTCCCCAAGGATGAGGACTAACACCCTGAACCGTCAACACCCTTAGCCTTTCCTTTACCTGGGTCAAAAAAGAAGGGTCTACTTACACCCAAGGGGTGTAAGTAGGGTGTGAGACTAAGCCCAATAGTATACCACCCTATGATTCCAAGGTGCATGCAATACAAGGTGAAAAAGCAAGCAGTTTTAATATGCAATTAAAAGCGGTGACAAATTCCACGAAATGAAACTTTAAATTGAAAACATTTTTCAAGATAAAACTTTCAGAATGTTAACATATTTAAATAGGAATATTAGATACTACATTATAATTCCAAATACACCCAAAAACAAGGACAAATACCACAAATCCACTGATCAACAAAACTGGGAACACCCCTAGGCACTAGATAGTCTCAGGCCCCATGTACCTCGTACCTCAGTGTAATGTAACCATAGTAAAATCCTTTCTCGTACACGAGCCACTAGTAGGGAACATACCCATAACCTAGTGGTCCCCAATCATCATCCACATAGTTTATTTAGAGTTGTCTTTATCCAAATGCTATGTGAAACAGGGACAAAACCCATCCGGTCCACTAGTCGTACTAGTACAAATCCGCCCCACCTAGGTACCCGGGCTTCCCCCTTTGTGCTCAAACAATTTCAGGATTTAACACACATCCATTTTAATGTAAAACACCACTACTGGTCACATACACCAAATACAGTAGCTATCTCATTTTCTACCACTTAAAACACACAACAAACTCTTTGAATTTGAATAAATCAATTTCACAAAATCTCGTGTAGTTTTGCACACAAAACCCCTTAAGAAACCCACTTGTACACGATTTTCACAATTGTAAGTTACCAAAATAGTAAAGGCAGACCAATAAATATCAATTAATACAACAAATAAATTTTTGGGCATCCTCATGTTAAACAAGAAGTGTTCTCTTTGTAAAACCTTCATTTTCACACAAAAGTGGAACCAAAACTTCAATTTCTTTACAAGCACAATTAAAACTCATTATTTGCAGAAATTACCAAAGGGGATAAAAATTATAAACATTATTTTATGCCTTATTACATATCAATAAAAACAACTAAGTATTTATAGGGAATCCCCAAATAAACAAACAAAACACTTCTTTGGAAAACCCCCAATTTCACACCAAATTGGCATTTTAAATTCAATTGCAATGGAAACATCATTAGAACCAATTTTTGTAGCAATAATAAAATTATATAAATCTGAAAATATGATAAATACATCATGCTAATACACAAAGATTGCTTCAACATTGGAATCACCTACCAAATCAAATGAAACCATTGAATCCTTTGTGCGAAAACACAAACGCACCACCGCCGCACCTCAAGAAGGGTAGATCAAACCTAAAAATAGAAAATTGGATCAAGAAAACCCAAGGTTAAACCTTAGGTTCTAACCCCTACCCACTGGTAATTGTTCACTTCAATAAAAAGGGAGGAAACCCTAAAAAAATAGAATGAAACCCTAATCAATTTGGAAGGGGAAAAGAAATGGACAAATTTACTTGAGAAATCTAGAATGAATCTCCTCAAAACACTAGTATCTGAAATTTAAAACGGCCAAAACTCAGGGGATGGTCTCAAAAGAATTATTAGGTCATTTAGGAATTGGAATGGAGGGAAAAGATTAAGAATAGAAGGATTTATGAAAGGATCAATTTACCTCTCCAAAATCTGGACGATTTCTGAAATCCAGAAATTTTAGACTATTTTTGCGACTCTATCGAGCTCCAAATTGTGGGAGGAGGGCATGGGGTCGCGCCTGGTCTTCTTAGGGTCGATAGGGAAGTGGAATCACCGAAAAATCCATTTTAATGAATAAGATATTAATAAATTAATGAAACAATTTAAAACTGGAAAATGGGCCTTCGGGTTGGCCCAATTCTCAAATAAAAACAAAAATCCCCCATGCTTATGGATTTATAAAGGCCCCAAATTTAAATTTGGGGTTAATATATCAGGAGAGAACAATTAGGAGTTAGAATGAGTCAAAAATATTAAAAATTGAAAAAGTTATAAATGAAACAAAATTTATTTTTAAATCTGGAATTGGGCTCGCAGTTTGGCCCAATTCATGAAAACTCACCTATTCTCAATAAAACCTTTCGAAACCACCAAAACAAATCATGAGTGGAAAATAAATTTAAAATAACCCTAAAATAGGTTACGTACGTGACAATTATTATCCTTGAAATTAAAATTCATCGATTATTTGGTTGCCTAAATCCATGTCTCATAAAATAATTAACTATATGTGACTTTATTAGTAACGAATAAATAAATTTATGTACACTCAAATTAGAAATTGAAATTGGATATTCCTATAATTACTATGGTTTTGATACAAAATAAATAAATCACATGGTGGAAAGAAATTCTTCCCATATATGTGTTAGAAATGTGTGAATAAACATCATGGGAAGTGTTTTAATGGAACTAATTGGTTATTTATATTTGTAAATGTAGATCCTAAAGCTCATGAATCTTGAAAGTTTATGAATATGACAATTAATGAAATGATGGAAACGTAGATAGAAAATAATACACCACCCATGTTTCAATTCTGAAAATTACAGGAGTACATGTATTGTGTTAACTGGGTAAATAATATTAATATCTTTTATGATCAACATCAACAACCTCATACCCTTAATGACAATGGGAACTGTCATGAGATCATGACTTCTAAAGTGGTTTATGAGAATGACATGGTAGAGGGTACAATTATCATCCACTTCAAAACACGTAATGTCTTATATGATTATGGATCCACCAAATTTTTTATTTAAAAAAACTTTTATTAGGGTATCACCATATCAACTCAATAATTAGATTTTGAGTTAGCTGTAAAAAATCATAACTTCACAAATGTTTCATCCCATGTTTATTTTTCTTCTCCGATTAAATATTGTGGTAATGTGATTCAAGATAATGTTTTGATTCAACATTTAGTTTAATTAAATGTGGTTCTTAGAATGGATTAGTCTTTTTTATATTGAGACCATATCAATTTTCATGGAAGGAATTAAAACATTAATATTCTAAATAAATCTATGATAATTTAATTATGCTTGGAGGAATATGAATTTCTAAAGGAAATTACATCCATGGAATGGGTCATCATTCCTTTTTAACAAAGGACCTTTATATATGACGGTTGTGGAGAAACTAAAATCAATGATATGCTAAATGTATAGGAGTTTATTGATGTATTTTTGAAATATTTACCAAGCCATCTAAAGAATCACAAAGTTGAGTTTTCTATGGAACTCAAACCTGGGGCTATGTGTATTTCAAAGACTCCTTATAGAATGGACCCAATTAAGATATAGGAATTAAATAATAAAATCAAAGAGAATATTGATGAGGGATGCATTTGGCTAAGTATGTCACCATAGGGAGAAACATTTCTATTTGTTATAAAGTGATATGGATTAATGTGACTCTACATTGATTATCTAGAAATTAAAAGGATCAATATCAGGACCATGAATCCTATACATCATATTAATGAATTATTTGATCAACTACACCGAGGTTAATAATTTTTAATGATTTATATTCATTTTGGATATAATTAATTGAGAGTAAATAAGGATCATATAGACAATATGACATTCTATACAGGGTATGGACACTCTAAATTTATAGTGATGAATTTGGTTTTTCTAATTCCCCCACTATCTTCAGAGATTTAATAAATAATGTTTTTAGATATTACCATGATCAGTTTTTGGTATGGTTTATAGATGATATTAATATATATTAAAATATAAATTATGAGAATAAAGATATGATGGGGATTTTGGTAAAGACCAAGAGGAACATGAATATTTTTACAAAATTTACAAAGTGAGAATTTTGGATTCAGATAGTTTCATTTTGGGGTTATATAATCTCAAGTGATGGTATATTAGTGGATCATTAAAAGACGGATGTTATTTAGGATTGTCTTAGAACAATCACGATGACTAAAATACATTTTTTTTCTAGTGCTGGTTAGATATTATCAATGTTTTATGAAATATTTATCATGATTATATAATAAACTCATCATGTTGACTTGGGAAGGAGTTAAATAAATATAGATTAAGGAAAGTGAAGATAATTTCAAGGAGTTTAATAGAAGGTTGGTAAGTGACCTGTTCTCAAAATACGCTATAGAGGTGAAAGGTTTGTGATATATATTGATTCATCAAAGATGGGAGTGGTATGTGTTCTCATTCAAAATAATATGGTGATAAATTATGCCTAAAAAAATTGGTGGACCATGGAAAAAATTATTCAAATCATGGTTTGGAATTATGTTTGTTAATTATTTAGTTAATGATATGGATTCATTATATATATGGAGAAATGTGAGACATATATACTTATCAAAAATGTTTAATGTATATTTTAATTCAAAAAAAGTTGAACATGAACCAAAGAAGATGGTTGGAGATGATTAATGATTATGACTCATCAATACAATACCATGATGTGAAAGTGAAGAAGGTTGCTAATTCTTTGAGATGAAAGGATCATGAGATGATATCTTTGATCAGGATAAAAAATAACAAATACTTATGGATTTATAAAGGATAGATCAAGAAAACTTAAAGGAATGGTAGAAATATTATTTTGATTAAATAAATGTTCAACCATTTATCTATGTGAAGATTAAAGAGATGTAGAAGGAAGATGTAGAGCCGAAAAATTAGGTGAGAAATGTTCAACAATTCAAACTTTATTACGATAGAATAATAAGTGTTATGAATCATTTATCAATCCCACTGATAACAGATTTGAGGATGGATTTGTTCGATATGGCTCATAGTTCCCCATTTTCTATTCATCCTCGAGGTACAAAGATGTATAGAGAACTGAAAGATTATTTTTTGTGGAATGGGATAAAGTAATATATTTTAGAGTATGTTTTTTAGTGCATGGGTTTTTAAAAAGTTAAGGCTAAGAGATAGAATTATAAGGGGATGTTAAAACCATTAACCATACTTTAATAGAAATGAGAAATCATCACCATGGATTTATTCATCAGACTCCCCAAAAAATCTAAAATACATAATGATATATGGGTTATACTAGATTTCCATAAAAATTAGAAAAAACTAATTGATATTATAGAAGATTTATGTCATGATAATATTTCCAGAATATATACTAACAATGTTTTAATATTGCATGAAGGAAGAAAATCCATTGTGTCTGATCAAGATGCAAGGTTTATCTCAAAATTTATAGAATGTCTTCCATAGAATCTGTATAAGGAGTTATGTTTCATAAATTCTTATCATTCTTAGGAGGAAATGTTGGGATAATTCTCTAAATATTTCACTGGTTGTTGGGATCATTCTCTAAATATTACAATGGTTGTTGGGATCAACACCTACATTTTGTTGAATTCTATTATAATAACAGCTTTCACACCAGTAATCAAATGTAACCTTATGAATCACTCTATGGAAAGATGTGAAGAAATCCAATATAATATAATGAAGTTATAGAAAGAATGATATTGGGAATTTATCTAGCTGAGGAAATGGAAGATAATATAAGATCCATTCCGTAACACCTAAGAGAAGTTTAGAGTCGACCAAAAATTTCTGCTCACAATCATAAGAAAGATATAGATATTGAAGTGGGTGATATGGTATTCCTATTAATATATCCCTGGCAGAGAGTGATTCAATTTGAAAATAAGGGATAGGTAAGCCCTAGTTATATCATTCCTTTTGAAATTATTGATCATAACAATGTTGTAGCTCATTGATTGTTTCTTCCACAAAATCTTTATCAAGTTCATGATGTGTTCCATGTATCTCTCCTGAGTAAGTACATACCCGATTGTTCACATGTATTAAAATCAGAGTTGATAACTATGGAGAAAAATATTTCTTAATAAAAACAATTGTAGATATTACAGATAGTATATGGAAAATTCTTCTAAACAATACCACTCTTGTAGTAAATGTTTTATGGTGAAACCCCCATTTTGTTGAACCTACACAGAAACCTAAGGATATAATGAGGTAGACGTATCAATATATATTTTTATGAGAGTGAATAACTACAAGTAGTAAATTAATTTTAAGTGTGGTAGAATGTAACACCATGATATTTTTTAAAAATATTTCACTTCAAATAATTTTATTTCTTCGATAGCTTGTGTTACAGGAAACAAAATATTTAGATGAATTGCGTAACATTATTAAAATATTAAATTTACATTATCACCTTGATATTATTTTGATGTATATTAATATCAATAATATAAATATAAAAAATATTATGTTCAAACATTTATAAAATTAAATCATTACTTATTAAATTATTATAATAAAAAACAAAAAATATTTGAAAATAAAAGTGATGTTTTTTGTAATTTTTTTCTAAGTGCAGTAAATTTTATATTTATATAATTAATTATTCCATATTGGTGAATTATTTTATTGAAATTTATATATTAATTAATTTATAAATTTATTTTCATTATATTTTTTTTATTTTTAGTAATTTACATAATGGCCTTAATTTCCTATGCAACACAGATGTAGTGTTTCCCCATTTAATTAAAATAGAATAAATGATTTTAAATATATTAAAATTGGTATAGTTCGATTGATTTAGTGTATCTATTTAATTATATTGATTTATATGAAATATTAGGGTGTTTTTAAATTATTATTTTTAAATTTAACCCATGTAATAATGTATTTAAATATAAATTAAATGAAAACATCAAGATTGAAAATAGTGAATTTTTATTAAATTATTTAAAAATAATAAAAATATTAAAATAATAAAAAGTTAATATGATATTGTTTAAAATTCCATAAGTTGTTCATTTATGGTCCAATTTTTACATTATATGTAAAAATTAGAATCCTTTAATTTTGAAAAATTGTAAATATTGTTAAAATTAAAATAGGTTAAATAAGGGTTAATCAAAATATTAATGTGAAGAGATAGAATTCTAAGTGTATTTTACAACCATTAACCATACCTGAATGGAAATGAGAAAACATCACCCTATATTGTTTCATCGGACACCCCAAAACATCTAAAATCCATAATGATATATGGGTTATAATCAATTACCTTACAAAGTCGGAACACTTAATTGATATTAGGGAAGATTTATATATTAATCATCTAGATAGAATATATATTAAGGAACTGGTAAGATTTTATGGAGGAAAAGATTCCATTGTATCTAATCTAGATTCATGGTTTATTTCAAAGATCACGGAGATTCTTTAGTAGGATCTGTAAACAGAGTTTGGTTTTATAACTTCTTATCATCCATAGAATAATGGTCACTATGTTTGGAACATTAAAACTCAAGATGCCATGTTGGGAACTTTTTCTATATATTTAAGTGGTTTTTGTGATAAAAACTTCATTGTGTAGAATTGTATTATAATAATAGCTTTCACACCGACAATTAGATGGAACCTTATAAAGCCTTATGTGGAAAAAAGTGAAGAACTACAATATACTATAATGAAGTTTTAGAAAGAAATTTATGGGTGCATAATCCGGCTGAGGAAAGGGATGAGAATACAGAATCCATTCAATAACACCTAAGAGAAGCCTAGAGCTAAATAAATAGTTATGCAGACAACCATCAGAAATATATAGAGTTTGAAGTGGGTTATAAGGCGTTCCTATTAATATCTCATTGGGAGAGAGTGACGAGATTATAAATGAAGAGAAATCTATACCCTAGGTATATCATTCCTTTTTTAAAATCCCAATCATATCAGAATGGTATCTCATTGATTGTTTCTTCCACTGAATATCTCTCAAGTTCATGATGTGTTCTATGTATCTCTTATAAGGAACTATATAACCAATCCTTCAAATGTATTAAAATCAGAGTTCATACTTAATGAGGAAGATATTTCATAATAAGAAAAAAAGTTTGAAATTTTATATTAAATAAATAAAATTCTACAAAACAAGACCACTCTCATTGTCAAAGTTTTATGGGGAAACCACCAATTTGTTGAAGCTATGTGGAAACCTGAGAATGTGTTGAGGTAGAAGTATCCTCATATATTACTTTTAATGTTATGAAATTCATTGGATAAATTAATTTTAATGGGGTTATAATGTAACACCATTCTATTTTTATCAAATATGTCACTATAAATAATTTTATTTCTTCGATAGCTTGCGTTATAGGCAGCAACAAGTTTAGATGAACCGAAGAACATTATTGAAATATTATATTTCCATTACCATATAGCTAGTTTATTGATGGATATGAATATATATTATTATATTAAGAATAAAATATATTCTATACATTTTATAATTAATTCATTACTTATCAAATGATTATCATTAATAAGAAAAATTATTCGAAAATAAAAGTGATGTTTTTTATAAATTTTTTTCTTGAGTGAAAGATATTTCATATTAATATATTAAATTAATCCAAATTGGTGAATTATTTTTTATAAATTTATATAATATTTACTATTCACAATTATTTTCATGATAAAATTTTATTTTTATTTTTTAGTAATTAAATAATGACCTAAATTTCTTATGTCACACAAATGCAGTATTTGTCCATTTAGAAAATATAAAATAAATGATTATAAATATATTAAAATTTAAATAATTTGATTGATTCAATGTATCCAATGAGATTTATATATCTATATAATATATTATGGTGTTTTTAAGTCATTGTTTTTAAATTTACCCCTAGAAATGATGTATTTAAATTTAAATTAAATGAAAACATCAATGTTAAAAATAATGATATTTTATCAAATTATTTAAAAATTATAAAAGTATTAAAATAAAAAAGAGTGATTTTGATATTGTATAAAATTCCATAAATTGTTTAGTTATGGTATAATTGTCACATTATAAGTAAAAATTAGAATCTTTTAATATTGAAAAAATTGTTACCATTGTTAAAATTATGATAGGTTAACTATGTGTTAATCAAAATGATAAGGTTTAAAATTATATCAAAACTCATCTAAATTATATTGTTTGATTGTATTAAAACCCTATAAAACCTTATCTTAAAATTAATTTCCATTTTAAGGTATTTTTATTGATAATTAATTTATTATAATTTAATATTTTGAGAAATTACAAAAATTCCCCTCGCCTCAATTATAAAAGGACACATCCTTCCTCACTTAATTAAACCAGTAATTAACATACTATGAAATATTATATTATTTAATTCTATAAAAACATTCTAGAGGTGATTGTATTCCCAAAAGTCAAACCCTAGAGCATTTTAGAGGATATCCAAAGGAGTCGTTTCAAAGAATAGATAATCGCCTTAACATATCACTTTATTTAATTAATATTATCTAAATCCTAAAAAACTATGATATTTATCCTAAAATATTAATTTATGTTTCTTAAATAAACCTAAATGTTATTATCTTTATTAAAATACCAGTATTATTCATCATTTCCTTCAAACAATAAGTGAAATTATCGCTTTTGTGTACGTAAGACTTACCATCTCCATGTAGCGATAAAATTAATTTTTCATTACTAGATTATATTTATTGGTATTATGATGGGTTTAATGTTTATATATTTTATTTATGAAATAATAATACTTCTGAAATTTTATTATCATATCAATATTCTTACCATCCAATATTTTGGGAAACCATAACATCGCTCATGTGTATGTATGGACTACCAACTCCATGATACAAGGTGATTCATTTTTTATTTATATTTCACATAGAGGGTAATAAGGATAAATTTTATGAATATATATGATATATATGGTATAGTAATTATTATATAAAGGTGAGTTGTTATATAATTTTATTTCATTCCTTCTATCCAAAAATAGCAATGGTGTTCATACGTACGTACGACCTACCAAATCCACGAACAATATAATTCATTTTTTATCTAAACTTTTCATTAATGATTATAATATGTATATAATGAATATATCATATGATTATACCATGATTAAAAAACATTAAATTATGGGACCATGATCAAAGTACAAGTATCAGGAATTCGGAATCAAGACATGCTTGGAAAACGAAGCAGTTAACACCCAAAAAACTGATTTTAATAAAAACTTGTAAATAAAAATGTGATAAGATGTTATAAATAAATAATGAATTTTATTATATACATGAATATTTTTATTTAATATATGCATAATAAATATCTATTTATAATACATGAATTTTTAACGTGAATAAGGACAGGTGAGACATAATGTAGGGGTTTTTTCACAATCTTATGATTATTCCATATTGCTTATGTTTAAGTCTCTACTAGAGAATATATATATTACATGTCCAGGGTTTTTAAATTATTTTTTTACTGTCCTGCAATTTTTTTTAAATTATTTTTACCCTTCATTAACTTTTAAATAAATGGATTGAAATGAATCTTTTTTTGTTTTCAAAATGAGGTACTTTATGACTTTTCTAATAAAAATATGGAAGAAATGTTTTATTAACTTTTTTGAAATGATTATATTCTACCACCATCAATAAATATCAATTATTTGAATATTATTTTATATTTTTACTAGATTAATTTAAATTTAAAATTTTTTCTTTTATAAGTGTACTGATTAAAATAAGTTATTACCAAATGAAAAGGTTATTTTCCTAAATAATTATTGAATGTTATATTTCAAAAAACATTTCCATATAATATTACATCCTTTGATATTAATTAATCTTTGTTGAGGATATTATCTTAGGATATCATCCTTATGATTTCTCTAGATGGTTTATGTTTATGTTAAAAAGATGAATTGCTTACGAAACCCATTTCTTTTTTATGGGTTATACAATGGTGAAATGTTTATAAAACCCATTTCTTTTCATGGGTTCCTATATGAT
Source organism: Viscum album (assembly GCA_963277665.1). NCBI lineage: Eukaryota > Viridiplantae > Streptophyta > Magnoliopsida > Santalales > Viscaceae > Viscum > Viscum album. The sequence goes on along the minus strand of OY728127.1, from coordinate 560,067,290 downwards.
GAAATATTTATGATCTTAAAGCACACATACATATATTTTTCATTATGTGATGGCTGGGACATATATCTACCTCTAATGAATTGTGTAAATTATTATATATGAAGAGATAGTTATGGGAAACATGTTGAAGTTCATGATCTGTTATGGGAATCAAGTTAATGCAATTGATCTGTAATAAGAAACATGTCGATGTGCTTGATACACTATTGGAAACAGAATTTGATGCTTGATCTGATGGTATTGGTCATTATTCTTGACTTATGAATTGGTTTTTATACTTATGATGGTTCAACATAAATTTATGACATGAAATTATTGTTCATGATTGAGTTATGATTAAAACTCATTATTATGAATCATGTATACTAAAATGATATTTTTTTATTCCATAACTCATGTTTATGATCCTTTTCATATTGGATATGGACATTGTAAGTTATAGTCGAGACCTCATGCCCTCATTCTTTTCTTATACTCCTATATGATCATAAATTTTTATATTCCATGTTTACCCTTACCATGCATAAAGGAACACCATTTTCATATGTTTTATTTCACTAGGTTAGGAAGAATATTTTTAGTAAGGTATTCCTATGAAGAGTAATATTTTTGAATATATTTAAGGGAGATTTTATAGATATTTCATAAAATAATAAGATTTTATAAATATTATCCAAATACATTAAAACTTTATGATTTTTGGTATGGATCACATTTTTATATATTGAATATAAATATAAATAGATTTAATATTGGTGTATAAAAAACTCAAGACATTATATTTGGTATCAAAGGAGGGTTTAGTAAAAAAGTTTAGAGATTACGGTTAGGATAATTCTACAAAAACAATAGGGATTTATTAAATTATAGGACACAATCCAATTTTTTTTGGTAATGATCATGAATAAACTTGTGTAAAAATAAGGTTTTGAAAATGAAGGTCTCCTGATTTAGACATTATATAAATGCTTTTTAAGAATTATTGGGTTTTACACTATGATTATTTTTTTCACACTATGATTTTTGGTTACATTAAATGGGTAAAACCTAAAGGAATCATGTTAATGTTGAATGTTATTGAGAATAAAATGATTATCCTCCTATGAAACCAAATTTTAAGTGATCTAGAATATATAATCTTAGTACTATGAAAACAAAACATTCTCAGGCTATGAATCATGCCGAGTTTGAAAATGATTAAAGGAGGGAACAAAATAATATTGAATCTTTAATGACACAACATACATTATCTTTTTTTTTGGATTTTATGATCCACTAGCGACTGAGAAATGGATCAAAAAATTGATAAAATATTTTCTATTATTTAATGACTAGTACATGATAATGTTGTCATACCTATTTGTCATATAGAAGGAGAATACTAGATTAATGGTGGAATCTTTTCGTTAATATAAGGAAAGAACTGTAAATTGAATCCAGTGAATGGGATGCGTTTAAGGGGATATTATTATGTTCATCCATCATATTATACTTATAAATATAGAGAAGGAATTTTTTGAGTTAACAAAAATGGATGTAGAATCCATTATTACATATATGGAAAATTTTACAATGATTACAAGGTATGGCTCTAGAATAATTATTATCCCTAAAATTAAATTTTATTGATTATTTGGCGTCCTAAACACTAGTCTTAGGAAAAAATTAACTATATGAGAATTTATTATTAATGAATAAATAATTTTATGTACACTCAAAGTATGAATGGAAATTAGATATTCCCACTATTCCCGTGGTTGTGATTAGAATATAAAGGCTGAGTCTCATGAAAATTCAAATAAATCACATGGTAGAAAGGAATTCCTACCATCTACAAACTAGAAATGTTGGAATAAACATAATGGGAAGTGTTTTAATGGAAATAGGAGGTTCATTAAATATTGAAATGTTGCTCATAAATATCATGAGTTTCTAAAGGAGATGAATAGGATGATTAATGAAATGAAAAAAAGAATATAGAAACTAGTGCACCACCAATTCTTCAATGCTTAAAATTCAAGGAGTATAGGTATTATGTTTAACAGGTAGATAATATGAATATTTTTTACGATCAACATCAAAAACAACATAATACTAATTATAGAGAGAATTATCATGTGATCATAACTTCTTAAGTGGTTTATGAGAATGAAATGGTGAAAGGTACACATATCACCCACTTTAGAATAACTAATGTTTTATATGATTATGGATCCACAATGTTTTATATTTCTTAATAATTTTATAAGGGTATGACCATATCACCTCAATAATTAGATGTTGAGTTAACTGTAAAGACTTTTAATTTCACAAAGGTTTCACCCAAAGTTTATAGTTCTTCTCCGATTGAAGATTGTGGTAAAGTGATTGATGAAAATGTTGTAATTCTCCATTTAGTTTAATTCAATGTTATTATTGGAATGGAATAAATATATTTATAGGGATACTATATCATTTTTTAGTGAATTAATTCCTCATTTTATATTCAGAATGAATATATAATCATTTATTGATACTAGGAAAAATATGAATTTCTGATGGAAATTGCATCCTTGTCATGGGTCATCATTACTTTTCAAAAAAAGGAATTTATCTCTGATGGTTGTGGAAAAACTCAACATAAATGATATGCCTATTGTTCAGAATCTCATTGATGTATTTCCAAAAATATTTACCTGGCCATCCACTAAATCAAGAAGTTGAGTTTTTAATGGAACTCATACCTGACGCTATGTTTATTTCAAAGACTCAATATAGAATGACCCCAATTGAGTTATAACAATTGAAGAAGGAAATCCATGAGAATCATGAAGAGGGATGCATTTGTCTAAGTGCATCACCTTAGGGAGAATATTTCCAATTTGTTAAAAATTAATATTGATCAATGTGAATCTACATTAAATATAGAGAACATATACATATCAATATTAACAAAAAGTATCCTCTACCCATATTGATGACCTATTTGATCTACTACATAGAGCTCAATAATTTTTAATGATTTATCTTTATTTTTTGATATAATGTATTGAGATTAAATAAGGAGGATATACCCAAGATGGCATTCCATATAGGGTATGTTCACAAGGAATTCATATTGATGTCTTTTGGTCTTTCTAATTCCCCCACTATCTTCGGGGATTTAATCATTAGAGGATTTAGAGATTTCCTTGATCAGCATTTGGTGACGTTTATAGTTGATATTATTATATATTAAAATAGAAATTATGAGCATAAAGATATCATGGGGATTTTGGTAAAGACCTAGAAGAACAAGAATATTTATACAAAATTTACCAAGTGTGAATTTTGGAATCATAAAGTTTCATTTTGGGGTCATATAATTTTAGGTGGGGGTATATCAGTTGATCGTTCAACGATTAAAGTTATATAGAATTTTCCTAGACCAACCATGATGACTAAAATCCATTTTTTTCTAGTGTTGTATTTATATTATTAGTGTTTTATTAAATTTTTTATCATTATTATATAATCCACTCATCATGTTGACTTGGAAAGTAGTTAAATTCATATAGGCATAAGAATGTGATGATAATTTACAAGAGCTAAAAAAAGGTTGGTCAGTTAAACTATTATCACAATACCTTATAGAGGAGGAAGGTTTGTGATATATATTCATTCATCAAAGAAGGGTTTTCTATGTGTTCTCATTCAAAATAATTTGGTGATAGCGTATTTGTAAAAAAATTGAAGTTCCATGAGAAAAATTACCCAAATCATGATTTGGTATTAGCTATGGTACTTTTTTAATTAAAGATATGGAGGAATTGTCATTATGGATAAAGGTGTTACATTTACACTTATCATAATATTTAAAAGTATATTTTCATTCGAAAATAGTTGATCATTCAGCAAAGATGATGGTTGGAGGTGATTAATGATTATGACTTCTCAATACAGTACTATCCTGTGAAAGAGAACAAGGTGGAAGATTTTTTTGAGCTGAAAGGATCATGCAAGGATATCTATGATGAGGATAAAAAAAATATTCAATACTTAGGGATTTAAAAAGGACATTTCTAAAAAACGTAATCGAGTGGTATAAATAATATTTAGATCAAATAAAGGCTCAACCATCTATCCATGTGAAGATTAAAGAGGCGGAGAAGGAAGATGTTGAGCCGAAAAAGAGGGAGAGAAATGTTCATGAGTTCAAACATGATTATGATATAATACTATGTTTTAAGAACCATTTATCTGTCCCACCCATAATATATTTTAGGAAGGACTTGTTCGATGTTGTTCATAATTAATCATTTTCTATTCATACTTGAGGTAAAAAGTGGTATAGATAATGGAAAGATTATTTTTGGTGGCATCGAATAAAGAGAGATATGTTAGAATATGTTTATTAGTGCTTGGGTTTTTAATAAGTTAATACTATGAGATATAATTCTATGGTGATGTTACAACCATTAACTATACCTGAATGGAATTGATAAAACATCCCCATGAATTTTTTCATCAGACTCCCAAAACCATGTAAAATATGAAATGCTATATGGGTGGTAGTTGATTGTATTACAAAGTAGGAACAATTAATTTATATTAGGAAAGATTTATATCATGATAATATTTCCAAAATATATATTAAGTAAGTGGTAATATTTCCAAAACGATAACTTTTCATTGTATCTGATCGAGATCCAAGGCTTATCACAAAGTTCCTAGACAGTCTTCAGTAGGATCTGTATACAGAGTTATGTTTTATAACTGCTTATCATCCACAGAAATATAGTTAGTATGTGAGGAAAATTCAAATTCAAGATGAAATTTTGAGATCTTTCTAAATCTATTTCAACGTTTTTTTGGATCGACAACATTATTTCATAGAAATTTATTATAATAACTGCTTTCCCACCATCAATTAGATGGAACCTTATGAAGCCATCTATGGAGAGAAGTGAAAAATAAGATATATTAAAAGGAAGTTTGAGAAAGAAAGATATTTGGACTTCATATAGTTGAGTAAATGTAATAGAATTAAAGATCTATTCAATAACACATATAAGAAGCTCAGATCCTACAAAACTTTTATGCTAAAAATCATTAGAAAGATCTAGAGATTGATGTGGGTGATAAGGAATTCCTATTAATATCTCCTAGGGAGAAAGTGATACAATTTGAAATGAAGGTAAATCTAAGCCATAGGTATATCATTCTTTTTGAAATTATTGATCATATCAGAAAGTTAGCTCATTAAGTTTTTCTTCCATTGAATCTCTTTCAAGCTCAAGAAGTGTTCCATGTATCTCTCTGGAGGAAGTACATACCTGATCCCTCACACAAATTAAAATAACATTTCATAAATATGTAGAATGCTATTTTTTATGAAGAACTACCATTAGATATTCTACACTATATATAGGAAATTCTACTAATCAAGTCCACTATCATTGTCAATGTTTTATGGTGAAACCACCAATTTGTTGAAGATATGCGGAAACCTGAGGATGTGATGAGGTATAAGTATCCTCATATATTTTTATGAGAGTGAATAAATTCAAGGGATAATTTAATTTTAAGTGGGGTAGTGTAGAGACCCGAAGCCTGATGTATATAGACATTACATTACTTTTGCGGAATACTTAGTACATAAAAAAAACACACACACAAGGATCATAATAGTTTAGTGTCTTTGGAAACTCGGAACGTAATCTTCTAATCGTGGTGAAAGATACTCAATATCTCCCATAAAGATCTTCCCTTTTTTTTTACCTAAAACCATTCTTTATATCCTGGGGGAAAGAAAACATAAAAGGGTGAGCTCAAATGCTCAGTAAGGGTAAACAAAAGAAAATCAATCACATCATATTCATAAGAACATAACTTTTGGAAATCTTAACCTGCAAAAGAGATCATAATTTCATAACATGGGATAAATCATAGTAGTGAAATGAAATCCCAATAAGCATAACTTAAAACATGAAACATTGTGGCATACACACATAATCATAGAGAATCATTTCTTGTTAGTCATGACTCATTGCCAAGACTATCTTAGTGGACAAAGTCCCTTTCTGAATCGAGTAACCCTCGTTTCAGTCCTGTTTCACTGAACTGGTATAACCTACCATTCCAGCCATGTCTATCTCATGAGATATAAAATCTTTACCCAATTCATTGGAGGGAGATATAGGTCCCACCCATATCATAATGATACCATTCTTATGTGTGCCACAAAATCATAAATCATACATCATTGCATAACCCATGTAATAAAAATGTGATTCTTAAACAACATGACATCATAAAACAATTCATATAAGATAAAGGAATTCATAAAAATATTTCCATCACAACATAATCAAATCCATGTAATAATAGGGATATAAACAGAACCCTTTATTATCTTAGATGGAAAATAATTTTGATAAAACACTTGAAATCCATTCTTGAGGAAAATATCCTTTCTACTTCAAAAACATTTTCCTTTCTTAACATGTCTTACAATTTAAAACTAAAAGAAGTTGATTAAAAATAAACTTGAAAACATGTAAAGGAAGCTTCTTGGAAATAATGTTTTAAAAACCCATTCATGCCGTATAAGTTAAAAAAAACATTCTTCTCGTACTTTTGTCGGAAAAGTCAAAAAGTTCCTCGTATGAAAAACGACAAAAGATTCCTTTCATATCTTTTACTAAAAACTCACAGAAGGGTAAAATTGGATTTAAACAATTGTAGGTGGATGTAAATAACATTAAATATTTAGGAAACATGGATGTGGGTGATAAAATATACCCCAGTAAATTTCAAAGTACAAACAATCTCGGATAAAAATGAGATTGCGATATTTCCCTTAACTTAGGTCCAACTTGCTTTGTAAGTGTCCGAACCTCCTGAATAATGATTTAAATCATGTTATTTTATTATTCCAGAATCATATTAATTGTTATTATATCATATATGGTCCACTTATGACTTTATATTACCCGTTCTTTTGTAAATTCATGTTAAAGTAGCGTTTTGGGTAAAATCGTCTCATTTGTCGTTCGTGTTTTTAACTTGTAATTATTTATATGATTACTTAGATCATGATTACTTAATTCCAGAATATAAAACATGATTTATATATATATATTCAGAATATACATATATAATAAATCAGTAAATGGAAATAAATACACCGTTCATGGAGACGGTAGTCCGTACGTACGCATGAACGCTGTTTTCGTTTCCTTATTGAATTGAATGGAATTAAGTAGATGACATACATATAAATATAAATAATTCCAGTATCATTATTAGGTTATATATTTCATTAGTACTTATTATATATACTTTATAATCATTCATGAATGGTTAATCATTGAGAATGAATCTCATCGCGTCGTGGAGACGGTAGTTCGTACGTACGCACGAGCGATGATATCGTTCCCATGGTTGTGGAATTGTGTTTAAGTGTATGTATACTATTTCAGTATCAATATCACTTTATAATAATCATATATAGTTACTAATTACACCTTTATACCCATCCAATTAAGGTGGTGGCGGAAAATAGATTACACCACAGCGTGGAGACGGTATTCCGTACGTACACACGCGCGGTGATTTCCTTTTTCCGTAGGATGGATAGAAGGTTAATTATAGTTGTTTCATATTTATAATAACATATCTGTATATAATAAATACTGATGTTATTACTTTGTCATGAAACCACTAAAGAAGAAGAAGTTGAAGAAGAAAGAAATTGAAAAGATCGGTAATGGATATTACCTCTTCTTTGGAACGCCTCTTTGAATCCTCCACTTAGGGAACTAAGATTGGTCTTTGAAGAAGACCAAGACCTCTAGGATTATTCTAGGGAAGTGTATAAGGGATTTTGGCAGGGTTTGGCCGATATTGAGTGCTAAAATTGGTGTGAGGAGGAGGGGGAGGAGATGTCCTTTTATAAGGGAGGAGAGGGGAACCTTAGGAATATCTCAAAATATTATTTTATATTAAAGTCAAAATCGGTTTATAATGGTTTCAAAGGGTCTTATTTCGAAGCTAAAGTGGGGATGGGTCGAAATACTATCAACCAATAGGATTTAGACAAGTTTAGGTTATTATTTTAACCTTATCAATTAGATTTAATGCTAAGTTAAATAATTTAACTTTTACCGTGTCTTTTTGTTTTCTTACACTATATGGTTAATACACTTACTATAACATGCCAAACTAACCCCAAATTGTTTATTATTAATATATATATTTTTATATAAGTCATTTGGCCGAACCTTAGATTTTTAGAAATAAAATAACAATTAATAATATAATATTTGATTTAAAAACTATTTTGTGTCAATTTTGACACTACTTGATATATGATTTTTGTGAAAGTCATAAGAGAACTATATGTTCGAACCAAGTTTATTAAATCAACACTAATATATCATAGTAACCTAGAAAATTAGTTTAATTCATAAAAAGTCTTAAATTACATTTATTTTGGTATTTATAATATCAATTATGTCAATATTTCATTAATAAGATAATTACTGCATCATTTTTGTGTCATAAATAAATTAAATTATTTGATGTCTAAAAATTACAAATAAAATACCATCATGTAGGAAATCTTTTTATATTTCTAATGAATATTTATAGTCGAATTTATCTTATGTATAACCACATATTAAAAATGATTTAGTTATTAAACTTTGATTTTAACTATTTTAACTATTCATTAAATAAAATAATATTAAATGTCATAATCTAATCCAAGTGGACCTAAATGGTCATATTATATTCATAAGGTTGTTTTTGGTCGAATTACACTTATCCAATAGAATTAGGACATGTGTTAGGGTAATAGTAATATCATATTTACCCTTAGTTACCCTATTTACTATTAACCGTGGTAAAAAAAAAGTAAAACGTTACTATTCACCAAAAATTATTTTCATCTCATTGAACCACATTTTACTTACTGACATCAATCGTGTCTCTCGGATTTTTGAAATTCCATTCACAGAAGCAGTAAAATTAAGTTTTATGAAAAATTCAGTTTTTTAACTACCACTTAGTAGTTTCACTATTCATCAAAAATTGATGTTTTTCAGAACAATGCCAAAATTTCATCCTAAGATATATTTCATATTCCGAATTCAAAAATGAAGTCTATTTTACCAAATTCATAACATAGAAGTTGCATTAATTAATTTTATAATTAAATCCCGCTGTTAAAACAAATAGCGTGTTTTTAAGAAACAATATCTATCAAAAGATTGACACTTGTTTATGTCTGGTTTAAATGTGAAATTACATCCAATGAACAACATTGTATTAAATTGTAAAAATATATTCTAAATAAACTTTAAAACCACTCAAACTAATGATTTATCACTATTAATTATTTCGATTAAAAAAGTTGTTTTTAATTATAATTTAGTAATTTTCACTATTCATCAGAATATGAAAGTTATCCGAAAAGTACCAAAATTTCACCTTAGGCTAAATTCGATACTCCGAATCCAAAAATGAAGTCCATTTTGAGAGCTAAAATTTCTAAAATTTAAAAAGTGGTTATTACTATTCATAACGGCTAGTTTTAATAATTTTTTAATAGCATATCGTTGTTTCGTGAAACTCAGTATTGCGTACTACACACGCTATAGAGGAAGGTTGTGATTGCGTGTAATGCAAGGCAAGTCAAGGATGTGTGTTGTGAAAGCTTCTTTTGGTGTAGCGTACAACACAAGACATTAATAAAATTAAAAGGAATATTTTTCATAAAATCTCGGGCTGTTACATTCTACCCCCCTTAAAATGAATTTCGCCCTCGAAATTCGTCGGGGTTATAAATGGTTTACTATTCGAAAGTTTCTTTAATAGAAACCCACATCGTAAAAAAAGAATAACAAAACTTGGCTTTAAAAACTAAAGTATGAAATGTAACGATTACCCAAATAAACTAATCACTGGGTTTCCACATAGGTGAAAATATGGATATGGAAGAGAAATCTAACCATCATGTTCTGATGGAGAGTGGTAGAGAACATGGCTATGGAAAAGCCAGTAATCACAGAGCCATAAATTTGTGATGATCTAAGGTACCATCTGATTCATCAGATATAAGATCACTAGGACAACATTTTTGGTTTTCAAGATCATTTCCATAAAGTTGAAAATTTGCTTAGAATAAATACTTACTTTATTTTGGTACAATCTCACTGTTGTTCGTGCCTTGAACAATTTCCACTTCATCTCTTATATAAATGAAGTTGAATTTTTTATTCGTGAAGTGTTAGCAGATCTTGTGAGAGAATGACGGGTCATTCCATCTGTCTCAAACAAAAGGTTAGCAAAAAGTTATTAAATATACATAAGTCATTCTATAGTGAGATTAATCATATATGGTTCCTAAAATGAACATATACTTCACATATCATACTGATTAATATAATAAAACTAGTTTCTACTAAACATGGACTTCCTATAGGCCAGTGGTAGGCGATAAAGGCCAGTCGCACTTCGGTTGTGGGTTCGATTCCCACAGCCTTGTCTGACGCGATGGGCTGTCGCCCGTCCTGCAGGTTGTCCTTTTTCTAAAACTATATTACTATAACATCCCATCAATAAAATCGAAAAAAACTTCTATCCTTAAACAATACTAACTTATGTCCAACATAATCCATTCCAATCTTTAGGCTTACCCATAATACTACAGTCTACTCTCATAATATAGTGAAAACAATTACCAGATATTTAATACCATCGTTGATCCCCATATATCATAAGATATGTTTTGTTGGTCACATTCCAAACATTCAAAGTCCTTAATCATGTATTCTCTTGAATACCTTAGTGAAAACATGAATGCAGTTTAAAGTTAACACTTTCCACATACCAAAATCCTCAAAATTCTATATACTCAAACCATGATATCACTTAGTCCTTATATCAATCATGAGCTCATGAATACAGTCAAACATTCCATTTTCTCCTTATCCCTTCATTATGCGCATATCATCTGCTTTCCAAAATATTTGAATCACTTTTCATGGTTACCGGTACCTTAAAATTATTGAAAACCACAATAATACAAAAATATTCTAATACACAATAAAAGTACCTCAACAACATTATTCTTGAATAACAATACATAAACACTTCAATCCATCCTCTTCAATTATTTTCCTGGAATAAGTCCGTCCTTGATTTAGAAGTAACTTTTTAGGTCAGGGCATTGAGTTGGGTAATGCCCATGTTCTCCACAAATAATACATTGAACTCCATAACAGTCTGTCACTCTATGAACCTTTTCTCCACACAAATAACATCGGTCCCTCCATTTGAGGTATTCCTCAAGGTTCTTCTTCCCTTATTTAGAAATCTCAATCTTCCTTTCTCTATGCTCCTCAACATGCGAACATGCATAATAGTCTATCTTCCTCTTCTTTGATGAATTTGGTATACCACTAAATTTTACCTTGTTAATCATATATCGCGATGACTGATTTGGCATAATCACAATATCTTTCTCTCTAGGCATTACATAATTTTGTTTCTCATAGTCACCAATTTGTCCATTGGATTCAATGTTAACCAAATTTCGTCTGGTTCCCTCCATTAACTAAAACACAAAAAGAATTCTGTGAGAGGCAAAAATCATGCTAGAGAAAACACCATAGTAAAGGGGGAGTACCCTCAATATCTAACATCTTAGGTTAAATTCTAATATCATTAGTGCAATTCTAGTACTATAACCTATACGTATACTTAACCTTAGGGACATCCCTAGACATACCTTAGAAATATCTCTAGGGATCTCACTAAAGTTCTTGCATCCTAGTTTCCAAAGGTTGACTAAACCTTTCCTCTGATACCAACTGTAGAGACCCGAAGCCTGACGTATATAGACATTACATTACTTTTGCGGAATACTGAGTACATAACAAAAACACACACACAAGGATCGTAATAGTTTAGTGTCTTTGGAAACTCGGAACGTAATCTTCTAATCGTGGTGAAAGATCCTCAATATCTCCCATAAAGATCTTCCCTTTTTTTTTTACCTAAAACCATTCTTTATATCCTGGGGGAAAGAAAACATAAAAGGGTGAGCTCAAATGCTCAGTAAGGGTAAACAAAAGAAAATCAATCACATCATATTCATAAGAACATAACTTTTGGAAATCTTAACCTGCAAAAGAGAGCATAATTTCATAACATGGGATAAATCATAGTAGTGAAATGAAATACCAATAAGCATAACTTAAACCCTGAATCTTTGTGCCATACACACATAATCATAGAGAATCATTTCTTGTTAGTCATTACTCATTTCCAAGACTATCTTAGTGGACAAAGTCCCTTTCTGAATCGAGTAACCCTCGTTTCAGTCCTGTTTCACTGAACCGGTATAACCTACCATTCCAGCCATGTCTATCTCATGAGATATAAAATCTTTACCCAATTCATTGGAGGGAGATATAGGTCCCACCCATCTCATAATGATACCATTCTTATGTGTGCCACAAAATCATAAATCATACATCATTGCATAACCCATGTAATAAAAATGGGATTCTTAAACAACATGACATCATAAAACAATTCATATAAGATAAAGGAATTCATAAAAATATTTCCATCACAACATATTCAAATCCATGTAATAATAGGGATAGAAACAGAACCCTTTATTATCTTAGATGGAAAATAATTTTGATAAAACACTTGAAATCCATTCTTGAGGAAAATATCCTTTCTACTTCAAAAACATTTTCCTTTCTTAACATGTATTACAATTTAAAACTAAAAGAAGTTGATTAAAAATAAACTTGAAAACTTGTAAAGGAATCTTCTTGGAAATAATTTTTTAAAAACCCATTCATGCCGTATAAGTTAAAAAAAACATTCTTCTCGTACTTTTTTCGGAAAAGTCAAAAAGTTCCTCGTATGGAAAACGACAAAAGATTCCTTTCATATCTTTTACTAAAAACTCACCAAAGGGTAAAATTGGGTTTAAACAATTGTAGGTGGATGTAAATAAAATTACATATTGAGGAAACATGGATGTGGATGATAAAATATACCCCAGTAAATTTCAAAGTACAAACAATCTCGGATAAAAATGAGATTGTGATATTTCCCTTACCATAGGTCCGACTTGCTTTGTAACTGTCCGAACCTCCTGTATAATGATTTAAATCATGTTATTGACTTATTCCAGAATCATATTCATTGTTATTATATCATATATGGTCCACTTATGACTTTATATTACCCGTTCTTTTGTAAATTCATGTTAAAGTAGCATTTTGGGTAAAATCGTCTCATTTGTCGTTCGTGTTTTTAACTTGTAATTATTCATATGATTACTTAGATCATGATTACTTAATTCCAAAATATAAAACATGATTTATATATATATATTCCGAATATACATATATAATAAATCAGTAAATGGAAATAAATACACCGTTCATGGAGACGGTAGTCCGTACGTACGCTGTTTTCGTTTCCTTATTGAATTGAATGGAATTAAGTAGATGACATACATATAAATATAAATAAATCCAGTATCATGATTAGGTCATATATTTCATTAGTACTTATTATATATACTTTATAATCATTCATGAATGGTTAATCATTGAGAATGAATCTCATCGCGTCGTGGAGACGGTAGTCCGTACGTACGCACGAGCGATGATATCATTCCCATGGTCGTGGAATTGTGTTGAAGTGTATGTATACTATTTCAGTATCAATATCACATTATAATAATCATATATAGTTACTAATTACACCTTTATACCCATCCAATTAAGGTGGTGGCGGAAAATAGATTACACCACGGCGTGGAGACGGTATTCCGTACGTACGCACGCACGGTGATTTCCTTTTTCCGTAGGATGGATAGATGGTTAATTAGAGTTGTTTCATATTTATAATAACATATCAGTATATAAGAAATACTGATGTTATTACTTTATCATGAAACAACTAAAGAAGAAGAAGTTGAAGAAGAAAGAAATTGAAAAGATTGGTAATGGATATTACCTCTTCTTTGGAACGCCTCTTTGAATCCTCCACTTAGGGAACTAAGATTGGACTTTGAAGAAGACCAGGACCTCTAGGATTATTCTAGGGAAGTGGAGAAGGGATTTTGGCAGGGTTTGGACGAGATTGGGTGCTCAAATTGGTGTGAGGAGGAGGGGGAGGAGATGTCCTTTTATAAGGGAGGAGAGGGGCACCTTAGGAATATCTCAAAATATTATTTTATATTAATGTCAAAATCGGTTTATAATAGTTCCAAAGGGTCTTATTGTGAAGCTAAAGTTGGGATGGGTCGAAATACTATCAACCAATAGGATTTAGACAAGTTTAGGTTATTATTTTAACCTTATCAATTAGATATAACTCTAAGTTAAATAATTTAACTTTTACCGTGTCTTTTTGTTTTCTTACACTATATGGTTAATAAACTTACTATAACATGCCAAAATAACCCCAAATTGTTTATTATTAATTTATATATACTTATATAAGTCATTTGGCCGAACCATAGATTTTTAGGAATAAAATAACAATTAATAATATAATATTTTATTTAAAAACTATTTTGTGTCAATTTTGACACTACTTGATATATGATTTTTGTGAAAGTCATAACAGAATTATATGTCTGAACCAAGTTTATTAAAACAACACTAATATATCATAGTAACCTAGAAAATTAGTGTAATTCATAAACAGTCTTAAATTACATTTATTTTGGTATTTATAATATCAATTATGTCAATATTTCATTAATAAGATAATTACTGCATCATCTTTGTTTCATAAATAAATTAAATTATTTGATGTCTAAAAATTACAAATAAAATACCATCATGTAGGAAATCTTTTTAGCTTTCTAATGAATATTTATAGTTGAATTTATCTTATGTATAACCCCATATTAAAAATGTTTTAGTTATTAAACATTGATTTTAACTATTTAAACTATTCATTAAATAAAATAATATTAAATGTCATAATCTAATCCAAGTGGACCTAAATGGTCATATTATATTCATAAGGTTGTTTTTGGTCGAATTAAACTTATCCAATAGAATTAGGACATGTGTTAGGGTAATAGTAATATCATATTTACCCTTAGTTACCCTATTTACTATTAACCGTGGTAAAAAAAAGTAAAAAGTTACTATTCACCAAAAATTATTTTCATATCATTGAACCACATTTTACTTACTGACATCAACCGTGTCTCTCGGATTTTTGAAATTCCATTCACAAAAGCGGTAAAATTAAGTTTTATGAAAAATCCAGTTTTTTAACTACCACTTAGTAGTTTAACTATTCATCAAAAATTGATGTTTTTCAGAACAATGCCAAAATTTCCTCCTAAGCTATATTTCATATTCCGAATTCAAAAATGAAGTCTATTTTACCAAATTCATAACATAGAAGTTGCATTAATTAATTTTATAATTAAATCCCGCTGTTAAAACAAATAGCGTGTTTTTAAGAAACAATATCTATCAAAAGATTGACACTTGTTTATGTCTGGTTTAAATGTGAAATTATATCCAATGACCAACATTGTATTAAATTGTAAAAATGTATTATAAATAAACTTTAAAACCACTCAAACTAATGATTTATCACTATTAATTATTTTGATTAAAAAAGTTTTTTTTAATTATAATTTAGCAATTTTCACTATTCATCAGAATATGAAAGTTATCCGAAAAGTACCAAAATTTCACCTTAGGCTAAATTCGATACTCCGAATCCAAAAATGAAGTCCATTTTGAGAGCTAAAATTTCTAAAATTTAAAAAGTGGGTATTACTATTCATAACGGCTAGTTTTAATAATATTTTAATAGCATATCGTTGTTTCGTGAAACTCAGTATTGCGTACTACACACGCTATCGAGGAAGGTTGCGATTGCGTGTAATGCAAGGCAAGTCAAGGATGTGTGTTGTGCAAGCTCCTTTTGGTGTAGCGTACAACACAAGACATTAATAAAATTAAAAAGAATATTTTTCATAAAATCTCGGGCTGTTACAGGTAGAATGTAACACCATCATAATTTTATAAAATGTTTCTCTTTAAATAATTTTATTTCTTAGATAGCTTGTGTTACAGGAAAAAACAAGTTTAGATGAATCGTGAAACATTATTAAAATATTATATTTCCATTATCATATAGATATTATATTATTTATGGGAATGTAATTAACTAAATTATGAAAAATATATGGTCTATACATTTATAAAATTAATTCATTACTTATCAAATGATTATCATTAAAAATAAAGAATATTTGAAAATAAAAGTGTTGTTTTCTTTGTAAATTGTTTTCTTGAGTGCGATATATTTTATATTAATGTATTAAATTAATCCATTTTGGAGAATTATTTTATTTAAATGTATATATTATTTAATTTATCAAATGTTTGAAATATTCAAAAAATATTTTTCCAAGAATTTGAAAAGAATATATCTGGTATTATGCTTAAAAATGTACTCTTTCTAAAATGAACTTTTTGTTACATTTTGTGAACTTACTTTAAAATTAATTTCTTCATTTTATAGTTATTTAATTATATGAAATTAATTTCAAATTTAAATTTTGGAGGTTTAAATTTCTTTATTACTCCCCTTTTAATTTTTATCCCTTTTGAATAGTATCCAGGGAAAAAATTTCACCTTGGTAAATTTTAAATCAGGTTAATTTGTATTAAATTAATTGAAAAAGGAATAATTTTTCATCTTAATTCAAATTTGGATGAAGTTAATTTTATCCTTAACACCTATGGTATTATATTGAGTTATTTAATGGACACTTGTCTAGGAAAATGACTTATATATTACTAAATTAAATTAAAGTTACAAAATTTCACTCACTTTTTTTTAATACCTATTATATGTCCACATTGGAAAAAATTTATGTTATGAATGAATTTATGTGTCCATATTGATCTTAATAAAAATATTTTCATGATATAAGTATATTTATAATTTTTAGTAATTATATAATGACCTTAATTGCTTATGAAAAACTGATATAATATATCTCAATTTAATAAAAAAATTATTAAATCATTCTAAAGATATTAAATATAATATAATTGATTGATTTAATGTTAAAAATAAATTTTTTAGTTCTATATGACATATTAAGGAGGTTTTAAATCATTATATTTTAATTTAAACTATTTATTTATTTATTTAACGTAAAATTGAATGAATAGTTTTGAAATTGAAAATAATGATATTTTATAAAAAAATTTATGAATTTTTTTAAAAATCATTAAAATATTGGAATAAGGAAAATTGATTAATATATGATCTTAAATTTCAATAATAGGCCATTTATGGTCTAATTTTTACCTTATAAGTAAAAATTATGAAATTTGAATATTGAAAAAGTGATTACTGTAGTTAAAATTAACATATGTTAATAAAGGGTTAATAAAAATTACAAGGTTTAAAGTTAAACTAAATATGGCATCTCATGTTTTTATTACATAACTTTTCTTTGAATTTTAAAAACAGAGGATCATTAAAGTTTAGTGTCTCGGAAATTAGCTATATAATACATGAAAACATACAATATTCTTGTAATCCACTGATAGGATTATTAAATTGTTCATCCAATGTACCATTACTCCAACTCAAAACATAGGGATATACATAAAAGGAAATGGTTAGAAGAAGGCTCAATAATGGAAAAACAAGAGAAATAGTCTACATGTGATCTTGAGCGATATTTATAAGAACATGAAGAATATCATAAATGAATGATGATATGGAATATAATAATAATAGTAACTTGAATAATAACATGAAAATGTGGCTAAAACATATAATTTATACATTCATAAGAATATCAACAAGGTCTATTTCCAAGATTTCCAAAAAATTACCATGGTTATTCACCAAGGTTTCGTAAATTTTATCATCTCTAGATATTAAATTATTTAACCAATGCATTGAATTTATATTAAATGGAAACCTTAATATATCATGGATTTAATTTTATCCACTTAGACCATTATAAAATATTTCATAAATAACCCGGAGGTAATAAAATAAGTGGGTTTCATATCAAAATCACGTCATTTTAAAAATTGCTTAAAAACAATTCCTTTTCTCATTTTAATCCCACAAAAAAAGATAGTGGGTTTTACATATATTAATACAAGAATTAAAATATATAACTCGGATATCCATGTGAATACCCCTAGTGAATATATAGGTTTCAATATTCACAAAATAAAATAAAACAATTTCATTATACAAAGAGTATAATTTCAAGATGAAAATACGACAACATAATGGGTATTAAACAAAGATTTAGAAAACATTAAAAAGAGAGGGAAAATGGGTCTAAAAATAAAAAATACTCATAAAATAGTATAGTGATAGAAAAATATGGACATAATAACATGATATGGAAATTTTAATGACACATAACATAAAGAGAACATGAAAGCAATGGTGAAGTTGAAATTTCCATTACCTTGAAGAGTAACTTCAAAAACTCTAGGATATAGACCTTGAGAGATTGAGTACACCTTAGGAGGACTCCTTGGGAGGTAATAATATCATTTATTTAATGGGAATTATTTCGGAATGAAATAATATGAAAGGAATTTTTTGATATTTATAGTAAAAGTGGGAATTTTTTATTTATTTCCTAGGACACCACCGTGGTGGTATTTTCAAAACCATGAGCTTGACCATGGTATTTGACCATGGTCTTGACCACTTGGGACACCTCATATAATATTTTAATCCAAAATAGTCTAAAAACATTTCAAATTACAAATTACATCATTATGATGTCATAAAACACACTGAAAACTCAAAAACAATATTTTTTTACTATTCATCGGAAAGTATAACATTTTTAAAAAGATCATAAATTCACCCTAAACTAATATAAATGTTTTGAATTCAAAAATTAACTCAATTTCAGGAAAATAATTTACCAAATATGATAAATTTTATTTTTAAGTAAAGTGACTATTTACACGAAAAAAATACTAACACATAACTAATAATTTCTAGAATAGTTATGTACTTATACTATTATATCACATTACCATTCAGGATGCCTAAATTACATTTATACTTACTTAGGTGGTATGACTATTCCATTGGTCATATTATTATTACCAAGGGTAATATTACTATTCATAAGTTATTATTCCCTAAAAAGTATGTTTATATTATCATACTATAAATTTCTTACTGATCACAACTGTATAAATCCATTTTTTGAAAATAATTTCAGAGTATAAATTATTTTAACTAAAAAAATATTTTAAAATGCTCATTTTTTTCAATATTCATCAATAATTTGAATCTTCCTAAATACTAAAAATTCATCCAAGATTATTTTTGAAATTTGAAATTAAAAAATGGTTGTTATATTAGCAAAATGAGAAAAAACCATTTTATCTGTACAAATGGATTACACAAATTAACTACGGCCTCATTACATAGCCCCTTATAATTCCTGTATTAGACCTAAGAGTAAGTTGTGGAATGGTGATAATATCTTGGGGCGGCTCGGAAAATATTGCTCGAGTGGTGATTTTTATCAACTTGAACTTCTCCCGTAGGTGATTTTGTTCAAGATTAACATGTTGAATCTCAGCTTGGGCTTGGTCAAGAGAAAACCCCAATGATTCTACCTCCTTCCCACTCACCAAAAAAATGGTCTTCATATGGCCCAAGTCTACTAGATGATTCCATTGACTCTTCTTTCAGCAATAATTATCCATTATCACTTATATTTGAAACAATAATTATAACGTTGAAGATTATTATTGTTTCAAGTGGTTATATTAACCAACAATTATATAATGGGCCAAACCCTATGGTCACATTTCAATTATACTTATATAGTTTTATTTATTATGACATATTAAAAATACCTTTTTAGGAAACTAAATAGTATTCAAATGTTTGGGTAATTTCAATATTTCCCCCTTAAGAAATTTCACCCCTAAAATTTTAACTCATACCCTCAGAAGGGAAATTGTGTGGGTACTTCTGCCTCATTGTCTCAAATGGTTCCCACATGTCTTCTTCATATTTTTAGTTCCTCCACAACAAAATAACAAAGTGGGTAGCCTTGTTGCATAGAATCTTGTCTCTATGATCCAAGATCTCCTATGGCTGCTCCTCATAAGAGAGGTTGTGTTCTAGTTGTACAACGTTAGGATTTAGTACATGTGAAGGGTCAGATATGTACTTCCTCAAGAGGGATACATGCAATACATCATGAAACGTTTCTAGATTTGGAGGAACTATAAGCCTATATTCTACTACTCCTACCTAATCAAGGATCTGATAGGGGCAATGTACATAGGGATGATCTTTCCTTTCTTCCCACACCTCATGAATCTCTTCCAAGTTGAAATTATAAGAATAACTTAACCAACCTCAAACTCTAACTCTCTTTGACGGTGGCCATCATAACTCTTCTAAAATCTATGAGCATCCTTTATGTGTTGTTGGATGAGATGAACCTTTTCTATCATCTCTTAATAAGATCGGGCCCAAAAAGATTTCCTTGACTAACTTCATCCCAAAAATTTGGAGTTCTAAATCACTTTCCTTATAGTGCTTCATAAGTTTCCATTTGAATGCTGAAGTGGATATTGTTGTTGTATGAGAACTCAGATAATGGGAAATTTTGATCCCATGAACCTTTAAATTCCATTGAACATGTTCTCATTATTTCCTCAAGGGTCAGAATAGTCCTTTCTGATTGGCCATCATTTTGGGGGTGATAGGCCATACTGAAATTCAATTCAGTACACAGAGAATGTTGAAGACTACACCATAATTTTGATGTGAATCTTGGATCACGATTAGATACTACAGAAAGTGGAACTATATAAAACCTTACCACTTCTTTCACATAAATCCTAGAAATATAATAAAGAGAGAAATCTTCTTGGAATAGAGGTAAATGGGTAGCCTTATTGAGACGGTCCACTATAACTCATATCACATTGTGTCCTTGGGATGTTCTTAGAAGACCATTTAAAATTTCCATAGTGATATTGTCCCACTTCCATACTGGTATGGGTAGTGGTTTCAATGCCCATTTAGGAAGTTGTCACTTTTCCTTAACTTGATGACATACCATGCACCTTATAGTGTAGTCAGCAATCAACCTTTTCGTATTATCCCACCAATAATGAACACTAAGGTCCCTATACATTTTTTTTCTTCCATGATTTATAGAGAATGTAGAGCTTTGAGTTTCATCCATCATCTCCTTCTTTATTTCCAAAATAGATGTAATGCATTGTCCTGAATAAATATTAGTACACCTTCTTGATCAATATTGAACTCGGTAAACATATCATCTTTCAAAGACTCAAACTTCTTCTATAACAAAGGATCTTCTTTTTTAAATTTATTGATCATATCTTGTAATTATGGTTGAGAAATATTTTGGGATAGGGTTGATGATGTCCATTACCTTATAATTCTCACTTCTATTTTTAGTAGGTCTTTGATCAAGGTATCTCCTAAAATCCTCATCATTTCTATAACAATGTGGTCTTTTCTACTTAATGCATCATCGACTTTATTTTCTCTTCTAGGGTGATAATCTATTAAAGAATCACAATCTTTAAGAAGTTCCAAACATCTCCTTGGTCTCATGTTCAATTCAATTTTTTGAAAATATAATTAAAACTCTGATATTCTATTTATATATCACATTTCCCCCCATAAATATAGTGCCTCCATATCATCAAGGAAAAACAATCGTAGTCATATCATGATCATGCATAGGATAGTTCTGGTTAGGAGGGTTCAACTATTGAGATGCATAAGAAATGACTTTGTCATTTTTCTTAAGGACACACCCAAACCATTTCAGAGATGATTCTCTAAAAGTAACAAATAATTCTCTGATTGACGGTAGAGTTGACATGGGTGTAGTAACCAATCTCTTCTTCAGCTTATGGAAACATTCCTCACACTATTTTATCCAGACGAAATTAAACCCTTTTTTGAGTTAACTTGGTTAATGAATTATAAAGTTGTGAAATGTTTTTCAAAAAACTCATATAATATCCTAATAGGCCAAGGGAACTGTGAATCCTAGTTATTATTATAGGATGAGGCCACTCCTATATAACATTTTTCTGTTTAGGGTCAACTGGTATTTCTTCATTGGTTACAAAGTTTCCCAAGAAAGGAAATTATTGTAACCAAAACTCACACTTTATATACTTTCCAAAAATCCATTCATTTTGTAGGGTTTGAAAATAACCATTATATGATACTAATTCTCCTCATTAATTTTATAATATATCAGAATATCATTAATAAAAACTGCCACAAAATTATCAAGGTAGTCCTTAAAGACTCTATTCATGAGGTCCATAAAAATAGCAGGTCCATTTGATAGCCCAAAGGGAAAAACAACAAAATCATAATGTCCCTATCTTGATTGGATGGTGGTTTTTGGAATATATTATTTATTCAACCTCAATTGATGATAACCAGATCAAAGTTTAGTCTTGGAGAAGAATTGATCCCCACCAATATGGTCAAATATATCATCAATTCTTGGAAGAAGGGATTTTTTCTTCACTGTGATCCCATTCAGTTCTCTATAATCTATTCATAGCCGTATTGATCCATACTTTTTATTCACAAAGAGAACATGTGATATCCAATGAGACTCACTCATTTAGATAAACCCCTTCTCCCAATGACCTTGGTGTTGTTTCTTAAATTCCTCCTACTCCACATTTTCCTTCCTATATGGAGACATTGATATCAGATGAGATCCAGGTATGAGTTCAATGGAGACCACTACCTCTCTTTCCGAGGGAGTTCATGGTAACTCCTCATTATTTACATCAATGTATTCCTAGACGATAGGGACATTTTATATTCTTATACTCTCATTTCCTTCTTCATCATCACCAATCAACACCATAAAGAAGGCTATAAGAGGTGCTTCTAGAAAAAACTTCGGTCGAGAAATCTCTCTTTGGAAGATAACTAAAATTTCCCATTAAATACTACTGATATTTCCTTGCTTCTGAATTTGATATTAGCATTATACATTGAGAGCCATTCCATCCCTAGTATAATATCAAATTTAAACATGGGAATGATTACAAGATTTGCGATAAGATTCTACTCACTAATGTAAATACTAGAGTTTATGAACACAGATGATGCATGGATAATCTCACCAAGAGTCTTGACTGATAAATCTACTTTTAGAAATTTTGGGGTTGGTTCTAAATTCATTGAAAACATGGAAAAAATAAAGGAATTCATATAAAAATAATCCAACAAAGTACTTGATAACTTTGAGATAACAACAAGAGTACCTTCCACCACATCAGTTATAGCTTCACTATCACCTTTTGTGATAGAAAAATAATGACCTTTATCCCTTGGACTTTTCTGAGGTTGACAATGATTCCACTCCATTTCCCTCTTATTTGGATAGTGATTAGAAAAAATCCCAAGCTATCCATAAATGAGGAATTTTACATAAGGTAGGGAATGTATCATCTTCCCTTTGTTGTAAGTTTTGGGAAGTTAAAGTTTAACTCACTAGGAAAATTCCACGCGATATGGCCATCACTGCCACACTTTTAGCACTTCCTTCTCTCGAGCAAGGAATTACCGGAATGCTTCTTCCAAAATTTATTACATGTAAGATGTTTCAATTTATTTCATCCTCTTCCCTAATCAAATCTCAACCCCAATAATAACTATATTGATATATTTTTTCATTGGATTTTTTAGTCAACTTTGTCTCACCAAACTCTTGTTCAACTTTCAAAGCATTCTGTATGATCTCCTCATAGCTATCATAGTCTCAGTTGGCTATATTATTCATTATATGAGGTCTTAGTCCACCAAAGAATCTATCGACCTTCGCATTAGGATCCATGAAAAATATAGTTGTGTAACATATAATCTTTGTGATGTCCATCTCGTAACTTCCCATATATTCATTCTCCTTCTCCTTCTTCTCTATAAATTCCTTCTCCATTTTAATTCTCATCAAATGAGAGAAATAAATATTGAAGAAGATACCTATATGCTCTTCCCACTCCATAGCTTCAATCTCCCATATTGGGCTCATGTTTTTAATTATCCCCCACCACTAATCATCTTCTCACTCTAAGTAGTAAATAGTCAAGGTGACATTTTCATATTTAAAACTATGAAGTACAGAAAAGTTCATTTTAATAGAGTTGATCCATAGTTCAGAAATAAATGGGTCAATAGATCCATTGAATATTGGTGGTCATTGAAACATATAGGAATTAACATAATATTTTTACCTTCATGGTGAAGTTGGTCTCTCATCTTGATTCAATTTATTTCACATAACTTGAGACATTTGGTTCATCATTATCAAGAATGTATCCATTCTGGGTTCTATCGGAGGGTCGTCAATGTATAGTCCATTGATGTAACCATTTTCACAGTTCATACTATTTAAACTATTTTCTTAAAGAATGAAATTTTTTTGGTAAACTTATCTCATTTATGAATATTTTATCTATAATGGATTTTTATGTCTTAAAACTTCATGCTTAAACAAAGTATTCTTTAACAACAATTACATTACTCAATAAATCATTCCTAATGACTCATAAAAATATTGTGATTTATTAAACATATCCCCCATGAGTGTTAAACCAAGAGTAAAGGAAGCCCTGTTGTCATGCACACATTCACATTCAAGTATAGATCAATGTGGTGTTTTAATGTTTTACGCCTAGATACATTTGTGCCAATGCCAAATCGACTTTTTCATATCTATAAAGGGATTTATTGGTTCATAAACCACTTAAATAATATTTCACCAAAATACAAGTTTGTTTTCTTATATTTAATATAATTATTATTGTTCTTCCTAAAAATTTCCAATTCTAATTTCCAAAGATAACTAAACTATCATTTTATACCAACTATGAAATTTATCCTTTTTATTATAAAATTATTCATTACATTTTGCATACATAGGATCATTATAGTTTAATATCTTGGAAGTAAGGTAAATAATACATGAAAACATATAACATTCATCTAATACATTGAAAAAAATATTTATTTTTTCAGCCTATGTACAATTAATCCAACTCATAACTCGGTGACATACATAAAAGGAAATGGTGAGCAGAAGGACCAGTAAAGGAAAAATAAGAGAAATGGTTTACATGTCAACTTGAGTGATATCTATAAGAACATGAGGAATATCATAAATGAATGATAAATATTAATATAATAATAGTAATATATTGAATCATAACATGAAAATGTGGGTACAACATTTAATTTAGGGCACATGAGCCTCATCCCGGTTGGTGGAGACTCCTAAAGTGCATCCAAGCGACCCAAGATCAAATCCAAGAGGAGGCATATTTCTGGGGTACTGTAGAATACTATAGCGGGAATTGTAGAAGGTACTGTAGAGGGAACTGTAGTAGGTACTATTTGGAATTGTAGTAGTGGGTACTATTCCCCTATTTGGTCCTTCAGGCCGCCGATTTGGTCTCCGAGTCCTTTAAGTCCTTCGGGTCACCCAGGCATTTAGGTTAGTAAGGCCTTCGGGACACCTCAAGGCCTTCAGGCCACCATAAGTGTAGATGAAAACCAGAAAACCTACAAAGAACAATCTCTAGAAGGAGGATGAGAAAGGATCGTTCACCAGAGTAGAAGCTAAATAGATTGCAAGAATGAGAGGGTATGGATCCTGCCATCAGGACAAGCCTTTGCATGCACGAGAAAGCCTATCTGAACAACCATGAGAATGTAGAGAGATTATTTAATAATGATTATGCTAGGGAGGAGTAGTTCCATGTAGTTTTTCTGGGTTTTATGTAATTTTTGAAGCCTATGGGAAATGAATTCCACTAAGGCCTACGATCCATGTAATTCTTACGCCTACGGGGCTTATAAGGATTCCACCTCACCCCTTGAAAGGCGGATTATCAAAAATCAATAAAAAGTGAAGGCCTTATGGCCATTAGAGTGAACACATTATTTAGGCATTCATAAGAATATCACCGAGTTCCGTCCCCAAGGAGTCATAAAAAATAAGAAGGTTATTCACCAAGGTATCGTAACTCTTGTCATATCTAGAGATTAATTTCTTTACCCAATAGATTAGAGTGATATCACGGTAAAATATTAATATGTATGTATTTTAATGTGATCCACAATGATCATAATCAAAAATTTCATAAATCACCCATAGAGAATAAAAGAAATGGGATTCATATCAAAATCATGTTGTCTTAAAAAATTTCTTAAAAACAAGTTTCTTTTTTAATTTTAATCCCATGAAAAAGGAAGGTGGGTGTCATGTATATTAATCCAAGAATTAAAATATATTATTCTGAAATCAATGTGAATACTCCTGGAGAAGATAGATGTTATAGTATTCACAAAATAAAATGAAATATTTTATTGATAAAAAGAGAGAAATTTTGAGATTAAAATCTGGTAGCATAATGAGTATGAAACACAGATGTATAAAACATTACAAATAGAGGGGAAAAGGGTATACTATTAACAAAATACTTGTAATAAAGTATAGGGATATAAAAAATGGATATAAGAACATGATATGGATATTTTAAATATACATAACATAAAGGCAACATGAAAAGAAAGGCGATGTTGAGATTTCCATTACCTTAAAGAGAAACATATAAAAAATTAGGATCCAGACCTTGATGGATTGAGGAAACCTTGGTAGGAATCCTTGGTAGGTAATACTATCAGATCATTTAGGGGAATTATTTTGGAATAAAATAAAATGAAGGAATAGATTGGAATTTATATTAAAAGAGAGGGAGTTCTTTATTAATTTCGGAGGACACCTCATTAGTGATATTTGAAAAACCATGGGCTTTTACATGCTATTTTCCCATGTTTTTGGCCACATAGAACACCTCATATAATATTTTAATCCACAATATTCAAATCGGGTTAAAAATTACATATTACATTACCATGATGACATAAAACACATTGAAAACTAAAAAACTATATTTTTTATATTCACTAAAAAGCCAAGCCTTTTAAAAATAATCTCATAAATTAAACATTAGATAATATCGATGTTATGAATTAAAAAATGAACTCCATTTTATGAAAATAATTTTATAAATATGTGAAATTTAATTTTTATGTAAAATCACTATTTAATCGAAAAATACTATTTCTTAACTAATAATTTGTAAAATAGTTATTTAAATATACTATTATATCACATCACCAGTCAAGTTGCCTAAATTACATTTATAGTTCCTTAGGTGAGATTACAATTCCATGGGTCATATTACTATTCAAAAGGGTAATATTACTATTCATTTGTTATTGTTCAAAAAAAAATAAAGTTGATCATATCAGAATATAACTTTCTTACTAATCAAAACTGTATATGTCCATTTTTCGAAAATCATTTCACAGTATAAATTATTTAAATTATAAATAATATTTTAAAATACTATTTTTTCAATATTCATCAATAATATATAGCTTCATATAAAAAAGACTAAAAATTCAAACTAGAATAATTTTGACATTTGAAATTCAAATATGATGGTTATTTTAGCATAATATGAAAAACAATTTTATTTATACAAATTGAATACCCTAAGAAACTAAGGCCTCATTACATAACCCATTATAACACCTTTATAGGACCAAAGAGTATGGTGTGAAATGGTGATATACTCTTATGGTGGCTCAGACAACATTGCTCAAGTGGTGATTTCTGACAACTTGAACATCTCCTATAGGTGATTTCATTCAATCATAACATGTTGAGGCACACCATGGGCTCTGTCTAGGGCAAATCCTAGTGATGCTATATCCGTTCTAATTTCTGACAAATGGGCTTCATTTGACTAGTTTCTACTGGATGATGCCATCGACTGTTCATTCATCATTAATTATCCATTATCATTTATATTTTAGAAAATAACTATAACATAAAAAATTATTGTTGTTTACAATGGTCATAGTAACCAACAGACATATAATAGTGAAAACTTGAGGGTCACAAATAAATTATAATTATATAGTTTTTTTATTATGACATAGTAAAACATACATTTTAAGGAAACAAAATATTATTCAAATGTATGGGTCATTCTTATAAGACATGTATATATTATATTGGGTGATGGGATTACAACCCTATAACACCTTATATATGAATAAAATTCCATTTTATGCTATTTTTCTTGAGAATGAATATATTATTATTTAATCTTTTGAGAAATTCCAAAATTTCCCCTCACCTAAATTTTAAACAAACAACTCCTCCCAGACTTCATTACGCCCCATTGAGCCTTATATATTGACCATAATCTACAAAATTATATTATAAACCTACTTAAAAACATTCTATAGGTGATGGGATTACTAGAAGTCTATCCCTATAGCATTTTATAGGAGATTTAAAAGCATTTTTTTCGAAAAAGAGGTTATCACCTTAACCGACCTCTTTTATTTTTTACTCTTATTTACATCCTTTAAATATATGATATTTAACATAAAATGACAATTAATCCATCAAAAAGTTTCTAAAATTTTATTATGACTATAAAAACACCATTAAACACCCTATCCTCCATTAAATAATAAGTGAATCTATCATTTGTGCATATAGATGAGCTACTGTCTCCACATAGTAATACAATTCATTTTTCACCACCATATTTTATGGGGGTATTATGATGGGTTTAATATTTATATATTATATTTATGATATAATAAAAATATATAATAATATTATCATTTATATATTCGTACCATCCAATATTTTGAAAAATGATAGTGTTGTTTGTGCGTATGTATAGGCTACCATCTCAACGATGCAATGTGAATTGTTTCTAATTTATATTTAAAATAGATGGTAATAATGATGAATTTTATGAATTTAAAGATATATATGATATAATACTGAATCATTAAAGGTGAATAATTAGTTACTTTTATTTTAGTCCATCGTTTGATAAATGAAAACATGTTCATGCGTACGTACGGGCCACCGTGTCTATGAATGGTGTAACACATTTTTCAATATATAATTTATATGAATGATTATAAATATATATATATATAATGAATATATATTATTTTTATACAATGATTAACATTGTGGAAATTATGGTACCATGATTAAAGTCTAAGGACTGGGACTTCCAAAACAAACCATGCTTGGAAAATAATGCAATTATCACCTAAATAGTTATATTAATAAACAATTATTAATAAATGGTTGATAAGATGTTATATATAAATCAAACATGGTATGATAAATATTAATATATTTATTTAGTACATGTATAATCAATCTATATTTATTATACTGGAGGATTGAACATTAATAAGGAAAAGTGAGGCTTGAGGTAAGGGTTTATTTCACAATGTAATCATTATTTGAGGTTGTTTAGGTTTGAGTATCCATTTGATAATATATTTCCTCGATGTAAATGTTTTCTAAAATGGTTTAAATTTCTTTTTCTATTCACCTACAGTTGTTTAAAAACAATTTTACCCATTTTGTACTGAAAAATCGTTTGAAATGAATCTTTTTGTCATTTTCCAAATGAGGTACTTTGTGGCTTTTCAAAAAACTTTTGGAAGGAATTATTTTTAACTTATAAGGTATGAAAGTATATTCTAACATAATTATTCCTAAATTATTTTTATATTACTTTATATTTTCACATGTTTATTTTCAAATAAATTTTTTCCATTCTATGTGTGTAGGTTAAGAAAAAGTGATTTTAAAATGGAAAGGTTATTTTACTGAAGAATTTTTTCAAGGGATATTTAAGAATAATCTTACATCTAATGCGAGATAACTCGAATTTAATTATTATTTACCAGGGTTATTAAATAAGGATACCATTATTATTCTTTTTCTGTATGGTTTATGATTATGGTGAAAAAATTAAATTCTTATGAAACCCATTCCTTTTTATATGGGTTATGCTATGTTAAAATGCTTATGAAACCAATTTATTTTCTTGGGTTATGATATAATGGGTGATTTATGATCATATAGAACACATATGTAAGATTTTCTTTATATTATTATAAATACCCATATCTTCCTCCAATTCATTGGGTAATGTATTATATATCATTAGATAGTTATGGGAATCATGTTTATGTGCATGGTCTGTTATGTGAAACAAGTTGATGCGCTTGATCTATTATGGGAAAAAGGTCAATGTGCTTGATCCACCATGGGAAAAAAGTTTTGATTTCTGTTGTTATGTTCTTTTTATTTATTATCAACTTATTGAATCATTTATATTCCTATGATGGGGCCACAACCATTTTGGACATGATCTTATAGATCAGGATTGAGTTATGATGAATTATCATTCTTCTGATTCATGTATTTTAAAATATTAATGTTTCATTCCATAACTCATGTTTTTAATCATTTTTAATGAGTTATGAACTTTTTATTCTTTTATAATGATATCATACACTTATTATTATCTTATCCTGTTATATGATCATCAATTGATATCTCCCATATTTACCCTTACTAAGCATCTTAGCTCACCTTTATCTAATATTTCTTTTCCCCATGTTATAGAGGAAAATTTTAATAGGGTATTCGTATTAATATTACTATGTGGGAAGATATTTATGGGAGATTTTGAAGACCTTTTATAAAATAAGAATATTGTATATATAATCTCTAAAGTCCCTAAACAATTAAGATCAGGGAATGGGTCACATTGTCATGCATTATATATTTATATAATTTTATATAATTTTTAGTGATTGAAAATCATGGGATACTATATTAATGGTGATATCATGGTACAATGATGATGGTGGAAGGTTCAACGGATGGATTAGAGACCCACAGTTCATGGGTTAACATAGCATCAGCACTGTGCGATGAGATTCATTTCCCTGAACAATTGGTTGCCCAAATCCTACTACCGAAAATTAGGATTTTTCAAACGAGTCATGGGTTGGGATATATGGAATAATGAGATTATGAGAGTGGTGGAATTGTTGGTGAAGAATAGCTTGAATTTGGATTTCAGCCATCCGTGGAGGCTAGTCAACTTTGATATATGTGTTGCGGCATGATTACCGATGAAATAAGAGGAAACAAAGGAGGTGAAGATGAGGATACATGAATATTCTATAATACCAGAAAATTCTAAACAATATACCATGTAGTTCAGAGAAGCACACATCAAATATATCCCCCTAGTAAATGACTTGGTATTATGCATTAAGTTAAATATCACATGCCATATGATTCACTTGAATATCTTGCGACCCTTAGTCTTCCAACTATACGTCTATAGGGAGTACATGACTATGAGGACTTGTATAGTTATATTAAATGTTTCTTAAAAACATGTCATGTTATCCTTATAGAAATTATCAACATGTTCAGCGAGTACATTCCTAGGTTCCCATGTGAACCTACACACCATGTGTGTCAGATAACACATCATGTACTTTGGAAAGTTAACAGTCATGGATTGGGAAATGTATAGTAAACATGGGCACACCTAGTATACATGTGAATAACTAAGGAACATGAGCTAGTTCATACATCACATGTCATAGGCTAGCCGATATCTACACACCATATACTCCAAGGGACATGCCATTTATTTTGATAAATGCATGTCGTGTGAACATGAGACATGGGCCATGCCGAGATTTCTGACATATGCAATATATCCCTAGGGACACACTATGTACTACATAAAGGGGTATGTTGGAGCCCTTATTATTCTTAGTTCATCTCTTGTGTGACCTCATGTGATTTCTATCAAACCATTTCTATATGAACTAGTTTCTTTGAGGTAAATTCCCTTGGTACATCTCTATGAGCGTATTATAAAGAATCATTCCTTTGGTAGAGGATATTATTACCTATATTTGTTTAGTCACAGATATATTTATAGGACCCTTCAGTGTGGGTTGGAGTGTAATATTATACCATTCCCTTCTTCCCTTGGTGAATTTTTAAAAATCATCATGACCAGCATAAAAATGCATACGATCTTTTACTAAGTAGGTTATTCTAGAAACTATTAAGTATACCCCATAGGATAAGGGTGTGATCCACTATCTATGTATTGACATCTATTTTCATTCAATGAAGTATATTCTGAATAATTTTATATCTTAGATGATTCCTCTATGTTTCCTTGGCACTTCTTCATAAATAAAATCGATGAGTGTGATCTATCAGACGTGTTCCATTCAGTATAGTAAGACCTGATCATTGATACCTCTCAGATGAGTTCCACCATTGTTGGAAATTCTTGTAGAGTGTGTTCTCCAAGATGAGTGTTACCTTGAAGCCCCTAGTAAATCCAAGTATTGTGGTGAGGTCATGACCTCACCTTGAGATTGGGTTTCTATATTGAGAATATCATGGCTTTGGTTTTCAAATACTGTTATGTATCTTATCTAGATTGATATACCTTCATGGTGATGAACTAACTAATATCTGGAATCTTTTCTTTTTTTCATTTTGGGGTGTCACACTAGGTATGATTATACTCACATTTTCATGGGATCTACCAATACATTTCATATATTATGAAGATGACTGGAATTTCATTGGAGTTTGTGGTGGACTAGAAGAAGGTGGAGATTAGTTAGTGATTAGTTATGTAGGCATAACTCCAAAGAATCTATGATTTTCTTTTTGGTATCCACCCTCACATTTTCAAAAGATTAGGTTCATTTCCAGTATTCATCGGATTATATTTTCACTTTTTATACTATTGTTGTAACATCCTGGGTAAATAAAAAATAATACATTTTCATATTTATTAATATTTTAGAATTAAATATTAATTTTACTTTAATGGGGTTTCTATGTTCGATAGCGTACCCGATACGCAACAAAGAGTTTTGTTGAAATCTTACATTGCAGACTAGTAATATAATAATATTATTTTAAATGGTAGTTAACACGTAGCCATTGTATTGGCAGGAATGAATAGAAATAACTAAAATATGATTATATATGTTTGTTAAATCTTTTTACATTTATCCAATAAAAGATAAAGTCTTAAAATAAGAAAAGAATTCAATTTTAGGAATAGATACTCTAATATTCACTAAAGGTCGACTTATCGCCTTTTGATGGCGAAAAGTCTATTAATATATTTTTGGTCACTCTTATATATGCTATTGGACCAAATAAAATTCTTCTTTAGAATCGGGACATCAAAATTTACTTTCTGTAAAATTTTGGTTTTTTTCCGATAAAGTTCATTTTTTAATGAATAGTGAAAAATGTTTGTATTTTAATTCAAAACCGCTTTTTAATCTAATTTATTTATATGATAATATTATCTTTTGAATTGGTTTTAAATTTAAATTAGAATATATTTTTACCATTTATTTCAATGGTGGTCATTGGAATTAATTTCACTTTGAAATTGGACTTAAACTAGTGTCAATCTTTTGATATATATTGTTTCATAAAAACATGCAATTTGTTTTGAAAGCGGGAATTAATTATTAAATTAATTAATTCAACTTATATGTTTTGAATTTTTTAAAATAGAAATCATTTTTGAATTCGGAATATCAAATATAGATTAGGGTGAATTTTTTGTATTTTTCTGAAAAACATCAATTTTTGATGAATAGTGAAACCACTAAGTGGCAGTTAAAAAACTGATTTTTCATTTAAATGAAATATTAACACTTTTTTGAATTTAATTTCGAAAATATGACATACATGGTTGTCATTAGGATGTAAAATTTGGTTCAATGGGATTAAAATAAATTTTTTGGTGAATAGTAACTTTTAAGTTTATTAATCGTGATTGGAGGTAATTAGTGTAATTTAAAGTAAAAATAATGTTTTAATAATATGAAATTACCTTGAAACATGTCCTACCATTATTGGACGTGACATGGCCGACCAAAACAATCCATGGGTCAACTTGGGGACCCCATAGAGCCACTTGGGTAAGAAAATGACATTAAAAACTCTTTATTTAAAGTTATAATAAAAATGTCACAAACATGCATTGTTTTACTAAAACAATTTTTAAATAGGGTTATACAAGTCATAATTTTTACTATAAATATTTATTGGAAATATAAAAATATTTCTTACATCATAGTATTTTTTTATAATTTTTAGACATTAAATAAATTAAATTATTTTTGAAACCATGAAGATGCAGCGATTACCTCATTATTTAATGATTTAAATAAAATGAAAAGATAATGGAAAATCTAAGACCTACACTTGTCCAAAACCTATTTTATGGGTGTATTTAGAACTATTATCACCTAATCCTAGAAATATATAATTGTGGGACCTTTTAAAACCGAAACTCATTATATAATAAAGTAACATTTCTTAACTTTCCAAGAGTGCCCCTCCTCTCCTCTTATAAAAGGCCCCCACCTCTACCACCTTACTCACACCTCTCAAGCCTTTGGCTCGGCTAATATCTGCTCATTTAATCTCTCCACATCCCTCTGTTCATCCTATAATACTTACCTTAGGCAGAAAGCTCTTCAATAAACCCTTTTGGTTCAAACCAAAGTAAGTCACCCGATTTAAAGGCAATGACTTCTCTTGTGTTCTTATGTTTTATTTTGTTTCTCCAACCCATAGGATCCTTTTATTCATTTATTTTGTAAAAAAACAAGTATCTAAAATAAACTAGGATGTTGTTATGATAATTATTCGATCTAAACTTACACACACCTCCGTCTAATGGTTAAATAACATACTGTTTCTATGGTTGGCGAATTTCTGCCTCACGAAACGATGATTGTTCAATCTTCTTTTAACACCTTTCATGGCAGACATTAAGATGTCACTATATTTATATATGATATATATTATGTTTATTTTTTCCTTATGCTTCTGTATTTTTCATTTATGGCATACCTTTATGGTTTCCATTATGGGTAAACACGATAATTTCATTTTATGAAGTGCGGACTACCGCCCCCTCAAAGTGATTTGATTCGTTAATTCCATATGTGGGACGTATAAAGGATGGAGTTAATGATATTAAATATGATATTATAATGGAATTATAATATACCTTTATATCATTATGATTTCACTCCATTAAATATGAAATATAAATGAAAGTAGCGTTCATGAAAACGTACGGCTTACCATCTCCATGAACGGTGTATTTCATTTCTTACCTCTAAATGCTATGTACTATTATAAATACATGTGTATACTGGATATATATGATATATATTATATCCAAATCATTAATATAATTCTGTATATAATGAACCTTTTACCACATGAACAACATATAATTTTAAGAAGTCCATTTTTGTCTTTAAGTACCAAATATCGACAAAATGAACATTATTAACTTAAATGATTACATAATGTTTATAACATGGATATAAGTAATATAAAAGGAATAATAAGCTTGAAAAAGCTTCTTAAGCAAGTTGAAATTAACTTCAGTTTATTATTCAGGAGATTAAAGAGCAATCAAGTCACGTCGGACACGAGGTAAGGGACTTCGTCTCAATCTCCTTTCATTGAGGAATATTTCGTTCTAATACAAGACTTTCTTTTATATGCTGTATAAACCCCTTTGACTTTTACTTTTATTCAAAAGGAA
Source organism: Viscum album (assembly GCA_963277665.1). Classification (NCBI taxonomy): domain Eukaryota; kingdom Viridiplantae; phylum Streptophyta; class Magnoliopsida; order Santalales; family Viscaceae; genus Viscum; species Viscum album. Next base: position 560,031,639 of record OY728127.1, on the reverse strand, counting down.
TCTTTTATATACGAAGCGTTTTACTAAACTAAAAAGGTTTGTTTCTTTTTAATGTACGCGGTGACAACGACCTTTCCGTCACCACGAGTATTATTTGATCTTTGGCTTCCTCAACAAGCCGTAATGTTTTTAAAATGAAATAAATACCATATACTCTTTTATGTATTTTGGTATTGAAAATGGTTTTTATAATAGATTTTTTGTGTCAATATATTTAAGTGATATATTGTGATCGAGATGTGGAAATGTTTTCTTTCCATTATATTTGTTTTATATCTTATGATTTTGTAATGGTACTTGGACATTTGATAGGTGGTTGCGTGATAAACCATCTGACGGGTGGTGCCGTGAATACCAGGATGGGTGGTTACGTTATAACCTCCAATTCATTGGGTATGGAAGTCGGCTGTATGGCTATTCAATTAAGTGAAATGTGTGGAAGTCGACCGTATGGTTATTCTATTTAAGTATGTTTAAGTCCAATGTTACCTTTATATGTTATGTGATCTTTATATGGGTTTTATGGTAATATTTTGGTTACAAAAGGGTATGTAATGATCTTTTATTCAGTGAAGAGTATTTACTACATCATGAAGGTGAAAATTATTAATTTCACAAAGTATTCATGGTTTACTTGTTGATTTGAAAAACTAACAGTTTTCCTTCTTTGTGTAACCCTTACTGAGCTTTTTATGCTCATCCCATGTTTTTTTGAAATGTTTTTCACAGGACATAATGTGGAATAGGGTCAAGGATGGGATCAAGGAAAAGTCTTGATGTCTTAAACATGGAACTAGAAATGAGTTTTTTTTCTCAAGAATTCATATTTTGTAAAAAAAAGGAAACTATGTAGAAGTGTCTACTTTGTAAACTTTTGAGATGTAATAGTTATGTCCTAATTCTCTAAAACTCTAAACCTGAAAAGATCCTCAATGTGAATTATTCATTTAATTCATTAAGAATTAATGTTTAATGCCGAGGCCTTATAGTTGGTATCAGAGGTTGGTTTAGACAACATTAGGAGTTAGAAAATTGTTAAATTATAAATTAATTTATGGTATGATTGAAATGATATAGCATTTAAAGATTACCATGTTGATTCGCCTAAGATATTTCTGTGTTCAGAATTGTTTTTCGCAGATGAAACAAGGAAGCTATGTTGGGATGAAATTAGGAGTAATACAACCTTCCATATCAGCAACCTGAGATGGTCAGAATTTGAACTGAACAGTTTGTTACAGTGATGGCACAGTCGAATCAGGCTATAAATGGTGATGGAATCCATGCACGAGATCAGCCATATAAATCAGAGAGGAACTTTTCAGTGGTGTAACATTTCATGAGGCAACATCCTCCATCATTCAGAGGATCATCTAACACTATGCTAGCTGAAGGGTGGATTAAAGCACTGGAGAAGATTTTTGATGTCATGGGGTGTTTAGAACATCAAAAGGATAGTCTTGCGGTTTACTATTTTGAAGGTGAAGTTGATCAGTGGTGGTCAATGATGAAAAATATCGGGGATAGTGATGAGATTGATGATCTACACTAGGAAGAATTCAAAGGTATGTTTCCTGAGAAATATTTTCCTTAGGTGGTTCTTCTTAGGATGGAAAAACAATTCCTAGAATTGAGGCAGGAGGACGACTCAATGGCTGCTTATGAAGCAAAGTTCACTCGACTGGCAAGGTATGCTCCAAATTTCATATGAGATCTTGAAAGTAAAATCAACCATTTTTACTCAGGGTTAATGACAATGTATCGAAGGGATTTAGCTTCTCGTGAGTTCAAAATTTATGAAAAACTTGTTCGATGTGCGGAGAAGTTGGAAATGGAGTTTGCCGATGATCAGGTGTTCTTTGACAAAAAATGGAATAAAAGGTCCAGTTGGCAGGAAAAGGGGAAGAATTCATCAATGAAGCAAGGAGGTAAGAAAACCAAATATCCATCCTATGAGAAGTTTGGTAAAATGCATCCTGTAGAATGTTTATCCAAGTCTCGAAAGTGATTTCGGTGTGGTAAGTCTGGTCATATTACTCGTAACTTTAAGGAAGACGATCAAGCAAGCAATGAAAAGCCAGTGGTAAGATGTTTTAAATGTAATGAAATGGGTTATCATGAAAATGAGTGTGTAAAAAAGAACTCAACTGAGGTAAATAATCCATACTACAAGAAAAAAGTGGTGGTGAAATTCTTTGCAACTACATCAGCAGATGTTGGGCCATCGAATGAAGTAATATCAGGTACATTGTTTGTTTGTTCATATTATGCCAATGTGTTGTTCGATTCAGGGTCTACACATTCTTTCATTTCTGGGAAGTTTTATAGTAAATTGGGAATTCAATATCAAGATATGAATCTTGAACTTATGGTAAAAACACCCAGAGGGAACATTGAGACAAAAAGAATTTATAAGAACCTTTATATCCTTGTGTGCAGAAAGAATCTACCTGAAAACCTTATTGTTTTGCCTCCAGTAGAGTTTGATGTTATTTTGGACATGTATTGGATTTCTGTTTATCATGCTATGATTGACTGTAGAGCTAAAGAGGTTTCTCTTCAGAAATATTTTTTGTTTGTGTACAATAATTAAACCTTTCTTCTGACAACATATCAGGACGTTTAGAAACTAGTAAAAGATGGAAATGAATGTTACATTGCACATATTTTTAAAAATATAGGAACTGTTCAGATTAATGATGTTCTAGTAGTAAATGTGTATTTTGATGTTTTTCCTGATGAGTTTCCTGGAATTATTCATGATCGGGAACTTGAATTTACTATTGACCTAGTTCCTGATTCTAATCCAATTTCAAAACCCCCTTATCGAATTGCTCAAGTTGAAATTTTAGAGTTAAAGAATCAATTGCAGTAGTTATTAGATAAAGGTTTTATTCAACCTAGCACATCACCATGGGGTGCTCCTGTCTTGTTTGTTAAAAAGAAATATGGTTCAATGAGACTTTGCATTGATTATAGAGAATTGAATAACATCACTATTAAGAACAAGTATCCTTTGCCTCATATCGATGATTTATTTGATCAGATCTAGGGAGATCAGTATTTTTTGAAAATTGACTTGAGGTCGGGGTACCATCAGTTGAAAGTAAAATAAGCAGACGTTCCGAAAACTGCATTCTGTACAAGATATGGCCATTACGAATTTGTAGTTATGCCTTTTGGGTTAACCAATGCACCTGCTGTATTCATGGACCTTATGAATAGAATTTTCTATGAGTTCTTGGATAAGTTTGTGGTTGTTTTAATTAATGATATTTTGGTGTTTTCTAAAAGTAAAGAGGAGAATGAAAGTCATTTAAGGGTTATCTTGGAAACCTTAAAAGAAAAGAAACTGTATGGAAAATTCAGCAAATGTGAGTTTTGGTTACAACAAATTTCTTTCCTTGGTTACATTGTTTCAAAAAATGGCATAACTATTGATCCTGCTAAAACAAAAGTTGTTGAAGAATGGCCAAGACCCACAAATGTAACCGAGATCCATAGTTTCCTTGGTTTGGAATGTTACTACCGAAGGTTTGTTGAAACTTTTTCACGGTTATCTAGTCCAATGACAAAGCTAACTCGGAAGGGTGTTATGTTTATCTAGACACAAGAATGTGATGATTGTTTTTAGGAGTTGAAAAGAAGATTGGTGAAAGCTCCAGTTTTGGAACTTCCTTCCAAGAATGGTGAGTTTGTTTTCTACAGTGATGCTTCGTTGAAAGGACTTGGTTGTGTCCTTATGCATAATGATCAGGTAATTGCTTATACTTCACATCATTTGAAAACCCATGAGGTAAATTACCCTACACATGTATTTGGAATTAGCTGCTGTTGTTTTTGATCTAAAAATTTGGAGGCATCATTTTTATGGAGTAAAATGTGATATATATACCAATCAAAAAAGTTTAAAGTATATTTTCACTAAGAAATAATTGAACATGAGACAAAGGAGATGGCTATAATTAATCAAGGATTATGATTGTACAATTCATTACCATACGGGAAAAGCAAATAAAGTGGCTGATGCTTTGAGTCGAAAAAGTAATGCTTCATTAACCATGATATGTTTGGAATGAGATCCTTTGGTTTTTTATTTGATGAAATTTGGCATAGAAGTTGCTGGTGCATGGAGTTCTTCTGTTTTGTTTCAGGTGTCAGTGAGATCATCCCTATCAGACAGAATTAAGCAATCACAAAAGAAAGATAGTGGGTTGCAGAAAAAGGTAGAGCTGGTTTAGAAGGGTAAGTTTCCTGAATTTAACATTGATAATGATTGTGTTTTGAGGTTTGGGAAGAGATTATATGAGCCTTGTGATTCACAGTTGAAGAATGAGTTGTTATGTGAGGCTCATAGTTCCCCGTTTTCAGTTCATCCTAGTAGTACTAAGATGTACAGAGATCTACGAGAGTATTACTAGTGGGATGGAATGAAAAGAGATATTATTGATTTTACTGTAATGTTTTTGACTTGTCAACAGGTTAAAGTAGAGCGGCAGTTACCGAAAGGGATGCTTCAGCCTTTACTGGTGACAAAGTGGAAATGGGAAAATATATCCATGGACTTTGTTGTGGGATTACCGAAGACATATCGAGGTAATAATGAAATCTGGGTTATTGTTGATCGATTTACTAAATCTGTTCATTTCCTTCCTATTCGAGATACATTATCTCTATATCAACTTTCTGAATTGTATCATAAAGAGATAGTATGGTTGCATGGAGTTCCCTTATCCATTGTATCTGATCGTGATCCTCGGTTTACTTCTAACTTTTGGAAAGGCCTTCAGAAGTTGTTGGGTACTGAATTAAATTTTAGTACATATTTTCATCCTCAGTCAGATGGGCAGTCAGAACGAACAATTTAGACTTTGGATGATATGCTACGTGCTTGTTTGATGGATTATCAGGGAAGTTGGGACCAACATCTTTGTTTGGTTGAATTTTCATATATTAAAAGTTTTCATTCTAGTATACAGATGGCTCCGTTTGAAGCATTATATGGTAAACGGTGTCGAACTCCAGCTTTTTGGGATGAAGTGGGTGAAAGGAAGTTGATGGGACCAGAATTGGTGGAAGAGTTTCCATAAAAAGTTCAGCTGATACAGAAACACATGAGAACAGCTTAGAGCAGACAGAAAATTTATGCGGATAACCGGAGGATCTATCTTTCGAGGTAGGTGATCATGTTTTTCTCAAAGTTTCTCCATGGAAAAGTGTGATGTGATTTTGTAAGAAAGGAAAGCTGAGTCCAAGGTTAATTGGACCATATGAAAGTCTAGAGAGAGTTGGATTATTTTCTTACTGAGTGGCTTTACCTCTAAGTTTATCCCAAGTACACAATGTTTTTCATGTTTCTATGTTGAGAAAGTATATTCCAGATCCATCTCGTGTTTTTATCCCAGAGGTAGTTCAGTTGGATGAGAATCTCTCTTATGAAGAACAACCAGTCCATATTCTTGACCGTAGAGAGCAGGTGTTACGGAATAAGGTAGTCTTCCAGGTAAATGTTTTGTGGAAAAACCATATGGTTGAAGAGGCAACATGGGAATCTGAAAATGGTCTGAGGGATATATACCCCACTTATTTTGATAAGTGAATAAAATTGTGAGGAAGCAATTCCCAAAAGGGGGGAAGGATGTAACATCCCAGGTAAATAATGAATAATACATTTTCATATTTATTAATATTTGAGAATTAAATTTTAATATTACTTTAAAGGGGTTTCTATTTTTGATAGTGTACCCGATATGCAACAAAGAGTTTCTTTGAAATCTTACGTTGTAGACTAGTAATATAATAATATTATTTTAAATGGTAGTTAACACATAGCCATTGTATTAGAGGGAATGAATAGAAATAACTAAAATATTATTATATATGTTTGTTAAATGTTTTTACATTTATCCAATAAAAGATAAAGGCTTAAAATAAGAAAAGAATTCAATTTTAGGCATCAATACTCTAATATTCACTAAAGGTCGAATTATCGCCTTTGGATGGAGAGCCATCTATAAATACAGTTTTGGTCACTCTTATACATCCTATTGGACCAAATAAAATTCTTCATTAGAATCGGGACATCAAAATTTTCATTGTGTAAAATTTTGGTATTTTTCCGATAAAGTTCATTTTTTAAGGAATAGTAATTTTTTTTGTATTTTAATTTAAAACCGCTTTTTAATATTATTTATTTATATGATTATATTATCTTTTAAATTGGTTTTAAAGTGAAATTAGAATATATTTTTACCATTTAATACAATGGTGGTCATTGGAATTAATTTCACTTTGAAATTGGACTTAAACTAGTGTCAATCTTTTGATATATATTGTTTCTTAAAAACACGCAATTTGTTTTGACAGCTCGAATTAATTATTTAATTAATTAATTCAACTTATATGTTTTGAATTTTTTAAAATAGAAATCATTTTTGAATTCGGAATATCAAATATTGCTCAGGGTAAATTTTTGGTATTTTTCTGAAAAACATCAATTTTTGATGAATAGTGAAACCACTAAGCGGCAGTTAAAAAACTAATTTTTCTTTTAAATGAAACATTACCACTTCTGTGAATTGAATTTCAAAAATCCGACATACATGGTTGTCATTAGGATGTAAAATGTGGTTCAATGGGATTAAAATTTTTTTTTTGGTGAATAGTAACTTTTAAGTTTATTAATCGCGATTAGAGGTAATTAGTGTAATTTAAGGTAAAAATAATGTTTTAATAATATGAAATTACATTGAAACATGTCCTACCCTTATTGTATTTGTCATGTCCTACCAAAAAAATCCATGGGTCAACTTTGGGACCCCACAGAACCACTTGGGTAAGAAAATGACATTAAAAACTTGTTATTTAAAGTTAAAATTAAAATGTCACAAACATGCATTGTTTTACTAAAACAATTATTACATTGGGGTATACAAGTAATAATTTTGACTATAAATATTCATTGGAAATAAAAAAATATTTCCTATATCATAGTATTTTTTTATAATTTTTAGACATTAAATAAATTAAATTATTTATGACACCATGATGATGCATCGATTACCTCATTATTTAACGATTTAAATAAAATGAAAAGATAATGTAAAATATAAGACCTAAACTTGTCAAAAACCTACTGGATGGGTGGATTTAGTACTCTTATAACCTTATCCTCTAAATATATAGTTGTGGGACCTTTTAAAACTGAAACTCATTATATAATAAAGTAACATTTCTTAACGTTCCAAGAGTGCCCCTCCTCTCCTCTTATAAAAGGCCCCCACCTTTACCACCTTAAACACACCTATAAAGCCTTTGGCTCGGACAAACTCTACTCATTTTATCTCTCCACATCCCTCTATTAATCCTAGAAGACTTACCATAGGCAGAAATCTCTTCAAGAAACCCTTTTGGTTCAAACCAAAGGCAGTTACCCGATTTAAAGGTAATGACTTCTCTTGTGTTCTTATGTTTTATTTTGCTTCTACAACCCCCTAAACTCTTTTTATTACTTTATTTTGTAACAAAAACTGTATATTCAATATACTATTATGTTTTTATGAGAAGGATTCGAGATACACTTACATACACCTCCGTCTAATGGTTAATGAACATAGTGTTTCTGTGGTTGGCAAATTTCTGCCTCATGAAACAATGATTGTTCAATATTCCTTTAACACCGTTCATGGTGGCCATTAAGAAGTCACTCTATTTATATATTATATATATTATGTTTATGTTTTCCTTATTCTTCTATATTTTTCATTTATGGCATACCATTATGGTTTCCATTATGGGTAAACACGATAATTTCATTTTTGGAAGTGCGGACTACCGCCCCCTCAAAGTTATTTGATTAGTTAATTCCATATATGGGACGTAAAAAGGATGGAGTTAATATTATTAAATATTATATTATACTGGAATTATAATATACCTTTATATCATTATGATTTCACTCCATTAAATACGAAATAGAAATGAAAGTAGCGTTCAGGCGTACGTACGACTTACCGTCTCCATGAACGGTGCATTTCATTTATTACCTCTAAATGTTATGTATTATTATAAATAAATGGGTATACTACATATATATGATATATATGATATCCAAATCATGAATATCATTATGGATATAATGAACCTTTGACCACATGAACAACATGTAATTGTAAGAAGTCCATTTTTGACTTTAAGTACCAAATATCGACAAAACGATCATTATTAACTTAAATGATTACATAATGTTTATCACATGGAAATAAGTAATATAAAAGGAATAAAAATCTTGAAAAATGTTCTTAAGCAAGTAGAAATTAACTTTAGTTTATTATTCAGGAGATTAAAGAGCAATCGAGTCACGTCAGACACGAGGTAAGGGACTTCGTCTCAATCTCCTTTCATTGATGGATATTTTGTTCTAATACAAGACTTTCTTTTATAAGCTATATAAATCCCTTTGAATTTTACTTTTATTCAAAAAAAAAATATTTTATATACGAATCGTTTTACTAAACGAAAGAAGGTATGTTTCTTTTTAACGTACGCGGTGACAACGATCTTTCCGCCGCCACGAGTGTTATTTGATATTTGGCTTCCTCAATAAGCCATAATGTTTTTAAAATGAAATAAATACCATATATTATTTTATGTATTTTGGTATTGAAAATGGTTTTTATAATATATTTGTTATGTCAATATATTTAAGTGATATATTGTGATCGAGATGTGGAAATGTTTTCTTTCCATTATATTTGTTTTATGTATTATGATTTTATAATCATAATTGGACATTTTACGGGTGGTTACGTGATAAACCATATGAAGGGTGGTGTCGTGAATACCATGACAGGTGGTTATGTTATAACCTCCAATGCATTGGGTATGGAAGTCGGCCATATGGCTATTCTATTAGCTGATATGTGTGGAAGTCAACTGTATGGTTATTCGATTTAAGTATGTTTATGTCCCAAGGTACCTTTATATGTTATGTGATCTTTATATGGGTTTTATAGTAATGCTTTGGTTACAAAAGGGTATGTAATGATCTTTTATTCAGTGATGATTATTTACTCATTCATAATGGTGAAAAGTTTTACTTTGATAAAGTATTCATGGTTTACTTGTTGTTTTGAAAAACTAAGAGTTTTCCTTCTTTGTGTAACCCTTACTGAGATTTTTATGCTCATACTATGTTTTTTTGAAATGTTTTTCACAGGACATAATGTGGAATAGGGTCAAGGATGGGATCAAGGAAAAGTCATAATGTCTTAAACATGGAACTAGACATGACTTTTTTTTCTCAAGAGTTCATGTTTTGTAAAAAAAAGGAAACTATGTTGAAGTGTCTACTTTGTAAACTTTTGAGATGTAATAGTTATGTCCTAATTCTCTAAAACTCTAAACCTGAAAAGATCCTCAATGTGAATTATTCATTTAATTCAATAATAAGTAATGTTTAAGGTCGAGGCCTTATAATTGTTATAGAACATGTGGTACTCTGATGTGGGATATATGATACACATGAATTTACATTTTGATTTATTTACCTTTATTTATTATAATAGTCTAGGGAGATGCATGCATGTGTATAGGTACGTTAGGATAATGTCATCCATGTGTGTGATATGCGTACTTGGTTCTAGTCATCATCCCATGGCCTATTACAGGTTGGTTTAGGGTTCCATTCGCAGGATACTGCCAGCCAGGTGGGCCCAAGTTGGCCAGGTTGTGATAGATTGGTATCAGATTTGGTCATCTTAATACTGGGTATTGGAGATTTTATTGTTTTTATATTTTTTGGGGAACTAGAAAAATATTTTTAATGTGTTTTGAGTTTTCATTTCAGGATAGGGAACAAATTATTTGTGTACCATCTGCCACAGCCATTCACCAGGACTCTAATTACCTACTTATTAACTATGCACATGTAGGAACTAGTTTAATGGAAAAATTAGTGTATTAATCATATAGGAATCGGTTATGACTCCATGTGCTTCTAAATCTAGCTCCCCATATATTTTATTTTGAATTTAGTTCATCGCTGCTATCATAAGATGCTTCCGTGATGAAAACTATTTAATATTCTATAGCGGGATCATAGTTATGATCCACATGGTAAAGAGTCTTCTCTTTGTGAATATTTTTATGATGATGTTCATTTGGGTGGATAGTGAGCGATTCCCCCACACGTTAAGTATCACATTGAACTACCTCTATCAGTTCGGGTGGATTATCCTTGTCAGGTTGAGAATCAGTTGGTTTCAGTAGTACCAGTTGATGACAAACCTATTAGAAGAGTGATTTTTGAGTTTTAGAGATATATATTGACCAGGATTCATGGTTATCCATACCCCTTATCACGTGGTATAAGACTAGAATGATTCTGTGGTGGGAATACCTCACATAGATCAGACCCCAATGGATGGTGGTCATTGCAGTGATATTTATCTAGGGTGATGGAGGGTATAGGTAGAGCCCTATATTGGTGATGTTTGACATAGATTTTGACTCCAAAGTAAGAGGGGGACATCCTCCATCGAGACACATTCTTTTTATGTAATAAAAATCTATGTATATAAGTCAGTTCCACCCAAATAGGGTAGTGTCAAGGTGTGGTGGATGATTTCCTTTTAATTATATGTTTGAGGACATTCTTATTTACTAAGGTGTCAGAGAAAACTCTGTTTATACGGTACATGTGGGAAGGTGAAATAATAGCTTCAAGTGGTTGGAGCTAGTGAACCAGAGGATTTAAGTTTAGTTCCTGGTATGTTATCTATCTTATCTTCTATTTCTATAGTTTTAATACGTAGTGGAAGGCCACATTTCCCAAAATTTATCACCTTTTAAAGGCCTAGATATTATAGTGGATCCATTTATCTGGACACTTGTGTTGGAGGCTCCTGTATAGAGGATTAGTGATCACACACTACTACCGATAGTGTGACCTGATTAGTGGAGGAGAGATATCCACACATGGAATCTTTCCATAGAAGAATGAAGTCACTATGATTAATTCCTTATTATGAATGGGTTTTATACCATAAATGATCAATTTAATATTAATGGTGAGGGTTATAGTGTTCCTAATATAGTGGGAATTTTTTTTCCTCAATTGGTGAGAAGGAATCCAAGGTAGAGAAAGATGAGACCATATATCTTAGGATACAAACGAATTCCAATTAGTTATATAATATGACACTTAGAGTAGTAGATTATTGTAGATTTTATTTTCCTATATAGTTGGAGGATTATGGGGACATTTTACCTAAATATGTGAAAAACTTAACTACCCATATAATGCATTTTTTCTGCATTGACATACTATAGGGATGGATAGATATCCTAGATATCATATCATATGAACCCATATAGCTATGAGAGTTGATGATGTGGTTTGAGAAATATGAAGAGTATGGGAATTATTATACCCAGTGTGTTCCCCTGGGTAGCATAGTGTTTTTAACGAAGGAAGTGGATGATTAGTTGAGGTTAGGTGTGGATTAACACCGACATAACTATGTGACCCTGTAAAAAGTATCTACCAAGTGAATCTATGATTTCTTAAACCAGTGGTTATGGGAAAAGTGGTCCTTATAGGTTGAAATAAGGACAAGATATCAACAACTCTGGGTTTATGAGGAGGATATAATAAACATGTATTCCTATATATTATTTTATTGATTTGAGTTCATGGTGATACCCTTAAGCATGTTAGACACCCTATTATTGTTTTTGGGAGCTACGTATCATACATTCTATCCCCTGTTTAATAATTTCATGGTAGTTATCATTATTGTGATCCTATTTTACTCAACATCCAAGGAGGAGAATGTTAGAAGATTAAGGATGGTCCTTGATATGATCTAAAAGTACTGCATTAATATGAAGTCCTCTAGGTATGGATTCAGGATTTATGAGGTCCACTTCTTGGGATGTGTCTTCTTATACATGGGAGTGACAGTGGACACAAAACATGTTGAGGTAGTTATCTCTTAGAATCCATCCAAGAGCGTGGTGGTGATGGATTCTGATCAAATTGAGGTTTTCTATTCACTTTTTTTGAGAATGGTGATGGAGTAGTGGCATGTTTACAGTTGATCCTTATGGATTAGTATGGTGAAACATTCCTCTAGTCGATGGTTTTCACCCATATACTTATTTAGTGTGTTAGGTATCCATAACATGTGGAAATAGATTGTGAGATCTTATATTACTATATATGTACTAGAAATTTTCTTGATTTATTTTCTAATTGTGGGGAGCATGTCACCCATGTTTACGTAGGGACAAGGAAATCAATCATACTATAAAAGGTGGTTATAAGAAGGTTTCATGATTTCCCTTATCAATATATCTAGGAGAGGTGAGGATGAACCAAGATCCCTTGACATCAGATGGGTACCCAAGGATTTTGTTGTGTGTTTCTAAGTTTATCTCCAGATGCATCATCAATTGATTGGTGACATACATGGTGATTCAATGGAAGTGTAAATGTGATTGTATTATTTAGGTTTTTGGGATGAGACTTCCACAATCTATGATTTCTCAAAACACTATCTGATTGATTGTATATTGACTCATCAAATTAGACCACCTACTAACCATTTGAGATCATAGAATAATAGAATTTTTGGGATGCGTGTGTGTGTAGGAGGCAGCCCGAATCACGCAATTACCTTGACGATCATTTCAGGCCATGATTCTTGCTTCACTTCTTGATTATAGAGAGGATGTTGGAAGCATTTGGGGACTCATTTGTATTTGAGCACAATGTTTCATCCCTAGATATATGGGCAGGTAATGAATACATTTGAAGCTCTCAGGAACATTCTTGAGGTTTATATGTCAGTTTTGGGCCTTATTTGGGAGGATCATCTATCGTCATTGGAGATTTAATATCACAATAGTTACCACTCCACCATAGGTGCAACAACATTCAAGTCCAAGTAATAGAAAAAAATAATCCTATATTGTGTTAGTAAGATCCAAGGTAGCAACATTTATAGGCATTGAGTTGAGTCGAGATATGGGTTTACAGGGTGAAAATCATCTAAAGGAGGATGAGGACTACATAGAGATGTTTGGGTTAGATCAGGACTAATGGATGAGGCCCTTGAGGTTTAGTGAGGGGGGGAATATTTTCCTATGAGTATCCCCTTATCGTGGACTATAGATATATTTCTGAGGTGGAATTCTATCTCAACGGTTCTTAGGCATGTCTACCATGTTACTATGTTGGATTATTGAGGTGGTGTACTACTTTACTGTACAACAAAAATTAGATCAGGTGTTTTGTGTTTTCCATGTGTTGTATGTGAGGAGATGTGTCCATGAATCATTGCCTGATATCGACTGAGTGAGCTGGTTTTGGAGGGTGGAATTACCTTTAGAGGTTCTTCGTGGAGTTGAGAACTGGTAGGGGAATATCCTTCATGTGCCAATTTATCCCATGGGTGTGTCTTTCTTTCCAATACGAGAACCTTTAGGGGAGTTCATGGGAGTGGGAAACCGAGAGAGCTCCACATCCTCACTTGTGAGTAGATTTTTTCTTTTCCTGACCAAAAGACTTAAATGTGGGGAGAATGTAATGAGGCTATTTTTTCAATGTGTGACTTTATATTATTTTAAAGAATATTTTCAACGAAAGGGGATGTCTTAGTGTTGGATTATGGGTCCCATAGAGACTCTGTGAGGATATATTAAAAATATTAAATATATTATATCACACATGTTTAGTTTTTTTTGAAATAATGGAATATCTCCCAAACAAGGATCCATATGAGAAATTAGTGACCTTCATTAAATCCAAAATGCATATTTTTCCCTGGACAAGATATAATCATTAAAGGATTTGGGTGGTTCATTCAAGTGTATCGTGAGCACAAATAATAAAAAAAATTAATTAATTAATTTATTGTGGTCTAATATTCTCATATAAAATTCATGTTATTTCTAAACCCTAGGGGTTTCCTTATAACCATAGAATTATTGAGATCGATAAAGATGAGATTTTAGTGGAAGAAAACAAAATCGAGGATCAAATAATAATTTTCAAAGGATTCTTCTATTCCAATGGAGTTAACGAATATCATCAATGATAATAGAGATGAACCATTCTTCATAAATGATGGATCCAAACTCATGGTGGGGTGTGTTTTTATGTGGGTTTAATCAAATTATTTTTTCTCCCATGTAAAACAGGAATCAATCTTTCTGACAATTGATTCATGGGCTGAATGTTGATTTACAATTGATGCATTTATCTTCCTAGAATTAGGAATTGATATTATCTAATCATCCACTTTATCTCATCTTCATTAAAAACCTTCATGATAGAAAATAAATACCAACCAAAAAATGGTCATTTTTTGTTCTGCACATTTATGTTTTATGAATTTCCCTACATTTTCACTACATGATAATTGTCGGTATTCTATTTGGGTTGTTATTGAAAAAATACCTAGTAGGCTATCATTTCACAATCGATCATTGGTGAAACATATCAACAAATAATGTTTGTTATTGATCGTGTAATTTAGGTTAGTTAATCATTGAAAAAGGTTCAAGGGTTGGAATGGAGGCCTATGGTTCACAGTTTGGTGTTGTGGAAGTGAAGTGAAACATGAGTCAATTCCCCAAATGATTGGTAGCCAAAATGTATCCCATGGTGATGAAGGTGAATCGATAATGTTATGGGTCGGGTTGTGTGGCATATTTTAATAGTGAAGGTTGTGAAGTATTTGGTGAATAATGGACAGAATCCAGCATCTGAACTATCGTGCAAGCTAGTCAACTCAGATCCTGGTGTTTTGACATGATTACTAGTATAATATTAGGAAATCAAAGAGAAATGGGTGAATCTGTATAATGAATCAGGAATTCTAGAAATTTTCAAAATAAACACCATGTAGTTCATAGAAACACATGTTCTAAAGTTCCCCCTAAGTTTTAGTTAGGGTTTAATTGTTGAATTAAATACCACATGCCATGTGATCTACTCATAAAAAATGTGACCCTTAGTCAGCTAGATTAACATGTACATGGAGTACAAACCCAGGAAGCCATGTAGAGTTATATACCATGTTTTTTACTTACACTCCATTTAATACTTTGTGACTGAATTGGTCTATACAAGGAGTACATGCCTATAAGTCAACGTGAACCCACACACCATGTGCGTTACAGAACATGAAACATACATTTGAAAGTTAATAAGAACAGGATGGGACATAGAAATTGTATATTGGTATGACTAGTATACATAAACATGTACATGGTACATGAGAATGGGTAGGTGGAACATTCCAAAGGCTAGATAACATATATATGTTGTGTACCCCTGGGGACATGATTTGTATTTTGAGAAATGCATGTCATCTGAGAATGGGACATAAGTGGTTCTAGGATCAGTGAGACACACTTTATAACCAAAGGAACACACTGTTTAGTCCATAAAGTGGTAGTTTGGAGCCCTTGTTCTTATTAGTTCAAGTCCAGTGTGATAATGGGGGAGTACCTTTTCGAACTATTCCCGTTCTATATAAGAAATAGAGTATGGTTTGTGTTTGTTTTTAATATTCATTGGAAGTTCAGAATATATTCGACGAAAGGGATCATACAGTTCAAGAAGAAAACAATATTGAAGGTGGCATTATTTCCCAGTGTTTGCCAAATTTCTGGGCCTGAAAATCAAAAAATGGAGAAAATTATGTTTGGAAAATAAAGTTGTGTGGAAGATTTTAGGTTTATTGGAAACATTCATGCAAGGAATGTTTTGGGATCATAATGTCAAAAAACTGAAAAGGAATTAGGAGTGAAAAAAATCCAGAGATGTGTGCGAAAAATCGTTCCCATCCAAAATGAATTATGTGAAGAATAAATGTTTTTGAGAAACACAGTGGGTTTTGTGTGTGGGGGTTGGCGACACTTATAAATAAGAGGTGACCACCCTCAGTCGATAGGACTGAAGACAAATAGAGGATCCGATTTCTGATGTGTGGAAATAGTGCCTAAAAAATGAGGTGCACGAAAAAGATAATGTTGTGTGGAAAAGTTACAGTTGCGCAGAAAAGTTAAAGTTGCGTGGAAAAGATAAAGTTGTGCAGAAAAAATTAATGTTTCCCAAAAAAAGTTAATGTTGTATGTAAAGGTTGTAGTTGCAAAAAATATTTCCGTGCAAAAATAAAATCTAGTGTGCAAAAGTAAGACCATTTGCACAAAGGGTAGGGGTTTCCCGCAATTGTCAGTGTAAGCTGTTTACATGTTCTGAATATCTGGTTCAATGGTTTAGTTCATTCAAGTGCATGAATTCTAGACATAGATGCAATAAGTGTCTCTTGCTGAACAAAGACAAAGACTTCAATGCAAATCTATTGAAGTGACCTTCAAGTCGATAAACTTAGTTTGACTTCTCTCAAGGCAGTGAGTAAGGGGAAGTCAAGGGAAGTGATCTGAAGGACATAATGAGATATCTTTGAACCTTGGTAATGGGAGTGTTCTTAGAACAGAGTTACAATGACCGAATCTTGTAATCCTCAAACTAGTAAAGATTAATGGATTTTGGTATGACTGACACACTGTCAGTGTATGCTCCTTGGACATAGCCCTTTGTGGTAAAATCTGTAAAAGTGATATTTCATCTTCCTTCTTTGTTTTGTTTGATATATTTAACAATTTCCTACCATCATGGGAACACGATACACAATTTTAAAAGAAAAAATCGACACCCAGATTCACCCACCTCTCTAAAGGTGTTCTAGGGTCCTTCAGTACCCTCAAATCATTTCTGTATGGACCTATATCTAGGGTATGTTCCCTTGGTCTATGGTTATGGGGGTATTATGAGAAATCATGATTTGGGCATAGGATGTGATCCCCTCTATAGGTTTATTCTTATAAAGAGTTATGGAATCCCTCTATTATGGATGAAGTATATTCCCCTAAAATTTTCTTCTTCCCTCAGTGGGGTTTTAGGAATCGTTGTGACCAACATGAATGGGTTTACAATCCCTTACATAGAGTTTTATTCCATTTAGGGTCAGTTATACACCATAGATCCTATGTTTGATCCCCTATATGTGCACCAAAATCGTTTATATCCAATGTGGTGTTGTACAATTGAGTTTGTATCTTAGATAGTTCCTCTCAGTTTCTTTGGTGCTTCTTCATGGCTACATGCAATGAGTGTGATCTATCAGATGAGTACCATTATTATAGTAATAACCAATGTGTGATACCTCTCATATGAGTTCCATCAGGGATAAAAAGTCATCATGGAGTGAGTTCTCTTGGATGAGTGTTACATTGTAGACTCTAAAAAATCCTAGTTTGGAAATGAGGTTATGACCTCACCTTGTGACTTGGTGTCTAACTTGAAAATATTAGGATTATTTTTTGTTATATATTGTCATGTCTCATATCCATATTGAAAACCACAATGCAAATAATATTACCAATCTCTTGATGCTTTATGTTTGGTGATTTTTAGATGTTCCACGGGGTATGTTTATACTATCCATTTCATGGGCTTTGCAAGAACATGTCGTTCTTTATGTAGATGATATGATTTTGGTTGGAGTCCTTGGTAGACCAAAGAATGTGGATCTTAGTTAGTTCATTGTTATTCTAGATGGTCCTTATATTGATCCAAGGGTTTTTTTGAGGAGCTTACCCTATGTTGTCAGTAGGTTGGGATTCTTGAATAGATTTTATAGTCTTGTATTTGTCCCTCTAATACTTCATTTTTACATCTTGTGGTACTCTATCATTGGATAGATTTTATGATTTCATTTATAGTATTTTTTTTACCTTTTTATATTATACTGGTGTATGGATAAGTGTGTGTGTGTAAAGGTAGTTTAGTCTAAGTCTTCCCATGTTTTTGATATGTCAACTCGGTGCTAGTCACTAGCCCTTGGCATATTGAAGGTGGAATTGGGGTTTCATTATTAGATTACTACTAGGTTGGTGACTCCATATGGGTCAGTTTGTGAAAATATTTCCTTTCTTCCTATAAATATATTTTAGAGACACCTTTTTATTTTTTCAACTATTTCAACTTGATTTTGATACTCATATATAATTATCTCAACTCATGTATCATCCTATTCCTTCCTTATGCAGAGAAGAAAAAAATAATATGCCTAATTCTCTTCTTCAAAAATCACCACTGAAGACCAGATGTGATACCTTATTTATATTCAATTTCTCATTCCCTAGAGATTGAATCATAGTTGTAATGATAGTTCCCAACTATCAGGTGATGATGATAGAATAATCAATGCACATACCTCATCATCTAAAACAATTCAAATCAATGAAAACTTACTTTTGATGGAGTTGAATTAGTTTATGTAATTGGGAAACATATTTCTTTCAATAATAATCATCGCATATGGTATACTTTGTTTGTCATCAATGAATTCCCATACATATTCTCAATATGTTTCATCAACCCAGTCATATATAATACTAAACACCATGTATTTTTCCAATGTAAATTTCAAAACTCTATGAAACTGTCAATAAAGTTACTCTATATCGATCTTCTCCATCTCTTTTGGTTTAAAACCTAAAAGTGGAAGGTTTATATACATCTAATAAAGGAAATACTAGATCTTGATTTTGTTAGAACCGATGTAAAATCATTCAAAATGAACAATCATTACCTTGCCTTATTTTATAGCCTTTATTTAATTTTAGAAATCCAACCTCAATCTTCTGAAGATGTGCTTTGATACTGGTTTTTATAGAAACTACATGAGATTGAAGAATAGATTACTAGAAAATATAAAGAAAAGTAGAGAAAAAAATGAAGGATAAGAAGAATAAGAGCACAAACATAGATATTTACATGGTTCAAGAATAATATATACGTCTATGGAGAGGCATAATTTAATTCACACTATTTTAGGGTAAAAATTATGTGGTATAAACTCATGTATAGATTCCCTAACTGGAAATAAGATCATAATGAAACACGGTTCTATAGTGGCCTTGTTTCTATAGTTCCAAATTTACATAATAGGCACATGTGTTATAATAATGATGTAATTAAGGTCTATGGAGCAATAATACCATTGTGGGTAAAGTCCATTCTATTATAGTTCTATTTCAATGTCCACAGAGTTATAGTACAAGACATTGGAATTTGCACTGATTTTATATGATATATCAGGCTTGAAAATTCTGAAATATCGATCTGAAAATTATTCTTCCATTTCCTGTCTTCCATGTTCTTTGAAAAACATGAACATGAACCAAATTTTGGTTGATCCGAATCCTAACTTATCATATACATTTTATTCACTCTTCATGCACATTATTCTATAGTTTAATTTTTTTAATTAGTGATAGAAAATGGATGGTTGGTCACACATGTTCACACATGGAAGTAGATATGTAGAGTGAAATATAGACAATCCTTGGTATGGATTCGATAAATATATTTGGATGTTATAACTATGGTGGTGATTGATGGATGATAAAGCTTAAATGAGGTTTTATGGTAGCTTCATGGGTATTATACATGGGAAACATCAAATATGATACCAAATGTAATGCTCGTAGCATCATCCATTGTGTATAATATAATACACAACAATTTCTATATATGGAACACATGATTACACATAACTAAATCCTTCTGGTCACATGTTGCGTATCTGAAAATAATATGGTACTAGAGTTTATGAATATATATATATATATATATATATATCACATAGTGTGTGTCCCTCAGAAAAATTTCATGTATCTCAAGATTTTATTCCTTGATATGTATTTGAGTATATTCTAGGTCAATGCACTGGTCTCCTCAGCCATGCAGGATAGTGGACACAATATTTTTTTTACCATACCAACTCATGAGGCATTAGGAGTAAATGTATCTGTTTTTTGATGGTTGAACATGACATATGAATTGAGTACATGTAATGTACTTTGGATACATTTCTTGAACACCATGACAATACATATCTCGGTCATCCAGGGATCCCAGACACAATGGAAATCAATGGGTCATATTGTGTAGTTTGAACCCATATTAACAAGAATATGGTGGAATGTACCTGACTACTATTGAGTAATACCTTCCATGAACTCTAGAGTTCATACTGTATAATGGTATTTTTCCACTGTTCTTTGTATCTCCTCACCAAAATGACTTAATCAGATATATTAGTAGTTAATTTCCATATTTCTTCAACATAAAAAATTATTGTTCACATCTCTTTATTATCCATGTATTTTGTATATTGAATTATTGTAGTTAGAGTTTCCTAACATCATATAGACAATTTTGGTGATTGGATTAGATTTTTAAAGGTAACACATCATTGGTAACCCACTGGTGGAAGACAATTCTAGTTCTATGTTTTTGGACACTAGTTTTTTTTATAAGTTTTTACAATCATGAAATATGTTGTATAAAATGTGTGAAAATATAGTTTTTTTCCCATACAAAATAATTATATTTAAATTGTTTCCATCATTACCTATGGTATTAATTGGAGCAGATAGACATGTGAGTGGACCTAAATATGGTGTACATTTTCACTATGGTCATCGATTAACCATTTCGCTATGAAAATTATTATGTAATTGTGTCTCCAAATCTACGAGGGCTTTCCTTGTGTATATTATAACCCAAAAAACCCAGTGAGGAATCCTGGTGTGACCATTGACAATAGGGAGGCTATGAATATGTTTAGATAATGATGGGTTTTCTTCAACTTATTCCTTGAGTGGGTTAGTGTCCTAGTGAGCATAACAATTATGTGAATAATAATTTTTGAATGTTGGGAACCATGATTATATTTGATTATAAGTTATAAGTTTCACATATAAATTTTATCTTGTGATGTTTCATTCACTTAAATGATTTATTTGATGATGAAATGTTTTTCTACTTTTACAAATTGGGTTAAGTCATTCACCAAGAATTCATGACTATGATGAGTTGACCACACTAAGCAGTGGTCTAGAATTTTGTTAGTGGTTCCACTCCCCCCTCAAGGTTGTATTAATGGAACATAATCCACCAAGAGATATATTGGTTGTACATCATCCAAATGAGAGGTTTATTGTTGTTATATCATCCATGTAGAATTGTATTAGTCATGATTCATCTACCCTAGTAATTATGGTGTATCTCCCACCTATAATATGCGAGTTGGTGATAAATAAATAATGTATTTTTTTAGTTATAATTAATTCTTAATTCCCCAAGTAATATACTGAGATGGATGAAGCTCAAAATAAATACATATTAAAAAATTTGGTATGAATACTATTTACATCTCATAATAAATAAATCCTTTAAACATATAAGTGTTGTGTCGTTGGAGATTAGATAAACAATAAACATATTTCACAAATATTATTCAACATCTCCCCGAAATATTCCTTACACATGATACCCTTCTAGACATATTTTACAAAATAATATTATTCATTACATGGGGAATGAAAATATAAGAAAGGGTGTGCTTATATTCTTATTAAGGATAAACATGTGAGATAACATTTGAATATCATAAGTGGTCATAAGATGAACATAATGGTAAGATAACATAATCAACGTCAATGATCATAACATAAGAAAATCATACCAAATAAGTCATATGTCATAAATAACGATTCATGGAATAAGTATTTTACAATAATACAAGAAATGAGCATTTGGATCATGAAAATATCATTCAATAATGGTATCTATAAAATAATATACAAAACTGGACATTGAAGTGAAATATTCCAGACTAAAAGGATGAAATATGGACGACTCCCCTTACATGAAACCATTCAACTGATTTGGGATAAAAGGGTGATGAAATGGTTGGAATAAATTTAAACCCTATAAGTGGAAATTTAAGAATAAAAATATATTCATTTTTATAAAAAATTATATATAATTTCTCCCAATATAAATTTAGAAATAAACAATTATAATTCAAAACTAATCCAGGAAAATAAAACCTTACATTTTATTATCTCTTTGTCAAACACACTCTATCCTCTTATATAATAAATTTATATTTATTATTAAAATATACCATAAAATTATTTATTTTTATCTTACATGGTTCCATTGATTTATTATTTCTTATTACCCATTAGTTAATTATTCATTGTTAAAATTCAATATTTATGTGTTAACCATTCAATTTTCTATGCATGTTTTGATTGGGTGATTCCAGTATTTTCTTATTAATCATGGTTTTATAATATCCATAATTTACATAAATATTTTTTATAGTCTTTATATATTTATTTAATCTTATGGTAATTTCTTGGAAATATTGATCGTGATTCACACAAAAAAATTCAAATTATTTTTTTGGGAATTTAAATTTCTTAAATAGAATGGATTTTATTAATGTATATACATACATATATCACCATTCTATAATTGTTAAATCATATTAAATTTTTTTCTATTTAATAATATTACAAGTATTTATGTTTTCTTCATCCTTCATGACATACAAATTATTACATCGTTCATGTATGTGGTAAAATAAACCAGAATAAGATCATTTTACTACAAATGAATAAGTAAAAATGTTATTGTATAATAATAATAATATCAATTTTATAGAATTATAATGATTTTAATTTTTATAAAAAATTAATAATTCAATTTTATGAATAATTTGATGAATAAAATATAGATAAATTAATAGGGGGAGGATAACGGTTACATTGAAGGATAGAAAGTTCCCTTAAAGATCCTCTTGGAAATGTGAGATATTTAAGTATTTGTGAAAAGATGTTCATAAATGGGGGAGAGGATTTTTTTGTAAGGCATTTGGTTAGGAATGAATAAAAATTTTAATGAATGGTATGGGTTCAGGTGGGTATATGAGGGGACCTTTTATAGTAATGAGGTGAGGTATTTTTTTAAATACTCAATAATTAATATAAAAGGAATGAAAATTTTAAAACGTAAGTGGGAGAAAAGTTGATTAATATTTAAAATAAGATAATAGGAGGTCAATAATTCCCTCATAAAAACATTTACGGATATTTTTTGTGATATTTATGAGCTTTATCTCTTTATTTAACTCTTTTAGTTATTTTAGTATTTATCATGGTGAAACAATTTACCCCCTTATAAATATTTTTTATGAATCACAATAAAATAGTCGTTATTGCCTAATTTGGAAATGATCATTCCAAATATAAAATCCATTTTATTGAATTCAATTTATAAAAGTGATAAAAATTAATTCAAAAATAATAAATATATAAATGATAAAATCAGTTTTAGAAAAATAAATTTTTAATCAAAAAAATATTTCTATTACATACAAAATAAGATTAATTGGATGAAATATAATTTAATTTACTATATATATAAATAATACATTTAATTAAAATTATTATTCAATATGGTTCAATTAATTTTTTTAGTAAAAATAACTAAAACAATGAAAAACATTTTTTAAAAAAGTAACAATTTTTAAAACTAAATAAATTTAATAAATTACATCAATTATCTTATAACCATTCAATATTTACCAATTCATCTTAGAATCAAATTATTCATAAAAATATTAATAATATATAATTAAAAAATATTTTATAATAAAATGTTTTATTTATATATTTTCTGTATTTTTTATTCTAGAATTATTTATTAGTTGTGAAATATATTATTTTTAAATTGTTAAAAACAATTGAACAACATAAATGCACCTATAAGATGCAATTTTATATAATAAACATATATATAATTTCTATATACCTAAAAACCATATGTGCAACAGTCATATGTCAAACTAGGATATGTAACATAGTCATATTACATTCTTTTATATATCTTTACATACTTCATTACAATTTATTTATCCTGTTCATTTACATATGACTAAAAATTCCTATTATATGTATAATGTTTTCCCTTAGATATATAGATATAATAGGGGTGATAATCTTCAGGGAAAACCATGAGGATAATGATTTTATATTCATTTTATTCATATTTACTTTTGGTTCCATTCCACTAGTAGTTTTACTAATGATATTTTATTTTATATTCTCCCAATTTATAAATATTTATCTTTAATTATAATATTTAATCTCAATAAAATGTATCACGATTTATTTTAGTTAGGTTGTTTTTGATGAATAATCTATGTATTAAACAAAATTAATTTAATGGGAAATAAATAATAAAATTAGGGGATTTTGAATTCTAATCTCTTAAAAGAATTCCACAATGGAAATTTCATTACTCTGATGGAAACTGATGTGGTTACTTCTGCCTGATCACATCTTAAGGTTCCTATGAAGTAACCTCAAACATATTATTCATCCGTAGAACATTAACCAAAGAGTGTTCTAATTTCAGATATCTCTATGATTCAATATTTGGACCGATCGATCCCTATAAGAGATATCATGTTCTAGTGTTGCTATATCCAACTTTAGTATATGTGATGGATCAAGTATATACATATTCAAAAGTAATACATTGAACACATAAAACACTTATTAGTGGTTCTTTAGAAGTGAATGATGTTAAACTACCATACCAAATTGATATCATTGTATCAAGAGATCAACGTTCCATTATTAGGAAATATTATAACCCTCTTCCATAGTGATATTCCGTAGAATAACTTATCTATGAATTCAAAATTAAAATATCACTTATGATTAATAATGTAGTTCTCTTTTTGACATAGTACAATTTTTATATATCATTTAATGGTTTTAATTTTCTCCAAAATTACATGAGAACGATCTAGTCCCAGTAGCATACACTTTATAACAAAATCCCGACATGTTGGAGTTCTGAACCTCTTTCCTTATAGAGCCTCGTATAGTGCCATTTGAATAATATAAAGGAAAATATAATTATGTGAGAACTCTACCAGGGGGAGTTTTTGATCCCAACCTCATTTTAAATAAATTTAACATGATGTAAGAATACTTCTATATTAGAATGGTGATGCGTGATCCATGAGAAGAAGTTAGGATAATTGATAGATACTCTTTTTGTTCACTAATCCACAACTCTGAAGGCACTATAGTAATGTTGACTATTGTATCAAAGGTTAAAGACAACACCAAAATCAGTAATGTAATAGTTTAGAATTTGAAAATTTACTATATTAGAGAATATTGGGAATTATAATAGGTTACTATAACTCCAATAACATTGGGCCATAACTATTATAGAATTTTGAACTTAATATGTAGATTTGGCACTATTTCATTACAGGTTACTATAACACATGGTTGCTTTAGGAGCTCATCTCAATCTAGGGTTTCAATAACTATGATATTTTTACTTATAAATTTCTCTTGAAATAGTGAATATTTCTAACTCTCCATGGATGTAGGGATTATTCCCAATCCACATAAACTATTTTCCTTTATCTTTTTCTTCTTATTTAATTCATATCCATTTGAATCTTCCTCTAAAATCGATTATCATTACAACTCTCAATGTTTTTATAACAACTAATATCATGTCCTATGTTTTGAAGATTAAGGACATATTTCTCAAATTTAATGATGCCTGTAGAAAAAAAATAAGGTGATTATTGATCATTTTAATGGATCTAAATTTAGTGAATAAATTATGTAGATCGAGGATTATATTTAATATAGAAATATACATGTGTCACTTTTGGGTGTTAAACCAATGGATATGGAGAAAACCAAGTGGGGATTATGGTATTCATAGGGTATAATATTTTTGTACCTTTTGTTGGAAACAGATTTGGTGTTTATTATTATAGAGAATAAGATAATGACTAGTTTGATAACATATCTCATTAATATGTACAGGGATCCATTTTTGTTAAAAAACGTATACTTGATGTGACAAATATTAAATTTTAATATGATTAATGGGAAGATTTTTTTTATTAGTTCAATGAATTTACTACCATCATAATTTAGTTGACACTAATAGGAAAATATATGATGAGGTATGTGCACTAGTTTTATTATCTTTATTTCCTGGTAATTGGGAATCTATCATAATAGTCGTGAGTAGTTATTTGGGGAATATGAAGTTAAAAGTAAACAATGAGTGAGATTTGATCCTTGGTGAG
The DNA here is from genome assembly GCA_963277665.1 of Viscum album. NCBI lineage: Eukaryota > Viridiplantae > Streptophyta > Magnoliopsida > Santalales > Viscaceae > Viscum > Viscum album. The sequence continues at coordinate 560,005,564 of OY728127.1, read as the reverse complement.
GACATTATAAAATAAAATAGTGTATAATATATTATTTTTCTATACACATGGAAGAAATAGGTAGATATATGTTGTGTTATGGTAAATTTCTAGAAGATGATGGATTTAACTTTAAAAATCAATGTGATAAAACAATATTCTTGAAGAATAAAAACCACTTTTTGAAATATTGAAGATAATTAAAACATTTGGTAGAGATAAATAAAATATGAAAGAAAAAATATATAATAATATAACATTATATAAGTGGACTAATAAAATAAATAATGATTCTTAAATAAAATTATTAAGTAATTGATATATTAAACAATTGATTTATTGAAGGAATGGATGTGATATATAAATAAAATGTAGAAATTAAATAAGGCATAAAATTTGGTAAGGATTTCATGTAATAACTCAATAAGAGACCCTACATATATACCTAAATTTCAATAGAAATAATGTATTAGCCCCTTGGATTTAATGGTATCTAGGATACCTAAACTCCCATATTTTTTATGTTACAAAAATAAACTAGAAATACATAGACACTATCTTTTTAATGGGTATAGATTGAAACCACAAATAGATTAGTCGGTTAAATTTTAATGTTTTTAGAAATAAAACTTGATTCCCTTTCTTTAATGATAGTAAGAACCAATAATATATGAATGAATAAGAGATAGAGGATTGATTTGAAGTAATCATATTTTAGTACTGTCTCAATTCTCATAAAATAATATAAAGAACATATATGAGATAATGAGAAAATTATGAGAGAGATTTGATATTACAAAAAGAACAAAATATATATTAGATAAGAAAGGATTTATAAATTACATAAATTAAGATACAATTTTGGATCATTCCACATTGGTGATGGATATTTAATGTTAATAAATGATTGTTGTAAGCCAAACCTTCAAGATGTCTCTATTTAGACTTCAAATCCTTCAAAAATATTCTAGAATTTTGTAGGTGAAAGTGAATATGTAGAAGAAATAATTTAAGGGGATTTGACCAACATTAAACATCACCTCAACTTATCATAGGATGACACATCATATAAAAGAACCTCATGAAAAGGTCATGGCCATTTTTCCCTTTAAAACTCTTAACACCAGGGGCATGATCACATGTAGTTTCCAATTTTGGCCCACCATCCCATCTATCAAACATAACTTCTACCACTATGTCATGATGAAAAAAACCTAGCAGTTTCCTTTGAATATCTAAACACCACAGGTGTGGTCTAGGCTATTTTGTTGTAGTTTCAATAAGTGGATCTTCTATATCTATGAATATCCTTCTAAGGATTAGAGAACATCACTATAAGGCCTTAATAAGTCTAAAAAGACTTATCCAAGGATCCTTCAATGTTCTTAATGGATTCTAATAATATATCATAAAGTTTTAACTTCATAAAACATAAATGAAATTGTTAAACACTTTACAGAGTGATTGTGATCATTTAAACAAAAAATAGTGAGATATAATATAATACAATACCTTTTGATAATCATGAACATGTGAATAATAGAAAAATGAAGAAATATAAGAATAAAAATATTTACCTTAACAATCTAAAGAATGAAAAGATATCTTTTCCATAATAGAAAATAAAAAAAAATTGATTTTTAAATAGACCTATTATTTCTCCATCTTCTCCCCCTTAAAATAAAAATTATCCCTATAAAAATTATTAATGTAAATCTTCTCCAGAAAAATTCAAATAAAACATATCCCCCATTTATATTATCAAAAAGGATTCATAGATGTGGTTATATTAAATAATAGAACTAAAAAAAATAAAACTATTTTTTTCATCATTAATGATCTTTAGAGATAGACAAAGAATAATGTTTTAATCCACATTAAAAATTTTAAAGGGAGATTTTGAATAAAGGTCATATTGAAAGAGAAAAAAATATTTTTCATTTGAAAATATATCTTAAGAGAAAGATGAAATTTCTAAAAAAAATCCAAAATAAACATATAAGGTCAGATAAAAATTTGAAAAACAATTTAGATAATGTGTGTCTCCTCTAGGATCATTTTAGAATTAACATGACCTCCCTCAAATAATAAATTTGATGAGATAAATGGATCATAGCCAATAAAATAAAAATAAAAAAATAATTCAGTAAAATATTAGAAAATATTTCATAATTCATTCCATGATTAATGATGAGAAATTATTATGTTCATCAACCAACTAAAATTACTCAGGAGTATCAAACCATGTGTGTGAAAATGACCCACAACTTGTGCCCATGGTGATGATCATATTCAAAACTGAACTATCTCATTTTGAGATGAAACCACTAGGTTCATCTATAATAAAACCACATCCAATTCTATATATCTTTTCAAGAATGTTTTACATAGATTATTACACTATCTTAAGATTACCAACATTATGAAATGTTTCAAAATATATAGTTTGAAATGTTTTTATGAAAACAAAGAAAAATTATCAAGATTTCATTGGTGAATAATTGCGTATCGCAAGATAATCAAACTAGAATAACCTTTAATAAACTCAAAGTGATCATGAGGATGGGTTTTAGTATAGATATCATCCTTTACTAGGTTTTGGGAAACATAATCATTCACCAGGTCAACTTTTTAAAAGTGATCTCATAGAAAATAATTTATTAGGTCAATGTGATTAGTGTAAGAGTGTTGGATTGAATTTTTAGGTATATTAATCATGTAAAGACCCATATTTTTACTAAGGTACAGATCATTGGTATTTTCTGAATCCTTCCATTAACCATTGAATAGATACTCTATGGTTTAGGGATGTTTTGCGGAGTGTCCAGGGTGGTTCAGAGCTCAGAGGTCCGAAAAATGGGCTAAAATCTAGGCAATACGGATTGGGAAAATCGTGCAGCTACTGACAACGCACCTGCATGTCCACACTATTTTTGTCCAACACTGTGGACTAGGAGCACAACCGTGCACCCTAATGCAGATAGGGGACATAGACTCAATGCACAGTTATCACATTATTTGTAAATTGTGCATATAAACAGTGCCATGTGGGTTTTGGGGAAATATTACCATTTCTCCCACTTTAAACTTTAACCAATTTTTCTTTCCCCCCCTTTTTATAGTGGATTGAACTAGTAGTTTCCTTCTATTTGGCCTCTCAAAGGTCTAAGAGTTGGTTTTCATCTAGGATCTCTATCTGGTGTCTGATCTTCAATCCGTCAGAGGCATTGGATCCCTTGTGGTATGTCTGCATACTCTCTCTAGTCCAGTCTCTCTTCTTTTTTCCATCTATTGCACTATTTGGATTTCGAATAATATTCTCTATTTTCAGGGAATTTGAGTGAAACACATATCTCTTGAAATATGCTTCAAATATGAGGTTGATATGAAGAGAGTCATCATCTATGACCCTATGGTAGGTGGTCACGTAGTTTTCCATTAGAGTTTTGTCCGTTTATCATTTAATATGTCATTCTATGAGTTGAACTTTTCCCAGATCATTTTTTTGTGGATTACCTCATGTATTATTGACCCTACTGTGATGAAATTGGATAATTGAATTGTGTTTATAGGTTTAGACATCATACTTTCCTTATATGGGCACACTTAGGTATGCCTCTATGGAAATGTTCTTTTGGGCCAAATAATTCAAAATACATGGAACCCAATTTCATCTCTTAGATTGACTTTTAATTGAAATAGTCTTTGATTCATGTATAATTGATGTATACCAAGGTTCCTCAATAGAACTAGGCATATTTTGAATTTCAATTGTCCAAATGGGCATGTGAGTATTTGACCATGTCTCCATATCCTTGATGCCTTGAAATTAAATGTATTTTCCATGTTATAAAAAATATGTGGTTGGAATGTATCAGCTAGCTATGGGAAGATGGATTTAACCAATAAAATGAATTGGTCTAAATGGAATGGTTTTAGGGGAAGGCATGGCCTTTAACCTATTGGGATTAATTATAAAGGAATTACATGAATGTTTTGTTTGGTAAGTGAACTTGATATAAGGATAGTGAACCCATCCCTTTGACCATGACTTATATAAAATGATACGTGCTTTTGTTGGACTCCATGAGTGGTTTGTGATTGCTAATATCATGTGATCAATATGCATAGACATGAATGGATGAGAGGTATTATTATCCCATACCAACTTATTATATGTATGGGTGGGAGGAATTCTTACACCACACTAGTTATGATATAAGTGTATTGGTGGGAGGCATTCTTAACCCATGGGAGTTATGATATACATGCATGGACGGGAGTAACTGTTACCGAATTTCAGTATTAAGCAATATATATACATTTATGGATGGGAGGAATTCATATAGCATTATATTTATAACCTACATACACATATATATATATTTATATGGTGACTTGATCAGACATACCATATTTGAGTTGATGTTGGTAGACTCGCCAGATATCCTTTTGGAACCAGAGTGAGAGGATATTTACTTATTCTTCACTATTTTAATTACATTCCTTATTGAACACTGTTTACATATGAGCATCTATAAGGATTAAATATAGACACTATTGGTGGTGACATAGAATTATTTTTATCTCACACCTTACTAGAGAAACGTTTGGCACCCAAGATTACTTTTTTCCTACATGTATAGATATGGTTAAGCACCACTCCTCGAGATGTTGATTTATACTTCTTAGTTGGATATTAAGAGTAGAGGATCGAGAATAGGCTCAAGATTCTATAAAGAATGTTTTGTCTTTTGATATCTTTTCACTTTTTTTAGCATTCCTATTGCTTAATTCCTGTTTCTTTTTTACATGTATTCCATGCATACATTTTTTTCAGACCCTGTCTATAAGGGTTTTTCTATATTATTTAGTTATTCAATTTTCTGTTGTATCTATTTATGTATCTGTTGTTTAAGGTATTTTAATGGTTGATTATGTTTCCACTAATATTTACTATTTGATGCACCCAATTCCTTAGTCTAGCATGGGGGTTTAGTCTCCCCCTTGTACTACCTACACACCCCTGTAGCTAGTTTATAGTCCTTCTCTCATGGGGAGATGCACCCGGGATCATGTGGCAAACTTGGCTCAGGGCACATGTTAAGTGGAATCTGGGCCAAGATGTCACAAAGTGGTATGACATCCATTACATTCTTTAAATAGTATTTGGAGATAATATAATGTACATTAGGAATGCTTGGGACGTTGTCACAAGCTGTGCTTGGGTGTCACAAACCCATGTATTGAGTAAAGGCCATGTTTCCTTAAATGAGATTGTTATTGGTTCTGCCATTATTGTGGATATAATTTCACAATTAGGGGATTCACATGTTTTGTGATGTTATTAATATTGAAGATATTGGGATTGTGATTTAATTGTTCTACTGGATGAAATGATAGTTATTTATTAGAACATACCTCCTAATTGGCACAATATAAATAACCCATACATGTTTTCATGTCATGTTTAAAATTTCACCAAGAATTTATTGTTACATGTTGATTGTTCCTTATCATTTTAAATTATGTTGACATTTCTTATAGGGTTTTGGATTATAATATTGTGTGAGTTTAGTGGGTGCCAAACTTTGATTCATAATTTATATGGGACCTTATGGATCAAAAAGTTTCATTCAAGCTAGCTCAACCATTTAGGAAATGGCATAATCACATGAAGACGAACTATTTAAATTAGAATGGAATTAAAGTGATTGACACATTCTGGTTCATATGGTGTCTGATCCCTTATGGTCTGGAAAATTGCATATAATTGGGTTTATCCGATTCAAATGCATTACATGTTCAAATGAGCTTTTTCTCGAACGAGAAATCCATTTTAAACTAAGAACATCCATCTTGCACATGTCTAACCCAATATCATGGACCAAACAAGACCTTATTAGTCCGTTGTGGGTGTTTCTTCATTGTCACATCCTATTATGGTTTATTCTATCATCAAGGTATAGATTTTGATGCAGGTAGAGAGGTATATTCTTTTTTTAGAGGAAATAGATAGTACCTATCCTAGATTCTTGAGTTTAATATTCTAAATTTCTCAGTTTTCTCTTCTGACATGTTAATTTGGCAGTGTAGTATTATGCTTCCATGACATCCTTGTGCCACATTCCCTAAAGGTAGAATCGATCATGTTCTTATGGTGGCAAGCCATGAGCCTCCAGTCGGTCCTCTTATTGATTAATCTCTAGCTCCTCTACCTAATCTAGATTTGGTTGCTAACACCAAGTTTCAAGAGGGCTTCTTACGTTTGATGTAGACCATGCAAGGACGAGTGCAACCTACCATGATCATGGAAGAGTTAACTCATGAATTTCATTAGAAACAACCTCTTATATTCTAGGGGGATAGTGGAACAATCACTATAGAATATTCTATAGAAGAAATCCTATCAATATTAGAGCACCTATAGACACCTCTAGAGAATAGGTTAATGATAAATTCTTATATGCTTTTCGATTCATCCAATAGGTGGTGGGATGACATCATCTAGACAGGAAAGTATACAGATGTGGTCTAGGATTATTTTAGGCCATATTGTATGACTACCTCTTTCCTGAGACTTTGAGGGATGACAGAGCTATAGATTTTATGAACTTGTTGTAGGGGACCATGTTAGTTATGGAATATTCACCCTGTTTCACTAAGGTGCCACAATTTTCTCCATCTCTAGCTGAATATGTTCTGATTATTTTAAGGAGATTTTAGTATGGGATAGGTTATGATATTCAATCATAGGTTAGTATGTTCAGGATAATTATAATCTTTTAAATCCTCAACCAGACTATAATTGCATAGGGAAATTTGAGGGATGCTGATGGTGCGACCTAGGGAAGTTTGGAACCTAAGGCTTCTAGTAGATCATCTTCTAGAAAAAATGGTGCTTTAAGGAATATTTTTGTGGTAACAGTGGATAGTCTCTCTTCATAGGTAGTTCTCATATTTGTCACTAGTGCGGAGCGCTAGGGAACATTAGGAGGCAGTGTCCACAAAATCTAGTCAAGTGTAGAGGCTTTGGAATGACGGACCATCTCCTCTATTTCAAAATTAATTTCCTAATAGTTCCTAGAGAATAGGGATCTAAACCAACTGATCAACTAGAAATGAGGACGGTAGGATCATGACTGTTAGGAAAATGGAATACCACCGTTCATTGAGGCCAAGGTTTCTGTTGAGGAAGAGATAACCATGAATATGACTCCCAGTGCCAATAAAGTGAGCCAGCTCAAGGAAGTCAGTTAGTGAATCAGGGAGATAGTGCATGTTAGTTAGATGTAATCGAGCCTATACTGCATGAGCATAACACTAAATCATATACTATATGAGTTACTATTCTAGTAGACTCAACTTTATCGTCTTCATTGTTTGATATAGATGTGTCTCACTCATTAATATCATAGGCAATAACTGAGAGTGTATACCATGATATTGAGTTCTATCCTAGCTTCATGACACTAAATACACCCTTAGGTATCTGTTTAAAGGGAGTTAACTTCAATCATAATTTCCCCATTGAGATAGGGGTTACCAATTCGAATGGAACATGTATGTTCTCGACATTACTATTTTCAAATTAATCCTCAGGATTGAATGGTTAGTTCCCTACAAATACCTTAATGAATTCTATCATCGAAGGGTGATGTTTACATCACAAGAGTGAATTACACATATGCATAATGGGTAATGGGATGTTTGCACGACATTAGTAAGACTTGAGCAGCATAAGGTTGATAGTGTTGTAGAAAAAGTTTCCAGTCTTTATCTTGATAACCAAGGGTTAAACCCCTCTCTTACCCCCCCCCCCCAAGTTGGGATCATTTCATATATATTTTTCCTAGGGACTTCTCTGGTCAATATACAGTGTGAGAGGTAGAGTTTAATATTGGTCTTGTGCTAGGATAATCACTTGTGACAATTCCTCTTTAGAGGAAGTCACCTATTGAGATTATAAATCTAAAGAAGTAGTTGGAGGATCTTGAGCTGAAAGGTATTATACACACCAACACTTCTTTTTGGGGTTCACCAGTCCTATTTTCCATGAACACGGATGGTACCCTTAGGCTTTGTGTGGATTACCATCAGTTGAAACTTCTGACTATCAAGAACCAGTATCCATTTCCACGAATCGATGACCTCTTTGATCAATGTTGAGGAGTGAAGGTGTTTTCATAGATATATCAATGGTTGGGAAATAATTATTTGTGTTTCAGGACTTCAAACAAACCTCATAGAGATTTCAAGATTAGGTATGGTCTATATGAGTACCTATTTATGTTGTTCACACTAACTAATGCACCTGATGTCTTTATGAATCTTATGAACCGAGTATTCAACCCGTATCTTGATTCAGTTGTGGTTGTATTCATTGATGATATATTACAGTATTCACACTATATAAATGACCAGGGAAACCATCTTGATATATTTTTGAATACATTGAGAGTGCATCACCTCTATACTAATCATTGTAAAATCCACTTATTGATCAATAAAGTCCACTTCTGGGGTCATATCAACTATGAGTCAGAAGTTCCAGTTGACTCAAACAATGTGAGGTTTATGGGTTCTTGATAGAATCTGAACAACTTATTTGAAACCAGGAGTTTCTTGGGGATTACTAAATATTACAGATTCTTCATTTAGAATTTATCATGCCTTACAACACAACTTAAAGGCTTTAAAAAGAAGGGTCTGAAATTCGAATGTTCTGAAGCTTGCGAAGCAGGATTTTTGAAGTTGATGGGATGACTAAATTCAGTACTGATAATAATTCTTCTATATCTTGGAAAGGACTATACATTATACTGTAACACAACAGGTTTTGGGAATGGATCCGTTCTAATTTAGGAAGAGTGACTTGTTTCCTATGGTTCTTGTCTGTTATGGCATCATGAGTGGAATTAACCTATGCATGAACTCGAGCATGATTCCATTTTCCAATACTTATGTTGTTGGATACATTATGTTTTGGGAGATCATTTAGTGATATTCATATACCACAGAATCCTCAAATATATCTTCAATCATTAGGATCTAAATATCCAGGAGTGTAGATGGGTTGAGTACCAACAATATTTTGATTTCTAACATTCCAACACCCTAGGAAAAGGTAATTTAGTAGCTGATGCTCTGAGCTAGAAGAATCAAACTTGGGTGGTTTGGGATACCATGATAAATAGATGTTGATGGAATTATTCTTAGAGACATACATTGAGGTTTAAGAGGACCATGGTCAGACTATTCTCTTAGCTTTAGTGGGGACATATTCTCTTCTGGAATGAGTAATGTCAAGATAGCTATTTGATCCTGAAGTCCTTGTCCTATGAGAAACTTTCTCATATGAAACTACATATTTTGGATGGTTAGTTGATGGGAATGATAATCTATTATTTCAGGGGCATGTATGGGTCCCAAAAAATATTATAGAGGAGATGAAGAGTAGTTTCCATGCCTCAACCTGGGTGGTTCACCTCGATGTCACCAAAATGCATCGAGATCTATAACATAAATATGATTGGGCTAGAATGAAATGTTTGATATCCGTTTTCATCACTCAATGTTACACTTATCAACAAGTGGAGGATGATCACTTGTGTATGGTTTGGATTCTTTATCCAATTTCCATTCTTGAGTCAAAACAGGATGATGTTTTGATGGACATCATGACTGGTCAACCCAGATCAACCCATGGAAAACACACAATGTGGGTTGTCACTGATTTCATAAATGAGGTAAAACACTTCTTTTCTATCTGAGAGATCTTCACAGTTGATGATTTAAGAAGGGAATACATTAACGAGGTGGTACTTCTTCAGGGAGAACCACATTCTATCATTTTGGATGGATATTCCTTTTTCACATGACGATTATGGTAGGGGTTATATGTCACACCCGCCTCTTTTAAATTATTTTATTTTATCAATTTTTCTTGGTATCAGAATATAGTTTTACATCTTTGTTGGGAACTTGGGTTTTTTAGTTGAGTTATAGACTTTAAACTTGTTAATAGTTTTAAGGCGTGATTGGTTTTATGTTTCCACTTTCAGTTTTTTTTGTCTTGTTAGTTGTTTTTCTAACTTTTATTTCGGGTAAATTGTTCCCATGTAATTTTTTGATACCCAGGCACTTGATTCATCCCATGGGGATAGGGAACGCCCCATCGACCTTGGTGCGGACTGGGTCAGGCACCGGGTCGGATGGAGACCCGACCTGGTTCGTGAAAAAATGTTATCAGAGGATGTTTTATCTCATGGGTCATGTTCTTTTTGGGATAGAGTTATTTTAGACCAATGTTACGTGTTTCATAAATCGACGTTCTATTTATGATGAAGGTGACTGGATAGTACACCCCTTGGCAGCACTAGAGTTTCCAAGGTATATTGAGGTCTGTTGAGTCTTTGGTCATTGTGATTAGTCTTACTTAGGGGAAATGAAAACGGAGCAGGGTTAGTGGTCCTAGTGAGTTCGCAGGGTCTGGAAATCCATGTGGATCTGGGGACACTATCCTAGAATACCATCTATGGTGGTGGCGTGACTGGTGTATGCCCGCCAACCATATGTTCTAGTCACCCGCTGACACAATTTTTCTCTTGTATTGTTCCTCGTCTCTTTGTTTTGGGATCATGGGTATTTGGTTTTTAAGTAAAAATGTTTTGTTCTTGAAAACAAATGTTTTGAAATGAAGCGCTTTAATAATAAAATGATGTGTAAGGTTTGGAATGTTTGGGTTGAATGTTTGGTTTTGAAAAATGAAAATGGCCCGGTTTTGATTCTTGGTGTTATCAAGGGAAACCACATGCCTGAGACTATATGGAAAGAGAAATGGTTGTTGGCTCGAGTGGATGGGTTACTGGATGGACATGAGGTGGGTGTTGGTGTGTCATGGGAACATGCATGTGTGCAATCTATGGGACACCATTGGTGTTTGTGCAACCCACCAGTTGGGTTCATTTTCCGAATGTTTTGTTAATGGAAAATTTGGTGTTTTTAAATAACTAGTGATTGTGTGGTGTGTCCTTATGTTTTGGAAATGTCGTATGTGAGGCGTTTCGAGCTGAGGATCCTTTTAGACTGATTTTTGTCCCATTTTAAATCTGTATTCGTAAGTTGGTGTGCAAGCATGTGGTTAATGAATTATTTTGAAAAGTGCTTCGGGAATTCCTTGCAGTGGTTCCCACTACATGTTTAGTGTTCGTTTGTGGTATGTCTTTCCCATTGGACCAGTTTGACTGGGTCCATGGTTTTCTTTATTAACTAGTGTAAGCCCCCATAAAGTGTTAACATGCAATTGATATGTGTCCATAGGTAATTCTCTGTTGGCCAACCCTCCAGTTGATTAATGTGAGGACTCGCTGTTTTTAGTGATAGTGCTAAGTTTGTCCCTTATCCGTTTTGGTTAAGCGGATCCTATCACAATGGGATGAAATATGTGAGAGGAGTTGAAGGGAGCTTTAGTCTCTATGAGTTGTCTTAGTTGTCAGGTATGAAGTTTGACATCATTGTGTCTGAAGGACCCCCTAGAAGCGGTGAAAGGAATTCTAGCAGGGAAGGGTGAAGGCTGTTCAGAATTATCTTTGCTGACCGATGTCTTGAAAGGTTTTTAGTGCTTACATGAGCCGTGAGGGTCATGTTTGGTGAAGATTTCATCATGAGATATCTTTAAGAGCAAAGGTGGGTTTCGTGGAACCCTTCGACAATCCTTGTTTTCATAGGAGTGCGTCTTCCTCTTGAGGAGTTTTGATTTTTCTATCAAAAGAGGAGTGTTTGTCATGTGTCTTCCTTTCTTAAGTTTCTTGATTAAGGAGAAGAATTTATTCATGTGCATAATCTAAACCCATGTTTTCATGTGTGTGTGTCATGATGATGTAGTTGGATGTCGTGGTGTGTGGTGTTTGATGTTGTGTGTCGGCTACAGTGTGGTTGCATGTGACACCAAAAATGAGAATCTTTGTTCGAGAGTGTTCAATTCCTGATTGTGAGGCGGAAGATGCTTCAAGCATCAGGGCTCTAGTCATAGGCCTCAGAGTTAAGCAAGCGCATGGTTAGGAACCCCGAGAGTGTATGATATCACAACATTATTTCTATCACCGGTATGTAAAGGCAATTTAAATTGTTTTCTGTGGCTATTCCGTTCTGAACTAACCGTCTGGCTGCATAAGGTTTCTGTGACTATGTGGAGGCATGTTCGTCTTGTTACCTTCAAGTCCCGGTGGTTGCGTCCCACCGAATTTAATTGATTTTAGTTCTCCGTACGGGGGGTCTTTTGGGTAAATCAATCTCAAATTTTAACAGTACACATCCAGGGATGTGAAGAAGCTGGCTTGTCTTGGGTCATGGTTTTGACACATCCGTAGTTGGGCCCCACCCTCCCCGCCCCATGGAGTGGGGTGTTTGGTCACCGTTGGGATGTTTTTTTTAATGTTTTGTATCTTATTTCAGTTCTAATGGTGGGGAGACCCATGATGGGGCTCACAAAATTGTCTCTGGAATTAAACGGGATGACCTTTTTCATAATAGTGGTGAGTCCACCCATTCCTCACCGTGTCAGTTTCTAGTCTCGCCTTGGGAGTTAGTAGATTTCAAATGGTGGGGATCCCTTTTAGGATTTCCCCATGTTGGCCTTTTTGGTCCTGTTCAAAGATGTTACTTGGTATTAGGTGATAAGAGTGTTCTTGGGATATTATTTGATCTAGTTTGTTCTTTCCAAACAAAAAAGCGGGGTTTTCGTTCTATGGTACTTGAGGTGTTTCGGTTTGTGAGGTTGGTGTCTGTGGGTTCAAGATTTCATTTTCTAGAACAATTAACTGGACGCATTCTAGCACTTTAGGGTGGGTGACACATATCAAAAAGTCCTTTTTACAAGTTTCATGAGTTTTTCATTTTAGTCACATTCTTTGAGCATGATGTGTTTTCCTATTTTCGCTTGTTTTCATAGGGACCCTCTTTGAACCTTAAGGGGGTTTCGTTTTCTTCTTTAGGGTTCAGTCTTAGTTGTGGCTTTCTTGGGATGAAAAGCTCTATGGTGGGGAGAATTGTCACACCCGACTCATTTACATTATTTTATTTTATCAAATTTTCTTGGTATCGGAGTCTAGTTTTCCATCTTGTTGTGCACTTGGGGTTTTTAGTTGAGTTTTAGACTGTAAACCTATTTATAGTCTAAAGGCATGTTTGGTTGTCGGTTTCCAGTTTTAGTTTGTTTTTATTGTTAGTTTTTTTCTAAATTTTATTTTTGGTAAATCTTTCCAATGTAATATTTCGATACCCGTGCACTTATGCCAGCCCGTGGGGATCGGAAACCCCCCTCAGGCCTTGGCGCGGACTAGGTCATGTGTTAGGTCGGATGGCGACCCAGCCTGGTTCATGACCAAAACCCAAAGGTGTATGTACGTTGTGAGCCAAAATCCCTATAGGATGTCACCCAATTAAAAGGTTCCCCGCATAACTATTAAATGCCATATACATTTGCAGTTTTAACTAAAGAAAATAAGTAAATTCTTGAACCGTTTTAAATAAAATGGGTTTTATGAAAAATAGTTTCAAATGGAACAACTTAAATTAAAAAGAAACACACACCCTTACATTTTAAAATAACCAGTATGGAACACCGACGAGTGTAAAGTAACCAATGAGCACCAAAATGGGAGAGGCCTCGTGGGTGTTAGCTATCTTGGGCCCCTAGATCTCGTGTCTTGGTGAAACGTGGCATAGAAGGCCATGACCCTCAGAAAACGTGTCTTAGAAGGCCATGACCCTCATAAAATGTGGCTTAGAAGGCCACAACCCTCAGAAAAGCATATGTTCCGTTAGTGTTGTAATTTTCAGTGCTGCCAGTGAAACTGGGTCGTGTTCTTTTGGGATAGAGTCAGTGTATACCAAAGTTATGGGTGTTAGAACTCGACGTTCTACTTACGAGCAAGGTTCCTGGCCAGCACACCTCGTGGTGGGACTCGAGGTACCAGGATAATTTGAGGTCTGTTGAGTCTTTGGTCCTTGTGGTTTGTCTTGTTTAGGGAAAATGAGAAGGGAGTAGGGTCAGTGGTCCTAGTGAGATCTCAGGGTCTGGAATGCCATGTGGAGCTGGGGACGCTGTCCTAGAATACCCTCTATGGTGGTGGTGTGACTGGCGTATGGTCGCCAACCGTATATTCTAGTCACCCGCTGACACAAGTTTTCTCTTACGTCATTCCTTGTCTCTTTGTTTTGGGTTCATGGGTATCTATTTTTTAAGTAAAAATGTTTTGGTATTGAAAAAAAATGTTTTGAAATGAAGCGCTTTGAAAATAAAATTATGTGTAAGGTTTGGAAAGTGTGGGTTGAATGTTTGGTTTTGAAAAATGAAAAGGTTCCGGTTTTGATTCTTGGTGTTCTCATGGGAAACCTCATGCATGAGAATATATGGAAAGAGAAATGGTTATTGGAATGAGTGGATGGGTGCCTGGATGGACATGAGGTGGGTGTTGGTGTGGCACGATAACATGCATGTGTGCGATCTATGGGACACCATTGGTGTTTGTGCAACCCACCAGCTGCGTTCATTTTCAAAAAGTTTTTTTAAGGGAAAATTTGGTGCCTTTAAATAACCAGTGATTTTGTGGTGTGTCCATATGTTTTAGAAATGTTGGATGTGAGGCATTTCGAGCTGAGGATCCTTTTTGACTGATTTGTGTCTCATTTTAAATCCTTATTCTTAAGTTGGTGTGCAAGTGTGTGGTTAGTGAATTCTTTTGAAAAGTGCTTCAGTAATTCCTTATAGTGGTTCCCACTGCTTGTTTAGTGTTCATTTTTGGTATGTCTTGGCAATTGGAACAGTTTTAATGGGTCCATGGTTTTCTTTATTAACTAGTGTATGCCCCCATAAAGCGTTAACATGCGATTGAAGTGTGGCCATTGGTAATTCTCCATTGGCCAACCCTCTAGTTGATTAAAGTGAGGACTCTCCCTTTTTAGTGAGAGTGATAAGTTTGTCCCTTATCCTTTTCGGTTAAGAGGATCCTCTCGTAGTGGGATAACAGACGCGAGAGGAGTTTAAGGAAGCTTTTGTCTCTTTGAGTTGTCTTAGTCGTCAGGTATGAAGTTTGACATCGTTGCGTCTGAAGGTCCCCTTGGAAGCGGTGAAAGGAATTCTAGTAGGGAAGGGTGAAGACGGTTCAGAATTTTCTATGATGACCGATGTATTTAAAGGTTTGTAGTTTTTACATCGTCCTCAAGTTTCATGTTTTGCGACGTCTGTATCGTGAGATCTCTTGAAGAGCAATGGTGGGTTTCATGGAACCCTTTGATAATCCCATTTTTCATAGGAGTGCATCCTCCTCTTGGGGAGTTTTGATTTTTCTATCAAAAGAAGAGTATTTGTCACATGTCTTCCTTTCATAAGATTATTGATTAAGGTGAAGAGGTGATGCATGTTCATCATCTAAACACATTTTTTGGTGTGTTTGTCATGATGAATTATTTGGATGTCGTGGTGTGTGGTGTATGATGGTGTGTGTCGGCTGTAGTGTGGTTGCATGTGACACCAAAAATAAGAAGCTCCGTTCGAGAGTCTTGAATACCTGACTGTGAGGCAGAAGATGCTTCGAGCCTCAGGGATCCAGCCATAGGCCTCGAAGTGAAGATGGAGCGTAGTCAGGAACCCTGATAGTGTATGGGACCCTGACTTTATTTCTGTCACCGGTAAGTAAAGGCAATTTAAATTGTTTTCTGTGGCTGTCCCGTTGTGAATGAACTGTATGGATGTGTAATATTTCTTTGACTATGGGTAGGCAAGTTTGTCTTGTTACCTTCAAGTCCTAGTGGTTGCATCCCACTGAATGTAATTGCTTTTAGTGCTCTGTATTGGGGTCTGTTGGGTAAATCAGTCTCGAATTTGAATAGTACTCATCCAGGGATGTGAAGATGCTAGCTTGTCTTGGGTTGTGGTTTTGAAGCCCTGGTAGTTGGGCCCCACCCTCCCCTCCCATTTTGGTGGGGGTGTTTAGTCACCGTTGGGAAGTTTTTTTAAAGTTTTGTATCTTCTTTCAGTTCTAATAGTGGGGAGACCCACGATGGGTCTTTAAAAATTGTCTCTGGAATGAAACGGGTTTGCATTTTTCATAATAGTGGGGAGTCTGCCCAGGCCTCACCATGTCGGTTTCCAGTCTCGCCTTGGGCGTCAGTAGATTTCAAATAGTGGGGAGCCCCTTCGGGCTCTCTCCATGTTGTACTTTTTGGTCATGTTCCAAGATGTTACTTGGTAGTATGTGATAAGAGTGTTCGTGGGATTTTATTGGATCTTGTTTGTTCTTTCCAAAAAAATGGTGGGGTTTTCATTTTATGGTACATGAGCTGTTTTGGTTTGTGAGGTCAGTTTCTATGGGTTCAAGAGTTCATTTTCTAAAACAATTAACTAGAGGCATTCTATCTCATTAGGTTGGACGACACATATCAAAAAGTCTTTTTATGAGTTTCTTGAGTTTTTCATTTTAGTCACCTTCTCTGAGCACGATGCATTTGCCTCGTTTCTCTTGTTTTCATAGGGAACCTCTTTGAACCTTAAGGGGGTGTAGTTTTCTACTTCATGTTTCTGTCTTAGTGGTGGCTTTCTGGGGACAGAAAGCGCTATAGTGGGGATAATTTTCACACCATCCTCTTTTACATTATTTTATTTTATCAATTTTTCTTAGTATCAAAGTCTAGTTTTCTATCCTTTTTGTGCACTTGTGGTTTTTATTTGAGTTGTAGACTTTAAACCTATTTCTAGTTTAAAGGCATGTTTGGTTGTCTATTTCCAGTTTCAGTTGATTTATCTCTTTTGTTGTTTTTCGATCTTTTATTCTAGTTAAATTGTTCCAATGTAATGTTTTGATACCCATGCACTTGTACCAGCCCGTGGGGGTCGTGAATGCCCCTAGGGCCTTGGCGGGGACCGGTTCGGGCACCGGGTTAGATGGAAACCCAGCCTGGTTCATGACATTATAGAAAGCCTTCAGTATGTAGGTACTTTTGAGAATAGAATATCACCCTCAGACAGATGGATATATGGAGCATACAATTTAGGTTCTAGAGGATATGATCGATATGTTTATTCTAGAGCATTGGGGTTCATGGGAGAATCACATATCCTTCATCGAGTTTGCTTATAACAGAAGCTTCTCGGATTCCATTGACATGGATCCCTATGAATACTTGTATATTAGGATTAGTCCCTCACCTATGTGTTGGATAGAGGTAGGTGTGCAGCTGTACATGGGACTCATATTGTTCAAGAGAATTCAAAGCATGTCCAACTGATCAGGAAACACATATTGACAACTCATTCTAGATAGTAGTATTATGCAAGGAGATACTGACAACCTCTAGACCTTGAGATCAGATATTGGGTTTTCTTGAAAGTCTCACCCAGGTTGGGGTATATACATATTCGAATGAAAGGTAAGATATCACCAAGATTCATTGGACCCTTCGAGGTTGTGAAGCATGTCAGACTAGTGGATTGCCAGTTGGAACATCCACTGAGATACCAGTCCATGAGCGATGTATTTCAGGTATCCCAGATTTAAGAATTTTATACAGACCCTTAAAGTGTCATTCTGCTTGATGAGGTGGATCTGGTTATTGATGCTTCCTTCATGGAGTAACCGGTTCATATAGTTGACCAGAGCATGAAGACACTCCAAAGAAGTTATGCTACTCTTGTATGGGTGTCATGGTTTCACAAATAAGTACATAATGAGACCCAAGAGTGGGAAGCTGATATACAATCATGGAGTATGTAACTCTTGGATGATAGTACATATTTACCTTTAGAATGATTACTCGGGGACAAGTAACTACAAGAAGGGGAGGTTGTAACGACCCGAATTTTGAATATGGTTCAGATTGTTGGTTTTTGGTTTGGAATCCTTATTTTTATCATGGTAAATGTATTTTATAGACTAGGGAAGTACCATGGAGATTTTTTTTGGATAAGAGTTTGAAGGTTCGGAAAACATGGTTGCAGTGTGGGCCTCATATTTTATGTAAATAGTGCAATCCGGACCACACGATTTGTTTGCAACCATGTGGAATACATGAACGATGGTGATTCCTACTGGTGATAGGATAAAATATTTAATTCATTGGTGTTTCATTGTTTATAAATACTGTGCATAAAACATGAATAATTCTTTTTGGGAAATAATTACCATTTCCCCCCACTTAAACCCTTATTTTATTTTCTTCATTTCCCTTGGTTTCCCTTAGACATGACTAGTGGCCTCTTACTCTTTGATTTCTCAAAGTCCAAAAACTTTTTTTTGAGCCCGATTATCCTTTTCATTGTATGATCTTCAATATTTCAAAGGCATTGGATCCCTTGTGTTAAGGCTCCCTAGTCTCTCTCGTCCTATATATTTTCTTCTTTCCATCTATAGTGCAATTTGAATTTAGGCTCATATTCCCTATATTCAAGGCATTTGACTGGAACCCATATATCTTCCAACCTTCTTCGAATATGAGTCGGATATCAAGAAATGAATTTTATATGTCCCTAATGTAGGTGGTCACATAGTGATTCATTTGTGTTTTTTCTATTTCATATTTATTCCATCATTCCATGAGCTGAACTTTTCTGAGCTCCTTTGTTGTAATAATTCCTTCGTGTATAATTGAGTCTATTGTGTTGACATTGGATAATTGAGTCATTATTTGGGGTTTAGACATCACCCTTACACTATATTTACACCCTTAGGTGTTCTACCTTGAAAATGGCCTTTTGGGCCAAATGGTTCAAAATACATGGCACTCCTAGCTTGACTTTTAACTGAAATAGCCTTTGAATCATGTGTAATTGATGTATACCACGGAACCTCAATTACAATTGGAATCTTTTGAATTATAATTTTCGAAATGGGTTGGTGAGTATTTGACAATGATCCCTTAGACTTGACACGTCAAATGAATTTTACATGTTTGAAAAAATGGATGGTTATCTTGTATATGTTGGCCAGGGCATGATAGAT
Source organism: Viscum album (assembly GCA_963277665.1). Classification (NCBI taxonomy): domain Eukaryota; kingdom Viridiplantae; phylum Streptophyta; class Magnoliopsida; order Santalales; family Viscaceae; genus Viscum; species Viscum album. The sequence goes on along the minus strand of OY728127.1, from coordinate 559,986,587 downwards.
TTAACCTATAAAATAAATTTGTCTTAATGGAATGATTTCAAGGGATGGAATGGACTTGACCTTGTTGGGTTTAAATTTAAAGGCAATAAATTAATGGTTTGTTTGTTTTGTGAACATGATATAAGGACAGTGACCCCTTGCCTTTGATTGTGCCTTATATAAAATGAGTAAGGATTTGTGGGATTCCTTGAGTGGTTTGAGATTGCTGATATATTGTGAACAATCTGTATATACATTAATTGATGAGAGTAATTTTTACAATATGACATATAATTAGGTGTATTGGTGGGAGGTATTCTTATGCTACTCCTGTTATGATATAAATTTTTGGGTGGGGGGATTTATTACCCAAAACCATCTATGAAAAACATTAATAGATGGGAGGAATTATTAACCCAGGACAATATTAAACTATATATATACATGTATGTATGATATGAATTCTCACACTATACTAGTTATAACATATATAAATCTAAATATATATATGGAGACTTGATTAGACATACCACCTTTGACTTGAAGAAGGTAGACCCTCCATGTATCCTTTAAGAAACTGAGTATAAGGTTATTTATTTATTCTTCACTATTTTACTTAACATCCTTATTTCCAATTTCTTACTTATGAGAACCAACACAGATTACACGTAGACACCGTTTGTGGTGGCCTACTGATATTTTTACCCAAAACACTACTTAGGATGACTTTGGAACCTAATAAGATTGTTTTCTTATAAGTATGGATAGGGGTAAGAACAACACCTCAATATTTTGATTCACACTAATTAGTTGGATCTTAGGAGTAGAGGATCGAGCATAGGCTAGATATTCTATGGAGAAACCTTTGACATTCAATATCTTTTTTACTTTTTTTAGAATTCCAATTTCCTGCATAATATGTATTTTTTACTATAATTTCATGCATACATTTTCTTATTGGACATTTACTATGAGTATTTTTCAATAATATTATGTTATTCAATCTTACTCTGTATCTGTTTGTGCTTCCATTGTTTACTGCATCTGTCTGATTGTTATCTTTCTGTTACTGTTTAGTATCTGATGAAACTATTGTGTTACTCTGAAATGGGTGTTTACTCTCCCTATTGTACTATCTATACACACCATATACTAGTCGTCATCCCTTGGCTTATAGGGAGATGCACTAGGGGTCTTATGGCAAACAGGTCGCGGGACACAAGTTAAGTGGAATCTGGGTCTTGGACATCACAAATCACACAAGTTTTTTCACACTTTATTGGGATACAAGAATATGTTTCCCCAAATTATAATAGAGAATGTTTCATCCATATTATTTGGTTGCAACAACTCACAAGGGATATGTATTCTTCTTTGACAATAGAAAGTGCAATAAATTTTTTATTATTATTACTCCATGAGATGAGGTATTTTCACAGTAGATGGAACGTTTTAATATTACTTCTATTGTCTAATTGTAATCCTCTAAAATTATTATGAAAAAACAAAGTATGTTAAAAAGTTGTTTCTTTATGATATAATAATCCAAGGTTATTATATCCTTAAAAATATTGGAAAATCCATTTATGATGTATAAAATTTGTTTCATCAGAATTTTTTGAAAATGAGAACAAAGGCATAGACTAAATATGATATCTAGTGTGGTAACTGTAAGGTAAGGTATGCTTCAAACCATACTTCTATAAAGTTAATTGTCAAAATAATTTTCAAATTCATCCGATGTAAGATTAAAATTTTTACTCTTGTATGTTATTATATACTTTTCATGATCCGTTCCAAACTTATTTTAATTTTTATTGGTATATTTACCTTAGTTTTAAAAAGTTCCATCAGTATTTTGGGAAATTTGATAACCAAGAATGGATTTGAGTTCTTACATAAAACTCATTTCAAACTCTTTATTCATTAAATTAGAAAATTTATTACGAAGAGTTTAATTTTTTAAGATGAAAGTAATTTTATCAACATAAAGTCTAATGATTAATAAATCATTTGAAAAATTGTTGAGAAAATGTGTACAATCATGTTTTTACCATTTTTAAATCAGTTGATAAAAGGAATTTAGTTAAACTCTCATAACAATACTAAAGATATTTTTTAAAACCATGAAGTTATTTAGTAAATGTGAAAAAATGATTGGGAAATTTTTGATTTTCTGAAATTGGTTGCTGATCGACAAAAAAATTTATAAATAAAATCATTTAGAAAATAACTTTTTATACCCATTTCAAAATAATAATATAAAAATGATCAATGAATGAGAAAAATATTCTAACAGACTTTAGTAATTAAATGTTTGAAAAGGTTTTACTATAATCATTACCTTATTCTTGATTATATAATTTAACAATAATTCAGGATTTTTTTGGGATGATAACTCCTTGGTCATAATGTTTTTTTTCAAAAACCAACTTAGTTCTAATAATAGAACGAATATGAGGATGTTCCAAGAGAGTCCAAATGTTGTTCCTCTAAAAAAATTTTAACGACTATTGAATGGAAATTATTTAATTCTTATCATTAATATAACCATTAAGGGTTAAGGTGCATGGTGAGAAGGAAAATCTTGATGTTCAACCTCATTTAAGACTGACCATATAGTATTATTTCTAGATTGTAATTCACTAATAACATTCCTAAGGGGATGTTATTTGGATTAAACATATGACTTAGGTAATTTATTAGACACTTCTTCTTGAAAATATTGTATTACTTTAGAATTTTGAGTTTTAGGAATGGTCAAACTAGGCCAGTCAACATCATCATCACTTTGGAGATATGTTTCAAGAAGATTCTCATCCAATTATATGTGAATTGATACTTATATTATATTTATCCTCTTATAGAAAACTATATAGGATTTAATTGAGTATGAATACCCACAAATGATACCTTTATCATATTTGTGATCAAAATTTCAAATATTGTCCTTGGAATTGAGGATAAATCATTTATAACTAAAAACATTAAAGAAACCAACATTATAATTTTTTTCTTTTCGATGATCATAAGGGGTTTTAACTTAGATGGGTCATATGAGAAAAAAATTAAGGATGATGAAATACATATTGACCACATTAGTCCGAAATAATTTTGTGAGGCTAAAATCATTCTGGGGAGTACTAGAAATTTCCCAGATGGACCTACATAATCTTTCAAAAACCATATTTTTTTTGAGGTTTTCTAAGAGTAGTGAATGGGTGATGATAACCTTGAGACACAAAGATCTCATAAAATTAATTTTTATAAAATTATAAACCATGGTAACTTTTAATGGAAAATATTTTATAGCTTTTCTCAGTTTTTACTTTCCTGGAAAAGTTGATAATAAAATTACAAGAGTAATTTTTATGTGCTATGAACAAAACCCATGTAAATCTATTATAGTAATCTATAATTACAAAGGTTTAATATTTACATCTAATAACAAAAACATGAGAAGTTCTGAAAATATCAAGGTGGAATAGTTCCAAAACATTAAAAGAAGAAACAACCTTTTTATTTTAAAAAGGATTAGTGTTTCTTTCCAAGTTGGAAAGGTTCACAAACCGAGATATCTTTGAAATATTTTTTTTGTAAATCTCATAGTAGTCATTTATGGTTTATCTTGACAAGAGAGTAAATATTAGAGTGTCATAAGAAATGATGGAAAATATTAGATTCATTATCTTCTGAAAATAATCACTTAAAATTTTAACTTTATAATATACTTTAAATCGATAATATAATTTTGTTGTAAACAGGATGTTGGAAATAAAATCACTCCTTTAGAACAAAACACCATTTCAAAAATAATATTTAAAAGTAATTATAAAACTCATATAATTTTTTTGACTAATTCATATTAAATTATACTTACACCCATTTAAAAATAAAAAAAATTTAGTTAGAGTAGATTTAAAGAACCAGTCGCACCCTACTAGTAATTTTACCTTCTAAATATTCTATAAATGTGATATATTGTCCTTAAAAATTTTCATGATGACTAAATTCATAAAGATCACCACAAATATGTCTCATGAACCATTTAACCATATATAAGGTAACTTCTCATGTTTTTTGACAGAATTTGTTATAAAAAATTAAGATAGTAATTATTTTGGAGCGCATATCTTAGGTCAAATAAAGTTATCAAACAGACCTTGGAATCCAAAATTATTTAGAATAAGTTTTCCATTAGAAACATGAGATTATAGATGAATGATATTTTTTTATCATATATATAATTTTTAAAATTGAATTCATAAATATGATGAAAAATTTATTACAATTGTAAAATTTATTTTGGGAAGTTCCTTTTAAAAAAATTTCCTTTTATAATTTTCGAGAAAACTAGATTTTTTGGAAAACAATCCTAGAATTACTATTAGTAAAATGATGTTATCCAAATGTTTTATTCAAGGTTTTTTTACCTTGTGTAAAACAAGAAAGATTATTTTGTATATTTTTTTTTGAAATTCAAAATTCTCAACATTCAGTAGTTATTTTATTTTTAAATTCATATCATTGTTTTCTTTTAAAATTTGATCTTTTTTAAAATAAAGAAATTTTTAACTATTTTTATGATCATTAAATTTTGAAACATTTAAAAAAAATTAAAGTTTATATATAGATTAAAGATGTTATTCATAACATAAAGAAGTGGATGGGTAGTTAGGAGAGTAATAATTTGAGAATTCATAATTTACTTTATCACATTTCTTGAAATTAACTATGAGGTGCTTAGGACTTTCTTTAATGGATCATATGTTTGAAGTGAATTATAGATAACAATCCAAGTTTAAAATTTTATATCCTTATTAACTTGCTTCTTATATTTATAATTTTTGTTCAAGGGATATTCTGGCATGATGTGAACCTTATTTTTTCAACAGAAACATATAAATTACATTGATTTTACTTTTTTAATAATTTTGTAATTTTTTTATTATTTATGTACTTTTAAAAAGAAAATAATTTAAAAATTATCAATCTCACTTTTAGAGTAGTTATTTTCTTAAATAAATTTAATTTTTAGTTTCTTTGAACTACCTCAATAAATTTTTTTCTTTTAGTTTCATTGTTTTCTCATGTGTAACGAGAGAACCGATGAGCAAATTTACTGCCATATTTTGATGTCTTTATATTTTTGGATCGTAGTGACTTTAGGTTCCCAATTTCATGGTAAAACCCAAAGTATTTTCTTGAAAAACATTTCTATAGAATAAGGGAAATAATGAACCTTTAGACCATGACAAATATAAAGTGAATTAGTAAATATTTCAGTAATGGTTTCATGGGGATAGATAGAGAAACGTTAAAATTATTTTATAAACATATCTAGTATCATATATTTTAATTTTCATGTTCTTCCATGAGTTACTTCTAAGAGATTCCAAATTTCAGGATTCAGTTTTCTTGTTCAAATTTTATTAAACTAATTTTGATCCTAACCACATTGTAAGGCCTTTATTTCTATCCAGTCTTATTCAAAATAAAAAATATCATCAGGAGTCCATTTATTTTATTTTTTAGTAGTCGGGATATAAACACGAATAAAAATATTCTATATGGGATTACGAATAGATATTTAACAGTTATACATGTGAGTTTTCCAATAATCAAAATAATTACCACAAAAATGGTACATGACCGATAGTGTGTACTTTGGGAGCACAATGGGTGTTTGAAAAATACAATTTGGAAAAAATGTTTCTTCAAAAATATATTAAAGATCTTTTCATTTAAATAGGCTTCAAAATGATTTAGAAAATTGAATTTAGGGCTCCTTTGATACTAAATTTAGTTCATAGTAGGGTAAAATGACATGAGTGGGTGGATTCATTTAAAAATTAAATGTAAATAAAAAATGTATTAAATACTAAAGACATCATTTTTAAAGATTAACGATAATTAAAACCTTTTGAAGAGATAAACAAATGTTGAAAGAACAATGATAAAATAATATTATATTATATATTTTTATGAATAAAAGTAGTAGTGATTGAAAAATAAAATGAGTAAGTGGCTTGATGGATTAAAAAATTGATTAAATGAATGAATCAAAGAGGTAGATAAATTATAAATGGGGATTAAATAAGGCAAAAAAAATTGGCCAGTAAGTTCAATAATAGCACAAGAAGAGACCATACATATACCACCTCAATTAAATGAGGATTTAATTTATTTGTTCCTTTAATTTAATGGAAGGAAAGACACTAAAATTAACTTTTTTTTTTTAGGTTTTAGCAAGAAACCAAAATTACAATTGACACTATTTTTTTAACTGGTATTGCTAGAATCCTAGTGGAGAATAATCCATTTTATTTAAACAGTTATGGAATGAAAACACTATTTCCACACTTTAAAGGTAGTGTGACCCAATAATATATGAATTATGAATATAGAGAAGTCTACATATAACAAATCATATTTTCAACAATCTCAAATCTATCAAAAACATATGAAAACAATAAGTGTGAATAATAAAAATATACAAGTGAGATGACATTACAATAAGAACACGATTTATATTAGAGAATAGATGATTTAGAAAATATATCATTCAATATATAATTGGAGATCATATAATGTTGGTGTTAGAGAATGAATGAGAAGAAATGATTGTTCTAATTCAACTGTATAAGTGGTCTATATTTGGACATCAAATTCCTAAAGAATCTATAATCCTAATAATAAAATGAATCTGTTTAAGACCTAATGTAAGGGGATTTTAAAAAACATAAATATATCCTCAACTCATCACATGTCCATTCACCATGTACAATAATATAGTGAAAAAAATATTGGTTGTTTTGGCCATCATAACGCCCAAAACCATGAGTGTGCTCAGTTTTAGTTACTTGTTTTGGATCGAAATTCAACTTGTTGACCACAGATTCTACAACCATATTGTGATGCAAAAAATCATTCCATTTTCATCAAACACTCCTAGCATCCTAGGAGTAGTCTAGGATATTTTTCTACAGTTTCAAATAAGTTGATCCTAAAATTTTATGATTGGTCATCAATGGATCTCAAAATATATCTCAAAGTGTTAAAAAAGACTAAAAAGACATCTAAAAGGATAGTTAAAGGTTTTTAAAATTTTATAAACACATTTCATAATATTTATAACTACAAATAACTTAAATTAATGTTTTATAAACATTAAAGAGAGTTTAATTTCATTAAATAAAATATGGTCAGATGAACAATATAAGATACATGTAGGGAGATAGTCTCATAAGATGATAAAAGTTAAGAGTAAATATCTATGAAAAATAAAAGGTCTCTAGTTGTACATGATTTATTTGTAAGAATAAAGGAAAATTCATGAAGGAGTGTAAAGAAATATGTATGTCCCCTGAAACGATTTTAGAAAACACAACAATTGAATGTCCTAATGATGTTGTGTTATGGAGTGTGGATAGCTATATAGTGTCTTATATTATATACTAAAGGGAATCTTTCCATTCCATATTGGATAATGTATTATAAAATAAATATATTTTATGGACTTTTGGAAAGGTTCATCTTATAGATGATGAACCCTTATAAATTATGAGAAAGGGTGATATATAGATGAAAAAACAGTTGGAGTTTTCTCATTATAGAGAATAAGAAATATATCCTAGGACAAATTAAGAATATTATTTCAATTTGGTATCATGATTATGTGGGATTTAAAGCCTTATTCACTAGTGCTGCATGGAAAATTACCAAGGAGATATGGTCATTAATTTTTGAGTAAAAAATGTAACCCTATACAACATGACATAAAATTTCATTGAATTTATTGCACTAATAAATTATATTTGGGATTCCCAGTAGTGTCATTTCATGTTTGAAAACATGAGAATGAAGGGAATGAAGGTACTTACAATAAACAGAGTTTTATCATAGATAGATTTGTTGGAAGTTGGCTTGTAAATATTGAATATTTTTAAATAATAAGAAAGTATCTTTTGTAAAAGTATGTACAAAAACAATGATCAGGTAGATATACCTGGTGACCACGGATGTTTGGGGTCATGAACCTAAACATTTCCTTGGAGGAAAAATTTATTATGTCACATTTATTTATGAATGTACATAAGAATGTATGAGTTTAATTTCAAAAAAGAAAATCTAATGTGTTTATCATGTTTTAGAAGTGTAAGACATTTGTAGACATTGATTCATGATCAAAGAGGAAATGCTTGAGGTTTGAAAATAGAGTATTATACGGTAGAAAATATTGAATGGAATTAAGTGATAATAATGGAATTCAGTTGAAGAAGAACCTTCCAAGTACAACACAATATAATCTTAAGGATAAAATAATAAATCTGAAATTAAAGTAATTTTCTATGAGTGTGAGGATATACATATATTTACCCATGAGATTTTGGGAAAAAGTAGTGAATATCGAAACCTATCTCACCAATAGGAATCCATCTACACAAATTAGAGAATTTCTATCTAATGTTCATTGGTTATGAAAGGTAGTAAGTCTCTCTTATTAATCATTGGTTATTTAAAATACATACACATAGATACTAATCTAAGGGAACATATTGATGCTAACTCAAAATCTTGTTTCCTTATTGTCTATGGTGGCAAGGATTTTAGATATCACTTATAAGATAGTGACAACAAGATTATCATCAGAATCTAGAATGAGATATTTAATTACGGATCCATTTATATGGACTGAAATGCAGTTTAAAATGATAGTAAGAATAAATAATTAGGGTGCTGATAATAAGTAGATATTAAAGGCTTGCTGAGAATTTGAAATTGAAACTAGAAGAGCCTAATCCTCAAGTATATTTGAGGATATCAAAAATAGTGAGTAGACTTGTACATAGGTATTCATTATCATTATAGAGTTTTTTATTGATGGATTATGTACATCTAGAATTTTTTTAAAAAGAAATGTAATAAAAAAATTACAGAATGTGAGAGGTACCGGGGAAGAAGTATATTTCTTCATTTCATGAAAATAGTACATGGAAGATAACTCCTTTTCCAATTGGAAATAAGGTAATATAAAATAAATGAATATATGGGGTTATGGGATAACATTATAGTAATAGGAGGTATGTTTCAATACTAGTGGTGAAATTATTTAAATATGACAAAGGTGTGGATTTAACTAAAATATTGTCAATTTTAGTGAAACATACCACCATTTGGGTGGTTTGTATTATTATTGCTTTAGAGGATTTATATCTAGATTAAATTGATGTGAATATTTTGCTCATTCAAATAGGTATAAAGAAGGATATTTTTATAGATAAACCTAATGGATTTATTGATTTCAGAAATAAATACCTGGTGAACAAACTCCAAAAGTGTTTATATGTGTTGAATTAGGATACCAGGGAGTGGAATAAGATGTTTAATTCATTCATGACTAAAATACAAAAAAAAATTAGAATGGTTCAATTTTTTCATTTGAAGTCTATTAATGATGTACATGTTATATTTATTATGTTTGTGGATAAAATGCTCATTATAAGATCATATATACCAAGGATTGATGTGTTAAAAGAGCATTTAAATGAGGAGGTTGAGTAAAATGATATTAGTGAATTTAATAAGATTTTGTGGCTGAAAATAGAAATAAAATTTCAACTAGAACCTTGATGTTTTCATATGTTGACTAAATTTTAATGTTTTATACAAGATTTAGTATACTATAAGAAAGTTTTATTTTTATTCCCCTAGAAATCCATTTTAAATTATCAAAGGGGTAGGAATATAAGACATGATAATTTATTGTGCACATGGAAGAGGTTCCTTATGCATCAGCTATTGGAAGCTTGATGTATGTCATGGTCTTTACCTGACATAACACTTCTCATGTAGTGGGAGTTTTCTGTAGGTACATAACTAACCCTAGAAAGTAATTTTGGGAATATGGGAAGTGGAAAAGTGAGTTATTTTAATTTAATAAAGGAAGTATCTTTATGCTTTGGGAATGAAAATTCATTGCAGCCGTATGTGGATACTGACCATGGAGGTGACTTCGACTAAAGATGGAGTACCACCGGTTTTTTTTACTTGTGTAGAAACTATGCTAAGTTAGATATCTCAATTAAAATAAGTGGTCAATAAATCAACCATAGAAACATTGTAAAAGTTTGTAAAAAAAGTTGAGAATGATATGGTTTGGCTGAAGGACTTCTTGGATGAGCTATATAGAAAGTGAGACAAAAATGTATTTGAATATGAGAGTAAGAATTCCATACATATTATAAAGAGAATCATATTTTATACTCGAATGAATCATATTTATTTAATGTAACACTTTTTCAGAGTCTTAAAACAAGAAGAGATATTTATATTACAAAAAATTAATTGAGCCAAAAATCTGGAAGAACTATTGATGAATCAAGAGGTGATTGGGAAGTTGAGGAACTATTGTGCCTCTATCAGACATCATTGATGAATGTTGGATGAGAAGAAGGATCTAGAATATCACCTAGGGGTCATGTAATGTAATAATATCTAGTATTTCATGAATCCATATATTGAAATTGAATCTTTGATGGGATGGTCCCCATTAGTGTGTAAACAAGAGAAAGAACATAGATTTTGTAAGTTGTATAAAGAAGGAACCATAAAAAGAGGTCATTTGTCAGATCCTGCTCCATGTGGGAGATTACTGGAATGGTGGATCCTATTTAATAATATGAATTTGGGATAATTTCTAGTAGTTCATATTACACCCTAATATACAAATCTTTCAGCACTATAAAAAATCTGACCACCGATGTAGAGCTGATCAGTGACATTAAGGGGTATTGTAGTAGTATGGACTTTGACATGGTCACTTAAATTTAGGTTACTGGAGACACTAATAGTTTACTATAACTCTACATACTTTTAATAACTGTTACTATAGTATATTTGACTTATTATGTGAATTCGACACAATAGATATGTTGGTTAATCTAGCACTGTGTTGATTTATGTTCTCAACTCAAGATTGGGTTTCAATAAATATAATAATTTTTTCTATAACATTATATTAAAATAGTGAATAATTACTCTTCTTTTAAGAGTTAGAGATTATTCATGAACATTGAAAATCTTGGTGTTGTCAAACATCTTCTTGTTCTTTTGTACTTCTATCAATTTCTCTTCTTCTGGAATCGACTATCCTTAGAGCTTGTGGTATATCTGTAAAATATTAGAGTTTGAATGATTCATTTAGAGGATCATCATTTTGAAGATGATATATACTGCTAAATCTCTTCTCAATATTCAATTCAGGTTGAATACTTCTCCAAAACATCAAGGTAAACCTTGAATATTTATTAGATACAATATAATGTGGTTTCCCATGTAGACATATAACTTCCTTATAGTATATATAGGTAAGTTGATTCGGTGACATATCTTCTCAAATAATAATCAATGGACCTGGCTTCCTAGTTTTATCAGCTACTACCCAAATTCAATTATGAACTTTATAAGTAATATTAATTCCTACAAAAAGAATACATGGCTTTGTTATCCCATTTCTATTAAGACATGGGTAATGTTTGCATTATCCCCTCAGATTTTCTAATGTTTAGTAATAACTTGTTGGTAAATGAAGCATCAAGATACATTATCCATAATATCCCATTTCATTTTTTCCCACTAAAATTTCTCTTTGATATTTCTATACATATTTATGCTCTTAGGATGGATAGAGAATAATGACTTATGTATATCACCCAATAGCTCCTTATAAAATTATATTGTTTAAGGGACACAAATTCATTTCCAAAATCTTATAATTTCTTCATTATTATATTTGAACATGGTAAGATTCCTTAAATTCTCTTTTAGGTCTACATCCCCCTCTACACCTTCTTGATCTTCACATGGATGGATGATCGAGTATTCTTTTAGGGAAAATAAGATTTTTCCATTTACCTAATTATTTCAAGGTATATCCAAGAAAATACATGAGTATTTGGCCTCTTTAAATCCTCATCACGGATAAGGGACCATGATCCTTCATTCATAGAGCATCATCCACATTGTTTCCCTTCCCACGGTGGTAATGTATTGGGATTTCATATTCAATGATCAAATATGACCATCTCATTTGGTGCATATTCTACTCCTTCTATATGAATATGTTTATTTAGTTCTTAGGATCAGTTTATATATCACACTTTTCATCATAGAGATAATTCCTCTATATATTTAATACAAATATTACCTTATCTATCTCTAAATCATGAATAGGGTATTGTTTCTTATAAATCTTCAATTGATGTGAGACATACACTACCAATATGTCATTTTTCATGATGAAACATACAAATAACTTCTTTTTTTATTCACTATATGTCAAAAAAAATATTCTCTATTATATATTAGTGTGAGTACATGTGTAATTACCAACCTCATCTTTAACTCCATGAAATTTTCATCACACACATCTATCATATGGAACTTGAACCCCTCCTGAGCTAACCTGACTTATTAATTTTATAATCATGATAATTTCTTCACAAAGTGTTGATAATATCCATCCTATATGATAAAACTATAGATTACTTTTAAAATTATTAGTCGGTTCCATTTATCAATAAACTTAATTATTTAAGGATCCATAGTTATACCCTCTCTTATGATTACATGACCCAAGAAAGATAATTTCTATAGAAAAAATTCATACTCTCTAAATTTTACTTACAATTATTCTTTTCTAAAGGTTTTCAATTCAATCCTCAAATGATCTTCCTACTCTTCCATTTTCCTGGAATATATGATAATATCATCTATAAATACTATCAAAAATAGATCAAGGTAATTTCTAAAGACAATATTAATCATATTCATAAAGATAAAATGTAATTTTTAAGTGTAAATAGTATCACTATGAATTTTTTGAACCTTTAAGACTTGAATTGTATTTTTTTCAATAAAGGGTTAATACTTATTGGGTATGAAAGAGATGAAATTAGGAAGCATAGAGAATTATTATTCTTTATGTTAACTCGGACAATTATTGTACCTTTCTTAATTCTCAAAGAATTATTTTAATAGTATTTGGTGTAAGTAAATTTTTCACTTAAATTGAGAATGAAGATGATCCATCTAATGGTTCTTCAAATTATTTAATGTTTTAGGAAGATAAATAAATTAAATTAAATATTGTTATTAATTTATGAGTATTTTTTACGAAGACCATGAAAATATTTATTTTAATGTGGAATATTTTATGAAGTCCATTAAAAATATAGTTATATATAAATTTTTTCACGATGATTAATTTTCACAAGAAGGATTTTAATTGGTTTGGAAATTTTATACTTGTACTTATAAATTTTACTAATGAATAAATGTGGGAGTTCGTAAAAATATGGCTTACCATAACCCCACATCAACACCATGTTGGACCATGGGTCAACCACATGGGAGGTACACTGACCAAGTAGGCTCATGGTGGAATGGGTGATAGTGCCTACATAGAGGAAAGAAGTATATGATTGTTAATAGTTCTTATAGAGTACAAAACGACTTGTTCAGGTAGGCTCTAGATACACATTATAGGGATGCACTATAGCTTGAGAGAGAGACACATTATAGGGATACACTATAGCTTGAGGGAATTTGAGAAGTGTTCCTAGTGACGACCCCAATTCTAGCATGAGGGTGAAGCAGAAATAAATAATTTATTAAGTGGAGAGTGGGAATTATGAATTTTGATATTGGATTAGGAGCGCGTGTTACTATTTATCTATTTAAAAAACATATGGAAATGTTTCTACTATTCGATCTTCTCCGATATGAAGATATTTCAGCATCCACATCATCATCTTATACCTCATAAATTAAGAAGTAAACAAACACATGATGTTCTTTATATCACACCATTCTTGATCAATGATATGAAAACCACTTCCACGACAAATGATATCTTGAGATAAAACTCCACGGACCTACTTTAATGCAATAATAATCTTTTATGCATGTTTTCATTTCAATAATTTGATGTTTTTAAAAATAAAAAACAAATTTTAGTGGATATTAATGTATCAATAATTAATGGATGATCTTTATCTTTAGAATAGAATACAATCATCATTTCATACATGAGTATCCAAACTCATTAAGGGGGAAAATATGATTATGTGAAGCCTTGATGTCATTCATTTTCACAAAACTCTAAAGATGAAAACCTATATTCAAAAAGTTATGTGATCATCTGGAATTCAAAATAATTATTTGAAATGGAATATGTTTTTTTATTTTGAATAAGTATTGACACATCATGAAATGAGTATCTAACGTGGTGTAATGATGGTGAAACTCACCTATAAATATCAAGGTACCAAGGTTGAGAAACACTTCTCATGTACACACGAGTTCTCTGAAAATTATAGACTCCACATAAATTTCACACTTCACATAGTCTCATAAATGAGAGTTCTATATGCCTCCTTGGGTTTTCAAAGAGGGTTTGTTATCATCATGCCATGTTTCTGCCTTCATGACCATATAATGATGGGTTGATTCCAAGGGTTAGTGTTTGTATCCCACTATGTTTGTTGAAGGAATGGTAATTAGTTCCATTTATAAACCTTATGAGAGCAAATAATTTTTTATAAATCATTTAAACTTACATGAAGGAAGAAATTATATTGTGCTTTTTATAGGGTCATGGGAAGGTAGCGGTGTCTATGTGATACATTAGTGTGATGTTTTTGTACACGATACATTTGATACAATTATATCTTCTTGTACTATTACACAATGTATAAGAAAAATTTCATCAGTACAAGGATACCTAGTGATTGAATCATTTTTTGTATTATAAAGCATAAAAATAAGAAAAAGATAAAATCAATTTATACATGTGCGGATTGCACAATAAGGAATAATTGATAACATCATTCATCAAATGGAGGACACAAAATTTTAATACATGAAATGATAAACATACTTTTTGTATTATTTTCATGATATTTTAGAAAGATGATAAATGGGGATAAAGAAATTTTTTAACATCTTGAAGAGATTTCAGTGGATTATTTTGATATTATAGAGAGTTATTACAGATGTAATTTCTTATAATTATTCAAAAGAGTACTAGGCTTACTTGCATATAGTTTATTGATTTTATTCACCTGTTGAAAAATACTTTTACTGAATATATTCATTCATTATATTGGAAACATCAGTGAGATATCAAAATCCAATAATATCTAATAAGTGAAGATGGTCAAGGCTAGTATTGATTGAAAAATTATTTTCGTTGTTGACTTGAAATACATTAAGGCCAATTTGGACACTACAATGGTTGATAGAAGTAGGTGAATACCAATTCAAATGTGGTTAAGAAGACCATTGATAAAACCAGAGGGATAAAAATGTAAAAGACAATAAATCTTTGGGTGATATATCAATTTGTGGGAGTAAGTATAAAGAACACTAGTGTGATTCCAGTATAATGATTCTATCGGGAGACATCACATTGTAAACATTAGTGATCATGAATTATAAGAGTTTTTTTAGGAATTTTGGGATATTTTCTGTACTTTTATTCAATTTGATTCACCAGAGGAGAATATGTGTCTCAGATCATCCCAAAAATTGTATGAATATAATCATCCACATTCGGGGAAACCCTTATGAAAATCATTGTATCCTTTTTTGTGATTAAATTTTTTTTCATATGAGCGAGGTCCGATTTCAAATAATTATGGATCAAGATATTAATAGATTATACATTTTTATTTGATAATAATAAATTTTAAAAAGTATATCACTGATTCACACGTCCCCCTCTCAGTTAAATATATGAACATGGGATCTACAAGTGGTTTCAGTTCATGAGGTTCCTTATGAAAAGATAAAACCTTCACCAAAGACTAATGAAAGAGTGTATGATTTAGTCAATAGTGTAGAAGTTTCTTTCTTATATGGAAAGAACTATTATAGATGTAATATTTGAATGATTACATATCTAATTTCACAAGTCCTTGATGTCTTTGATATTTTAACAGTTGGTTTTATCATTCCTATAATAGATTCTCCCATAAAATAGGCTGATAAAAAAATTTCTGAAGTTAATGGGGAATCCAGTAACAATATTTTTTCATCCTTTTTTATAAAGTGTTAACTAAGGTGATGAGACTAAAGATTTCCAAGGGGCTGTGTTATAAACATTAGAATTTATATGAATCTAATGTGGAGATCAATGAAGAAAAGCTAAAACTTTGAAAAAATGTGTTTAAAGATATATGAATGGATAATGATGGGATTATTGATTACTAGTTTACCATGGTAGATTATATATTAAGTCATATTAGGACTGTAACATCCCAAGTAAGTATGAATAATAGATATTTTTATTAATGAATTATATAGTGTTTTAGAGGCTTAAAATGAAAATAAATCCAATCTTAAGCATGGAATACACTAATATTCTTAAAACATTGTTTTACTGCCTTTTGATGGCAAACCCTTTTTAAATCTATCTTTTGACAATTTTATAAGCTATATTTGTCAAAATATACTTATTATTTATGATTTGGACATCAAAATTTACTTTGTGTGAATTTTTGGTATTTTTCAGACAATGTTCATTTTTTAATGAATAGTGAAAAATACTGCATTTTACATCAAAAATGCTTTTTAATCTAATTTATTTATATGATTATATTATCTTTTTAATTGGTTTTGAAGTTAAATTAGAATATATTTTTACCATTTAATCCAATAGTGGTCGTTGGAATTAATTTTACTTTGAAATCGGACTTAAACTAGTGTCAATCTTTTGATACTTATTGTTTCATAAAAACACGCTATTTGTCATGACAATGGGAATTAATTATTAAATTAACTAATGTGACTTATATGTTTTGAATTTTATAAAATGGACTTCATTTTTGAATTCGGAATATCAAATATATCTTAGGGTGATGTTTTGGTATTTTTCTGAAAAACTTCAATTTTTGATGAATAGTGAAACCACTAAGTGGTACTTATAAAAAACTGATTTTTCGTGTAAATGAAATTTTTCCATCATTGTGTTTTGAATTTCAAAAATACGAAATAAATGGTTTTCATTAAGAAGTAAAATGTGGTTCAATGAGATTATAATAATTTTTTTGTGAATAGTAACTTATTATGTTTTTAATCGCGATTAGTGGTAATTAGTGTAGTTTAAGGTAAAAATAATGTTTTAATAGTATGAGATGAGCTAGACACATGTCCTACCCTCATTTTATGTGTCATGGACGACCAAGAAAAGCCATAGGTCAACTTGGGGACCCCATGGAGCCACTTTGGTTGGGAAATGACATAAATAACGTTTTATTTAATGTTAAAGTAAAAATGACACAAACATGAGTTATTTTACTAAAACAATTTTTACATGGGGTTATATAAGTCATATTTTTGACTATAAATATTCATTAGAAAGATAAAACTATTTCCTACATCATAGTATTTTTTTAATAATTTTTAGACATTAAATAAATAAATTATTTATGACATCATGATGATGCAGGGATGACCTCATTATTTAACGATTTAAATAAAATGGAAAGACAATGTAAAATCTAAAACCTACACATGGCCAAAACCAATTGGATGTGTGGATTTAGAACCCTTATCACCTTATCCTCGAATTATATCAATTTGGGTCCTTTTTAATCCGAAACTCTTTTTAAAATAAAATATCTTATCTTTACTTTCCAAGAGTGCCCCTCCTTTCCTCTTATAAAAGGCCCCCACCTCTACCTCCTTAACCACACTCCCAAAGCCTTTGGCTCGTCAAAACCCTGCCCATTTTGTCTCTCATATTCCCTCTCTTACTCCTTGAAGCCTCACTTTGGGCAGAAGTCTTCCCAAGGATTCCTTTGAGCTCAAACCAAAAGGAGTTACCCGATTTTTAGGTAATGCCTTCTTTTGAGTCCTTTTGTTTTATTTTGCTTCTCCAACCCCCTAAACTCCTTTTATTCTTTTCTTTTGTAACAAATCCAGTATCCTAAATATACTAGGATGTTTTTATGAGAAGTATTAGATATACACTTACACACACCTACATATAATGGTTAACGAACATACTGTTTCCGTGGATGGCGAATTTATGCCTCCCAAAACGATGATTGTTCAACATTCTTTTAACACCTTCAAAGGTGGCCATTAAGATGTCACTATATTTATATATTATATATAATATGTTTATGTTTTTCTTAATCTTCTGTATTTTTCATTTTGGGCATACCTTTATGGATTCCATTATGGGTAAACGCGATATCTTCATTTAAGGAAGTGCGGACTACCACCCCCTCAAAGTGATTTGATTCGTTAAATACCATATGTGGGATGTATAAAGGATGGAGATATGATATTATATATGATATTATACTGGAATTATAATATACCTTTATATCATTATGATTCCATTCTATAAAATACGAAATAGAAATGAAAGTAGCGTTCATGCGTACGTACGGCTTACCGTCTCCATGAACGGTGCATTTCATTTCATACCTCTAAATGATTATGTAATCTTATAAATGCATGTATATACTGGATATATATGATATATACATAATTATTATAATTCTGGATATAATGGATATATGAACAACATGTAATTATAAAGGGTTTATTTTTGACTCAAGTACCAATGATCGTTAAAACGACCGTTATTAACTTAAATAATTACATAGTGTTCATGACATGGAAATAAGTGGTATAAAAGGAATAATGAACTTGAAAAAGGTTCTTAAGAAAGTAGAGATTAACTCAAGTTTATTATTCAGGAGATTAAAGAACGACCGAGTCAAGTCAGACCCGAGGTATGGGACTTCGTCTCAATCTCCTTTCATTGAGGCATATTTTAATTTATACACAACTTTCTTTTATACGGTGTATAAACCCCTTTGAATTTTACATTTATTCAAAATGAATCTTTTTTATACGAAGCGTTTACTAAACGACAAAAGGGAATGTTTTTGTCGTACGTATGCGGCGACAACGACATCTCCGCCATCGTGACCATTATTTGAGTTTTGGCTTCCTCTACAATCCATGATTTTTTTTAAAAGAAAAATAAATACCATGTTTTACTTTTCTTTTGTTTTGGTATTGAAAATGGTTTTCATAATGTTTTTATATCAATGTTTTGTATTGATATCTTGTGACTTAAAGGTGTAAATGTTATGTTTCCTTTATGCATGTTTTATGTGATACGATTATATTGAGGTTCTCGGGCATTATTATGAAGACCGGCGGTTCCGTGATAAACTAATGGCGGGTGAGCCCGATATAGCTCTCCAATGCATTGGGTAACGCAAAGGAGTGAAACGTTGAGGTTTCTCCGAAGAGATTTAGGGAATATACTGTGATGGGTATTCCAAACGTAACCAAGAGGGTTACTCCCTACGTAAGAATGTTATGAATGCCTCAAGTTACCTTTATGTCTTATGATTTCTATGATTTATTCATGATTTGATGAGGTATGTTAAAGTGCTTATGTTTTATGGGTAAAATATGATCTCATCCTTATGTATATATGTACCCATGTTTCCTTTCCATATTTTTATATCCCTTACTGAGCTTTTTATGCTCATCCCATGTTTTTTGAAATGTTTTTCACAGGTCAAGGGAAAGGTATATGATATGATGATAATGTCAAGGAAGTGTCAAGAAAGAATCCATGTTTAATTTAAATATGTTTCCATTGATGGGAATGAAGAATACTATCTTTATGTAACCACTTTGTTTATATGTGGAATGTAATGAATGTTTTATGATCTAATTCTCTAAAACTCTAAACCCGAAAAGATCCTCAATGTGTAATCTTGTAATAACTCAAGATTAAGTACAGTTTAAGGAAGGGGCCTTATAGTTGGTATCAGAGGTCGGTTTAGATAACTTTAAGAGTTAGAATTCTATTAAATGATTATCCAAAAATATATTTTTTGAAATGATATAGCATTTGAAGATTACCATGTTGCTTCTCCTAAGATATTTCTGTGTTAAGAATGGTTTTTCATAGAGGAGACATAACTGATTTTCTGGGACGACATACAGAGGGAAATGTCCTTTCAAATCAGTATCCTGAGATGGTCAGAATCAGAACTATACATTTTGTTGTAGTGATTCCTCAGTTGACTCAGGTGAAAAATGTTGGTTGTTATTATTGATGATATTTTGGTGTTTTCTAAAAGTAAAGCAGAGCATGAAATACATTTAAGGTTTATCATGCAAACCTTAAAATAAAAGAAATTGTATGGGAAATTCAGCAAGTGTGAGTTTTGGTTGCAACAAATTTCTTTCCTTGGTCACATTGTTTCTAAAGATTGGATAACTGTTGATCCTGCAAAAACAAAAGTTGTGGAAGACTGGCCAAGACCACCAAATATAACTGAGATTCGTAGCTTCCTTGGTTTGGCAGGCTATTACCGAAGGTTTGTTATAAATTTTTCATGGTTATCTAGTCCAATGACTAAGCTAACTGGGAAGGGTGTCAAGTTTATCTAGACAAAAGAATGTGATGATTGTTTTCAGGAATTGAAAAGAAGATTGGTGAATGCTCCAGTTTTGGCACTACCTTCCAGGAATGGTGAGTTTGTTATCTACAGTGATACTTCATTGAAAGGACATGGTTGAGTCCTAATGCAGAATGATCAGGTAATTGATTATTCTTCACGACAGTTGAAAACTCATGAGGTAAATTACCCAACTCATGATTTGGAATTAGTTGCTGTTGTTTTCTCTTTAAAAATTTGGAGGCATCATTTGTATGGAGTAAAGTGTGAAATATATACTGATCACAAAAGTTTAAAGTATATATTCACTCAGAAAGAATTGAACATTATACAAAGGAGATGGCTATAATTAATCAAGGATTATGATTGTACAATTGATTACCATCCGGAAAAAACAAATAAAGTGGCTGATGCTTTGAGTCAAAAAAGTAATGCTTCATTAGCAATGTTGCGTTTGGAACGTGATCCTTTGGGTAAGGATTTGATGAACTTTGGCATAGAAGTTGTTGGTGCAGGAAGTTCTTCTGTTTTGTTGCAGGTATCAGTGAGATCATCTCTATCAGATAGAATCAAGAAAGAACAGAAGAAAGACAGTGAGTTGCAGAAAAAGGTAGAGCTGGTTCAGAAAGTAAGTTGCATGAATTCAACATTGATAATGATTGTGTCTTGAGATTTGGGAAGATATTGTGTGTTCCTTGTGATTCAAAGTTGAAGAGAGAGTTGTTATGTGAAGCTCATAGTTCTTCGTTTTCAGTTCATCCTGGCAGTACTAAGATGTATAGAGATCTGCGGGAGTATTTCTGGTGGGATGGAATGAAAAGAGATATTGCTGATTTTACTGTTAAGTGTTTGACTTGTCAGCAGGTTAAAGCAGAGAGGAAGTTACCGAAAGGGATGCTTTAGCCTTTACCAGTGCCAGAGTGGAAATGAGAGAATATATCCATGGACTTTGTTGTTGGATTACCGAAGACATCTCGAGGTAATAATGCAATCTGGGTTATTGTTGATCGCTTGACTAAATCTGCTCATTTCATTGCTATACGAGATACTTTTTCCCTAGATCAACTTTCCCATTTGTATCTTAAAGAGATAGTCAGGTTACATGGAGTTCCCCTCTCCATTGTATCTGATCATGATCCTAGGTTCACTTCTAACTTTTGGAAAGGCCTTCAAAAGTCGTTGGGTACTGAATTAAATTTTAGTACAGCTTTTCATCCTCAATCAGATGGGCAGTCAGAATGAACAATTCAGACATTGGAGGATATGCTACGTTCTTTCTCTATGGATTATCAGGGAAGTTGGGACCAACATCTTTCTTTGGTTGAATTTTCATATAATAACAGTTTTCATTCCAGTATACAGATGACACCATTTGAGGCGTTATATGGGAAGCGGTGTCGAATTCCAGCTTTCTGGGATGAAGTGGGTGAAAGGAAGTTGATGGGACCAGAATTGGTAGAAGAGATGGTAGAAAAAGTTGAGCTGATTCAGAAGCACATGAGAATAGCTCAGAGCAGTCAGAATAGTTATGCGGATAACCGGAGGAAGGATCTATCTTTCGAGTTAGGTGATCACGTTTTTCTCAAGGTTTCTCCTTCGAAAAGTGTGATGAGATTTGGTAATAAAGGAAAGCTGAGTCCAAGGTTTATTGGACCATATGAAATTCTGGAGAGAGTTGGATCGGTTTCATACTAGGTGTCTTTACCTCCGAGTTTATCTCAGGTACATAATGTTTTTCACGTTTCGATGTTGAGAAAGTATATGCCAGATCCATCTCATGTTTTGAGTCCAGAGGTAGTTCAGCTGGAAGAGAAACTATCTTATGAGGAACAACCATTCCAGATTCTTGACCACAGGGAGAAAGTGTTACGGAATAAGGTGATTAAGCAGGTAAAGGTTTTGTGGAAAAACCACATGATGGAAGAGGCAACATGGGAATCTGAAAATGAAATGAGGGATAAGTACCCTCATTTATTTGATAAGTAAATAAATTGCGGGGATAAAATTTTATAAAGGTGGGAAGGATGTAACATCCCAAGTAAGTATGAATAATAGATATTTTTATTAATGAATTATATAGTGTTTTAGAGGCTTAAAATGAAAATAAATCCAATCTTAAGCATGGAATACACTAATATTCTTAAAAGATTATTTTACTGCCTTTTGATGGAAAACCCTTTTTATATATATCTTTTGACAATTTTATAAGCTTTGTTTTCAAAATAAACTTATTCTTTATGATTGGGACATCAAAATTTACTTTGTGTGAATTTTTGGTATTTTTCAGACAATGTTCATTTTTTAATGAATAGTGAAAAATACTGCATTTTACATCAAAACTGATTTTTAATATAATTTATTTATATGATTAGATTATATTTTTCAATTGGTTTTGAAGTGAAATTAGAATATATTTTTACCATTTAATCCAATAGTGGTCGTTGGAATTAATTTCACTTTGAAATCGGACTTAAACTAGTGTCAATCTTTTGATACTTATTGTTTCATAAAAACACGCTATTTGTCATGACAGTGGGAATTAATTATTAAATTAATTAATGTGACTTATATGTTTTGAATTTTGTAAAATGGAATTCATTTTTGAATTCGGAATATCAAATATATCTTAGGGTGATGTTTTGGTATTTTTCTGAAAAACATCAATTTTTGATGAATAGTGAAACCACTAAGTGGTACTTATAAAAAACGGATTTTTCGTTTAAATGAAATTTTGCCATCTTTGTGTTTTGAATTTCAAAAATCCGGCATACATAGTTGTCATTAAGAAGTAAAATGTTGTTCAATGAGATTATAATAATTTTTTGGTGAATAGTAACTTATTATGTTTTTAATCGCGATTAGTGGTAATTAGTGTAGTTTAAGGTAAAAATAATGTTTTAATAGTATGATATGAGGTTGAAACATATCCTAACCTCATTGGATGTGTCATGGACGACCAAGAAAAGCCATGGGTCAACTTGGGGACCCCATGGAGCCACTTTGGTTGGGAAATGACATAAATAACTTTTTATTTAATATTAAAGTAAAAATGACACAAACATGAGTTATTTTACTAAAACAAATTTTACATGGGGTTATATAAGTTATATTTTTGACTATAAATATTCATTAGAAAGCTAAAACGATTTCCTACATCATAGTATTTTTTTAATAATTTTTAGACATTATATAAATAAATTATTTATGATATCAGGATGATGGAGCGATGATCTCATTATTTAACGATTTAAATAAAATGGAAAGATAATGTAAAATCTAAAACCTACACATGGACAAAAACAATTGGATGAGTGGATTTAGAAACCTTATCACCTTATCCTATAATTATATCAATTTGGGACCTTTTTAATCCGATACTCTTTTTAAAATAAAGTAACTTATCTTTACTTTCCAAGATTGCCCCTCCTCTCCTCTTATAAAAGGCCCCCACCTCTACCTCCTTACCCACACTCCCAAAGCCTTTGGCTCGGCCAAACCCTGCCCATTTTGCCTCTTCCCTTCCCTATATTACTCATTGAGGCCTCACTTTGAGCAGAAGTCTTCCCAAGGTAGCCTTTGAGCTCAAACCAAAAGGAGTTACCCAATTTTATGGTAATGTCTTCTTTTGAGTCCTTTTGTTTTATTTTGCATCTCCAACCCCCTAAACTTCTTTTATTATTTTCTTTTTTAACAAATACAGTATCCTAAATATACTAGGATGTTTTTATAAGAAGTATTAGAGATACAATTACACACACCTACATCTAATGGTTAACGAACATACTGTTTCCGTGGATGGCGAATTTATGCCTCCCAAAACGATAATTGTTCAACATTCTTTTAACACCTTCAAAGGTGGCCATTAAGAACACACTATATTTATATATGATATATAATATGTTTATGTTTTCCTTAATCTTCTGTATTTTTCATTTTGGGCATACCATTATGGTTTCCATTATGGGTAAACGCGATATCTTCATTTAAGGAAGTGCGGACTACCACCCCCTCAAAGTGATTTGATTCGTTAAATACCATATGTGGGACGTATAAAGGATGGAGATATGATATTATATATGATATTATACTTGAATTATAATATACCTTTATATCATTATGATTCCATTCTATAAAATATGAAATAGAAATGAAAGTAGCGTTCATGCGTACGTACGGCTTACCGTCTCCATGAACGGTGCATTTCATTTCCTACCTCTAAATGATTATGTAATATTATAAATGCATGTATATACTGGATATATATTATATATACATAATGATTATAATTCTGGATATAATGGATACATGAACAACATGTAATTATAAAGGGTTTATTTTTACTCAAGTATCAATGATCGTTAAAATGACCGTTGTTAACTTAAATAATTACATAGTGTTCATGACATGGAAATAAGTGGTATAAAAGGAATAATGAACTTGAAAAGGGTTCTTAAGCAAGTAGAGATTAACTCAAGTTTATTATTCAGGATATTAAAGAATGACCGAGTCATGTCGGACCCGAGGTATGGGACTTCATCTCAATCTCCTTTCATTGAGGCATATTTTATTTTATACACAACTTTATTTTATACGGTATATAAACCCCTTTGACTTTTACATTTATTCAAAATGAATCTTTTTTATACGAAGAGTTTACTAAACGACACACGGGAATGTTTTTGTGGTACGTATGTGGCGACAACGACTTCTCTGCCATCATGACCATTATTTGAGTTTCGCTTCCTCTACAATCCATACTTTTTTTTAAAAGAAAAATAAATACCATGTTTTACTTTTATTTTGTTTTGGTATTGAAAATGGTTTTCATAATGGTTTTATATCAATGTGTTGTATTGATATCTTGTGATTGAAAGGTGGAAATGTTATGTTTCCTTTATGCATGTTTTATGTGATATGATTATGTTGAGGTTCTTGGGCATTATTATGAAGACGGGTGGTTCCGTGATAAACTAAGGGCGGGTGAGCCCGATATAGCTCTCCAATGAATTGGTTAACGCGAAGGAGTGAAACTTTAAGGTTTCTCCGAAGAGATTTAGGGAATATACTGTGATGGGTATTCCAAACGTAACCAAGAGGGTTACTCCCTACGTAAGAATGTTATGAATGCCTCAAGTTAGCTTTATGTCTTATGATTTCTATGATTTATTCATGATTTGATGAGGTATGTTAAAGTGCTTATGCTTTATGGGTAAAGTATGATCTCATCCTTATGTATATATGTACCCATGTTTCCTTTCCATATTTTTATATCCCTTACTGAGCTTTTTATGCTCATCCCAAGTTTTTTGAAATTTTTTTCACATGTTAAGGGAAAGGTACATGATATGATGATAATTTCAAGGAAGTGTCAAGAGAAAATCCATGTTTATTTTAAATATGTTTCCATTGATGGGAATGAAGAATACTATCTTTATGTAACCACTTTGTTTATATGTGGAATGTAATGCAAGATTTATGATCTAATTCTCTAAAACTCTAAACCCGAAAAGATCCTCAATGTGTAATCTTGTAATAACTCAAGATTAAGTAAGGTTTAAGGCAGGGGCCTTATAAGGACCATTGGTGATACTTTGGAATATTCATCTACAGTTAAGAAACTTATTTCTAACTTTCCTAACAGATTTAATCCATAGTGTTTTTCCTTGGAATAAATCGGAGACTGGTCTCTTGATGAGTTCCATAATAATATCCTCAATTATTAAATGAGAAAATCTCCTATGTTCAAAAATAAATCTATGGAGGAAATGAATTTCAATGAAATTAAAAGTTTTAAGATGAAGGAAAATAAAGATGATCCATCCTCATATTTTGATGAGGATGAGTTAAGTGATAAATATTATAAAAAATTCATGTCATTTATTTCTAAAATGATCAGAACAGTAAAATAAAAATTTAAATGTTTTATTCCTGTAAGGTGGTTTAATTGTGGTAAAATTGGATATTTTACATTTGATTTTCTAATGAGTTAATTTGATGATTATGATAGTGATTATAGAGAATACGAATACAACTAATGAAGATCCGTAAAATCTAGAAAAATTAATACTATAAAGAAGAATTTTTTCTCAAGGAATTATAAGTAAAACATAATGAGTGGAGAGTTTATGCAGAATTTTAATAATTGACTTAATCATAAGATGAGGTTTAAATAAATATCGTAAACCTTTCATAACAAAATTAAAGATATAAGGAGATTATTAAATAAATGACGATAAAGAATAAGAGATATACCGTGAGTACATATTGAGATATATTCTTTTACCATGAATTGATAAAAAAACTCAACTCAAGAAAAGAATCAAACAAATAGAGAAAAGAAAATAAATTAAAATAATAAGGAGAATGATATTATTAAAGGGGTAAAAACTACCAAGGTGAAAATTTTATAACATGATAAGATATTAAAAGGAAATAATATGAAAAATGATAAATAGAAGAATAACTGAATGAGACACAACCGAGGTTTCTTAAAGAAGAAAAAACCATGATGATAATGAGCGACGATTTTGATAAATTAGTGGATGTTCCAGATAAATCATCAAAATATTTCTTGAAGGCCAATCTAAATAAGAAAGTGTATTTTATTTCTAATTATACCTGTGATTATAAATGTATTTGACCTAGTGGCCTTGGTTTTAAAAAGAAATTGAAAGAATATGGAATGATGTTGATAGAGAAAAAAATGAGTTCAGAAAAAAAATTTCCCCATGAATGAGGAAAAATTATAGAAGGAGTGTATCCAAACAACATAAAGCTTATCACCAATAGACAAGTTAGAATTATAGAACAAAATATTTTAGAGGTTACAAATGGTGTTGTGTTAAATCTAGACACATATCATAAAATGGTTCGTATAATATGTAACTTCCTTTAAATTGGTATTCAATAAGGAGGAGTAATTGAGGAAAGAAAAGAAGTAGATCGATGAGAAGGAGGAACAATCTATGATGGTAGAAGTTTTTTTTGAGCAATCAAAATGGATATCTACCCAAAATAATATTTAATTTCTAAAGAAAATCTATGCAAGACATGGACAAAAAATTCATTGTACTTAAAATTTTATGAAAAGACTTCCATGATAGTTACTGTAGTCTGAAAATGTAAAGAACAATCTATTAATAGAAAACTTATCTCCTATTTTGATCAATGAAAATCATGTCAGAATAGAAATTTGAATGAAATGGAAGAAATTTTTTGTGACAATGGTAAAATAAAGTCATCATTAGAGGTGGATTAATCCCATATGATGTTTCCAAAAGAACATGATATACTGTGTTGAGTATCCAAATAATCCATCCATATTGAAATTATCTATGCGATTTCACTACATACACAATAAGGGAATGAGAATAAATTGAAAAAGAAATCAAATAACGATGTATGAACTTTTGTGGGTATTTTAGGGAGTAAGTAGAAAACCATGAAACCATAAAATGCTCAAAAATAGATCGTTAATCAAGGTTTTAGCATGAATATTACTTGACCTATATTGAAGAGATATTTTGTGTTGAGAAAATCTCTACACTACTTATATAAATAAAAAGTATCAAAGAACCTCCTTATTCCCTTATTTTTGTTTCTCTGAACTAACAAGTAGGGAATTGAAGGATAAGAGATGTTAATAATGGATTTTATCAATTTTGGTGATGATGAATGGATTGTATCCCATAAGGGGGAGTAACACAGATGTTGAGGTATGACCATCACCCTTGAATAACTTCCTTGATCATTGAAAACTATTTTTTTAAGAGGGAGTGATGGATTATTTGTAATATGAGTTTCAAGGGAAGTAATATTTTACGCATTCAGAATATTTTTATGTGTTTTTTAAGATGTGTGTAGGATATATGTCGAAAATATTTTTTAGATTTCTCCTAAAAATGAAAATTTTTAATGATAATGAGGATTTTATAAAAGATAAATATTCTTTATTGAAACATTTGATGCATTGGTAACATCACTCTTGTAATCTACACTACGTTTTCTCATATAGACGTAGATATCAATAAATAAATTATAATTTTATTATTAAGGAATGTGTTTCTTTCTATAAGGATAGATAAGTATGAATAAAGAGTGAAAAGTTGAAATTATATCCCAAAATAAAGCTTTGTATTTATTTTCAATAAGGCGGAGAAGAACACTGAAGATATTTCATAGATTGTTTGGGTGATTTGTTAAGGATATTGACAAAAAAATTAAAATGAGGTGATTTTTGGACATAATGGAATTGAATTTTATTTTTTTGTGAATAAAGGCTCAATATTTGTTATAGATTATAAAATTTTATGATGTTGATAATTATATATAATTACTGTTCTCTATATCATGTATGAATATTGATGAACCATTCCTAATTCTTAGGGACATGTGTTAAATTTTTTAGTGTAAGAACATTGTCCAAATCCATGAATAATGAAGATGATATGTAAAATTGTGTTTCTAAATAGATGGAGTTTGAGGAAGTTAAATTATGGCCCTGAAATATTTTCATTATTGTATAATATGATTTTATAAAGACTATGTATATATATTTTTCATGTGGAATAGTTTTAAAGTCCATGTAAAAAAATATAATTATGTATATTTTTTCATGATAATTCGTTTTTAAAGAAGGATTTTATTTTTATTAATAATTTTAAACTTTTACTATGTAATTTTTCTATTTATATTTATAATGGAGTTAAAAAAAATATGTCCACCATAATCCCCCAAAGGTCCAACCCTAGCCGCATAAGCGACTAGAGGTCTAACACGTGGGAGCCAGGTCAACTGATTAAGCCCATGGCAGTGAGGGATAGAGAGCTTTCATAGAGGAAAGAAGGATAAGGGTTCACATAAAACTCATATACTATGAACAATAATTCATATGGATGTGCCAAAGCCACCGTGTGAGGTTGAATAGTCACGTGAAGGGGTGTGTAATGTATTCCAGGTGATGACCCCAATGCAAGATCAAGGGTGTATCGGTATAAGAACATTTATTTACTCGATAACATTCATTCTGAAGTTCAATATGTGATGGGGAGAGAACATTATTTTTGATACATTTTAAAAACATAAATTCATATCACTACCATTTGATAACCTCCAATATAATCATTCTCTAACCTCTATGTCGTTATCTTATACTATTGAATTGTGAAAGGCACTCGCATATGTATTTATTGATATCACTCCATGCTCAATAAAAGCATAGAATAATTTATAACATTATGCAAAAAATTAAGGTCACATGAATGAAATTTTAATGTCTATTTTTTCCATGTAGATTTTTGAAATATATATTGTAATATTTTCTGATCGAGGCACTGATATGGTTTGAGATTCTAAGGTGATGGGATCTAGGAATTAATATATGAAAAATATTAAGTATATTATTATCACACACACATTGTTTTCTTGAAAAAGTGGAATAAATCTTTCACATAGTATTGGATTGGAAATCTAAGGCCTATGTTGAGCCATAGATTGGGTATTACCTAAAGAATGACATAATAGTGGAGTGTGCTAGATTCTTGTTTTGGGTACGGTGGTGGGAATTGTTTTAATAAATTAAATTAATTTGTATTAATATTTTTACTTGACTTGAGTTCACCTATAAATATACAGTTATGAGTAAATCATAAGGTAATCCACATAAACCTAGAGATCTATAGGAGCCGTTGGATGAGATCTTGGTGAACACAACAGATCCCGATCAATAATTGAGGATCATCTTCACCAATGGAGATCGTGGTTCTTGCCAACTATGAAAACACTAAATCGTTAATCATCAGTGATCATTGAAAACTCTAGGTAAGATATTTGTTTTTTGGATTCATCACATTTGTTTATCCCAAGTCAAACTCTAATCATCTCCACGAACAATAATTAATTCATGCATCGATGGTTTATTTATATTACTATTGATTTATTTATTTATAGTTGATTATTCCTATTATCTTGACTATTATTGGAAAATGGATCAAGAATGAAACAAAAAAAATGTTAGGTTTGTTCTTATTGTTTATGGTTTATGGTTTTCACCTTTTTTTCATTGGAAAATCATCAAGGGAAATATTTTGGCCAATTTTTCAACAAATTTTGGGTATTTGATCATTGCATGACCATTCATCAACCCAATGGATCAATACCACAGTTTTGTTTGAAGATCAATGGCGTGATCGAGGTGTGATTATGGAAGATTATACGAGGAGGACTAGTTCAGACTAAGGATTCCTATTTTTCTAGTGCACTCATGAAAATGGTATGGTGAGTTAGCGACGTGGTTCAGTGTGGGGTTTTCTGAGTAGTTTGTGGCCTAGATTCAGACCACCGGTGATGGTGAGGGTTTATACAAACATAGATCCTTGTTCCATTGAAAAAATAGGTGTTAGTTTAGATGGAATCATGGGATTAATGATGTCCCATGGGATATATAAATTACTATGTTACATGATCCATAATTTGAAAGTACTCACCATGTAAGGCCCTACCTATAATGTTAGGGTTTCTAAAAAAAGAGATAAGGATCTCATGTCATGTGGTCCCTACCACACACCATGTGACATTTAGTTGGTGACAAGATATTCATATCTACGGTTACAAGGTCATGGGTTGAATACATGAGCTAAGTTGTGTACTCATGCATGACCAATGTATACAGGCTAAGCCACATACACAGACACTACCAGGTGTACACATGCATTACCTGAGGCACATGAGAATGAGAAAATAGATATGGGATCATACATGGGTAGGTCCAGGTTTAGCACTACACATTATGTAACCTATATACACAACGTGTAATTCCTCAACGATGGATTAGAGCACTACATTGCTTCAGTATAGACCATGTTCAGTTGAGTGCGATACCCTGGTCCTTTCTTGTGAGGGTAAAATCCAGAATTACATCCTTTACATAGGATTGTGATTCCCAATATGGGTAGAATTTTGGATAGAGTTCTGTGAATCCCCTTGTGGGACTAGAGTGGGATATCCTATGATTACTATGTTGGGTTCTTATTATTTGCATGACCACAATGCATAAGGACTCAATCCCCTAACTGGTAGGAAAATCTAGAAGGGTTAGTTGTGTCCCCCAGTGGAATTAGGTTTCATCCCCAACATGAATGATAATATATTTTTTTCAATCCAGTGAGTACCTATTGTTTAGGGCCTAATGATTATGACCCATTTGATGAGAGTCTCCTTTGGTAGAATGGAATAGATATTTAGTCCACTCGAAACAAATATTACCTTGATGCCTCAGTAAGTATCCTATGATTGGATGTATTGGTTGAGACCACTTGAGACTCATTATAAATTATGAATATATCTGGGTTTTTTATTACAATATTTCCATTATGATTAAACTAATTTTGATAATTTATGCTTATTGATTTTGGGGTGTCCTGTTGGGTATTGTTAATCTCAGCCGTCCATGGGGTCTTCCTACATGTGACATGTATTATACAGACAGTGACACTTTTGATAGCATCATAAGAGGATATAGAGTAGGTAGAGAATAGTTGTGATATATATAATGATTTGTTTTTTGAGTGGTTTCAGTAGACAGTGGTCCCCTTCTTTTGAGAATTTTGGACTCTACAATTTTTGTATGGACTTATATTTTCCCCATTTACCAGTTTAAGTAATTTTTTCCTACTATAATATGGGATATATGTTGTGCAAGAATTTATAGTACAAGTTATTTTTTATATCTTGAAATTGAATAGATTTGGATACACGTGCGTGTGTACAGGTACATTAGGCTAATGCCACCCAGGAATGGGCTATGCATACTCGAAAATGGTTTCCTTCTTATAGCCAATTAGAGTTGGTCTATGGGTAGTCGCACTCTGCTTATTAGTGACATTGGAGGTCCCATTGGGTTGGGTTATGAAAGAGTGGTATTAGAGGTGTTGATTCTACCTTAGGGTTAAAGTGTAGATTTTTTTCTAGCCAAGAGGTTGGTTTGGGATTTATAGAAAAATTTTAAAAGTGTTTTGAGTTCATCTTTGAGGACAAGGACTCTAGTATTGGTGTGGTGGTTAATATATCCATTAACTAGGAATCTAATAACCTTTATGTTGAATCAATATATGTAGAAACTAGTTGCAGGGAAAAACATTGATACATGCGTCAAATAAGAACAGATTGTGGTTTCAATGTCCTTCTTGAGTCATATCACCATATATACTCTTTGATCGTGGTACATATTGTTTATATTTGGATTCCTCTATGAAGTCAACCATCCAAGATCCCACATCATGATCATGAGGATGATCTGCTGAGTGATAAAGCTTTGCTATAGGGACATGTAACCGAGGGGGTACATATAGGTATTTTTTCAGTCATTCCCCTACCATTTGAGAAGTAGTTAAAACTAAAAACAATAGCAAAGGATGAACATACACTAAGGTTTCTACATGTCTTCTAGAGGAAGATAACTCCTAGGTTCTGGGGAAATCTAAACCCCAAGTGGTTGAGGACTGGATAAAGGTAGTCACCTGAGTTTTACACCTCATGAGGATAGTTGTATACGAGATAGATATCATCTATGTTAATCTTGTTTATGTATTTTATTGGCTATAGTAGAGTCTGGTAACATAGTCACATGATGAGGCAAATGTCTCCTAGTTATACTTTGAGCATCTATTATGGGAGGAGTTTTACCTAGACAAGTTGAAATTAGTGAGCATCCTAGATCCTTTTCATCTATAGTATGGAAAATGATCATGGTGTTGTATTTGGTGATGTTTACTAATATCTTGTGATACTACTTATATATGGTGTGAGATTAATTCTTCGGGGGAATAAAACTCTAAGAGGGGATTACACCATAATATCATCACTTCAGTTATATATCTCCAGGTTACTACTTATGCCAAACTTCTCATTAAGTCTTCTATTGTTGATAGATTCTTGGAAGAAAAAATGTTGACCATGGGTGCTGGAAGTAGGAACCCATAAATAGAGACCTTGACATATGGTGTTCGATGATAGTCTTAGTTATATAGGAATTCTAGGACAATTAGGATGGGATCCCAGGATATAGTATCTGTGGTTCAAGTCTCTCAATATG
Source organism: Viscum album (assembly GCA_963277665.1). Taxonomy (NCBI): domain Eukaryota; kingdom Viridiplantae; phylum Streptophyta; class Magnoliopsida; order Santalales; family Viscaceae; genus Viscum; species Viscum album. The sequence goes on along the minus strand of OY728127.1, from coordinate 559,953,011 downwards.
GATCAAGTCAATCGAGTGGGAGGTGATGCTTCTCATGCAATGGTTACTGACATATTGATCAAGATTTTCCAACCCATATTACAAATAATAGGGATAAGTTTGAGGGGTTTACAAAGAAGATAATGAGGAAGGAGCAGGGAGGTCTGTAGGGTGATGGATGTGGTATAGGGTCAAGTAGATCAGTATGAGGTGGTGGGTGGTTTATCCTATTTCTTCAACCACCTCCATGTGTCTATACCAGGATCAAGGAGCTGGATGAAAGGGACGTAGATAGTTCAAGTAGTTTAGACGTATGAAAATGAGGCACCAAGGACTAAATAATGTACAATATATTTATTTTTTACATTATCTGTAGTACTAAGAGTCACATGTGAGATTCATTCCTTTATTTCCACTTCCCTGGATTAAGACCTAGAGATTCTAGATGATTCTATTTCTCAACCATTGTTCTTTGATATTATGATCATAGGTAACTCAATTATCTTAAAAATATACTAACAATGTGACCTAAATCCTGGAGGTGGAGGTTTTTATGATATATCTTTGTAGTAGTGAAAAGGACATATAAAATCATCTTAGGTATGGATTAGATATACATAGTTCAGGCCCATATTGACTATTTTAGGCTAAGGATGAGGTGGTTCTACGATGATGGTATTTATTTATCCATTATGGGTGAGAAAGAAACCTAGACATAGAAGGGATTACTCAAATATATGAGAGTGAATTTTATTACTCACCAGTTTCTTACCTACCCATTTAGAGATAGAATTATGTATTTAATTACACCTAAGGATTACTTTGATATCTTACCCAACATATAAAATGGCACTTGTTGAGACTCAATAGATTAACATGAGGATGAAGTACTTGTAGATTAAGGGCTTCAGGAGACCTAGTGTTTACCCTTTGGATGCCCTAGTGTTGTGTGCTAAGAAGGTGGATGGGATATGAAGGTTGTGTGTGGATAATCAACCCATAAACCATGTGATTGTTTAGAATAATTATTCACTACTGGGGATCCACATCCTCTTCAATTGGTTGAGATGGGAAAATTGTTATCAAAGATTGACCTCAGGCTAGGATATCACTAGATGTGATTATGCGATGAGGATATAATGAAGATGGTCTTCAGATATCTATATAGTCACAAGGAGTGTTTTTTTATTCTCTTAGGCATGAAAAATTCCCTAGGAGTTTTCATGGGAATCATGCCTTAGATATTTCAACCTTTTATAGTCTGATTTGTGGTGGTCTTCATTTACGATATCCTAGTGAACTGGACATTTGAGGAGGAGCACATGCGACACATGGGGATGGTTGTAGACATACTCCAAGGGTAGTAGCTTTAGGGGAATCTATCAAAGTGTTAGTTATAGATTAAGGAGGAACACTTTTTGTGACACATCATCTCAGCTAATGGTGTAGTAGTGGACCCAGCCATGGTCAAGGCAGTGCTAGATTGGGAGCCACCTGAGAGTGTGATGGAGGCAAGAATATTATTTTTGATAGTAGACTAATATAGAAGATTTGTACCCATTTTTTATAGGATATTATCACCTTTGAATAAATTTTATAGGAATGGAAAGAATTTAATTTGTATATAATGGTTCCAGTTGTATTTTCAGGATTTGAGGAAAAGGTTGATGAACATACACATATTGATATTGCAAGAAGAGGGTATTGAGTAAATAGTGTTCAGTGATACGTTGGGTATAAAACTTTTTTGTTTTTTAATGAAGAGGTAAGTAGTGATTTACAGTGAGTCTTGGATTTTGATATCACACAAGAAGAACTATAAAACCCATGATATTTAGTTTCCACCATTAGAAATTTCCCTGAAGATGTGGTGAAACTACCGTATGGTTGAGCAGTTTATCAAATACTCTAACCACAAGAGTATCAAGTACATGTTCTCATAGATGATCTTAACTTTATGTAAACGTATTTGATAGAGTTATTAATAGATTATGACTATGAGATAGTCTATACTCTTGAAAAGGGGAACATGGTTGTAGATGACCTCAGTAGGAGGTCTTGTTCTTAGTTTTTTACTAAGGCTTCGAAGTAGTTAGTCTTGTTTTAGTTTTCCTTATTGGAAAAGGATGAATATTTATATATTCAATTAATGGTTGTTATAATAACACTTTTAATGTTTTATTAGGGAATATAAGCATATGTATATCGACTTTGAGACCTTATACACATAGATATCCACTGGACATGCTCCTGATGGATTTTATGAATGTAAGGAAAAAAGTTATCCTTTTTTGAGGAAGATTTATTGTACAAGTAAAGTTATAGGAGGAGTTGATGTGGAATATCATACATCCCCCATGATTGTACATCCAGTTTTGGAGAAGATGTACCAGAACATCCGGTTCTAATTTTTGTAGCTAGGAATGAATATGTAAGTAGAAGAGTTTATCTCTCGATGCCTCACTTGTGAAATGGTGATGTATGATCACTAGGTTCCGATATGTTTAGATTAACCCCTTGATGATCCAGATTGTAAGTGGCATTGTATATCCATGGACTTTATGATTGGGGTAATAAATACATATAGCGGGAATGATGCTATCTAGGTGGTCATAGAAAGACTCACCAAGTCAATGCACTTCCTAGATATTCGACAGTAGAGTTCAGCAGAAATATTGGGATTCCATTACATGAAAGAGATATATTCCTTCCATGTATTTTCCTCAAAGATCTATTTCGACTGTGAGGCTTCCTTCATGGCATGATTATAGAGGGTATTGAAAAATGACATTGGGACTCAGTTTAATTTGTGCATGGTGTTTCACCCAAAAACTAAAAGCTAGAATGAGTGGACCATTCAGGTTTTGGAGGACATGCTACATGGTTTCACGTTATAATTTTCCCATAGTTGTGAGGATTGCCTACCTTTGGTGTAATTTTCATAGAACAACTACAATTCCACCATAGGTATGGAACTCTTTGAGGCCTTGTATAGGTGACCTTGTAGGTCACCACTTTTTTGGCAAGATTCAGGCGAGTCATCAGTCATATACCCATAGTTGGTGCGAGATATGAAATATAAGGTGATAATAATCTAGGAGCAGATGAGAAATTCACATAATCATGAAAAGTCCTATGTAAATATATGAAAGAGGCCCTGGGAGTTCCATAAGTGATACCATGTGTTCCAAATGTTCTATCCTCAATGTAGATTTTGGAGATTCTGTTGGGTGTAAATTTATCTCCACGATTCATGAGCCCTTTCCAGATACTGCATAGAGTTAGCGAGGTAGTGTACCTTTTTCCACTAATACCAATTTTGGACTGGGTACATGACATATTCCACATATCCAAACCGAAGAGGTATGTTCATGAATCATCACATGTTTTTGATTAAGAAAATATGGATACTGAGGATGGACCTACCTTTGAAGAGTACCCAATGGAGATCAAGTAATGGAAAGAGAGGATCCATAATGGGTGGGTGATTCCTATGATACAAGTCTGTTAATAGCATGAGAATATTCCGGAGATAAACTGGGAGTAGGAGTCCCAAACTCCATCTCAGTACCCACATATTTTTGAATAGTCCTTTTTTCATTCTTTTCTATATTAAAATACCTACGGTGGGGAGAATATAATGTCTTAGTTTTTTCTATATAGATCCTTCATATATATCATGTAATATTTTCAGAGATAAGTACAAAGACAGAATGAGATTTAGAGGCCCAATGATCTTACAATTGTTATATGTAAAATATTAATTATATTAATATCACATGTAATCAGTTTTCCTGAAAAAATAGTATAAACCTAGAACAAAGTCTCATATTGGAAATTTGAACCTCTATTCTCTCTATAACATGGGTTTTACCCTAAGAATGACATAACCTTGGACTGTGCCAGATGGTCAGGTTGGTTGCTGCTGTGGGGGACTTTTTAATAAATAAATAAATAAATAAAATTAGTTATTTTTTTAATTTACCATGACCTAAATATTCTAATAAATATACAGTTATGAAGAGATCCTAGGATTAACTACATGAACCTAGATATTAATATGAGTATTTGGAGGAGAGTTTAACGAACATAAAAAATCCCGATTGATATCCAAGGATCATCTTCACCTACAGAGATCATGGATCTCACCAATGATGACAATGAAAAATAATATTTCATCAGTGAAGGATCCAAACTGTAGGTATGAAATTTTGGTTTTTTTATTCATCCTTTTTATCAATCCTATGTCAAAAAAAAAAATCAATTCCATGAAAAATAATTTATTCATGCATCGATGGTTGACTTATTTTATGGTAGATTTATTTTTTCTTTGTTGATTATTCCTCTTCATTCATCTATACAACATGGGATCAAGGATGAAATAGACAAAGGATTTGGTTTGTTCTTCATGTTTACAGTTTACACCCTCATTTCATCACATGTTAATAAAAAGAAATTTCTTTAGGATGTGTTTTGAAAAATTTCAGGTATTTGATCATTGCATAACTATTCTTCAATGAAACAGTTCAACACTACATGTGTTGTTCATGATTGAGGGTGTGATCAAGGTGTGATGAATGAGGATGGTTGGAATTAAACTAGTTCAGACCAAGGATTCCCATTTGTCCTATTGATGTGTGATGGAAGTGTAGTGAGGTAATAATATGGCTGTGTGTGGGTTTTTTCGAGTAGTTGAAGGCCAAGATTCTAGCCACCAGTGATGGAAAGGGTCTAATTGACCCCAGATCCATTTTCCATGGCTGAAATAAGTAGTGGAGATGATATAAATGGAGGACCCATGATGTTATGTGGGTTATATAAAATCGCCTCTTACATGGAATGTAATCACGAATTACAGGCTTTGTAGGGCCCTGGTTGTAGTCTCATGGTTTTTGTAGAAGTGATATGGATAAAATGGCATGTTTTCCCCACTACGTCATGTGACCTCTTACAAGAGGCATGCTATGTATCACAAAGGATACATGTGCACATGATGACTACATAGGCTAAAATATGTACTTAGATATCGAGAGGGTACAATAATTGAGTCTTTTACTCAAACCCTGACAAGTTTACTCGAGCAAGACCTTAGGTACATAGGAACGATAATATGAACACATGAACAAACATGACCAGGTCTAAATTTAGAATGACATGCTGTGAACCATTTGTACATTCCATGTACCCTATATACATATTGTGTACATGCACAAAGGAATCATGGAGCCCATTATCTCATTAGTATAGACTATGTTAAGTTCTGTGTGATACCTTAGTGATTTTCATGAGGGTTCAGTATGAAATTACATCCTTATCATAGGATTATGACCCCATATATTGGTTCAATAGTAGATAGAGTTAGATTTATCCCCAATAGGAAAAAGGAAGGACCCTATATCCTTCCTTTGTGGGGTTAATGGTATCATCATTACTTCCATGCACAAGGAATCAATCTCTTTTGTTGAATAATGTTCAAGTTGGATTAGTGGTGTCCCCAATGGACTTGGGCGTGATCCACTACCTGGATGATGCGACCTTATGAGATCCGGTGATTACTTCTTATGTGGGATCCAGGGATCATAACCTCTTGGATGAGCATCACTATTTATTTCATGGATCGTGGAGTGTGTATTCCTGGAACAAGAATTACATTGAATCCTTGATCAGTATCTTATGACTTGATGTATTGATGGAGGAAACTAGAGATTTGTTTTTTTAGGAGTATATTTGGGTTTTTTATTACCACATTATTATTATGAGTTTAATAATCATGATGAATTATGAATAGTTATTTTGGGGTCTCTAACATATTAATTCTAAACTCACCCATATAAGGGCCCTACCTACACATGTCATAGCTTATACGGACAAAAAACATATTGATTGTGTCCTAGGAGGTTAGGGAGCTAGTGGAGCATAGTTTGACTAGATAAGAAGATGAGTTTTCCTTGTGGTTTCATTCAACAATGTTCCCCGAATTCAATGAATGTTGGACTCTCTGTAATTTTTGGTTGGGTTTTTATTTGGCCCCATTATCACTTTTATTAATTTTTTCATACTTTGATGTGGGATACATTTTGTGAATGAATTTATTACACCATTCATTTTTATTTTCTCTTCATTGAATGGTCTTGGAGACATGTGTTTTTATAGGTACATTATTCTAATACCTCCCATGTATTGTTTATTCCAAATTGGTGCTAGTTTCGGTCCCATAACATAGTGGATGTGGACTTAGAGTAGTCATAATTGGATTATCATTGACTAGGTGGGTCCTATTAGGTGAGGTCATGACATAAATTATAAATATACTTTGAACATTATTTTGTAGATAATTGAGTATGTTGATAAAAAATTATGTGGATAACATGTAATAACTTTAAGACCATTCATTTGATCATATTCATATTATTTGATATTTAATATAAATAATATATTCTACTTATCCATAACTAGTATATAGTGTTATTGATTATATTAAGTTGAAATATAACACTTTTAGTGATACTAGTCATTTAAATTAGTGGAAATATCAATGCGATATCAGAAGATTACAATCTCTAATAATTAAAGGTTAGAAGACCATCAATTATTAAGAATACAGTTTTTCAATGAGGAATTGAAATAGAACAAGGCCAAAGTGAACAGTACATCACTGAGAAGATGCAGTTGAATACCATTTCACCGGTGGTTGGGAAGACCATTGAAGAACACCTGAGATTCTAGTATAAACAATAAGGGATTTTTGGGAGACAACTCAACTTGTGGGATTCAGTATAAAGAACCATGGTGGGATTCCATTATAAAGATCCTATCATGAGATGAAACCTATTATCATTTGTGATTATAAATCATGGGTGTTTTTCTCTTGTGTATTGGAAGAATTTTTCTATACCCATAATCACTTCTTTTTACTAGTGTATAATCTATGTCTCATAACTTCTTGAACACAACAAGGATGTAGTCACCCGCATTGGAGGTCAACCTATTAAAAATACTAATTTAATTTTTAGTGCATTAATTTTTCTCGATATGGGAGATCCAAGTCTTTAAATAATGAGGGATATATATCTTAACTAACCACATAATTTATTTGAAAATAAGAAATCGTAAAAATAATACATCACTACTTCATCCCCTCCCCCTCTCCGGGATATATCAATGCCTGATATCATTAAAATTCATAGTGTTTATATCTTGTATAAAAGGATGTATTTGGAATATCATCCCTTTCAACAAATATTTTATTATATCTAGATCAATTTTCAATCGTTGATATGTATTAAGAACCATTTAGTTGATCAAACAATACATCAGAACGAGATAGTGTATACTTGTAATTTACTGTGATCATGTTAACTTGTTGATAATAATTTTAAATATGAATTAGTCCATATATATTAGTAATAAAGAGTACCGGTGAACCCTATAGTGAATCACTATAGTGTATGAAACCCTTATCTAGAATTACTTTGAGTTTCTTCTGTAATTCCCCTAATTTATTCAAGGCCATTCTATAAGGAGTCCAGGATATATGCATAACATGAGGTATGAGTTCAATGGAAACTCAACCTTATGATTTAGGATAATACCAAAACAAATCATCATGAAATTCATCAATATGTTCCCACATAATGTGAATATCTTCTATATTGTGTTTCTCATCCAACCATTTAAGATAAATACTCCTCATGATTATTTATTAGGACCCATAGAATGTAATTAGTTTCTAGAGGGAGTTTATAGTCAACCATGAATTGATATATGATACTTGGCCAATCTAGGATATGAAATGTGAATTATTCGTCTTAGAAATGGATATGTTATATATGTATAAATAGTCAATACCTACACAAAATAACATCAAGTTGGACTAAATGTATAATAGTAAGATTTAAAAAATTCTTATTACCATAAACTTTAATCATAGAGTAGTTAGATATTTGGGATGAAATCATCATCCCAATAAGAGTTTTCACTAATAATTTAATATCTAATAGATAGGTTAGTGATGTTATTTACTTATTAAATTATGTAGCTATAAAATATTTATTAGATACATAGTCAAATAAAACATTTTTAATTCATAAGTTGATGATGTGTATACCCTTCACCCCTTAATTTTAGTGACCCAGTCAAGATTTTGTGATTGCATAAGCATTACCCTTTTCTCTTGAGATAGTAGGTTAATGATTTTTATTGTGATAATTAACCATTGTATTAGTTAATTGGTTGGAATAATGGCCATGTTACTTATAATTTAGTCATTAAAGTGTTTGTGGTGCATTAATCCAGGATTTATTTTCATTCATTTCATTGGTTAGACTATTTGCATATTTTTGATATTCTTATACTTGACGACAGTCTCTTCCAAACATAAATCATTTACCTATTAAATTAAGGAAATTTAAACCGTGATTATTTCAACAATTTTTATATTTAAAAAGATTAAATGTCTTTATTCCATGGATTTTATCATTTGAGTTTAAATAAGACTGCATGTTTTTCTTCTAGTCCCCAAAACGAAGAGACAAATGAGAGTATCTAATATCCATTTCTTCTTTGAGATAAGATCAAAAAATTTATTCTAAGCTACCAATGTACATTATATTAATGCCTTTGAAGGAATTGGTTTTAAGACACTACAAAAATAATCAATTTTTCTTTCAGGGGAGATGATAAAATCAGAATCACAACTTACAAGTCTTGTGAATTTGTCTTCATAGATACCAAAGGATTCATCATCAATTTACTATAACTCTAGTAATTATATATAGATTTTTTATGAAGAATTTGAGGAAGAAATTTATTTACTAATATCTTCTTAAACTTATCTCATTACATTGATTCAATTTCTACATCCTAACATATATTCTCAATGTTAGTCGACCATTGATCATCTTCACCTTCCAAATGATAAAGAGATGAAACAACCTTTTCCTACTTTTAGAACTATCAAATGAAAATATATTATTTTTATGGATCCATTTCTGAGTAATTATTGGATTTCAAGACAAAAAAAGGAGTGTGGGTATTTCCCTAAGAAGGACTCAATAGAGTGTTTTCCCTTACTTGGATCATTTTGAAGTTTATCCCAATTTATGTAATTTCTAATAGATTGAGAGAGTTGGGTGATCATAGACATGATATATTTTATTCAATATCTCATCTCAATTGGTTATGAAATAGGAAAATCATAGAATTGTTCACCACACTCGTTATTAAAGAGATTCATCCTAGATTCAGCTATTCACTAAAAACACAAATATTTGGGTGAGTACCAATAAATAATAATAAGTTTAAAAAATATTATGATAAGTAAAATCAATCAAATTATTTACTAACTTTTGAGACATTAATTTTAATCCATGAAATTTTAGTTTTAACCCACATCACCTTTAGTTCATCTACAGTTGTTTTAGCTTCTATACCTTATTCTTTATAAACCAATCCCCAAAATAAGTAAATATCACTCTGATTCCAATTTCGGTGAGCTTATCATAATATAAATTAATATTACATAATTTTATATTAGTATTCATTAAATTCCATAACAAATAACTCCCTATAACCTATAGGTTTAGTGTATTTAGAGTTTTGATACACAATCAACTTAATTAAAATACTATTCAACATTCCTATCAAATATTCATTACACATGATAACCATATAGAAATATCATACCTCATAATCATTTTCACAATGTGGGAAATAGAAAATTAATAAAGGGTGATATTAGATTCTCCATAAGAGTAAACATGGGAGATACGAATAAAGGTTTATAAGTGAGAATAAGAAAAGAATGGGGGTCTGAGAACATAATCATGGTACATGATCATAACATAATAAAATTATACCTTATAATACATAGATATTAAATAATGAGTCATGTAATAATTCTTTTTTCATAATATATTGAATTAGAAATGGCAGTGTGTAAACATGAGTCAATAATAACAATCCATGAAAACATAACATATGCATAATAACATGCCATATATATAGTAATAAATGATCATTTCTTTAGTCAAGGATCACTACCAAGACTAGAATAACCCAGTAGATAGAGTCTCTTAGTGGATTGGGTGATCCCTCTAACCTTGACATGTTATCTCATTAAATATATATACTTACCCAACATATTGGAGGTCTATATAATTCTAGGACTACCCGTCACTAAGTGGAAATTGTTCCTTAGGGTTTTGGGTTCCCTAACCATTACTATTCATCTAATGATTTAATTATTTACCCTATTAAGTGGAGTAATATAAAAAACATACCCATTATAAACTAATAAAAAATAAATTTTTATTCCAAAAAAACATATAGATATTTATAATTTCATCATAGCTTAATTAACTTGAGAGAATGAAATGGGTTTCATGAATATTTCCATACAACATCATCAGAAACCATATAGATAACTATGGTGGATGATATCATTAGAATATATCCCGGATGGATCATAAAAAACAATAATTTATATCGATAGAAATGAAAGATAATTTATAAAACTGTCCAAAAATTTCTTTGAAAAATAAGATGAAATATCCATAACTTTTTAAAACATTTATTCAAAAGGAAATATACTTTTTCAAGTATGGGTATTAAGAATTACATTTAAAAACCCATGAAAACTACTAAAATAATATTCAAATATAAAATATTATATAATTTTTAAAATATGGGTTCAAGCATAATGTATTAACGAGGATTATATTTATGTTTTTTTAGAGAAATCTAATTCCAATGAAAATGAACTATGTGAAAAATATTAAAATTATTTCCTTAAAAATGATGTATAGAAAGTTAAATATAATATAAATTGATATTAATAAATAATTTATGTTAATATATTGGAATATATAAAATAATATAAATAATATGGATATGGAGGAGAGATATTTACTACTACAAAGAAGAGATAAGGTTATCTCCTCTTATAAAAATCCATTTTTTTGATTCTGAAAAAAAGGAGGGAAAATTGTTGGATGATGTGTAAACCCAAAAAATAACTAAAATGGAATAACAATAGTTTTTAATATAGGAATAACATAAAATTTTTCTCAATAAGAATTTAATCATAGATAATACTTATTCCAATGTGAGGCTAGAAAAAAAACCATTTCCTTGGATTTCGTCTGGGTCAGATATTCTCTAATATCATATATAATCAATTTATATTTATTGCTAAGATATATCATAAAATTATTTATATTTATATTATATTCTACCATTCATTTATAATTTTTTCTTACCCATTTATTATTCATTCTTTATAAAAATTTAATATTAGGGTGGTAACTATTACTTTTTTCAGATGTTAATTGGTTAAAATATTCTAGCCCTATATCCTTTATAATTATTAATCATATATAAATTTTTAATGAAGATATCTAATATATTTTTTATATTTATTTAGTTATATATTCGTTTCATGGAACTTGTGATGTTGGTTCACATAGAATGCTTAAAAATATATTATTTAGAAATTTTTATTCCCTGAAAAGAATTAGTCTTATTCATAAATTTTAATATAAATATATCAAATAAATAATCATGAAAATAAAATTAAATAAATTATTATGACATAATATTACAATTATTTATGTTTTTTTAATCCTTTATTACATAAACATGACAATAGTAAAAATGACATAAATAAGAATATGTTATAATGACCGAATGAGTAAGAACATGTTATTATCTAATAATAACATCACTTTTACAAAGGATTAATTACATTAGAAACATTTTTAAGGGGTTAAATAATATTTAATAATTGTTATATGAAGAAATAATAGATAAATGATAATATAGAGGATAATACTTACATTGAAGGATTGAATGATCGCATAGATATCCTCTTGGAAATGAGGGATTTGTACATCATCTTATGATAAGAGGTTCCCAAACATGGGATGGTATTGTTAGTGAAATATTATTGGTTGTTATTAAAGATAAATTTTCATGAAATATGCGGCTTTAGGAAGGTATGTGTGGGGTCCCTTTATAGGTCACAAGGGTGGCATTTTTTTAAATACTCATTACTTAATATAAGAAAATTTTCATTTTCATATGAAAGTGGAAAGAAGGTTATATAATATTAAAGATAAGATAATTGGAATTTTATCATTCCCTCATATATCCATTTAACAATTAATTTAATATTTAATGAACTTACCCTTTTATTAGAATTTATTTATTTTATACTTTACTGTGGTGGCTATGTTTTACCTCGACAAGTAATTTTTTATTACAAAAAATAGAGAATATATTGATTAAAAATTAGAAATATATTTTATTATATTTAGTTTCAAAATGTTATATTAAATAATTTTAAAATAACTACTTTATATACATAAAAAAATTTAGAGAAATATTTTTAAGGGAAAAATATATTTATTCATTCCCTATACAAAATAAAAATTATATGAAATATAATTTATTTAATTTTATATGAAATAATATGTTTCATTAAAATAATTATTCAATAGTGATTAGTTTAATTATATTAGTAAAATACCTAAAATAATGAAAAATGATTCATTAAAAATATTATCCATTTTTAAGAGTAATGAAATTTAGTAATGCCTCATTACTTATTTTATAACCATTCAATGTTTATAAAGTAATCATATTATTTATTTGCATATCTCTAAAAATGTCTATCATTTTTATAATGTTTTTTATTATTTACATTGTTTTAATCAGGGTGAAAAAATTCATTGAAAAATAATACTATAATTATTTTATATTCATGGTATTTTTATTTTTATGTGGGTTTATTCCTCTTATAGTTTTTATAAGGATGTTTCTTATTCTATTATAATAATGTCTTAGTTTTAATTTATATTGTAAAATTCTTTCTCAATAAAATGAATCATGGTTTGTTTTATATTGGAGGTACATATGGAACTAGCAATTAATAGCACAATTTTTTTTGAAAGGAAAGACATTATAAAATCACGGGGTGTAACATATAAAATTATTCATCATTTTTATTATAATGATTCATCATTCATAAAAGGTATTTAGAGATAGTTATTCATCCACTAACAATGTGTAATGATGATATCTCATTAACCGAAGTTATATGTTGGTGATTCAACATTCATCGATGTCATGTGATGGTGGTACATCATTCACTATTGTCATAGAGTGGTGATAAATCATTCTCCATATAAAGACCCAGAAATTTCAAGGAATGTTTTTTCTTAAATACTTTGGAATTTTACGAGTCCGCAGTTCCTGACGGCGTCTGCTTCCGAGGCCCGGTGTGCCCAGAATCATTTTCTGAAGTTTTTTTTCAGGTACATTCAGTGAACGTATGAGTGGGTTTTTCTAACTTCTAAACTGGTGCTCAGAATCGAAATCCTAGGGCACCGATGAACTCATAGCGCCTGTATTCACCTAAGGGGACCTTTACCGTAGTTGCGTTTTATCGGGAGGAGAAGTAAATTTTAGGGGTTTGTTGCTAAAAATAAATAAAAATATGAGTTAGATATTTTTATTTGGTGGATGGTTATAATCTCTAAAAGAGAGTTGGAAGTGGGGCCCACACCCCACATAACCACCCATGAGAGGATTTATTGTGGTGGGTTCCACACGAACCCAAACCCTTTCTCCTCCCTTAAACTCCCCATTAAACACCTTTATTTAATTTTTGAGAACTCCACTATCTTAATGGTGGAGCCTCTCCACATTCCACCCTCCTCTCATGAATGTTCCAATTCACCATAATTTAATGAAAATTTAATTTTTCCTCCTCTAATTTTTAAATTAATTTGAAAAAAAATTGTGTGAGAATAAAATAATATCTTAGGCTATTATTTTTGTTAGCATTGGTTGTGTTGGGAAAGCTCTGGAAAATTAAGAATAGTGTTCTTCTCTCGAAGAAGAACACTGTCCTTCCAACGAAGAACCACAGAAGATTGAAAATCATCTCCTTGGATCTCCGGCCAATCCATAGGAGAAGGAGCCACCTGTAAGGAACGCCGATGACACGCCATCCTCGGCTCCTTATTCCCCGACGTCAATGAGTTGACTCCGTCTCCCCATGAATCTATCTACAAAAAAAACATAAATTGAGGTGGGGTGTTTATATAATTTAATTTGAGTAAATTATACCTTTGTTCTTGTTGAATGCAAGTGATCGTCTATGGCCAATTAGTACCGCCTAACACCGAGGGCGCGGGACGAACGAATATGGCATGACGAACCTCTGTAGTTTCTTTTTTTATTCGAGATGGAAATCGTGTTGGAAGAGTTGGCAATGATCAGGGGCAGCAACGGCCGAAGGTGGCAACGGAAACGGCCGCCGCGAATCGGCCCGAAGAGGACCGCGGCACTGGGTGCTGCACGGAGAGGTAAATACAGCGACCCACAACCGTGGGCCGCTCAGCCGAAGAAGAACTATTCGGCTAAAGCCAGCTGGACCGAAGGAACCGCGGCGCCACTAGGGTGCCACGTTGCGGAGTACTGCGGCCCACATTCCGCAGGCACCTCAGTGAACGAACCGGCCGTCCAGGCTGGGAAGACCCCGCGATGCCTGGAGGGCCCTGCACCGGGGGAAACAGCGGCCTACTCGTGCGGGCCGCTCGCACTAGGAAGACCAGCCGGCCAGACATGAGGGCGGCGCCGCCGGCTCGGACAGCCGCGGGCCGGGCCGTGCCTAGGATGGTCAGGCCATGCCCACCTAGGCCGGGCCACGCATTATCAGGCCAGGCAGACCCCTTAGCCGGGTCGGACCCTTCGAGCCCAGACGGGCCGACCCACCAGCCCCCCGGGCTTGACGGGCCAGACCCGTTTCGCTTAAATGCGAATAACATCATGATCGTGCATCCAATCGACGCGCCGTTTGTGGTACTGGGACCCTTGCGACGAGATTGTCCTTTTCCAATACTCTATGTGAGTTTTGGACGACTTTGTAAAACAGCTGGGTTTGGAACGAGTGTAATTCCAACCTAGCCCCTAGAACAGAAAAGCCAATAACACTCAGACCAGGCATCCTATTGACGCACCATCTATCGCGTTGGGTTTCTTTTGATGAGTCAGAACTTAGGGATACATCAACTCAGGACTTCATGATAGTTGATGTATCGAAATTTGACTCAAGGCGCGGACCCTCCCGAAATCGAGCGTGCTATGTGCGAAAATCCTAGAGCTTGCTGCGACTGCGACGTCTACTATAATGGAATCCTCCGGGGGTTCAACAGGGACGACTACTATAATAGAATCCTCCATGGATTCTATAGCGATGTATACTATATTGGAATCGTTTGTGGGTTCGACAGATTCGACTACTCTAATGGAATCCTTTGTGGGTTCGACAACGACGAATACTATACTTGAATCCTCCGTGGGTTCGACAACGACGACTACTATACTAGAATCCTCTGTGGGTTCGACAGTGACGACTACTGTACTAGAATCCTACATGGGTTTGATAGCGATGACTACTGTACTGGAATCCTTCGTGGGTTCGAAAATGATGACTACTGTTCTTCTATCCTAAGTGGGTCTGACAGTTTTGACTTCTGTTCTTGTATCCTGAGGGGGTCCGACAGAGTAGCCGGTCTTGTATCCTATGTGGGTCCGACACTTTTCTGGTCTAGTATCCTATGTGGGTTCAACAACTTAGAAGAATCAGTGACTACATCAGATCTTCTCTATCGCTATATGAAAGATGTACACCTATGTGAGCTGAGTCTTGACTTTCAATCATTATCATCGATGTGATTGAATTTTTTCCTGTGTGGACAGGGTTGTGCTTGGGCTCGAGAGTTGGAGCCGAACAATGATTGATAACTTAGGTATATGTATGGGAATATACCTAAGTAGAGCGAGTTGATACTTCTTTATTTTATCATTCTTTTGTGTTTTATCTTTCGCGGATTCTGGCAGACCTTCGAGAGTCTCGGGGTCCCTACATAGTATCGTATACTCACTCCTGCAAGGGATACACCCGTACTACGTTGTGTTGGATACAGACGACAAACATCCCTGATCGAGGTGTAGACTTGTGGATCTGGATGGTACCCAGAGGTGGACCCCTTGGAAAGACGTACACAGAGAGGACGGTCAGACCTGAGGTGCTGAGGAGGCCATCTATACCCACCTTCCAGGTGGGATTTTTGGTGGATGACTCAGTTGTTGTTGTTTTAATTTACTGCAGTTGTACTAGATTTTTAGTTGTACTTTAGTTACTATTGGGATTGTATTTCCGACCCCTTTCCATTCAGCACTTACTTTTTTATTCAGTATTACATTGTGCTTACTACTATTGTGTACTCTATTGTGTTTGTTTACCTTTATAAAGGAAATTCCTTCCCTTTCTTTATCTGGATTTACACCTTTGGTGCTAGTCGCCAGCCCCTAGCCTATGGAAGGCGGGCTTGGGGTAGTCACGACACATGCCCCGAGGTTGGGTCATGACAAATTGGTATTAGAGGTGTCAGTTCTACCACAAAACTCAACACTCTAATCATTATTTTATATGAAGAATTAGTGTTAAGAGTATTGAGTGAGGTTTTCAGTCCAGGGAGTCCAGTGTTGGTGCAGCGGCAGATGAATCCATACACCAGGACCCTGACCTCCGATTGCCAACTCAGTGTATGAAAACACTGATTGCGTGTGTGTTTACTTTGAAAAAGTTTTCATAATGATTACTTTGTCTCAGCTCACCAGGTATACTGTTTAAACTGTGGCACACCTGTTTTTTTTTTAGGATGGGCCAACAGAGGTATCCAGGTAGGGTTTCTAGTTACATACGAGATGGTAGCCCACCGAGCGATGAGGCCTCGGTGCATGGCCCCATCACAGCAGAGGCACCAGCAGTACCACTAGCCGCTGGGCCACCGATACTACCAGCCCCAGTAGAAGAGAGTGCATGCTGTATGAGTGCGTTGAATGAGTTCCAGGGACAAAGGCTGCCCAAGTTCCGTGGAGAGATGGACCCCCAAGCAGCTGAGGATTGGATGAAGGCTATCGTTAGAGTTTTCATAATGGTAGGGACACCAGCCTACCTCATGGTGATCCTTGCCGTGAGTCTCCTACATGCAATGGAAAAAGATGGTGGAGTGTGATGCTCCAGGTGCATGACAAGGCATCACTACTCTGGGTAGACGTCAAGAGCCTATTCTGGGCAGAGTTTGTACCAGCCCCCTTCATGCCGTGCAGATTCAGGAGTTACTTCATCTGTATCAGGGCAGCATGATAGTAGCTCAGTACTCAACAAGGTTCGCTGACCTCTCACGCTACTCTACTAATATGGTACGAGACCTTTTATTCAGGGCCCAGACCTTCAAGTAGGGACTCATGCATGGGATAAAGGATTTGATGATCTCCTTCAACATACCGATGCAAGAGGGGGTGCTGGAGAGAGATATTCTAGTGGAGAGTTTTCTCACTGAGCAGTCACTAGCGGCGATACCCCCCGCAGGACGACACATAACAGAGTCTTCTAAAGCTGGTAGTAGACAGTTGACATAGAGGTACAAGAAGACTAGGACATTAGGTGGGTGATTTCAAGATACAGGTTCGGTTGTGTGGGAAACACGAAACAGAGCCAGCTATACGAGGAGCAGGCAGTGCTAGGCCTGCGATGGGCAGGGTCACATGGCTTGAGACTGCCTGACCCACCCTGCAGATGAGTAGTAGGTAGTAGAGGGACCTCCTAGGCAGAGGCAGAGGTTCAAACATAGTGCTCTGGGAGTAGGTGTACAGGAGCGGGAATAGCTCCATGCATGGAGACTTTTGTTCATGATGCTTCTAGCTTTGTTGATTTCGTTGTTTGTGGTTTCTTTGTGTCTTTGTACTTTGACCTACTGTAATAAAATACACTAGTCCATGTGATGTTGTCTTTCCTACATTTTTGTATGGTTAATACTGAGAGGTGCCGGTTAAAACCATTGAATTGACCCTCGCATTCGAGATTCCTACTGGAGGAGACCCAGTGACAACACACTTCTACTGATAGTGTGACTCGACCCTTGGAGGAGAGAGTAACGGATGGATCTCTTGGTAGTAGCGTCGAGGCCTTACGACGTCGCGCATGGCATGAAATAGTACCGTTTATGTCAAGATTTACTTTTTTTGGAAAAGAACATGGTTCATCCAGGGGATTAGAATGGATTTCTCTTTACGGAAAAGGAGAAATCTTAGTGGCTCTTGTAGGACGTAAGAGAAAAAAGGTGTAGTCGAGTTATATACAAATGGCTAGTCACACCCATAGTTCATTGAACAAACGGTTTATGGTTTACTCTAATCTCAAATGTCTCAGGTATGTATTCTCATAGAAGGACTAGGACCTGAGACGGTGACGTTGGATTGAGTTACTATGGTACTATAACCATGAGATATTCTATACTCCTCGGAAGGGGAATGTTGTAGCAGAGTTCGTTTCACGATGCCTCACTTTTTAGCAATTTAAGTCAGAACACTAGGTACCAGCAGGCTAGGTACAACCCTTTGAGGTCCCAAAGTGGAAGTGGGATGGGATATCCATGGATTTCGTGGAAGGACTTCCACATACATCCAGATGACATGACTCTATCTGGGCGATCGTCGACTGACTCACCAAGTCGACCCACTTCTTACTGATCATAGAGTAGGGCTCAATACAGAGATTGGGATGCCTCTACATTTAGAAGACCGTACGGCTTCATGGTGTTCCATCGACTATCATCTCCGATCAAGATGATCGTTTCACTTCTTGGCTATGTAAGGGGTAACAGGGGGCTTTTGGGACGCAGCTTCGTTTGAGCACCGCCATCCATCCTCAGAGGGACGTTCAGAATGATTGGACAGTTTAGACTCCCGAGGACATGCACCATTCATGTGTCCTAGACTTTGTTCATATGTGGGAGGATCACATACCCTTGGTGGAGTTTGTGTACAACAACAACTACCACTCCACCATCGGGATTGCACCTTACGAGGCACTGTACGGCCGACCCTACAGATCACCTATGTGCTGGACAGAACCAGGGGAGTCAACACATGTATGAATAGAGATGGTGTGGGATACAATGGAGAAGGTTCACATCATCCAGGAGTGGGTGAAGACTTCACAGAGCAGACAAAAGTCCTATGCTTATTGGAGATAGTAACAACTGGAGATCGAGGATGGCGGCCACATCTTCCTACGGGTCTCACGTCGACGATGTCTACAGAGATTTGGTCGGGGTGGAAAGTTATCTTTTCTCTTAATTGGAACTTTCCAGGTCCTCAGCAGAGTAGGCGAGGTGGATTACCGCCTGGCCTTTCCACCTCAGTTGCACCAGGTGCATGAAGTCTTCCACGTATCTCAGTTGAGGAGATACATACATGACCCGTCCCACATCATCGACCATGGGGAGATGGAAATCGATGACGGGGCGACATTCATTGAGGTTCCAGTGGAATTTGTGGATCGACTGGAGTGGTTCCTACAAGGATGTTCGATTCCTCTAGTGCGCATTTGCTGGAAGCATGGGAACCCCCAGGAGAGCACATGGGAGCGGGAGGCTCAGATGCGTGCTGAGTATCCCCATTTGTTTCCCTAGTCTGTGTTGTAGCTTTATGAGGATGTAAATCCCTAAGGTGGGGTAATTTAAAGACCCATAAATTTCAAGGAAATATTTTTCTTAAATACTTTGGTATTTTACAAGTCAGAAGTTTCTCACAGTGTCTGATTCCAAGGTCTGGTTTGCCCGGAATCATTATCTGAAGTTTTTTTGGGTACGTTCAGTGAACGTATGAGTGGGTTTTTTCTAACTTCTAAACTGGTGCTCGGAATCGAAATACGAGTGCACCAATGAACTCGCATCACCGGTATTCGCTTAATGGGACCTTCACCGTAGTTGCATTTTATCAGGAAGAGAAGTTACTTTTTGGGGTCTGTTGCTAAAAAAAATAAAAATATGAGTTAGATATTTTTATTTGGTCGGTGGTTATAATCTCCAAAAGGGAGTTGGAGGTGGGGCCCACACTCCACATAACCACCCACAAAAGTATTTAGTGTGGTAGTGTCCACACGAACCCAAACCCCTACACCTCCCTTAAACTCCTAATTAAACACCTTTATTTAATTTTTGACAACTCCACTCTCTTAATGGTGGAGCCTCTCCACATTCCACCCTCCTCTCAGGAATGTTCCAATACACCATCATCTAATGAGCTTTTAATTTTGGCTCCTCTAATTTTAAAATTAGTTTGAAAAAATAATCAGGGTAGAATAAAATAATAGCTTAGGCTATTATTTTTGTTGGCACTGGTTGTGTTGGGAAAGCTCTGGAAAATTAAGAATATAGTTCTTCTCTTGACGAAGAACATCGTCCTTCCAACTAAGAACCGCCAAAGAATGACGATCATCTCCTTCGATCCTCGGCCAATCCAAAGGAGAAGGAGCCACCTGCAAGGAACGCCAATGACGCGCCATCCTCAGATCCTTCTTCCCCGACATCAACGAGTTGACACCGCCTCCCCATGACTCCATCTACGAATGAACCTTAATTCGAGGTAGGGTGTTTGTATAATTTAATTTGAGTAAATTAAACCTCCGTTCTTGTGGAATGAAAGTGAACCTCTATGGCCAATTGGTACCGCCTAACGCAGAGGGCGCGGGCCAAACGAATACAGCCCGATGACCCTCCATAGTTTCTTTTTTTATTCACGATGGAAACCGTGTTCGAAGAGTTGGAAACGATCAGAGGCGGTGACGACCGAAGGCGGCGGTGGCAATGGTGACCGCACACCGGCCTGAAGAGGACTACGACACCGGGTGCCGCACCGATAGGGAAAGACCGAGACCCGCAACCTTGGGCCGCTCAGCCGAAGAAGAACCGTCCGGACAAAAGGAACTGCGGTGCCATGAGGGAGAAGTGCTATGGAGGACCGCGGCCCGCGTTCCGCGGGCCGCTCAGCGGAAGAACTGGCCGGCAGGCTGCTGGCTGGGCTGGGAAGACCCTGCGGCGCCATGCTGGGGAAAACAGCGGCCCGCCTGTGCGGGGCACTCGTGGCAGGAAGACCAGCCGGCTTCGGCCGGCCGGACAAGAGGGCGGTTCCGCCAGTTCGGGAAGTCGGGGGGGGGGGGGGGTGCCTCCTGCACCGGCTCGGCAAGCTGCGGGCCAGGCCGCACCCCGCCGGGCCGGGCCGCGCTTCCCCGGGCGGGGCTGCCTTCCAAGGGCCGGGCTGGGCCAATCGGGGCAACCCCTTACCTAGGTCGGACCCACCGAGACAGGACGGGACGACCCTCTAGCCCACCGGGCTTGACGGGTCGGGCCCGTTTCGCTTAAATGCGAATAACTTCACGATTGTGCGTCTGATCGACGCGCCGTCTGCAGCACTGGGACCCTTGCGACGAGGCGGTCCCTTTGTGATACACTAAGTGTTTTTTGGAAGACTTTGGAAAATGGCTGGGTTTGGAAAGTGGGTAATTCCAACCGGGCCCCTGGAACGGAAAATCCAATAACTCTCAGATCGGGCGTCCGATTGACGCGCTGCCTATCGCGTTGAGTTTCTTTTGACGAGATGGAGATTTGGGATACATCAACTCTGGACTTAGGGATATTTTATGTATCATCCTTTGACTCGAGGAGCAGACCCTCCCAAAATCAAGCGTGCTTTGTGCGGAAACCCTAGAGCTAGCTGCGACTGTGACGTCTACTGTACTATAATCCTCCATGGGTTAGACTGTGACGTCTAATGTACTGGAATCATCCATGGGTTCGACAGTGACGTCTATTGTACTGGAATCCTCCTTGGGATCGACAACGATGACTACAATACTAGAATCCTCTGTGGGTTCGACAGCGATGACTACTTTACTAGAATCCATCATGGGTTCAACAACGACGACTACTGTACTGGAATCCTCCATGGGTTCGACAACGATGACTACTGTGCCGGAATCCTCCATGGGTTTGACAGCGATGACTACTCTTCTTGTATCCTAAGTGGGTCCGACAGTTTTGACTTCTGTTCTTGTATCCTGAGTGGGTCCGACAGAGTAGCTGGTCTTGTATCCTATGTTGGTCTGACAGCTTAGCTGGTCTAGTATCCTATGTGGGTCATACAGCTTAGATGAATTAGTGACTAAATGTGATTATCTCTATCACTATATAAAATATGTACACCTGTGTGAGCTGATTCTTGACTTTCAATCATTATCATCGATGTGATAGACTTCTTTCCTGTGTAGATTTGGTTGTGCTTGGGCTCGAGAGTTGGATCCGAACTGTGATTGATAACATAGGTGTATGTATGGGCATTTACCTAAGTATAGTTAGTTGATACTTCGTTATTGTATCCTTATTTTGTGGTTTATCCTTCATGGATTCTCAGAGACCCTCAGGAGTCCCAGGGTCCCTACTGAGTATCGTATACTCACCCCTGCATGGGATATGCCCGTACAACCTTGTGTTGGTTGGAGATGTCGGACAACACTGATCGAGGTGGAGACCTGTGGAGTTGGACGGTACTCGGAGGTGGACCACTTGGCGAGACGTACACGGAGTGAACGGTCGGACCTAAGGTGCTGAGTAGGCCATCTGTACCTACCCTTATGGTGGGATTTCTGGTGGATGACTCAATGGTTGTTGTTTTACTTTACTGAAGTTGTACTAGATTTTCAGTTGTACTGTACTTACAGTTGGGCTTGTATTTCCGGCCCCTTTCCTTTCAGCACTTACTTTGGTATTCAATATTACTTATTGCTTACTATTAGTGCATACTATTTTGTGTTTTTTTGCCTTTATAAAGGCAATTCCATCCCTTTCTTTATCGGGATTTATGCCTTTGGTGCTAGTGGCCAGCCCATGGCCTATGGAAGGCAGGCATGGGGTTGTCACAGCCTGGGCCCTGGGGAGGGGTCGTGACACCCCATATCTTATTAGGAAAGGTATAATAGATCATTCACTCCCAAGGTTTGCTCAGAACATGGGAGAGTCATCCCTATAACACCCCAATATTTTTATGAGATATATTTTTTTTAAAAAAATTCTTTGATGTCTTGGGTTGTACACTACACTAGGATAATCTTGCGCAATATGCAACAACAACATAGATTGCAATATAGGCAATGAAAATCGTGTATTATGTAACACATTATTTCAAGTTCTTGAAATAGATTTACTTTCATAGAATACCAAGTAGAAGTGAACAACAATATAGCATTATGTATCCTTATAACCTATCCATTATTATAGCGGGTAAGAACAATATTAATTATCTTCTGAAAATTGGTTTTAAATTAAATTAGTTAGTTTTGAAAAAATAATATCAATCTTGAGGGATTTTATTACGGGAATATATCTTTAATATATTCAATATGTTCTTTAAAAGTTATATTATATGTTCTCAATATATTATATAAGAACAAATTCAATTTTTTTTGAAGAATGAAGTTATTTTAAAAAAATGCAGTTTTGCCGCCTTTTAATGGCACACCCATATTAAATATAGTTTTTGGTAGTTTTATATATTCTATTTATAAAAATAAACATGTTCTTAGGAAGTGGGTTATAAAAATTTACTTTGGATGAAAATTTTATATTTTTCTAATAACATTCACGTTTTGATGAATAGTAAAAATACACAACACTATAATTGAAAAATAATTTTTTTCGTAAAAATAATTTATATGGATAAATTATATTATTGGATTATTTCAAAATATAAATAAAACATATTTTTATCATAAAATATAATCCATGTCATTGTAATTAAATTAACATTGAATTTTTATGCAAAAACATTTCAATATTTTGCAATGTTTTCACTTTTAAAACATGTTTTTCATTCTAAAAATGGGATTAATTTTATATTAATTTCTACGAATTCTATGTTATTATTTTTAAAAAATATATTCCATAATTGTAATCAGTGGGCCTAAATTATGTTAATTTTATTATTTTATTTTTATGCATTATGAATAGTAATTTTAGTAATTTTTATTAATATAATAAAAAGGTAAATTGGTTAATTAAGGTTAAATATAATATTATAAAATTTCATTAACACTTTTTCCTAATTTTATTTCTTGGTAAGTTTCAACCTAAACCATCCTTGGCTAGAAATGATACCCTTTGGAAGGAACATGGTTGAGATTGAGACATTTAATATATATCATTTAAAGAAAATTTAAATATGTCTTACATAAATTTTAATAAATAAATCATTCTAATATAATATTATAGAGATAAAAAATTAGATTATAAAATATAATTTTAAAGATAAAATATTTCAAATTTTCCCGGTAAATGTTTTATAAATTTTAGGAAATTAAAAAATACCTTAACTGTTTATATATTGATGATGAAAAAATTATTTAATTAATGAAAAATCCTTAAACTGATTTTTATTAAAATTATAATAACCTTTAAAAGACACAAAAACTTTAACAAAAATTATTTTTCTATTATATATTGACCATAATCATCCCAGGGTCCAATTATGTCAAGACCCGTCCTCGGGGCCCATGCCGTGACTACCCCAAGCCCGCCTTCCATAGGCCAAGGGCTGACGACTAGCACCAAAGGCGTAAATCCCGATAACTGGGAAGGCATTGACTTTATAAAAGTAAACAAAAAACCACAGAGTACAAGTGGAAGTAAAAAACTAAGTACAAAGAGAAAGTGCTGAAAAGTAAATGGGCCAGAATACAAACCCAACTGAAAGTACAACTACTACTGAACGAAAGTACAACAGAAAAAGACAAACAGCTGGGAGAAAGGAAGAAACTCCTGGATCGTCCTCCTCGGATCCTACCTGAAGGGTAGGTACAGATAGCTTCCACAACGCTCTCGACCTTCAACCTCCTCCGAGTGTCGTCTCGCCATGAAGTCCACCTCCGGGTACTGACTCGTCGTGTAGTCCACCTCCGGGTACCGTCCAGTCCTCGAACACTCGGCCTCCGTCAGCACTGCCTGTTGTCTGCAACCAACACAACGAGGTGCGGGCATATCCCGTGTAGGGGTGAGTATAACGATACTCAGTAGGGACCCCGAGACCATAAAGGTCTCACTAAAACCAACAAGGTTAACCAAAAAGAAGATCTCAACAGATAACCTCTACTTAGGTATATGCACATGCATATACCTAAGTTATCAAGTAACCCATCTCAATCATGAGGAAAACACCAAGATCATGAAATCAATGGATAACCACTACCCAGGTATATGCCCATACATATACCTAAGTTATCAAGTGACCCATCTCAATCATGAGGTAAACAAAAAGTCTCAGCTCAAACCAGGATTTTCATTATCGAAACCGTAACTGGTAAAGAGCTCCGTCTCTAGAGTGTATAGTGGTCCTGTCACGACTCCGAGGTACTGCTCACTAACCTAAGACTACTGAGGTACTCCTCCTGTCGAGTACCGCAGGCCTGCCACCTCACATAGTAGTGCTTCCCGCCGGGGTCTGCTACCCAAACACAGTAGTGCTCCCCCCTCATAGCCTACAGAGGTACTCCTCCTGTCGAGTACTGCGGGTCTGCCACCCAAACACAGTAGTGCTCCCCGTTGTGGGTCTGCCACCCAAACACAGTAGTTCTCCCCACTGGGCTATACAAGTCTCTCCGACTCGAATCGGACAAGCAGTCTTCAGGTCCCAGCCAGCTACACGGTCTCCGTACTCCGTATGCTCGTCTCTGGGAGGGTCCTCTTCACGAGCTACTGGACGATACTCCATGTATCTCAAAGTCCCACGAAGAAGTATATCAAAGGACCGCCTCGTCATAGGGGTCTCAACGCAACAGACGTCGCGTCAATCGGACGCCCGGTCTGTGAGTTACTAGCCTTTTCAACCCAGGGGACCGGTTGGTTTCGTGAGCGAACCAATCCCGACTGTATCTCAACTGTACCCCAAACTCTCATAGGGTATACACATAGGGACCGTTTCTCAACGAGATCATCAACGCTGATGACGGTTCGTCAAACGGACGTCCTGTCTGAAAGATATCAGCTTTTCCGTTCTAGGGGCTCGGTTGGATTTCAGGTGCAATCCAACCCGACCACTAACCAACTGTATCCAAAACTCGAGGGAAGTATGCCAAAAGTTCCGTCTCATCAAGAGGAATTCAACGAAACAGACGGTGTGTCAATCAGACGCCCGGTCTGTGAGTTATTGGCTTTTTCGTTCCAGGGGCCCGGTTGGTTTCGTGAGCGAACCAACCCGACCGCACTCCGACGGCATCCAAACCTCGAGCGGAGTAAGCCAAAAGATCCGTCTCACTTACAGGAATCCATCAAAGTCGACGGCACGTCAATCAGACATCCAGTGCTAAAGATATAAGCGTTTCTGCTCCGAGGGCCCGGTTGATTTCGTGTACGAACCAGCCCGGCCGAACCCAAAGTTCTCCGAAACCTTGAGTGTAATATACTGAAACGACCTTCTCGTTCCAAGGATCACTACGCAACTGACGGTGCGTCGATCGGAGGTCTGTAGCCCAAGATATGGGCATTTGACCGAAAGTGGACCAAAAACGGGGGGTCTGGGCCGGGGCCGACCCGGCTGGACCCGGTCCGGCCCGGCCCGGCCGAGCCGAAGTCGTGGAGCGGGGGGGTGGTGCGCTGCCGCCCTCGCCGCTAATTGGGGCTGGCGGCGAACCGCTGCCGTCCATCTTCCGGCGGCGCGCTTGGGCGCCGCCGCCTCCTGGCGGCCGGACGGCTCCGGCAGCCGCCTCCGGTCGCCGGCGGCGCCGCGCCGGCGACCCGCGCCTCCTGGTGTTTCCACGGGCCACCGGAGTTGCTCCGATGGTCGGTTTTCAAAACCGTCTGAGCCGGTGTTCATCTCGGGTCTCGAACATTACGGTGCAAGCTTCAAAATTACATTGCGGCCCCATTTTGTCGTCACCCGTCAATCCGCACGTCTATTAACAAAATGTGCCATCTTCATGGCTCTCCGGTGCGGCGCGTTGACTCCACGCCCCTTCATCATGGCCCGACTCCGTTCACATATGTCTTCGGGTTTCTCGGACGCGGCGCGACGACGTCACGTCCTTGTTCTTCTTTTCACGACGTGGTGCGACGACGCTGCACATTTCCTTGTCGCATGATTCCGCGTGGTGCGACGGCACCACGCCTTCTCGTACCAAACTACAAAGGAACCAACATGAAAAAAGGAGAAGGGTCGGCCGTGTTTGTGCGGTCCGGCCCCCTCACGTTATTCGATAACTATTGGTTTTAAACCACGAAGATCATCAAGTTGGTATTTACGAACAAAATAAATAAATAATATTAAAACCCCTACCTTGGTTTCAAGAGCGGAGCTTGTTCGGAGGTTCGTCGAAGAGAAAACGTCATGGTATAACCATTGCAGAAAGTGGCGACTTGGATGGAGGAAGTCGCGTCACGGGAACGGCCTCGCGGAAAGAGAGACGTTGCGGAAGAACCGTTGTGGAAAGAGACGTCACGTCGTGGATCGGTGTCGCGAAGTCGGTCTTTGAGGACTCGACGTTCTTCGACGGAGTTCGATGTGTTCTTCGCGTTCCTCGTGTTCTTCGTCGAAGAGGATGAAGAACTCTAGCTTTCCTTAGCTTCTCTTCTCCAAAGTCTCTCAAGCAACTAAGAGACTAACCCATAAATAAATTAAGCCTCACTTAATTTATTAACACCACAAAACCTTTGAAATTCAAGAGTTTGAAAAAAACTTACCTCATTAAATTACACAAGTTGTCAAGTCAAATGAAGGGGAGCTAATGGGGAGTTGAAGAGTTGAATAATATGAAGGGGTGGGGTTCGTGTGGGCCCCACCTCCTTCATAACCTACAAAGGGAAGTTGGGTAGTTACCCAACTTCCTCTCAAAGGATAAAAACACTTTCAGTAAAAATAAAAATTGTTGTTAAATTTTTATTTTTAACTTCCACAATTTTTATCAACTTCTCTCATGTAAACGCAACTCCGGAACATGAGTTCCTAAGCAATTACTGGCGCTAAGGTTCCATCGGTGCCCTTAGAATATGATTCTGAGCACCGATTTAAATGTTATAAATTCCCGCTCGATCGTTCACTGAACGTACCCGAGCTAAACTTCGTAAATTGATTCCGGGTACACCGGACCTCGGATTCAGGCGCCTTTAGAAACTGCGTTCTTGTAAAATTCCAAAGAAAATTAAGAAAAACTTTTCCTTGAAATTTTCGGGTCTTTACAAGTTATTTTCCATTTGGATCCTTGTAGATGATATTGTGACACTTATATTATTTTATTTAAAGTGATATTAAACTTGTCACATTAAGGTTTTAATAAGTATAACATTTTTAATGATGGGTTTTCTAGAATATATATTCGAATACAGATATTATTCTGAAATATTGTGTAATTATATTCCTCTTATTATTATTATTTTTTTTTTCAACACATAAGTGTATTAAATAATTACACAAAATGGATTTTGTAATTATTTTCTTAAGGGAAATATCAAACAAATGTTATTAAAAATTTTAGGATAAATATAATATGATCCAATTAATATTTATAATGAATTTTATATATAACCTTGATCACAAAAGGATATAATAAAATAATTCTTTTTATGATAACATCTTATCTTGATATTTTTAAAAAACATTAAATTGAATAATTTTGAAATTCAAACTATTGATTATTTATCAATATTATGTATTATTACATTATTTAAAAATAATAAAACCTTTTTAAAATATATAAAAATTATTATATGGTCTAAAATGTTCAAAATTATTCATTTATGGTCAAATTTACATCAAATAAGTAAATATTGTGCTATTTTAATATTGAACACAGTTTTACAAAAAGATAAAATTAAAATGGAATAACTAAGAGTTAATTGAAACCATAAAGTTAAAAATGAAATCAAAACATGTATAAAAATTATTATTTGTTGATATTAAAACCATATATCAATGAATATTATAAACTAAATCATTTTTTCAATTTTTGGATGGAATATTATTTTATTATAAATTAATATTTTTGGAGATTCTAATGTTTCCCTCACCTCAATTATAAAAAGGCACCTCCTCCCTCATTTAAACAATTCACATTGAGTCATCATGATCAGACCTGCCCAAACCATTTACCTTCTCAACTACTTTATTCACATTATAGTTGTTATGTTATTCTCAAAATACTACCTCTAGTGCCTTTAAGAGGATATCTAGAGTGAGCTCATCGAAGAAGAGGTAATCTCCTCTACCGATTAATTCAAATTATTTATTCTTCTACATTTTATTTATTATCTGTTTCCAAAATAAATTAATAAATAAAATATCACATATATTCATAGATATAATTATTGTCATTTAACAACCAAAATCCACCTTCTATCCATACTACTAAAAATGAAATCACCACATGTGCGTACTTACTACCTTATGTCTCCATGCCATGGTGTAATTTGTTTTTCACCACCACCTTACATGGATGGGTATAATAAAGAAAATAATAACTATATATGATTATTATAACATGATATTTATTCTTAAATATTATACGCCATCCATTTCAATACCATTCAAAAATTATTGGAATGATATCGTCGGTTATACATACATACGACCTACCGTCTTCACAATCTAATGCGATTCATTTTACATGATCTTCATTAAAGCATGATTTTATAATTTAATTGAATGAATAAATATGATATATGTTATACCAATATCATTATTAAAATTATAAAAATAAATCTTAATAAAATGAAATTATTCAAAAAATTATTTAAGAAAATAAAGAAGTTAATACATGATAGATGCATAATAATGTTTCTAACAAACAGATGACAATATGATCATTTATGATGACTATGATTCTGAAGAAATTCAATGAAATAATTTAAATAATTATAAAATAGGTCCAGATAGTTAAACTGTATATAAAACCCAAGGTAAGGGATGATTTCTTATTCTAAGTATTATCTGAGATTGTTTTTACGTAATCATTAACTCAGGTATATTTATCTTCCTTATTAGTGTTTTCTAAAAATGTTTTCATAAAATGTTTAGTATTATCATATGGATTTTTAAAGTTATTTTTACCAATTTTTTCTTTTACTACATGCTTTGTATGAAATCTTTCTTTCAATTTCCATATGAGGTACTTTTTGACTTTTTCAGAAAATGTATGAGAAGAATGATTTCTTAACTTATAAGACATTAAGAGATTTTTAATATTCATAACATTTTATTTCCATGAATATTGTCTTAAATTTTTTCAAGTTTATTTGAAAAAAAATTATTTTCTTTTAAAATTGTGTAGTGTATTAATAAAAGGAAACATTTCTGAATAAGAAAGTATATTTTCCCCAAGAATTAATTTCATGTATTTTATCAAAATTATTTTTCATATAAGATTAATGATAATTTTCTAGTATACTTTATGAATTATTATTATGGTTGATTATTTTTATTATGGAATTATATTTATGAAATCCATTTATTTTACAAGGATTATGTTATAATGGAATTATTTTTCAGAAACCCATTTTATTCCATGGGTTATGTTATGTTGAATGAATTATTTTTCTGTGGCACACGTATGTAAAATATTAATTATGTGATGAGTGAGACCTATATCTACCTCCAATTCATTGGGTAAATATTTATACCTCATGATATTGAAATGTCTATAATGACATATGAATTAGGTTTAGTAATACAGGACTGGAACGACATGTAATTTTAGTTTAGTAATACAGGGATGGAACCACATATAAACCCTGCTTAGAACTAGACTTTTTCCACAATAATGGTGTTGTAAATGAGCCTCAGCTAATATGGAAATGATTTTCTATGCTTATGCATTTTCCAAAATTCTATGTTTTTATGCCAATTATATTTTACTTTATCTCTTGTTTCTTTATGATTTATTCCTTAAAAATTACCATGGTTTATTCTATGACATGTTATTTTGATATATGTTATAGATGGTATGATTTTCAAAAGTTATGTTCATGTTTTTAAATTATTTTGTTCATGTTTTGTTTGTTTACCCTTACTATGCATCTGAGATCATCCTTTATAATGATTCAATTCCTCTAGTTATAAAGGTTCCTTTTAAGTAGGACTACAATGGGGAAGATCTTTATGGGAGATGTTGAAGAACATTAACAAGTTAGAAGAATATATTTGATTTTTCCAATAGCCCTAAACTGTTACTGTCCTAAAGCGTACATTTATTCAATATAATGAATATTCATATACAAATATTTAATATTCATGTATGTAATTCTTGGGTTGTTAGAGTTTGTATCATATGAAAGGTTTAGTAATCCTTTGGAAACTAGATTTGAAAAATATTTAGTGATATCAATAGATATATTTCAAAGGTTTTTATATTGATGTCCATATAGATAAGTCAAACTATAAGTTACAATCATTGAATTTTGGAAATGATCCTTTTAAAACTTGGATTAAAACTAAGATGTTAGAGATTGAAATTACTTCCCATTGAATATGTTGTTTTCCAAGTATGATTTTTTCCTCTCACAATATTCTTTTTGGGACTATGATAATGGATGGAACCTGATAGAACTATTTTAAGGATCAATGCAATGGGTAATGCAATGATTTTCCCACTGAACAACCAAATCTTATGGGAGATTGAATGAAAAATATTATCTCTACACTCACACATGCTTTGAATCATTCTAGACATCCAAATGAGAAATGAAGGGAATAATATTTGGTTGAGTCCTTCATGAGGAACACCCACCTTTTTTCAGTGGGTATTCTGATCCACTTGTTTCTGAAAAATGGATCATTAACAATGAAAAGATATTTTATATCATTTTCTATTAATAAGACGAATAATTCATTTTGTTTTTTTATCATTTAGATGGTGAAGCTGACCAGTAGTGGACTCTAATCAAGAATACGAGGTAAAGATTTTTAATTGAATCAATGGAATGAAACATGTTCCAGAACTTATTTTTCTATAAGTACATTCCTCATATTCTTATAGTGAATATGGAAAATGAGTTCCTAGAGGTTAACCAAAAGGATGAAAAATCTATTTGTACTTATAAGGAAAATTTTAAATGACTTGCAAGGTATGCTTTTGGATTTATCATCCAACTTGAATGTAATGTTGATCAATTCTTCAGTGCATTAAAAATAATTCATCGAATGGTGTTAGATATAAGATAATTTATTAGATATAAAGAGATTTTGTGTTGTTCTATCTAGTATAACATGTATGTTTGGGTTATATAACAATCTCAGGGGTTTGACAAGAAATAGAGGATGGGGTTCGAGGGAAAATATCAAAATAATGGTGAAAAAAGATTAATATTTCCATATTCTAAACATGTGGAAAGAAAAGTGGTAGAGATTTTCTTAAATGTAATACTAAACATTTTATGTTTGGAAAAAAGGTTATTGTGTACTTGAGATCCGACATAATAGGAAAATGGTAGCTGATGATGTGAATAGGGAAAAGGAAACACAGAATGCCGCACCTACACTTCATTGTTATATGTTCAAGGTAATTGGGAATTATGAAAACCAATACCCTAATCTAAGGGTTATCTATGATGATTGTTGTCAAAAACCTCTTAAGGCCAAATACAAAGTCAAATAACATGTGATCACTATTGGAAATGTTCAGTTTGATAATTATGTGGTGGAATGAATGAGTTTTTATGTATTGTGATCCCAGAATAGTGTTGTAGAATCTATGTTATAGTATTATGGAATATTTAAATATCTATGTAGTGGTCTACTATGGTCCTCCATATGTATTTGAAAGTATTTGCTGAGTGGTACTAGTAACCGTGAAAATATATTGAGGTAATAAGGTGATGTATTTGAAAAACACATGATTAAGGGAAGGATTACACTTTATATGAGAATGAAGTTGAGATAATGATATTTGGATAAAGATATATTGGATAATAATTAGAAAATTTTATGATATTAGATACATTAAAACAGGTTACAGATTTATTAACATGTCAGTTATGATATCATGGATGAAGTTTATTTATTTTTAGACATAAGAATAATGAAACAAGCATGTTTCATAAGGTATAAATGTTAAGCCTATTTTGTGGAACATTTTCAATAGAGTTTGATTTTTAGATTTCAGAAGTGTAACATCCTGAATCTGGGTGCCGCCCAAAGGTTCCCCGTACTCGGTTGGTCACATGAACTCATGTGCATTACCATAACCAGTTGGTAAAATATACTCAAACTCATTTCCCAGAATTATGGAGTCTTATGACTAGTAGGAAGGTCCATGGGAGTGATAACGGTGAAACTATTCCATCATTGGAAGAGTAACATAGTGGAAACAACCAGTACACAGTAACAGAAGCATTAATAACATGCAAAAGAAGTAACCAGTAGAATAGTGATAGTATAATCAACTGAAACATATATAAATAATTATACAATTCACATGTAACTAGGAAAGTATCCAAACAAGTCACTATTATAGAAATACAATACTAAAACCAAAGTATAAAAAATAGTAAACTCCAACAGCATCCCAAGCCTCAGCTTGGTCCTTTTCTCTCAAGCTCAAATAATAATCAAATACCTAATGAATAAGGGAACTCTACCTTATATATGACTAAAACCATATAATATTTTTGGGTTTATATGAATAATCTAAATAGGGTGTGAGACTAATCCCAGTTGTCAACCACCAAAAGATCTGTGCATAACAGTCAGTGAATATATATAAGAGGCAATATGAAAAATGAAGCAATAAACAAGGAAATACTCAAGAGTAAATAATAAATCAGTTCCAATTAATTTTATTTACATTTATTAATTATTCATTCCATTTAATAATGAAATCTTGGGATCTAGCCTATGCTATGTATCACCCATATAATAGAAAAATTAGATGTCACAGAATACCATCTAACAATCATGTAAACTGAGTCCAAGCTTGTGCTTTGGATTAGAAGAGTCATCAAAAGAAACAATCATTCACAATAAACCCTCTAGGAATGTTCTCATAGTCTAACCCCTATAGTTCAATATATCATCAATTAAATAAATATGTAACGACCCTCTTGGAAACTCACACAGTCTAACCCATTTAGTCCCACAAAAACAAGGACTCTCTGATAATGCACTAACTATCAATTCTCCCTCTAGTATCTTAATGATAAAGTATAGACTCTATGAGGAACCACTCAATATACATTCCCCCAGTGTTCTCCTAATGGTATACTATAGACACTCTGTGGGAGCACTTAAAGTCAATCTCCTCTATGGTCTCACAATGTAAATATGACAGACACTCTAGGGAAGCCCTCAATGTCAATTCCCCATATGGTCTAACTACACCATGTTCTCATAGCCCTATTTAATACAATCATGGAAAACAATATCCATCAGCCCAATGTAATATCAACTACTACAAGGATATGTAGGTACAATGTATAACACAAGAATTTAACAAGAATCAATTAATCAAACAATTCTGATGTAAGAAGCAAGGAATTGAAACAAGGTCTCCCTCATAGGCAACCTAGACCAAACAACCATAAACATTCCAACAATGAATCTCACCCATGGTGTGTCTCCAAAACATGTAATTTATCATAATAAATCAACAAAAACCCATAATCTACAAATAAAACTAAGGCATATGATAACTGGGTTCAATTATGTTACAAGAAATACTGGAATCAAGGTTACTCATCTCTTAGGAATATATAACTCAAGGAAAATATCCAAAAGGCAACAAAATAACTTCCTCAACATTGTACTATGAACAATCTGGACCTTCGACCCTTGAATTCTCCTAGAACATCATAGATCTATAAAAACATAAAAAATGACCGACATTCAGAAACTCGAGAGAGAGGAGAAATCATGAAGAGAGACTCTAGGGAAAGATATAACTCACTGGAGGGAATCCAACGCACCTGGTGGTGTCTCGATCGGATCTCATATGGAGGAACGGGAGGAGCTCAAAGATTCTTGACCACACATCGCTCTATTGTATCCGACACAGGTAGAAGAAATGTGTTATGGGATTGAGATGTGAACCTAGTATGATTAATAAAATAGAAAATAAAATTACATGGAGTGTTCATTTAATGTACATGCTTTGTACTAGCCTCAACTGGCCTGACTTAAGGAAGTCTTCAATGTCACCAGCACATCCGTGTACCCGGATGTTACACGACCAGTACACGGCTACACACGGAAGCTGAGTACACTGTGTGTACTCAAGAGTACATGGCATGTAATTAGAAAATTACCATCTCTTCGTTTTCCTTAAAACACAACCCAAATTCATGATCCATACATGAAAGGAAGACCCGGGTTCTTACAAACATCCCACCTTAAAGTAATTCATCCCTAAATTTACCTTCCAAGGGTGGTGAAGAAGAAATTTCAAACAACCCTGGCCACTATGATCGTATGTCA
Source organism: Viscum album (assembly GCA_963277665.1). Classification (NCBI taxonomy): domain Eukaryota; kingdom Viridiplantae; phylum Streptophyta; class Magnoliopsida; order Santalales; family Viscaceae; genus Viscum; species Viscum album. The sequence goes on along the minus strand of OY728127.1, from coordinate 559,917,677 downwards.
GCCTCCCTCTCCAAAGTCTCATCTTGTAATCACCCGTTATGTCTTATAACATGTACTAGAGGAAAAGACTGTACACATATAACCTTCGTAATACGATCCACAATCTGAATAGGGTTATCCTAGAAGGATGCATCTACCTCCAACTCAACCTCCTCTGGTTAAAAAACATGAGATGGGTCGGAAAAGTAATTCCATAAGTAAGAAACATGGAAGATGCCGGTATAGCCTGATACCTCTATGGTAACTACAAACAATTAGAAATAAGAAAAACTCTCTCCAAAACCTCAAAAGGGCTGACATATCTCTAAAAATTATTTCCATGTTTCCTAATCCTCCAGTGTCCCAACCTGAGTGTGACATGCAAGAAAACCTAATCTCTGACCTCAAACTCTAGAGGTTATTTTCATCGATAATCATAAGATTTCTGGTGAGACTGTGCAGTAGCCATCCTCTTCCAAATCAACTCCACCTACACAGTGGTCTCCTAGACAAGACAATGTCCCAACAATGATTCCTCTCCTACCTCCAACCAACATAGGGGTGAACGACATGGCCTACTATACAAAGCCTTATAAGGTTCCATCTGAATCATCACATAAAAGCTGTTATTGTAGAAAAACTCCACTATGGGTATATGTCTCTACCAAGACCCCCTAAATTCCATGACACATTATTGTAGCATGTTTTAAAAACTTTGAATTGTGTGCTCAGACTGGACATCTATCTGGGGATGGAGAGATGTACTCAAAAGTACCTATGTACCCAAAGCCCTCTGTAGTCCCTGCCAGACTCGAGAAGTAAACCAGAAATCCCTGTATGAAATTATAGAGTGTGGAACCCCATGAAAACGTACAATCTCTCGAATGTAAAACCTTCCCATATCACCAACACTGAAGGTTTCATTGATCAGTAAGAAGTGTGAAACCTTTGTGAGTCTGTCAAGGACAACCCAAACTACATCATTACCTCGAGGCGACCTCGGTAAAACTATCACCAAATCCAATGTGACATCATTCCACTTCCACTCAGGAAGGGGTAACATCTTTAAAATCCATGTTGGTCACTAATGCTCCACCTTCAATTCCTGAAAGGTGGAAAATATCATAAAAAATCTAGCCACATATCTCTTCCTACCCGAATACCAATACTAACGGTGTAGATCTTGATACATCTTGGTGACACCCAGATGAACTACCCAAATTGAGGAATGGAAATCCCGAAAAATCTTCTCGTGTATGTATACTAACACCCATACACATCCATAAAAGAACAAGATATCATCCTCCCCTATGATCCACCTAGGGTTAGGGTCCTCTCTGGACACACTCTTTCGTTGGACTAGGCCTTCAGAATCTGATTTCTACCTCATTCGCACTAGATCCAGTAGAGTAGAGGTAATAGCTGGAGAAGAAAGAAACATTTTCCCCTATCTATCATGCACCTCAAAATTCCTCTTAGAGAACTGAGCCATAATCTTCTACATACTGTTGGCCTCTTGAACTATTGGTATCTGAGTCCTCCCCCTCAAAAAATCATCCATTGCATTTCCTTTCCCAGGAATATAAGCATGCTCAAAGTCAAAAGAATGAAGGTACTCAAACCAACTTTGCTGTCTCAAATTCTAATCACACTGAGTAAATATATACTTGAGATTTTTTTTGTCAGTGAAAACCACAAAATGATCTCCCAAAAGATAATGTCTCTAATAGTGTAAATAATGCACAATTGCGGCTAACTCGAGATTATGCATCGAGTAGTTCTTCTCATGTGGCCTCAACTACTAAGAACCATACGCAATGAATAATTCTCCTTGAAAAAGCAATTCTCCTAGCCCGATACTTGATGCATCATAATAAAAAGTTTAAATATTTCCCATATCCAGTAAAATTAGTATTAGTGCAGAAGTAAACCTCCCCTTCAGCTCCTACAAGGATGAATTGTAGGATTCTGTCCATGAGTACTTCACACCCTTCATATTCTAGCCCATTAGTGGAAATGCTATGAATTAAAAGTCTAGTATAAATCACCAGTAGTAACAAGACATCCCTAGAAAACTCTATACCTAAAATAAATTATTCAGATGTGGCCAGGAAACTACTTCTCTCACATTTCTGGGTCTACTGATACTTCTTTCCCATAGATAACATGACCCAATAATTGAATTTCATCCATCCAAAAGTGGAATTTTGGGAGCCTATAATGTAACTGATGCTCTCCTAATGTACTCAAAAAAATATAAAAATGTTTGGCATGGTTGTGTCGAGTGATAGAGTACACCATCATATCATCTGTGATAAAAACCACAAAAGAACTTAAGTAAAGATGGAACACTTGGTTCATCCGTGCCAGGAAAACTACTGGCGCATCCGTGAGACCGAACGACATAACTAAATACTAATATAGACCATAACTTCTCTGAAAAGATGTAAGAGGTATATCTGATGGTCTAACACACATCTGATGACAACCATATCTCAATTCAATCTTCCTGAACAATTGGGCTCCTCAAAGATGATCAAAGTGATCATCAATCCTTAGATAGGGATATCGGTTCTTGACTATCAATAGGTCCAGCTTTTGATAATACACACAATGTATAAGGGTACCATTCTCCTTCTTCTCCAAAAGAATAGGCGAACCCCAAGAATAATTATTGGTTTGGATGAAACCATTTTCTAGAAACTCCTCTAACTGATTCTCGAGTTACTGTAGGTATGATGTAGACATCATATAAGGATGAATAGACACTGGTTCCACTCATGGAATAATCTCAATAGAGAAATATACCTCTCTCTCCAGAGGTAAACCTGAAAATTTTTCTGGAAAGACATCTTTGAAATGATCCACCACTAGAGAAAATACCATCTTTGAAGTCCCCTGGACATCTAGATATAAACTTCTAATCTGGGCTGTAATTCCTCCCCACCCAAGATTCATGGGTCCAGCTCTGCTTGTCTAAACATACCATTCACCCGTTTGTAGAAAATATTATCCCTTTGGTGATGTTAAACTCACCTTAAAATGATACAAGTCAACAATGGCCTAGAAAGACAATAACCGGTCCATTGCAAGGATGACATTTAAGCCTATTATCTCTAATACATAAAAGTACCATAAGAATTAACACCCACCAAACCCAAGAGGTAACTCCTTAAATTGACATAAACTAGCCGTCCTAAGCCCCAACAGAGTGTCTAGCTTTATAAAATCCTCAGAACAAATGGTACAGAGCCCATGGATCTCGACAACAGCAACAGATAAGAAAAAATGGGAATCACCTATATCAAAAAGGGATAAATCTAATACTGAAGCAATTAGAATCATACCTCTAATAGTAGAGGGTATGGGAAACTATTCCTTCTAAGAATTCTCCACTGTAAAAGTCATACCCGAATCATGGCCCTGTGACCCTGCTTGACCACCCTGTAGTTGGAGAAAGCCTGCCGACTGTATACGATGACCACGACCTACTCCTCGGCCTGAATAGCTGGATGAACTCCATTTCCCTGACAAATAAGAAATTTGTGGTCCTACTCCTGAATGTGGAGTGATATAAGAACTCCTATAAATATCTAATGGTGAGAAAAACTTTCATAAACGCTGAAGAAGGCCCATATTTCCACAAAATTAGCACTCAAATGGGTCTTTTGGGACTGAGGTATCATATTACCACTCTTAAAAAACTAGTATAATACCACCTAGATACCTGAAGGAATATACCGTCTACCCAGATCTCTACACGTAGACTCCCTGCAGCACATCCTACAATCAGACGGAGGAGTACCAACTATGGATGCTGAACCACCCTAGCTCACAGTTCCAGACTCCCTCATATTACGCTCGGTGATCAGCACCTAGTTGACTATAGGAGATATTGAAGTCAACCTGAAGATGTTCACCTGGGATCAAATGTCATGTTTGAGACCATCCTCAATCTTCCTGGCCATAAATAACTCATCACTGCCAGGAATGGGTGTAAATCCCTATATATCAGTGAAGCGAGAAGAATACTCCATGACATGAAGAGTACCCTATTCCAGAACCATGAACTCTCAGGCTCAGTCAGCCCTCAAGGTCTCTGAGAAAAAATAGTCATAGAATGTCCACTGGAACTCATTCCAAGACATAACTCATTAACAACCACCCTGTGATATGACATCCCACCATATCATGGAGGAATCTCAAATCATGTAGGTTGTGAGTTTTACCCTCCTCTTAAGAGGTGTCTCGAGATGCTCAAATATTGGAAACATGAATTCTAACTAGGATTCTAGAACCTGAGGTCTTCCATATCTTGAGAAAGTGGGAGGATACCGCTACTAGAAAAACCACGTCAATACTTCCATATATGGGGTATGACGTGGAGCTCCTTGGTAGGTATGTATAAAACTCATTAACCCTTCTCAGAACTGTGCATCAGCACCTGTGTCTGGTAAAAAAACTAGTGCCATGAAATGTATGATAGGAGGATCTTATAATAGTCCCTGATCTACCATTTCCTGTGTCTGATCATTTCCCTATATCTGGCTTACACCCATAAGAGGTCCTGTTGGAATGACTTTGCATGGTCAAGCATAAACCTTAGTTCAATATTATCCAAGACTGAAAATTTGAAGTGCAGGAAAGGAATAGGAGAAGATAAACAAAATCAAGTTTTACAAAATAGGGGTACACGATATGTGTAACCCCTACAAGGCATGTTCACTTAAGATTTTAACATGGCCATGTACCTCTTCCCAAACTGGTCGGGTAACACCCCTACACATGACATGTTCCTCCTAACATGCAACATTTACTTAAATTTTTACTCCTTCCCAACTTCATCTACATGGCTAAACCACACGGTTCTCTCTTGGGTAACACTAAATTTCATGTTCACCATACACATGGGGTGTAGTGCTTATGTTTAAACCACTTGTGTTGTTAGTCTCATAGCTGGATACAAGGACACTTCACCATAGTGTATACTCCTAGTACACGGCGTGTTCTACCAAACATTAATTAACATGAGCCTATTCTCACACAGTCAGTCACATGGTTAATCTCTACATGGCATGTTATAAAATTACATGACATGTACTTAAGAAAAACTGTTTCTTCCAGAATAGAAGAACACATTGAGGGTGTTATAACACCACACGCAATGTTGTTTGGGTGTCTAGATAGTATACCTCTAAAACTTCTCCAGAACCCTTAAAAAATAAAACATTGTCTTTGTAATGACAAATTCTATCTCGTGAGATCCCATAATCCTAGAAATCAATGTTCGACATCCTTATTCTCATTATAACTAGACAAAATTCAATTAAATTTCGGACATGATCGACCAAATTCTGATCACAGAGGTCCCATAACACCCTATGAACCAAAGTACGACATCCATCAAAAGGAAACATTACTTATTCCAATATCCAATCAAAATAGTAGTTATTTTGTCATGAAATCTATCACAACAGCATGCATATCTAGAAAAACATCTATCACAACATCATGAAATTAGTAATGCACCATTAATGGCATGGAAAGAATGTATGGCATGTGATCTCTAGTAAGTTCCTATATGATGCATGAGATGCCTTACCCATATCTCATCATGTTGCAACAGAAATAGAAACCTCAATAATATTATCCATAACAACACAAAACATGTGTATCACCCAACAGTGAAATCAAATCAACTGTAATGATAGAAAAATAAGAAAAATTGCATTATTCGATGTAAATTGGATTTTCCCTATACACGGATTAGCTACTACCGGGCACAACTAATTGCGAACTTCATATTCCTTCCTATACCTATCTATAGGCTCCAAAAAGCAAGTCAAAGAAGATAATAATTCCTCTGATACCACATTGATACGTCCTAGATCTGGGTTCCTCCCAAAGATGCCCCATACCCGGTTGGTCACATGGCCTCAAGCACATTTCTCTACCTGATTGGTCACATGGCCTCAAATACATTTTCCAAAATGCCAAAGGCTGCCAAAGAGAAGCAAGGGCTTTGGGTGTGACACTAGGGAAACTTTTCCCTCAGTAGAAAAGTAACACAATGGAAAAAAACAGTAAACAGTAACAAACGTAGTAATACCATACAATAGAATTAACCCATAGAAGACTGATAGTATAATCAACTACTGAATATATAAATAACGATTCATGTCACATTTAACTAGGAATGCATCCAAACAAGTCACAATGTTTGAAATACAATACTGAAACATATGTATAGAAAATAGTAAAGTCCAACACCATCGCAACCCTCATATTAGTCCCATGATCTCCAGCTCCGACAACATTAAAGTACTAGATAAAGAAGGTATCTTTCCCTTATCTACACATGCAACCATATAATCTATTTGGGTCCCAAAGCATGAACCAAACATGGTGTCAAAGTAATCCTTGTATGAAACCACCAAATGATCTTCTCCTAGATGTAAGTGAATATATATAGCAAGAAATATGAAAAATGAAGAAATAAACAAGGAATTACTCAATAGAAACAGTCCTATAGTTCATATTACATTCATTTAAATTTATTAATTATTTAAGCCATTGAATAATGAGGTCTCGGGATCTATCTGAGGCTCTATATCCCCTATTTAATTGAAAAGGCAGATGTCACGGAATATCATCTAACAATCATGTAAGAACAATTCCATGCTTGTCCTTTGTCTTGGAAGACTCATCACAATTAACAATCATTAAAAAGAAACCCTTTGGGAAAGCTCTCACATTCTAACCCCTTTGGTTTAAAATATCATCAATTCAATAAATATGTAATGACCCTCTGGTAATCCCATAGATTCTAACCCCTTTAGTCCCACAAAAACTAAGACTCTCTGAGGAATCACTCACCATCAGTTCCCCATGTGGTCTTTTAACGAAAAACTGCAGACTCTTGGAGGAAGCACTCAAAATACATTCCCCATATGGTCTCGTAATGGTATACAGTAGACACTCTAAGGGAGAAATCACTGTAAATCCACCCTATAGTATTGCAATGTAAATATAACAGACACTCTGTGGAAGCCCTAAACTTCAATTCCCCATATAGTCTAACAACACCAGGTTCTCACTGCCCTATGTAATACAATCATGCACATTGATGTCTAGTAGCACAAACTAATCTCAACTACTACAAGAATAAGTAACTACAATTCATAACACATGAATTTAACAAGAAGCAATTAAGAAAAAAATTCCAACCTAAGAAGAAAGGCAAGGAAACAAGGTCTGCCTCATGTACAACCTAGACCAAAAGACCATAAACATTTAAACAAGGAAATGCACCCATGGGGTGCCCCCCAAACATGATATTTAGCATAATACATCAACCAAAACCTATAATATATCAATAAAACTAAGGCATATGATAACAAAGTTCAATTTATTAACACAAAATACAGGAATCATGGGTAATCAACACTTAGGAATATATAACTCAATGAAAAACACTAAAAGGAAAAAAACCACCTACCTCAACATTGTACGATGAACACACTTGAACTTCAACCCTTGAATCATCCTAGAAAATTGTAGATCTACAGAAATGTCGAAGTCATTAAACCTTGAAAAACTCAAGAGATAAGAGAAATTAGGAGGAGAGACTCTAGGGAAAGAGAGAACTCACCAGTGGGAATCCAATGCACCTAGCGGCATCTCGATCAGATCATGGAAGGAGGAAAAAGAGAGGCTCGAGGATTCTCAGCTATACGTCACTCTCAAGTATGAGACACAGGAAAAATATATGAGTTCTGTTAATGAGATGCGACCCTGATCCGATTAATCAAATAAAAAGAAAAGTACACTGTGTGTTCATTTAATGTACACACCTTGTATTAGCCTCAACCGGCCCCTGCTTAAGGCGGTTTGTTGGGTCCCTCACATGACCACATATTTGGCTGTTACATGGATACATGTTGTAGCCATGCACACGACGTGCACTCAAGAGGACACGACATGTACTAAGGAAATTCCAATTTCTCTATTTTTCCTAAAAAACAACCCAAATTCAAGATCCATACCTAAAAAGAAGTCACAGGTTATTACAATAAGGATTGTAATTTTATCAATTTATAGAATGTTTGAGTTAAACATATGATGATGTTTGTTAGAATAAAGTATTATACCACCATAGGTGGAATTATGCGTATTTTATTACTTGTGGTAACCTTTTATTATTATAAATATATATGGAATAACCTATCATTCGATTTATAGATAACATGATTTTCTAACAAAAGTTCATTTATTTGAATAAGTGATGAAGTGTAAATTGTTCAAGGAATGACCAACTATGAGATTATACTAAAATAAGGAAATTATTTCTACTCATGTTCTTCAACTATAGGGAAAGAATATTGAATATGAAAAATATTAACATAGGATCTTTTTATCCATTTAATTAGATGGTCCCTACGATCATTACCGATTTATGGCTTTGTGATTGTTAAATTTTTCATAAACATGTTCTCTATCACTCTCTATCAGATCATGATAGGTATATTTCTCTTCAACATCCATGTTTTCCCTTCCCACCTATGTTCTCTTATGTGGAAAACCAGTGATGAGTTACATTGGGTAAATGTTATGTTTTTAACCTTAGTTTTTTAAAATAAATTTTTATTATTCATTTCTTTGATATGGATTTATATGAAGGAAAATTTCTAGTATTAAAACATTTATACCCCTAAAAAATTTTGAGGAAGAAAATAATTTTATTGGGGGTCGAATGTAACACCTTATGATTATTATGATAACTATTTTTTTTTAATTTTTTTTGATGTATTGTGTTTTACGCTACACCGAAATAAGCTTACGTAATACATGATAGAGAATTAACTTGTGGTATAGGAAAAACTATGATTTTATTGTGTTATACACAATTTGATGTTCTATCAATAGAATTTATTTCACACAGGACTGATTATATGTGAACAACTAAATATTATTATGTGACCTTATAGACTAGTAATTATAATGGTGCGTATAAACATTGTTAAGTTTCATATGAATAACTATTTAAATGAAAATAGGCGAGTTTTTTATAAATTAAAATCACTTTTGAAGGATTTTATTAATGAAACAAATGTATAATATATTCTATATGATTTTTAATATTAATATTAAATGTTTTCTTGTCATTATATAAGAACACATTAAAATTTTCAGATAAAAGAATAAATTTTCAAAAAAATGTAGTTTTACCGCCTTTTGATGGATCACCCATAGTAAATCTAAATTTGAGAAATTTATATATTATATTCTAAAAAATAAACATATTATTTGGAATCAGGATTTAAAATTATACTCTGGATGAATTTTTGATATTTTCCGGATAACCTTCATGTTTTGATGAATAGTAAGAATACAATAAATTTTAAATGAAAATAATTTTTTCATCAAAATAGTTTATATGGTTAAATTATATTATTTAATTGTTTTAAATTATACAGAAAATATATTTTTATCATTAAATATATTATATTTATTTAGTATTAATTTTACCTTGAATTTTTATGTAAAAATATGTCAATCTTTTACAATGTTTTAACTTTTAAAACTTGTTTTTCATTCTGGCAATAGGATAAATTATAAATTAATTACCCAAAATTGTTTATTTTTTATTTTTAAAAATGGATTCCATATTTCGAATAAGTGGGACCAAATTATGTAAATATAATTCATTTATGTTTATACATTATGGATAGTATGTTTTTTAATTTTTATTTATATAGTTAAAAGTTAAATCATTTAATTAAGGGTAAATATAATTTTATAAAATTACCTTAACATTTGTCTTAATGTTATTTAATGAGTTATTTTAGACCTAAATCACTATTGGGTATAAATGATACCCTTTTTAATCTACTTGTATGAGATTAAGAGATTTAATATATTTTATTTATAGAAAAGTTAAATAATTCTTACTCAATTTTTAATAAGTAATTTATTTTTAATATAAAATTATAAAAAGGATAAATTCGATTATAAATACACATTTTAAAGATAAAACTATTCTATTTATCATGGTAATTAATTAGTAAATTTTAGGAAATATATAATTTCATTAATGGTTTATATAATTATGATGAAAAAATTATTTAATTGATGAAAAATGAATAAACTAATTTTTATTAAAATGATAATAAACATTGAAAGACACAAATTGTTGAAAAAATATTATTTTTCAAGTATATATTGACCATAATCATACAAGTTTCGATTTATTGACCATTTGGAGCATTATATAAGAGATTATGACACTAATATTATTTTATTTAAAGTGATGTTAAACTTGTCCCATTCATATTTGAATAAATATAACATTTTTTGAGATGAAGTTTCCAGAATATATATTTTACTATATATATTAATCTGAAAAATTTTATATTTATATTCATCATTCTATTTTTTTTAATTTTATTTCAACAAATAATTTTATTAAATAATTCGAAAAAACATATGTTGTATTTTTTTTATTAAGGGAAATATCAAATAAATGTTATTAAAAATATTAAAATAAAAAAAATATTTCTTATTAATATGTCCATTGAATTTTCAAGATAACCTTGACCCTTTAGGATATAATAAATTATTGTTTAATATGATTACATCTTATCTTGATATTTTTACAAATCAATTAACCAAATTGATTCAAAATTGACAGTAATAATTGTATATCAAAATTATGTATTAATTAATAATTTAAAAAAACTAATTTTTTAAAAGATATAATTATTATAACATGGTCTAAAATTTCCTAATGTTTTCATTTATGTTCCAAATTACCTCACATAAGTAAAAAATACAATATTTTAATATTGACCAATTTGTTACCACAGTTAAAATTAAAATAGAATAACTAAGGGTTAATAGAAATAATAAGGTTTAAAATAAAATAAAAACATGTTTAAAATTCATTGTTGATGATATTAAGACGTTATATAATTTCATATTTTAAACGAATTAATTTTAGAGGTTTTTGGATGGGATTTTATTTTATTATAAATTAATATTTTAAGATATTCCAAAGGTTCCCCTCACCTCAATTACAAAAGGACACCTCCTCCCTCTCTTATTAACATTACATTTAGCCTTAAATATTTTCCATAACCTTCCCATTTACCATACCAACTTCCCTAATAACATTCTATAGGTGATGGCCTTCTCAAAAGACCAACTCTAGTGCCTGGAATACAACATCTAGAGGGAACTTGTTGAGGATGATGTAATCTCTTATACCAATTTGTTCAAATTATTTATTCTTATACTTCTTCATAAAGAGTTTCTTCCATCCTAAAGTAATATATTAAGTATCATTTATATGATGAGATATTATAATGGTTATGTAAAAACCATATTCCACCTTTTATAAATCCTATGAAAAATGAAATCACTATGCATGCATATACACGATTTAATATCTCCACGCCATGGGGAAATCTATTTTTCACCACCATATTATTTGGGTGGGAATAATTAAATAAGTCATAAATATATTTTATTATTATAACATGATATTGATTATGAAATATTATACACCATACAGTTAAATACCATTCAAAAATTATGAGAATGATATCGTCGCTCGTGCATTCGTACGACCTAACATCTCCATGAAGTGAAATGATTCATTATACTTAATCTTCATTAAATAATGATTATATAAATTAATTGAGTGAATAAATATGATATATTTTATAATAATATCATTCTGCGAATGAAATAACTATAACCAATGAAGAGGAACTTATCCGACAAAACCAGCTTAGGAAAATAAAGAAGTCAATACCTAATGGATGAGTAATAATGTTTCTAACAAACAGATGATAATATGATCATATATAATGAAAATAATTACGAAATAAGTTAATAACCTAATTTAAATCATTAGATAGGAGGTTTAGATGAAAATAAAGTATAATTGACCTATGGTTAGGGATAATTTCTCAATCTCATTATTATGCAATGTTGTTTATATGTATACTGCGGTATAGTTATCATCCATGTCCATGTCTTCTAAATTTTTTTTTCATAAAAGGTTTAATATTATCCTATGGCTGTTTAAAGTATTTTTTACTGATTTTTACTCTTGTTGTATTATTTTGAAGGAATATTTCTTTCGTTTTCCATACGAGGTACTTTTTAACTTTTCCGAAAAAAGAATGAGAATAATGTTTCTCTTAACATAAATAGAATGAAAGGAATTTTATGATTTCATAAAGCCTTATTTCCATGAAGCTTATCATAAAAGTTTTCACGGTTATGTTCAATAAATTATTTTCTTTTAAAACTGTACAGTGTTTTAAAGATTGAAAATATTTTTGAATAATAAAGGATATTTTCCCCAAAATTTAATTTCAAGTGTTTAATGAAACTTATTTCCATATAAGAAAATAGATATTTAAAAATTATAATATCCATATTATTATAATGGATGATTATGTTTATGATGGAATCTTATTTATGAAAATAATTTTTTTCATGGATTATGATATGATGGAATAATGTTTAAGAAACCCATTTTATTCCTTGGGTTATGTTATGATTAATGATTGAGGTTTTTGTGGCACACATATATTTAATTTTATTTATGTGATGGGTGGGGCCTATATATCCGTCCAATGCATTAGGTAAAGGTTTATATGTCATGATATATGAATTACTAGAATATGAATTAAATCTTGTTAAGTAATATATGGCTAGAATAAGAATTAAATCCTGTTCAGTAATACAAAGTTCGAATGGCATGTAAACTCAGTTTAGTAAGGGAATTTGTCCACTATACTGTTCTTGGAAATGATCCTTGTCTAATATGGAAATGATTTTATCTTATTATCTATTTTCCAAATTTCCATGTTTTATGTCAATGATATTTTTTCATGTCTCTTGTTCCTTTATGATTTATGATTTATGAATTACCATGATTTATACATGAATACTAATTTTGATATATTTTATACATGCTATGATTTTTAAAATTTATGTTCATGTTTTTACATTATTATGTTCATTTTTTCTAGTTTATCCTTACTTATCATCTGAGGTATTTCTAAGGTATGTCTATTGATGTCCATATGGATATGTCCAAATATGGGTTGCAATCCTTGAATTTTGGTAATGATCACTTTTATCCAAGGATTAAACCTATGATGTTAGAGAGTGAAAGTATTTCATAACGAATTTGTTATTTTCCTAGTATGATTTTCTCCTATCACACTATTCCTTTTAGTTTTAAAACAATGGATAGAACCCGAAGGAACTATTTTGATGATCAATGCAATGGGAAATAAAATGATTTTCCTCCTAAACAACAAATTTTTATGGGGGATTTAATGAAAAATAATATCTCTATAATCACAAAATCTATGAATCATTGTGGACATCCATATGAGCAGAGAGAAGAATAATATTATGTTGAGTCAATCACAAGGAAACACACACCTTCTTTCAGTGGGTCTTGTGATCCAATTATTTCTAAAAAAATTATCATTACCATTGAAAATATATTTTCTATTATTCATTGTTAAGAATATGAAAATTTTATTTTGGTAGTTTATCATTTAGAAGACGAAGTTGACAAGTAGTGGACTATAATCAAGAATACAATGTAGCTAGTTGTAATTGAATCCATTGAGTGAGACGAGTTCAAGGATTTTTTAATATGTATATTACCCATAATATTTTAATGATGATATAAATGGAGTTCCTAGAGCATAACCAAATGGACGATGAATCTATTGGTATATATGAGGGAAATTTTACAAGAATTCCATTGTATGCTTATGGCTTTATCATCCAACCTAAAAGTAAAGTTAATCAATTCTTCAGTGGATTAAAACCAAGTCATCGAAGGGTGTTAACTATAAGATACTTTATTAGATATAAAGATATTATGTGTTGTTATATCAAGGTAGACGTGGAAGTTTGTGTTACATTTCAATCTCATGGCTTCGTCAAGAAACTAATGATGGAGTTCAAGGGAAAATCTCAAAATAATGTTGAATATATGATGAGCATTTCCATAAGACATAATTGTGAAAAGAAGCATGGTGGAGATTATATTAAAGGTAATAGTAAATGTTTTATGTGTGGAAAGAAATATCATTGGGTATTTGAGTGTTGGAACTACTTAAGGATTTATTTACATGTGGGTTATGATATCATTGATGAATTTTACATCTTTTTGGACTTAAGAATATGGAAACATTCTTGTTTTCAAAAAGGATATATGATAATTCAGGTTATTATCGTGACTAAAGATAATACAAGATGGTGGTGTTCCCATTTTTAGAATGTGACCAACAAGAGATACCTTATGATGTACGGGGTATAAATTTTAATATGATTTAGTTTAATTTCATCAATAGCTCTGGATTTTAGCTTTCAGAATGATTTTAAGGTTACCAATTTGTGGAATGTTTGAGTTAAACATTTGATGAAGTTTTTTAGAATAATGTTTTATCTCACCATAGGTGGAATTATGTATATTTGATTAATTGTGGTAACCATTTTTGTTGTGAAAAAGATATATAGAATAACCTATCATTCTATTTATGGATAACATGATATGCTAACAAAAAATCATTTATTTGAATAAGAGATGAAGTGAAAATTGGTCAAGGAATGACCAACTATGAGATTATACTAAAATAAAATAAGTATTATCCTCATGTTCTTAAACTATAGGGACATGATCATGAATACAAAATATGTTTCCTTTTACCATATTATCCTATGAATCAGATGGTCCCTTGGATCATTATAGATTTATGGATTTGGGATTGTTAACTTTTTCATAAAAATGTTCTATATCACTCTCTATCAGAACATGATATGTTTATTTCTCTTATATATCCATGTTTTCACTTACCACATATGTTCTCCTATGTGGAAACCCAGGGATGAGTAACTTTGGGTAACTGTTATGTTTCTATGTTTCATTTTTTCAAATAGTAATTTATTATTTGTTTCTACGATGTGGGTCTCTATGAAAGAAACATTAATGTATTAAAACTTTTATAACCCCAAAAACTTTTGAGGTCGAAAATAATTTTAATGAGGGTCAAATGTAACACCCTATTATGTTTAGGAGAATTATTTTTTAAATTTTTTTGATGTATTGTGTTGTATGCTACACAAAAATAAGCTTAGGCAATACACAACTCAAAATTAACATATGGTATAGATAACACTTTTATTTTGTTGTGTTACACATAATTTGAATTTCTTTTGATAGAATTCATTTCACACAAGAATGAGTATAAGTGAAAAACTAAATATTGTTATGTTACCTCATAACCTAGTAATTATATTTTGGGGTATGAACATTATTATTATTTTTCTAAATAACTACTTAAATTAAAATAAAAGAGTTTTTAAAACAATATAATAATTCATTATGTATTTTATTAATGAAATACATGTTTAATATATTCAATATAATTTTAAATAGTCATATTATATATTTTTGAGACATGATATAAGCACATAATAAAATTTTAAAATAAAAGAATAAATTTTCAAAAAATTCAGCTTTACCACATTTTGATGCATCACCCATATTAAATCTAGTTTTGAAAATTTAATATATTATGTTTTAAAAAACAAACATGTTATTTGGAAGCGGGTTATAAAAATATAAATTGGTTGAATTGATCATATTTTCCTGATAACATTTAAGTTTTGATGAATAGTAAAATACACTAAATTTAAAATGAAAAAAATGTTTTCATCAAAATAGCTTATATGGTTAAATTATATTATTTAATTGTTTTAAAGTAAACATAAAATATATTTTTATTGTTCAATAAAATTTATTTCTATAGTATTAAAATTACCTTCATTTTTGTTGTAAAAACATGTCAATGTTTTACAGTGTTTTATCTTTTAAAACCAATTTTTCATTCAGACAATAGGATTAATTTTAAATTAATTACTACATTTTTTTATGGTTTAAAAATGGATTCAATATTTGGAATTAGTGGACCCAAATTATGTAAATATAATTATTTTATTTATATATATTATGAATAATATGTTCAATAATTTTTTTTAATACAGTAAAAAGGTAAATCATGTAATTAAGGGTAAATATATTATAATAAAATTACCTTAACAGTGGTTATAAAGTGATTTATTGAGTTATTTTAGACGTAAATCACCGTGGGGTATAAATTATACCCTTTTTAATCCAACTTGATGAGATTAGGAAATTTTATATAGTTTATTTAATGAAAAGTAAAATATTCCTTACACAAATTTTAATAAGTGAATCATTTTTAATATAAGATTATACAAAGGATAAATTTGATTATAAAAAATCATTTGAAAGAAAATTTTTTTTTATTAATCATCGAAATTAGTTTTTATATTGAATGAAATATATAATTTCTTTAATGGTTTACATATTGATGATACAGAAATATTTAATTGATGAAAAATGATTAAGCTATATTTTATTGAAATGATAACAAACATTGAAAGACACAAATAGTTGACCAAATATTATTTTCCGATTATATATCTATCATAATCATCCATGTGACGAGTTATTAACCACTTGGAGAATTATATAGTATATTATGACACTTATATTATTTTATTTAAAGTGATTTTAAACTTGTCACATTCATGTTTAAATAAATATATCATTTTTTATGATGGATTTTCCAGAATATAAATTTGAATAAAGATATTAATCTTAAATATAGAATATTTATATTCATCATAGTATTTTTTTATTTTTTATTCAGCAAATAAGTGTATTAAAAAATTAGGCTAAACTGATGTTGTAATTATTTTATTAAGGGAAATATCAAATAAATGTTATTAGAAATATTAAAATAAAAAAAATTGTGGATTAATATGTCCATTGAAATTTCTCGATAAACACGACCCATTTAGGATATAATATATTATTTTTTTTCTAAGATAACATCTTATCTTGATATTTCTACACATCAATTGACCAAATAGTTTCAAAATTGACACTATTAATTATTTATCAAAATTATATATTATTAAATTTTTAAAAAAACATAAAACATTTTTGAAAAAAATAAATATTATTATATGGTCTAAAAATTCTTGAATTATTCATTTATGGTCAAAATTACATCACATAAGTAAAACAGAAAATATTTTAATATTGAACAATTTGTCACCTTAGTTAAAATTAAAATAGAATAATTAATTGTTAATTGAAATAATAAGGTTTAAAATGAAATAAAAACTTGTCTAAAACATATTTTTTGATGATATTATAATTTTATATCATCTCATATTCTATAAAAAGAGTTTTTTTGGTTTTTGGATGGGATTATATTTTATTATAAATTAATATTTTTAGAGATTCCAAAGGTTCTCATCACTTTAATTTTAAAGGGGCACCTCCTCCCACTTTTATTAACATTACGTTGAGGCTTCATTCTTGTCCATAACCTGACCATTTCCATTATTAACATCCCTAATCATATTCCATATGTGATGGTCTTATCAAAAGTCCAACTCTGGTGTGTTGAATATGATATCTAGTGGGAACTTGTCGAAGAAGAGGTAATCTAATCTCCTCTAATATTCGTTCACATTATTTATTATTCTACTTCCTATTAATAAATTTATTTCATCCTAAAGATATAAATTAAATATAATTTATATGATGAGATGTCATTATGGTTATGGAACAACCATATTTGACCTTCTATCCATCCTATGAAAAAACAAAATCACCATGAATGTGTACGTACAAATTACTATCTCCATGCCATGGTGTAATCTATATTCACCACCACCCTATTTGGATGGGAATAATGATGGAAATACTAAATATATATGATTATTATAAAATTATATTGATTCTAAAATATTATACACCATCCAATTCAATACTATCGAACAATTATGGAAATGATATCGTCGCTCGTGCGTACGTACGACCTACCATCTCCATGATGCGATGTGAATCATTCTACATGATCTTCATTAAATAAGGATTATATAAATAAATTTAGTGATTAAATATGATATATGTTGTAATAATATCATTATTTTAATGATATAATTATAACCTATGAAGAGGAACTTATCTGAAAAAACATGCATAAGAAAATAAATAACTTAATACCCAATGGATGAGTAATAATGTTTCTAACAAACAGATGAAAACATTATCATATATTATGACAAGGATTCTAGAATATGTCAATAAGATAATTTAAATCATTATACAGAAGATTCATATACATTCAAATGAAATCATACCTTTGGTAAGTGATAATTTCTCAATCCTATTATTATCCAATATTGTTTATACGTAATTATTTACTAGGGTATATTTTTCATTCATGTCCATATTTTCTAAGAATTATTTCATATAATGTTTAATATTATTCTATGGATGTTTAATGTATTTTTTTCCTTTTTTACAATTAAAATATTGGTTTCAAGGAATATTTCTTTCATTTCCATACAAGGTATTTTTTAGCTTTTTTAGAAAAATTATGAGAATGATGGTTTTCATAACATAAATGGAATGAATGTATTTTTTATGATTTTATAATTCCTTATTTCCATAAATGTTCTATTAAATGCTTTTAGGGTTATTTTCCCGAAATTATTTCTTATTAAAATTGCACAGTGTTTTAATGAAAGAAAATGTTTTTAAATAAAAAAAATATTCTCCCCAAAAATTAATTTCATGTTTCTTATCAAAATTATATTCCATCCAAGAATAAGGATATTTAAAAAGTATAATATCCCTATTATTCTTATATATGTTTATGTTTATCATGGAATGATATTTATGAAATTCATATTTTTACATGGATTTTGTTATGATTGAATATTGTTTAGGAAACACATTTGATTCCTTGTGTTAGGTTATGGTGAATGATTTAGGCTTTGTGGAAAACATATGTAAGATTTTAAATATGTGGTGTGTGGGGCCTACATCTCCCTCCAATGAATTGGGTAATGTTTTATATCTCATGAGATAGAAATTTCTAGAATTGGATGTATATCCAGTTAAGTAGTATAGGGATAGAATGAAAAGAAAATATGGTTAATTAATACAGAGTTGAATAGAGAAGTAAACCCAGTTTAGTAAGGGAATTTTTCAACTATGATGGTCTTTGAAATCATCCATGTCTATTATTGAAATGTTTTTCTATTATTTTGTGTTTTCAAAATTTCAATGTTTTATGCCAACGATATTTTTCCATGGATCATGTTCCTTTATGATTTATGCCTTATGAATTACCATGATTTATTCCAATAATCACTATTTAGATATATTTTATACACATATGATTTTCAGAATTAATGTTCATGTTTTTATTATTTATCCTTATAGAGCATCTGAGCTCACCCTTTCTTACATTTCCATTCATCAGGTTATAAATAATTCTTTTATATAGGATTACTAATGGGAAAGATCATTATGGGAGATGTTGAAGATCTTTCATAAGTAAGATTAATGTATTCTATGATTCAAATGTCACTAAACTATCATGTTCCTCAAGCATGAATTTATAAAATGTAACGAATATTTATCTAAAAAGATGTAATATTCATGTATGTCATGCTTAGTTTTGTTATATTTGGTATCATAGGAACGGTTCAATCAACCTTTGGAAACTAGGATGAAAAATATTTAGTGAGCACTATAAATAAAAGGTATGTTTATTGATGTCGATACGGATAAGTCGAACTATTGGTTACAATCCCTGAATTTTCTCAATAATCATTTTTAACCAAGGATTAAACCTAATATGTGATAGATTTAGTGTACTTAATATTGAATATGTTGTTTTCTTAGTATGATTTTTTCCTCTCATACTATTCTTTTTGGGTTTAAGATAATGGATTGAATATGAAGGATCTGTTTTAATGATCAATTCAATGGTATTTACAACGATTTTCCTCCTAAAAAACCAAATGTTATGGGATATTGAATGAAAAATATTTTTTTTCTATACTCACACAAGCTATGAATCATTCTAGACATCCAAATGAGATGAGATGGGAATAATATTATGTTGAGTCCTTTATGTGGAAACACCCACCATATTTTAGTGGTTATTCTTATCCAATTTGTTGATGAAAAATAGATCATTACCATTGAAAATATATTTTCTATCATTCGCTGTTAAAAACAAGAAAATTTCATTTTGGGTTTTTATCATTTAGAAGGAGAAGTTGACCAGTTGTGGACTCTAATCAATAATATAAATAGCCAGATGAAATTGAATCCATGGAATGATATGATTTCAAGAACTTATTTTTCAATAAGTACATTCCTCATATTCATATAATGAATATATAAACTTACTTACTACATATTAACCAAAAGGATGATGAATTTACTGGTACATACAAGGAAAATTTTACAAGACTTACAAGGTATGATTATGGATTTATCATCCAAACTGAATGTAATGTTGATTGATTCTTTAGTGGCTAAAAACCAAGTCATTTAAGGGAGTTATCTATAAGATACTTTATTAGATATGAATAGATTTTTGGTTGTGCTATCATGGTAAACATGGTGTTTTTGTTACACATCAATCTCACGGTTTTGGCAAGAAACAAAATATAAAGTTCAAGGAAAAATCTCAAAACAATGGTGAAAAGAATATGAGAATTTCCATAAGCTAAATGTGTGGAATGAATCATGGTGGAGATTATATTAAAGGGAATAGTAGATGTTTTTATGTGTGGAAAATATGTTCATTGGGTATTTGAGTGCTGAAGTAATGGGAAAAATCTAGCTAATGATGTGAATAGTGAAAAGGCTACACAGAATTCCCTACCCACACTTCAATATTATATGTTCAAGGAAATGGGGCATTATACTATCCAATGAAATAATATAAGGGTTATTGATGATAATCGAAATTAAAAACCTCTTAAGGACAAAGTCAAAGGAACATCACATGCGATCAATATTGACGTTGTTCAGTTTGACAATGAAGTGGTGGAATGATTGAGTGTTTATGTATAGGGATACAAGAATAATGTTGTAGAATCTCTTTTACAGCATTATAAAATATTTAAATATCTATGTAGTGGTCCACTGTGGTTTTCCACATGTATTTGAAAGTATATGATGAGTGGTACTAGTAACCATGAAAATTTATTGAGGTAATAAGGTGATGTAATACAAAACATATGATTATGTGAAGGATAACCCTTTATATGAGAAAAATGTTAGGATAATGATATTTGGATAATGATATGTTGGATAAGAATTAGTAAATTGGATTATTGTATTTAGATTGGAAATGTATAAAGATTTATTGACATATCAGTTATGATATCATTGAGGAAGTTTAAAACTTTTTAGCCATAAGAATAAAGAAAAATGCTTGTTTTTCATAAGGATATATGATAATTCATGTTATTACCATGACTCAAGATAATACATGATTTAGGTGTTCAAATTTTTACAATGTGACCAACAAGAGATACCTTATGATATATGGGGTATAAATGATACGATGATTTAGTGGACCATTTTATATATCTTAGGATTTTCATCTTTCAGAAGGTTTGTAAAGTTATCAATTTAGGGAATGTTTATGTTAAAAAATGGATGAAGTTTGTTAAAATAAAGTATTATCTCACCATTAGTGGACCTATGAATATTTGATTACTTATGATAACCTTTTTTTTGTGATAGTTATATATTGAATAACCTATCATTTTATTTATGGATAACATAATCTTCTAACACAACTTCATTTATTTGAATTAGAGATGAAGTGGAAATTGTATTTGGCATGACCAATAGTGAGATTGTAGTGAAATAAAGTAAGTATTTATTCTCATGTTCTTCAACTATATGGAGAAGATCTTGAATACCAAAAATGTTATCCTAGTACCTTTTATCTGATGAATCAGTTGGTCCCTTAGATCATTGTAGATTTATGTCTTTTTCATTAATGACTTTTTCATAACCTTGTTCTCTATCAATCTCCATCAGAACATGATATGTATATTTCTCTTCTATATCCATGTTTTCATATCCCAGTTATGTTAACATATCTGGAAACTTGGCAATGAGTAAATTTGGGTAACCATTAAATTTATAACTTTTTTTCTTTCTAAAACAATGTTTTATCATTCCTTTCTACGATGTGGGTTTGTATGAAAGAAAATTTGAAATATTAAAAAAAATTTAACCAAAATTTTTTTTATTGTAAAATTATTTTTAATAGGGGTAGAATGTAAAAACCTGTGATTTTCTTTGAGATGTTTTTTTTAAATTTCATTGATGTCTTGTGTTGTACGCTACACCAAGATAAGCTTATATGATACGCAACACCAAATTAGCTTGTGGTATACGTAACACTATGCTTGTCTTGTGTTACACACAATTTTATGTTCTATCTGTAGAATTCATTTCACTCAAGACTTAGTATTTTTTAATAACTAAATATTATTTTGTTACCTTAGAACCTAGTCATTATAATCGTGGGTATGAATATTATTAAGTTTCTTCAGAAAAACTATATAAATGAAAATAAGTGTGTTTTTAAAACAATAAAATCAATATTATTGGATATTATTAATGTAATATATTAATAACATTTCAATATAATTTTTAATATTCATATTATATGTTTTATAGACAAGTTATAAGAAAATATTGAGATTTTAAGGTAAAAAAGTAATTTTAAAATATAAAGTTTTGCCGCCTTTTGATGCGGCATCCTTTTTTAATATAGTTCTGACAATTTTATATATTATATTTCAAAAAATAAACGTGTTATTTGGAATAAAGATATAAAAATTTACTTTGGATGAATTTTTTATATTTTCCTAATAAAATTCATATATTGATGAGTAGTAGAAATACATTAAATTGTAATTGAATTTTTTTCCATCAAAATAATTTATATGGTTAAATTATATTATTTAATGGTTTTAATGTGAAAATAAAATACTTTTCTTCATTAAATATAATTTTTTTTATTTAGTATTAATTTTACATTGAATTTTGATGTAAAAACATGTTAATCTTTTGCATTGTTTTAACATTTAAATATCGTTTTCATTCCAACAACATGATAAATTTTAAATTAATTACTATAAATGTTTTATTTATAATTTTTTAAAATAGATTTCATATGTGCTATTATTGGGCCCAAATTATTTAAATATAATTATTTTATTTTTATACATTATGAATTGTAAGTTCATAAATTTTTATTAATAGAGTAAAAAGGTAAATAAGGTAATTGTGGGTAAATATAATAAAATAAAATTACCTTAACACTTTCCATAATGTGATTTTATGACTTATTTTAGACCTGAATAACCCTTGGGGAGTAATGATACCCTTTAGAAGCCACTTGGATGAGTTTATGACATTTAATATATTTTATTTAATGAAAAGTTAAATATGTCTTACTCAAATTTTAATAAGTAAATCATTTCTATACAATTTTTTACAAAGGATAAATTATATTATAAATAATAATTTGGATGATAAAATTTCTCTATTTGTCAAGTTATTTTTTTTGTAAATTTTATGGAAAATTTAAATTCCTTATTGGTTTATATATTGATGATTCATAAATTATTTAATTAATGAAAATTGAATAAACTAATTTTTATTAAATTGATAATAAACATTGAAAGAGACTAATAGTTGACCAAATATTATTTTATGAGTATATATAAACCCTAATCATACCAGGGTCGATTTATTGACCATATTAATCATTAAAGAAAATATTATGATGCATATATTATTTTATTTAAAGTTATGTTAAACTGGCCAAATTCATGTTTTAATAAATAAATCATTTTTTATGATGGATTTTAGATAATATATATTGGACTGAAGATAATAATAAAAAATATAGTATATTTATATTCATCATAGAATTTTATTTTAAAATTTTATTCAATAAATAAGTGTATTAAATAATTAGAGAAAAATGATGTAGTAATTATTTTATTAAGGAAAATATCAAATAAATTTTATTAAAAATATTAAAATGAATAAAAAACTTATTGATTAATATATCCAATGAATTTTGTTGATAACCTTGACCAATTAAGGATATAATAAATTATTTTTTCAATGGTAACATCTTATCTTGTTATTTTTAAAATAAATTAACCAAATAGTTTCAAAATTGACACTATTAATTGTTCATCAAAATTATGTATTGTTAAATTATTGAAAAAAATAAAACATTTTTAAAAATATATAATTGTTATTAAATAGTATAAAATTTCATAAATTATTCATTTATGGTCAAAATGATGTGAAATACGTAAAAAAATACAATATTTTAATATTGAACAATTTGTTACCTAAGTTAAAATTAAAATAGAATAACTAAGAATTAATTGAAATGATAAGGTTTAAAATTAAATCAAAACATCTCTGAAAATTATTTATTTATTATATTAAAACATTATATCATCTCATATTCTAAAATATGTCATTCTTGAGGTTATTGGATGGGATTTTATTTTATTATAAATTAATATTTTTGGAGATTTCATATGTGCCCCTCACATAAATTATAAAAGGGAACCACCTCCCTTTATTATTATCATTACATTGGGCCTTATATCATGGACATAACCTAAAAATTTACATTCACAACCTCTCTAATCACATTCTATAGGTGATGGTATTCTCAAAATACCTACTATAGTGCATTGAATAGGATATATTGAGGGAACTTGTCGAAGAAGAGGTAATCTCCTCTACCAATTCATTCAAATTAATTATTCATATACTTCCTCCCCATAGGTTTTTTCCATACTACAGTAATAAATTCAGTATCATTTATATGATGAGATGTTATTATGGTTATGTAACAACCATATTGTAACCTCTATCCATCATATGAAAATTGAAATCACCACGCACGTGTATATATGACTTACTGTCTCCATGCCATGGTGTAATATATTTTTCGCCACCAACTTATTTGGATGAGAATAATTATGGAAATAATAACTATATATGATTATTATAACATGATATTGATTATTAAATATTATACACCATCCACTTCATTACCATTCAACAATTATGGGAATGATATCGTCGCTCGTGCATACGTACGACCTACCATCTCCACGATGCGATCAGATTCATTCTACATGATCTTCTATGAAGCATGATTATATAAAATTATTGAGTGAATAAATATGATATACATTATACTAATATCAATATATGAATTATATAACTATAAACTATGAAGAGTAAATTATCTAAAAAAACATGCATAAAAAAATAAAGAAGCCAATACCTGATGGATGAGTAATAATGTTTCAAACAAATAGATGATAATATGATCATATATGAAAACAAGGATTCTGGAATAAGTCAATGACATAATTTAAATCATTATAAAAGAGGTTCAGATATATACAAAGGATAGAATACCTATGGTAAGTGTCACATATGTGTGCTTTTAATTATTCGATAGGTGGGGTCTATATTTCCTTGCAATGAATTTGGAAAAGTTTTTTATCTAATGAGGTATAAATTTCTAGAATGGGAAGTAAATAAATATAGGTAATACAAATATAGAATGAAAAGTTAATCTTGTTCTGTAATAAAAAGTTTTAATGAAAAGTAAACCCAGTTCAGTAAGGGAATTTTTCCACAACGATGGTCTTGGAGATGAGCATTGTCTAATATAGAAATGATTTTCTATTCTTATGTATTTTCCAAATTTCCATGTTTTATTTCAATGATATTCTTTACTAGATCTTGTTCCTTTATGATTTATTCCTTATCATTTACCATGATTTATTCCATGAATCATAATTTTGAAATATTTTATACATGGTATGATTTACCAAATTTATGTTCATGTTTTTACATTATTTGGTTCATGTTTTTCTTATTTATCTTTTCAATGAATCTGACCACACCCTTTCTTCTGTTTCCATTACTTGGGTTATAAATAATTCTTTTAAGTCTGAGTACTAAAGGGATAGATCTTTAATGGATATGTTGAAGATATTTCACAAGTTAGAAGAATGTATTCCATGTTTCCAGTGTCACTAAACTATTACTGTCCTCAGGCATGTATTTATAAAATGTAATGAATATTCCTCTAAAAAATGTAATATTCTTATACATCATTATTGGGTTGTCATAGTTGGAATCATAGGAAAATTTTAGTCTACCTTTATAAAAAATGATGTGATATCCTTAGTGAGATCCATAGGAATATTTCTAAGGTATGTCTATTTATTTCCATATGTATAAGTCCAACTATTGGTTACAATCCTTGAATTTTTGTAATGATGAATTTTATCCTAAGATTAAACCTAATATTTCAGATATTGAATGTACATCCCATTGAAAATGTTGTTTTCTAAGTATGATTTTGCCTCTCACACTATTATTTATGGATTTAAGAGAATGGTTGGAACCCGAAGGAACTGTTTTTATGATCAATGCAATGGGAAATGCAATTATTTTCTTCTTGAACAAAAAAATTTTATTGGAGATTGAATAAAAAATATTATCTCTATTCTCACACAAGATATAAATCATTCTGATCATCCAATTGAGGAGAAAATGGAATAATATTCTATTGAGTCCTTCATTTGGTAACACCCACCTTCTTTCAGTGGGTCTTCTGATCCACTTGTTGCTGAACAATAGATAATTACCGCATAAAATATATTTTATATCCTTCGCTTTTAAGAACATGAAAAAATCAGTTTGTTTGTTTATCATTTAGAAGGAGAAGTTGACCTGTTGTAGAATCTAATCAAGAATACAAGGTATCTAGTTGAAATTGAATCAATGGAATGAGACGAGTTCAAGAACTTATTTTTCAAAAACTAAATTCCTCATATTATTCAAAATAATATGAAAATGAGTTCCTAGAGATTAAACAAGGGGATGACAAATCTATAGGTACATACACAGAAAATTTTACAAGACTTTCAAGGTATGCTTATAGCTTTATAATCCAACCTGAATGTAAAGATGATCGATTCTTCAGTGGATTAAACCGAAGTCATCGAAGGGTTTTAACTGTAAAATATTTTAGTATATATGAAGATATTGTGTTATTTTATTTCAAGGTAGACATGAATGTTTGTGCAACATATCAATCTCTTGGTTTCGACAAGAAATATATGATTTAGTTCAAGAGAAAATCTCAAAACAATGGTGAAAAGAAGATGAGAATTTTCATAAGCTAAATGTGTGGAAAGAATCATGGTGGAGATTTCCTTAATAGGAATATTAAATGTTTTAAGTGTGTAAAATAATGTTATTGGGTAGTTGAGTGTTGATGTAATGGGAAAAGGTAGATAATAATGTGAATAGAGAAAAGGCTACATAGAATGCACCACCCACACTTTAATGATAAAAGTTCAAGGAAATGGGGAATTATTCTAACCAATGACCTAATCCAAGGGTTATCGAAGATGATCGATGTCAAAATATTGTTAAGGCTAATGAAATAGTCAAATCACATGTGATCACTTTTAGAAATATTGAGTATGATAATGAATTGGTGGAATGATTGAGTGTTTATGTATTGGGATCCTAGAATAATGATGTAGAATATCTTTTATATTATTATAGAATATGTAAATATATATGTACTTGTACACTATATTTTTTCACATGTATCTGAAAGTATATTATGATTGGTACCTATAACCATTAATATTTATTGAGTTAATAAGGTGATGTTATTAGAAAACACATGATTAAGGGAAGGATAACTTTTAATATAATCATGATGTTTAGATAAGGATATTTGGATAAAGATATATAGGATAAGAATTAGTAAATTTGATGATATTAATTACCTTTTAATAGTTTAAGGATTTATTAACATGTGGGTTATGATATCATGGATTAATTTTACAGTTTTTTGGACTTAAGAATAAGAAAACATACTTGTTTTCAATAAGGATATATGATAATTCAGGTTTTTACCATGACTCAAGATAATACACGATGAAGGTGTTCACATTTTTGGAATATGACCAAAAAGTGATGCCTTATGGTATATGGTGTATAAATTTTAACTCTATTTAGTGGAAAATTTTCAATAGCTTTAGATTTTTATCTTTCAGAAGGATTTTAGGGTTATCAATTTATGGAATGTTTGAGTTAAACATTGGATGAAGTTTCTTAGAATAATGTATTATCTCATCAAAGGAGGACTTATGCATATTTTATTACATGTGAAAGACCTTTTTTGTGATAAATATAGATGTAATAAACAATCATTCTATTTATGGATAATGTGATCTGCTAACACAACTTCATTTATTTGAATAAGAGATGAATTTGAAATTATTCAAGGTACGACCAACAGTGAGATTATACTGAAATAAAGACAGTATTTCCTTTCAAGGTATTTAACTTTAGGGAAAGGTTTTTGAATAATTTTTTTCCCTAGTACCTTCTTATCTGATGAATCAGATGGTCCCTTAGATCATTGCAGATTTAAGGATTTTTTATTGTTAACTACTTTATAACTATGCTCTCTAGTACCCTCCATCAGAACAAGACATGTATAGTTCTATTCTATATCCATGTTTTCAATTCCTACCTATGTTATCCTACATGGAAACGTAGTTATGAGTTAATTTGGGTAACCATTTTGTTTATATTTTTTGTTTTTTAAAACAAAGTTTTATTATTCATTTCTATGATGTGGGTTTCTATGAAAGAAATATTAAAGTATTAACCCTTCAATAAACCCAAAAAAATATAGGGAGAAATTAATTATAATGGGGGTATATTGTAATACCCTAATATTTTTCTGAGATAGTTTTTTAAATTTCCTTGATGCCTTGTGTTGTACTCTACTCTAAGTTATGCTTACACAATACACAATACCGTCTAAGATTGCGGTAAATGTAATGATATGATTTTATTGTGTTACATACAATTTTAATTTCATTAGATATAATTTATTTCATGAATTAATGAGTATATGTGAACAACAAAAAATTATTATGTTACCTTATAACCTATTTATTATAATGGCGGGTATGGACAATGTTATGGTACTTTTGAAAAACTATTTAAATGAAAATAATTGAGTTTTTAAAACAATATAATCACACTTGGGGTATTTTATTAATGAAATATTAGTTTAATATATTCAATATAATTTTTAATATTCATATTATATGTTTTCTATACATGATATTAGAACAAATTATATTTTTCAGATAAAAGTAGGAATTTTCAAAAAATATAGTATTACTGCCTTTCGAATGAGAACCCATCTTAAATCTACTTTTGATTGTTATATATAATATATTTAAAAAAATAAACATTTTCTGTGGAAGTGGGATATAAAAATTTACTCTGGCATAATTTTTGATATTTTCTTGATAACAAACATGTTTTGATGAATGGTAAAAATACACTACATTTTAATTGAAATTTTTTTTTCATCAAAATAAGTTATATGGTTAAATTATATTATTTAATGGTTTTAAATTATACATAAAATATATTTTTATCATTCAATATAATATATTCATTTTTTATTAATTTTATATTTAATTTTGATGTAAAAGAATGTCAATCTTTTACAATGTTTTATCTTTTAAAACACGTTTTTCATCCCGACAACAAGATAAATTTTAAATTAATTACTACAAATTATTTATTTTTAATTTTTATAACATGGATTCCATATTTGGAATATGTGGGAATAAATTATGTATATATTATTCATTTACTATTATACAATATGAATAGTAATTTTAGTAATTTTCATTAATATAGTAAAAAGGTAAATTAGGTAAATAAGGGAAAATATAATATTATAAAATTACCTTAATAGAAGTACTAATGTGATTTTTGCAGTGAAATTAGACCTTAATCGCCCTTGGGTAGAAATGATATCCTTCAGAAGACCCTTGGATGAGATTTGGACATTTAATATGTTTTATATAAAGAAAAGATAAATATGTCTTATTCAAATTTTAATAAGTAAATAATTTTTAATAAAAGATTATATAAAGGATAAATTCAATTATAAATACTCATTTGAAATATAAATGTTTTCAATTTATCAAGGTAATTTATTTGTAAATTTGAGGAAATATATAATTTCTATAAATGATTATATATTGATCTTGCATAAATTATTTAATTGACAAATAATTATTAAACTACTTTTTATTAAAATGATAATATACATTGAAAGTCACAAATAGTTGACCAAATCTTATTTTTCGAATATATATCAACCATAATAATCTAAGGGTCGAGTTATTTACTATTTTTATAATTATAAAAAATATTATGACACTTATATTATTTTATTTAAAGTCATGTTAAACTTGTCACATTCGTGTTTTAATAAATATAAAAATTTTCATGATGAATTTAGAAGAATATATATTTTAATAAATATTTGAATATAAAACCTAGTATTTTTATATTTAATATAGTATTTTATTTTTAAATTTTATTCAACAAATAGTTTTGTTAAATAATTTAACAAAATTGATGTTGTAATTATTTTATTAAGAGAAATATCAAATAATTTTTTTAGAAATATTAAAATAAAAAACAATTTTTTTGATTAACACATATAATTAATTTTATAGATAACCTTGACCCATTAAGGATATAATAAATTATTTTTTTTCTATGATAACCTCTTATCAAAACAGTTTCAAAATTGACACTGTTAAATGTTCATCAAAATTAGGTATTATTAAATTATTTAAAATACATATTTTTTTTTAAAATAAATAATAATAATTATATGGTAAAAATATTGCTAAATTATTCATTTATGGTCAAAATTACATAACATATGAAAACATACAATATTTTAATATTGAACAATTTGTTACCTTTGTTAAAATTTAAAAATAATAACTAAGGGTTAATTGAAATGATAAGGTTTAAATTGAAATAAAAACATGTATAAAAATTATTTTTAATGATATTATAACGTTAAATCATTTCATATTCTAAAATAATCCATTTTGGTGGTTTTTTATGGGATTTTATTTTATTATAAATTAATATTTTTTATGATTCCAAAGGTGCCCCTCACATCAATTATAAATGAGAACCTCCTCCCTCTTTTAGTTACAGTACACTGAGCCTTAAATATTTTCCAAACCCTTCCCATTTCCCTTCTAAACTTCTCTAATCACATTCTATTTGTGATGGTATTCTCAAATGACCAACCCTAGTGCCTTAAATATTATATATATAGGGATGTTTTCAAAGAAGAAGTAATATCTTCTACCAATTGATTCAATTTATTTCTCCTTCTACTTCCTCTTAATGATTTGATTCTATAATAAAGTATTAAATTAAATATCATTTATTTATAATATTTTATTATGGTTATGGAACAACCATATTCCATATTCTATCTGCCCTATGATAAACGAAGTCACCATAGATGCATACATACAACTTACTCTCTCCATGCGATGGTGTAATCTTTTTTCCCCACCACCTTATTTGAATTGGAATAATGATGGAAATAATAACTATATATGAATATTATAACATTATATTTATTATGAATTATTATACACCATCCAATTGAACACCATTAAAATTTTTTAAGAATGATATTATGGATTGTGTGTGCGTACGACCTACGATCTCCATGATGCGATACGATTCATTTTACAAGATCATCATTAAAGAATGATTATATAAATTAATTGAGTGAATAAATATGATATATCTTATAATAATATCATTATGTGAATTATATAACTAGAACCTATTAAGAGGAACTTATCTGACAAACATGCATAAGAAAATAAAGAAGTTAGTACTCGATGGTTGAGTAATAATGTTTCTAATAAACAGATGATAATATGGTCATATATGTTGAAAATGATTCTTGAGTAAGTCAATGAAAAAATTTAAATAATTATACTACAGGTTCAAATATGTACAAAGAATAACAGACATATTGTAAGGGATAATTTCACAATCTCATTATTATCTGATTTTGTTTTCAGATAATTATTTACTTGGTTATATTTGTCATCCAAGTCAATGTTTTCTAAAAATTATTACATATAATTCTTAATACTCTCCAATGGATTTTAAATAAATTTTTACTCATTTTTTTAATTTTACAATATTTTTTTAATTAATATTTCTTTCATTTTTCGTATGAGGCACTTTTAAAATTTTCTGGAAAAAGTATGAGAATGATGTTTTTATTAAATTAAATATAATGAATGGATTTTTATTCTTTCATAATGGATTATTTCCATGGATATTATCTTAAACGTTATCAAGGTTATTTTCATGAAATTGTTTTCTTTTAAAATTTCATGGTGTTTTAAGGAAAGAAAATGTTTTTGATTAATAATAGATATTTTCCCAAAAATTAATTTAAAGTGTTTAATCAAAATTAATTTCTAAATAAGTCTAAGGATATTTAAAAAAAATTCAATACATAGTATTCATATGGTTGATTATGTTTATCAAGGAATGATATTTATGAAATTCATTTTTTTACATTGATTATGTTATTATTGGATAATTTTTTAGAAACACATTTTATTCAATGTGTTATATTATAATGAATGATTTAGGTTTTTGTGGAATACATTTGTATAATTTTAATTATTTGATGGGTGGGGCCTATATCTCCCTCAAATTCCTTGGGTAAAGGATTATATCTCATGGGAGAGAAATTATTGGAATGATATGTAAATATGGTTAAGAAAGAGAGGGCTACAACGAAAGGTAAATCCGGTTCAATAATACATAGTTGGAACGATAGGTAAACCTAGTTCAGTAAGGGACTTTTTACACTATGATGCTCTTGGAAATTAGCCTTGTATAATATGGAAATTATTTTCTATTCTTATGTTTTTTACAAATTACTTTTTTTTATTCCAATTATATTTTTTCATGGCTCTGGTCCCTTTTTGATTTATGCCTTATTAATTACAATGAATTTTTTCATGATTTGTAATTTTGATATATTTTATACATGGTATGATTTTCCAAATATTTCATCACGTTTTTACATTATTATGTTCATGTTTTTTGTTTATATTTACTGAGAATATGAACTCACCCTTTCTTATGATTCCATTCATAAGGTTATAAAGAATTATTTTATGTAGGAGTACTAAAGGGAATGATTATTATGGTATATGATGAAGATCTTTCACTGGTTCGAAGAATGTATTCCAGGTTTCCAAATTCACTAAACTATTATAGTCTTCAGGCTTGAAATTTTAAAATGTATTGAATAATCATATAAAAATATGTAATATTCATATACATCATGAAAGTGTTGTTATAATCCCATTTTAGTAATGGCTGAAGTTGGTATGGTTGCACAAGGATTGGTTATTAATAATTCCACAATTTGATGGGTTATTTTCATAATTATTTTATTATAAATTCATTTAAAGACTGAACATGTATTAATGGAATTTTTTATTGACATCATTTGTGGTGAATTACTATTTTATACATACACCCTACTCAATATCATTGGTACCTGAGATGAATTCTTGTTTTTTTTCACATGTAAGGCAAATTATCCACTGATTGGTGGACAAAGTAGTTGGATGGTGTATGGAGATAAGACTAGGAAATTACTCGGGGCCAGATTTAGCAGTATCCTTCTATTTTTTAAAACTATCTTGTATATAATCATCGCACTCGTGATCCCACATATTAAGTATTCCAATATTAAATTATAGTATATTATAATATATTACAGCAAGAATGATTTTTTTACAATGGTTGGCTTATTTTTGTAACATACATGTATGATGATGATGATTATTATTATTATTTTATCCTTATATGATTTTTGGTTATCTATACTTGATGGTACATTATCCCAGCCGATCTCAAATAGGACATCATCACTAGTAGGTAGAATCTGGCGTATGAGGAGGCACACTTGAGGTATGTACCATTACTATTTGGTCAAAATAGAGGTAAACTAGGTTGGGGACATTAAAAAGTGGTTTAAGAACCTTGCTTTTTTATTTAATATTTAGTATGTGGTAGGCATGATATAAGATATTTTGGGTTCTTATCATATATCATGTGTCTAGGAATCGAAAACCCACATATGAGGGAATTATATGTTATAAGGGATGTTACTATTTGCATTATAATTACACTCTTATGGTCTTATTATTTTCACAATGTGATATGTTATTTATAATTTTTTTTCTTTTATGCCTAGATCAAGGAGGAAAGATGGTATGTGTTCATTGGTAAATTTTATCATGTAGGTATCAAATTTAATTTTCACTCTTCAATGATAATGATATTCTGACAACAAAGTAGGGTTCACAAATTTAAATAATAACTTATAAAATATCTTCCTAAAAATCATTGGGGTGGAACTCTACTTAACTGTATAAAGGATAGTGCATTTTATTTTGACATAAAACGTTCGATCATGTGGACCAGTGTCAAATTATACCTGAACCTAGAGACTGGGTAGGTTAGGTTAGACTCAATCTAAAATACGAGACTCTTATATCATAGGGTGTTTATTTAGAGTATGAATGTGTATTTTCTATTATACCTTTCCCTAAATTATGATATCATAACCTATGATAAAAATGTGTTCTAAGTCATGTGCTTGGTATTGTAGTGATATTCCCTAACGGAAACCTCTTGTTGATCTCCTAGAGGGAAAGGATGAAAATTCCCCACTGAAGGTGGAGATGGAGACACTTGTTTCTCATGTTCCTCATATCTATTAGTAACTTAGAGAGAGTTTACTCTACATTATTCATCCCATTAGACGTGGGGTATCAATTGCTAATTCATTCATTTAAATATTATCTAGATTGTTCTTGTTATAATATTTACCCATATTTTTAGGAGAGGGTTGAACAGTGGGTGTGGAGTATTGGATTGACTATGTATAGATCATCTTTGACCAGATCAATACACCCTTAAATAAGACGGTGAGGTTTTCTGCATATATTCACTATGGGATAAACATTAATTGGTTGGATGTTTTGGTCTAGGGATTCCAATTTGTGTATATTTCCATAAATAATTTTTAGTCTCATTTTTTAATAATCTTATTCAATGATACCTTCAGTTAGATAAATCTATGGGGTTCATGCGTCTCACTAAAGGGGTAATGCCTATTATGGATTATATCATATATTTTATTGATTTTTCACTGTTTGACTCAATGATTATGTGTAGAAAACCCAACTACGGTAATCCATGATGGTTTATTATTTACTATATTGGTATAAGATACAAGGGATCTCAACACATTGGATCAATCAGCTTAGTAGTATTGATGAACCAGATACATACATTATTTCCATATTACATTGGATATAAAAAATATATATCCTAACGAACATTCTAACATCCAAGATATTATTTACAATATCCTTAGTCACATCCTGGGGAAAGGGGAAAAGGGTGATATTAAATTCTCAATAAGGGTTATATATAATAAAATCTACCATGAGTAAATAAGGCACATACAATGTGGAATGATTAATTACATAAAATAGATTCCATTTAATCAATAACATGAGCATGAAATGCAGCCATGGATAATATCAATGTAGTACTCACATGGATAATAATTACTAAATTCTCAATGAAGGAAATTATTAATACTAGACATCATGATCTAAAACATCATGATATATTTACATAAAATCCTTGTTCCAAGACAATTTAATATACATGTAGGTTTATACTAAAAACTTATTTAATTAGGCTAACTTACTAATTTTTCCCATGAGACTTCTCAATGCATCTAGGAGCTATCTATGACTAGGCCCCACCCATAACCACTTGTCCAATGCGTCCCTCATATATGGAATAGTATGATTAAATAACTAAAAATACATATTGTCAAAAAAAATCTATATTGAGTAAATAATATAGAATATTAATATTTCCTAGGATAATTAAATAATTATCATATTAAAATAGCACATGTAAAAATGGCACATGATTTATGAAATTATCATATTTATGATACAAAGAGTATTGATATTTAAGAAAAATGTAATGTATAATTAAAAATGATCACAAGTAAGTGAATGATTAAGGACAAGCTAATGACCAAAAAATTAATAAGAGATAAAGAATGGTAATCAATTCATCCTAAAAACTAGGGTTTGTAATAAAATCGTGTCCTTTAAAAAATAAAATAAAATGGAATAAAATAATAAATTTAATATAAAATAAAAAAAATTCAATGTAAACTATTATAATCTTATAGAATAATCTAAAATAGTATAAAATTGTTTTGGTAGTGGGAAAAATCTGTTAACACCATATATATTTTAAAAACATTCATTTTTACTATTTTTAAAGAATGGTTAAAACAATCCTTTTAGAAAAAATTAAAATATTCCTTTAAAAAATTTAATAGAAAAGGATAAAATGAATTATAATGAATTAATAATTTTAATAAATAAAAATTACTTTTTTAAAACAATTTTGAAAAAATAAATACACTGAATAAAAATATACGCTAAGAGAAAGTGAAATAAGATATGTTTAACATTAAAAAAATATTTTCTTGATTGATGTTAAAAAGAGAGGAAAAGTTAGAAGAAAAAAACGAAGTAGATTATAATTTAAAGGATAAGAAAATATATTGTTTTTATGAAGGATATATCATAATAATACTTCAATTAAAATTATAACTAATCCTATATAAATGATATTGTAAAGTAAATTCTTAACCATTTGTTAAATTTTATATTGTTTTCCCTTGAAAAATGTAAACATGAATTGAATAAATAATAATAATTAAGAAAAATATGTTATTGTTATGTAAATAAAATGGGAATTATATACCCCAAAAAAAATTGTCACATAATACTAAATATGTATCAATGTAGTGGAAATTGAGATGAAATTCCTTAACTCAAGTTCAACATTCCTAATAAGTGATTTTGAATTATTATATAATAAATTTAGATTTATTATAATTATATAAAAAACAATATACATATATATATAATACTATATATGATAGATTTATAACATCTTATCCTCTATTTATTGATGATATTGTTTTACTTTCATTGTTTCAGGTGTTAACTGCCCCATGATTCATATATGTTTTGATTCGGTGGTTTTGGTACTTATGGCTCTCTCTTGGTTCCATATTCTAAAAATTTTATTCATGATATAAAGATTATATATATTATATATATTCATTTAATGTTTCCTTGTTACCATCCATGTAAAATGGAAAGGAAAAATGGATCACGTCACTCCATGGAGGTGGCAGTCCACACACACACATGAGTGACATTATCATTTTCCAATAGATTAGATGTTAAGACGGTATATAATATATTATAAATAAAAAAGAATAATTATTTCATAAATACAATATATTTTTATTAGTTCTGTATCTATAACCATCCATATGAAGTGGTGAAAAAAAATTATTTACATCGCTACATGGAGATAAAAAGTTGTACATATACACGAGCAATGTTATCACTTTTCATTAGATGGAAAATAGATGAAAAATGGTTTGAAGATAATCATAATAAAAAATATCTATATTTATGATTTTTGAGTTATTATTTTAACATGGTTATAAAATATTTATAGAAAGTATAAGAAGGAATATATTTTAAAGAGTTGGGAATGGAAATTAACTCTTCTTTGAAAGAGCTCATTTATAACTCCTATAAAAAGACCTAAGGTAGATTTTTGAGAATACAAGAACCTAAATAAATTTTATAAGGATATTTAGAAGATTTTTTATGTTTTTTATAGATATATGGTTCAATTTTATGTAAATAATAGAGAGATGGGGTGTCCTTTTATATGTTTAGGGAGGGGATCTTATTGAAATTCATGTAATATTATAATATAATATTTGTCTAACTCATGTCAAATTGTTCTAAAATTGAATATATTTGAATACAATGAGAATATGGTATTAATATAATCTTGAAATAAAATGTTTATAGGTTTAAATATCATTTTAAACCTTACACATTGGACTAACCCCATGGATAACCAATTTTAACCTTAATTGTGGTAAATATTTTATTATTATTAAAGGGTGTTAATTTTACTTATAATGTGTAAAATGACCTATAAATTTACATGGGATGAAATTTTAGACCATATTTTATATACATTTTAGTATTTTAAAATATTTATGATTTCTTAAATAATTTAATAAAATATTAATTTCCAAAAATATCATTAATATCCTTTTTGACAAAATTAATTTAATATAACATCAAAGACACTAAGAAAAATATAAAATTTGAATAAAATAAATTGAAAAATATATAATAGGTTATGTTCATCTATAAGGTTTTATTGTACATAATAATTAATCCAAATTTAATTACATTTAATATTTTTAAAATCAGTTATTTTATTTTTATATTACATGAATAAATATTGCGTTTGCATTGCATAAGAATTTGAGATAATTATTGAATCACTAAAAATGTAACATAAATTTATATAATAAAAAACTAATTCAACTTCAAAATGGAAATTTAAAACTGAAGATAACCTCTTTTTATCTTTATGAATAAATTATTACAGATTTCAAAGCCAAGAAAATGACATTTTGTATTTATTCTTTTCTTAAAATAATATAAAGGTAAATAAAAAAGAAAAATGGAAATAGGTATCAATTTATTGAGAAATGGATGGAAATGGATGAAACAAATACCTAATATAGGGTATTTAAAAGTTTTATATAAATTTTGAATCGTTATCCCAACGTTTTGTCCTTGTTTGACTCGTTGTACCCTCATTGAAGTAAATATTTACCAAGGTTACTATTAAAAATGACATAACATAAATGGGAACTATTTATCAAATTTTAACCTCATAATTACATATATATAATATATTATATAAAATTCAATTAACATATTTACCAGAAATTAATTTAAGATAAAAATGAAAAATGAAACGAAATACAGTTATTTAGGGAAAGGAATTTTTAAGTCTAAAAATAAACTTATACCAAAATCTGGTATATTAATGATTTTAAATCTACTAATCATATTATTTATAAATAAAGGATTATTATTTTATTATAGAACTAAATTCCAATCATTATGTGGATTATTAAATTAAAATAATTGATAGTTTTGAAAAAATTTAGATTTACCGTTCACTAAAAAGTAAATCTTTTTAGAAAATTCTCAAAAAATCAACCTACTCTAATATTAACATGATTAATTAAAAAAAAGATAGAATTTTCACATAATAATATTTTAATTGGTTTTTATGATTCCTTTAAGATTATATTTTCACATAAATCAAGCTATCAATGAAATTTATTTTATGAAAATTATGTCATAAAATATTGGGTTGTAACATTCTACCAAATTATAAGAATTTCACCATCAAAATATTTGAACTCTGATTCAAAAAATTGAGGAACGATCTCCATTATCAATTCATCAGTTTACCACTTAGCTTTCTCAATTTTTTTATTTCTCCACAAAACATTCACTATATGAGTTGTTTTATTTTTTAGCACTTTCTCTCTACGATATTGAATTTGAACTAATTGTTCCTCGTAAGAATGATCTTCCTCTAGTGGTATATCCTCTATGTTTTGTACATCTAAAATATTTGGTATGTACTTCCTGAGGATTGGTGCATGGAATACATCATAAATTTGAGAGATATTTGATGGAAGATCCAAGTGATAAGATTCTATTCTGATACAATCAATAATTTTTAAGGGTTTGATATATATATTTCTCATATTCCCAATCATTCAAAATATCATAACTTTATTCCAAGGATATAATAATAGGAATAAGTTTTCACAAACATAAAACTCTAGATCTCACTTTTTATTTTCAACATTTTTTTCATCTATAAGCAGTCCTTATGTGTTGTAGAATGGCTCTAACCTACTCTTACATTTACTCAAATTGATCATGTCTTAATTTCTTTATTTATCCAGCATCATCCCAACATTTTAGAGTTCTACTCTACCTCCCATAGAGTACTTCATATGGATCCATCTGAATTATTGAGTTAAAGATATTATTATTAGAAAATACTTCTAAACGAAGGTATTGATATAAACCACCTTTGAAATAAATAGATATAAATCTCAACATGTCCAATAAAATTTGAATTTTCCTCTAATATTGTAAATTTTTCTAATGATGATATGTAGTACTAAAACTGAACTCTCTATCCAAATATTCCAATAAAATATTCTCTAGAACATTGTGGAAAACCTAATATATTGATTAAATATGAATGAGTGTGGTACCCCATAAAATCTAAAGAATTACATAATATAAAACTCAGTAAGTTGATCAAAAGAGAAATATTCTCTAATAGTGATAAAATAAACCAATTTCATAAGGATATCAACTACAACCCAAATAAAATTGGGTTCCTTATATGTTTTGTGGTGCCAAATGATGAAATCCATGGTAATGTTTTTCCATTTCCATTTTGGTTTGTCTAATGGTTACAACATACACTTAGACTTAGTTCACTCAGCCTTAACTTGTTGAAACACTAGGTATCAAGACACATAATTTGAAATATCCATTTTGATATTATCTATTTAGAAATATTATTTCAGATCTCTATAAATACTTGTACTTCTATGATGAATAAAGGACTATGAACTATGGGAATCATCAAGTAGATCCATCATCATCACTAGTAATGATTGGAAAAAAATGTTGTGTTCCAAAACCTTATCATTCCAGTATGATCATGGGTTGACTTGGGAACATTCCTCACCTTCTTATGTAATTCCACCTCATCATTCCAAACCTTATTAATCCTCTCATAGAAGAATTTATTAATATTCATATGAGAATGATAAGATATTTTCCCTTTCCTAAAGATTTAAAGATCCAAATTCTATACATCCATTTATATTGGATCTAATTTAATACTCATCATGGAGAACCTAGAATGATAATTCCAAATCAAAGCATTGAACACAATCTTTTCTTTCATATGGTGGTATTTATTGACCATTATTAATATTTGATCAACTCCAACCATCTTATTTCTAGTATATTAGATTCGTTTTGTGTAAATATTTACTGAAAGGTTTATTTTTTATGTATTTCATAGCTATCACAGAATATATAACACACAAACAGATATATATATATATATATATATATATATATATTCAATGAAAAAACTATTATTTCAATCGTTAAATCATGATTCCATTTATTTTTTCATGAATTTTTAATTTGAGGGCTATATAATCTATCACCATATAATTATTTATGAGGATGCATCCTTGTCCCTTCCTTGATGAATAATTATATATCCCAAATGCTTCTCTATTGTAGGGTAGTGTTAGAACATGCATACTAACCAACCTCATCTTTGGTTCATTGAAATTTCCTTCACATTCATATATCTAACAGAACCTAAACCCAATATGATTCCTCTTGGTGAATGAATTAGATTGTTATGAGAAATATCTCACAATGAATCGGTATTATCCATCCAACATAATAGAACTACAGATCTTCGTTTCCTTGGTTCGTCTAGGCCATTACTCAATAACTTTTTCCTTTGAATAATCCGTTGATATACACTCACTTAGGATTTTATGACCCAATAATGAAACAATTAGAATTCTAAATTCAAACTTGGTAAATTTTCCATATATATTCTCCTTCCACAAAGTCATAAACATAATCCTCAAATGTTATTCATTATATTTCTTTATCTTTGAATATGTAATAATATATTCTTTAA
Source organism: Viscum album (assembly GCA_963277665.1). Taxonomy (NCBI): domain Eukaryota; kingdom Viridiplantae; phylum Streptophyta; class Magnoliopsida; order Santalales; family Viscaceae; genus Viscum; species Viscum album. The sequence goes on along the minus strand of OY728127.1, from coordinate 559,875,952 downwards.
AAATACCATAAACTGATCATGGTAACATATAAAGAGTCTATTCTTTAAATCCATGAAGATATAAGGAGTATTGGTAAGTCTCAATGACATTACTATAAATTTATAATCACCATACCTCATACAAAAGGATATAATCGATATATCCTCCATCATGACCCTTAGATGATAATATTTAGATCAAAGATCAATATTGTTAAAATACTGTACTCCTCAGAATTAATAAATTAGGACATCATCATGTGGTAGAGGATACATGTTTTTAATAGTGATTTTAAGGTTCCTAATAATCAATGAAAAGATGTGTTGACACAACTTTATTCTTAAAAAAGAAATTTTGTACCCCATAGTGAAGCCCTGGGGTGATTGAATCCCTTATCTAGTTTCTATGATATTTCATTAATCATTTCCTATAACTCAATTGGGGTCATTCTATATATAATCCTTTAAATATGTGTATCAGCTGGTATTAGATATATTGAAAAACCAACATCACGATTATGGGAAATACATGGAAACTCTTCCAAAAAGAATTCAATATACCATCATACAATAGGAAAATCTGCAATATTTAATTTCTCTCCAACCATATAAGACAAATTTTTTCCATTTATAAGTAGTAAATCTCATATGATTAATATAATTTCCATTGGGAATTCATATTCATTATTTCATCGAATGGACATCATTGGTTGATTTAGAATATCAAATGTAACATCTCTTATTTAAAAATGGATTTGGTCCCAATAAAGAGAGATTAAAACTATTCCCAAAAGTACATAAAAGTTTTATAAAGGAGGAAAAAATATTTTCCAGAGGAACATTACCATAAAATTATATTGTATACGGGCTATACACATGAGATGTGATCATCCTACCATTAAGTGATTTAACTTCTAACTCAACATCAAATCATTGAGGTGGTGATGTGAGACACTTATAAAATTATTTATATATAAAAGAGTGTTTGGAACCTAAATAAAGAAGAACATTTTCAACTATAGATTGAATGATATGTATACCTTTCACCACATCACATGGAACATCCACTTTGGCTATAGAAATTCCATATGCTTGGGCTTCCCCCCTTGGATTCTTCTATGGTAATTTCCCTTGATTATTGGGGAAATATTTTGAATAATTAACTATCTCATTATAATTGAAGAAATAGATATAAGTGGTTTCATTATTTTACTTTAATTTAATAAAAACATGACCCTTATCCACAGACTTTTAATAAACTCCCATGCCCTTCAAGCATTTCCTGTGATGTTTTTTACCAAAAAAATTATAGGATGAAAATTTCTTCATTACCATCTTATTTTTTAGTGTGTTCCCTTTTTCTTGTTTCTCATACAAAATTTTCTTTGTTTAACTTCACTTTAATATAAAATACCTTGGAAATAACTTCTTCATTTTAATTGAATTTGTTATTATGTCAACATATTATGAAAACAATTAAGAAACTGGTTCTCTTTAGAGGTTGCTCTTAAGAACATCAAATAAACAATCAATATTTCTTTATGGATTACATATATAGTTCAAATCATGACTATATAATCCTGTAAATGTATCCTTATACTCTTCCATAGTTTCCTCTACCTTCTGATTTAATGTGAGTAACTCCATCTCCATTTAATTTTGACATTCTTGGGGGAATTATTTATTAGATAATTTCACATTAAATGTTATCCATTCCATTATCAATATTTATTTATCCTCTTTAGTGTTTTGGATAAATAACCACTATTTTTTTTAACTCCTTTAAAATAATACAATACCAAAATATCCCATTCTCATTCATTGCATACCAAATCGATGGATATCATTAGAGAGACTTGATCCATTATTCACCTACCAATGGATTTGTAGTTCTATTAAAATATGGAGTCTTTGATTGCATTTATAAATCCAACGTAGGATAATAACACTATTAAATGACTTTTTTCTCCATATGAGAAAGTTTTTTCATTATAAAATGATTCAACATCCCTAATTTGGCCATGAGTTTCTTAACACAAAAAATAGTTTCAATGACTTTCTTAGTTGGAAAATCCCCACATTCACAACATGCATTGATTTTGGTTCATTCATTAAGTTCAACATTTAAATATGGGAATGCAGTGAGTTAGCTCATAATCATCATTAGTATTGATGAATTAAATAAAAATCCCATTAATGGTAAATGTTTTCAAATACTATAAGGGATTATCATGATTCTCATATTTGGTATATCTATTTAGAATCTAGTTATCATGGTTTTTATTAAACATTCTATGATACCAATAGTAGAAATCCAAACCCCATTAACCTAGAATGAGGGCCTTTTTATTACATTGGTACATGATACAAGGTATCCCACCACATACAATCGATCATTTTAGCAGTCTTGAAAAACTAGAAACATACATGATTTCCATATTACATTGGAAATATAAAATAAAAAACATAAGAAACATTATTGAATCCCTAAAATTATTCTTAATATCCATCTTCATATCCCTGGGAAAGGAAAAAAATAAAGGTTGAGATCAGATGCTTAGTGAGGATTATATATTTTGGAATATATCATGTTAAAATAAGGCATAATCAATATATCATGATATATAATTGAAAATACATTCCATTTAATCAATATATTGATCACAAAATGCATCCATGGAAAATATTAATGAGGTAATCTCATGGATAATAATAATTGAATTCTTAATGACGGAAATACCAAATATATGATGTCATGATCTCATACATCATGATATCTATATAATAAATTCTTTATTTCAATACATATTAATCAATGTGTAACTATACTCCAAAAACCTATTCAATAAGTCTATGTAACTAATTTTTCTTAGGAGACCCATCGATGCATTGAGGGGCTATCTATAACTGGGCCCACCCATCACTACATGTCCAAGGAATTATTCATACATTGAATTATCAATTTAATTCATAAATAATATGTCTTATCAAAAAATATTCATATACAGTAAATAATATGGAATATTATGATTTCCCCAATCAATCAGATAACATTCATGGTAAAACATCATATGTAAAAATGGTATAGATTTTAGTAAATAATAATATCCATGATTGAATGAATATATATTTTTAAGATAAATGTAATATACAAATAAATATTATCAAAATAAATAGTATGATTCATGATATAGTTATCAACCAAAAATATAATAATACATAAAATATGATGATAAATTCATTGTAAAAAATATATTTGGTAAAAAAATCATGCCCTTTTGAGAATAAAAGAAAACGGAAGACAAATTTAACAAAATATTTCATTAAATAGGATTCATTTTAAAACCATTTAAATAATGTGGGAGAAGATTAAAGAGAATAAAATGGTTTTGGAAGTGGGAAAATTCGTTAATTCAACATACATTAAAAAACATTACTTTTGACTTTTTGTAAAAAAATGTTAAAAATATATACCTATAAAAACATTACAAATACTCCTTAATAAATTTTAAATTTCATATAAAACATAATATATCTTTAATAAATTTATTTATTAAATTAAAAGGAATTTTTGAAAATAATTTTGAAAAATATGGACATGGAAGTAAAATATAACTCATACAAAAAAGAAGTAAGTTCAGTGTCTATGTTAATGATTAATTTTCTTGATTATTGATCCAATGAGTGGAAATTAGGAAAAAATAACTAAACTACAAAAATGTATAGAGGATAATAAAATATATTGAGATTATGAGGGATGTATTATATGATTCCATTAATGAAATATTTATGAACACCAAGAAAATTGAGATTATAAAATAAATTCATACAACTTTTCTAACATTTAAATTATAATTTCTTGAAAGAGTAAAATTAAATTGAAACATTAATCATATTTAATAAATATATATTCATATTAAATACATAAAATTTGTTTTATATGCACTATATAAAATTTAAATTTGTGCCTAATACTGAATATGCCTTTAGGGAGTGGAAATTGAGAAGAAATCTCATAACTCAAGTTTGAATTTCATCATAAGTGATTTTAAACTCCCATATAATAAATAAATTTTTATTATGATTATATAAACAATTCATATAAATATATATAATATCATAAATGATCCATTTATAACATATTATCTCCCATTTGTTAATAATCATATATTACTATCATTGTTTCTAGTGATAACTTCTTCGTTTTTCATGTAGGATATCATTCGGTAGTGTTGATCCTTGCATATTTCTCTTTGTTATGTCATATAAAGAAATTTATTCATGATATTAAAATTACATATATTCATCAAATATATCCTTATTACTATCCATGTAAAATGGAAATGAAAATAGATCACATCACTCCATGGTGGTGTTAGTGTACACGTACGCACAAGTGAAATTATCTTCTCCCAACCGATTGGATAGTAACAAGGTATACATGATATTATCATTTTTAAATAATAATTATTTCATAAATATCATATATTTTCAGTAATTCTATAATATAACCATCCATGTAAAGGGATGATGAAAAATTAATTACACCTCTACGAGGGGATGATAAAGTGTACATTAATACGAATGGAATTTTTTATTTTCATAGGATGGAATTGATAAAGTAAGTGGTTGCCCCACAATAAAAATAACATATATGTATATTTATGGTACTCAATTTTTTATTTCAGTATGGGCACAGACAATTTACAGTTAGTAAAATAATAAATAAATTTGAAAGAGTCGGTAAAGATAATGACCTCATATTATGAAAGAACTCATTTAGATCACCACTTACGGGACTTCAGATTAGTATTATTGGAAGAACAAACCTCCATAATTTTTATATGTATGTTAGTAAGAGTTTTAAGTAGGGTTTATTTGATCTATATGGATCAATGGGGTTTAATTAAAGAGAGAAGGGGTGTCATTTTTTAAGTGAGGGGATGACAGTTTTAAACATTTATGAAATATTATAATATAATATATGTATAACTCATTTGAAATGATTAAATAATAAAAAATATTATAATAAAATTAGGATATGGTATTTATAAAATAATCCAATTAAATTTTAACTGATTTAGATATAATTTTAAACAATGTACTCTAGAATAACCCCTTAGTTAACTAATTTTAACATTAACCGTGTTAATGAAATTTTAAATATTAAAGGGTTCTAATTTTATTTATTAGTAGAAAATTGGATCATAAGGGGCCACATGATGAAATTTTTTACCATATATTATCCTCATTTCCATCTTTCAATTTTTTTATGATTTTTTAAATAATTTAATATGATATTATTTTCATAAAAAAAACATTAATATATTTTTGGAGAATATTTATTTAATTTGATATTAAAGACACCAAGAAAAAAAGTATAATTTGAATATAATAATTTTACATATCCCTAATGTTAATAAATTATTCTATAAACTTTTTTTAGAACAATAATTCATCCAAATTTTATTACTTTTATTATTGTTAAAATAATTTAGTTTATTTATCTATTAAATTAAAAAATTCTACTTTGGGGTTGCGAAATAATTTAAGGTAGTTATTCAATCCCAAAAAATTAAAAATATATATACATTATAAATCAATTAACTCAAATTTAAAATTAATATTTAAAACCAAACATAACATTTTTTATCTTTATGAGAAAAATATTCTAGATTTTAAATTCAGGAGACTGACATTTTGTATTTATTCTTTTCTAAAAATAATATAAAGGTAAATATCAAATGAAAATTGCTTCATATAGCCATATTTTTTTAAAACATTTATGGATATGTATGAACCTCAATCATAAAATAGGATAATTTCATTCTTCCTTTAAATTTCATATCCTTATCCAAAAGTGTTAACTTTGTTTTTACAAGTTTTACCATTGTAGAAGTAATAAATATTTACCAAGGTTAATATCCACAATGAAAAAAATAAAAGTGACCTATTTACAAAATCAAAACCTCATGATTTCAAATGTGGAATCAATTTTCTCAAATTAAATTTTTATAAGTGGTAGAAATTAATTGAAGATAAAAACACAAAACACTGTGAATAATAGTTTTTTTAGAAAAATGAATTTTTATGTCAAAAAATGAACTCATAACTAAATCAAGTATAATGATGATCAAATTTAATTAATTATATTATTTATAAATAAAAGATTCTTGTGTTAATCTTGTATTATATTCAAATAATTGCTATATTTTTTCAATTAAATAAAACTATAGTTTTATATGTAATGGTATTTTTTTTACATTTCACTGAAAAATCAATCTTTCCAAAAAAATAACAAAATCCCAACCAGAGATAATATTGAAATGATGAATTAAAAAATGATATAGTCTTAACATAATAATATTATAATAGGTTGTATCCACTTGTTTAATCACTGTTTTGGGGGTAAAACCAGAAATAAAATAAACTTATTTAAAGATAAATAATTCATAAAATCATGGGTTTTATATAATGAGCGGTGAAACATGCATGTTTAAGTTATTTGGGGATGTACTGAGTCATTTAATTCAATCAAATTTGAATATTTTCTACTTTAAGTCTTTCTCAGAGTTAATAATGTAGATCATCATCACATACAGTAACCATACTAAGGGTAGATCATTTGAGCACTATGCATTTCATCAAGAACCAGGAGAGGGTCGTTAAGGTAAAGAATTAGTGGTAAGAGGATTCACATAGAGTCAGTGAATAATTGGTTGTCCAGGGTAAGAATTTGTATATTCCCTCTATTGGAAAATCCTTGGAAGAGTTTAATTAGTGGGGTTATATAGGTTATATTCATCATATTTTTGATTTTTTCCAATGTAGGGTCAAAATTATATAGAGTTAGGTCATATACATATGTTTTATTGAATTACAACATGGCTAGTTGGAAAGAATGGATCAATAAATAATCAATAATTAGTGACAGGACTAGGAAATAATAGTGTCTTGGTAATTGGGGATCCTTCTATTATTTAGTTCATGGAGGAGGACATGTCACCCAGGGTCCCGAGAAATAATGATAGTAGGGTGATACCTCTCAAGGGAGTGTGGAAATGGTAACTCATGGGTTTGTTTTAGGTCATATTCATTACATTAAGCATACTATTACTAATAAAAGTTTGGATCCATTTACAGTTCAATGTATGATTCTTGTGGAGTAAATACTAAGGAATGATTTATTGGATATAGGTTAATTACACTTATTAACATTTTCTTAGTTTGATACAAATTTTTGGTTTATTATAGAGTATTTATATTGGGTTATGTCAATTTATATTCCATTTAGGGTATAGGTGTAGGGTATCTAGAGAGGTTCTAAGTGAATTATCATGATTAGTTGGTGCATGATTCTCTTGGATTTCACAGTGTTAGAGATGTATAGTTTCAATGTGTTCCCCATTATGGATTAGTTAACACAGTATTGAATATACATTGGATGCTACTATCATCAAATATCTTTCTCATACTTAGACGGTGACTTCCATACCTATTTTGCAGATTGGGATTTATATGTAAGCCGCTCAGATCGTTATGTCAGTAGTTGGGAGTCATTATAGATTAATTTACTAATATTTCACAAGGATATGTCAATAAGAATTCCCAACTAGTATTTTCCTGACCCGAAGCATCAGGGCCAACCTCGATGGAAGTATACTGATTGTAACACCACAATCCCACCTCTAATAGGCCATAAGAAGGAAAAAATTGTCATGTAAGCATAACACACACATGATAGTCATTATCCTAAAGTACTTGCACACATGGACACATCTCTATACACTAGTATAATGAAAAAATATAACCAACTAATACTATAAATATAGGCATTACCAATATTCTCATATTCGAGTAATAAAAAGAGTATAGTAAAGAAAATGGCTAAATATAATCCCACCAAAACATTAGAAAGTGTCCACCTTAAGAAAATGGCTACTACTATTAAGATACAACTCCGGGAGCTGTCTGTAGTCCATCTTTGACAACTAATCTCCACAAACTACTTGTCCTCCTAGGACTCCATAAAAATTTTTATCTTCTACATAGGAAATAACACATGTTTGAAGTTCCCATGTAGGGATGAGTATGAACATACCCAGTATGAAAAAGAAACCACCAAACAACACATCAAATATAGTCTTATAAAAATAATAATAAGGTGAGATAACCAGAGGGAAATAAAAAAACCTATATATAATCATATATATCCACTATGTCTCAAAGTGCGGTTATATTCTCATTTAAGGCCTCAGATAATACTATAGTATAAAATTTCATGTTCATCGAAGGGAACTCAATTCTCCAGTCCCACTAATATTCATGTGACACATATGATAGGTTTAAATTACATGGTATATCCATTCATGATAAGAACATGAAGTCATAATACTTTGATACCAAGGTATGGTATAATGCCTAGGGACGATGGGGGATAGCTAACCCAATCTGGTATAATCCACTTGGATGGAGATTACATTTCCATGATATAAAAAATGGGACACCTGACCCTACCAAGAGAAGAATGATAGAGGAACATACACCGTTCCACATGGAGTGATATATGAGTCTATCCAAAAGTATCCCATAAAGTTTATTTCTCATCTTATGAGTGTGATACCACATTATACCATCATATTAATCGACCAAGCGAACTCACTGACATTGATACTAAAATTGGACCGAGGCTAACTAGTTCTCCACCCTACTATGGAGTACATGGCATGTTCCTGGGATACATGGTGTGTTCCTTGAAATATGGTCCTACCCATGTCCCTATTTGTGTATTTTGGACAGTGTCTATATAATGTTTTCATTCCCTCACACACTGGCCATTTTTGTGCTGTTTTACCCAATGGTATATGCTGGGATGATTCATTAAGGATCATAAGTCATGTGGATTGGTCACAAACCCATGTGATATTTATATTTACTCATAAACATTATTCCCCATGGACGGGGGTCTATATGGTGTGTATTATTCCAAACTATACATCATTTCTATTTGAATTTAATAAAAACTATTGGAATTCAAAAGTATCTACCCACTTTTTCTCCTCCTTCGTACAAGATACAATTCTCTCCCCAATGACCGAATAAGGGTTGATCGAGATCACATCAATATCAGTTGCCAGATTTGGTCCATAATTTGATCAACACACCCATCCTCACCAACATGAAGAACCAATATGGGATAAAAAAAATACATCACTACACCTTTTTCAATTCCCTATCATCACCATAACTTCTCTAGCATGACATCAATCCCAAAATCGAACACAAAAAATGACATGTTATACTAAATAATGATTTCAAAAAAATCAATTCTCAGGTATAGTAAAAATATCATCCAATTAAAATAATTATGAATAAATTATAGTGAACGGAGTGAGAAAATCAAAAAACACAAAAGTTATAAATGATTATTTGAAATTGTTTAATTTTGAATGTATTTATTGATTGAAAAATCAATGGGTGGGGAGGATAAGTTAAGAAAAAAATAATTCCTATTTCTTGGAATAAAATTAATGAATTGTAAACATAAAACAATTATTCATGAATTAATTTATAGAGGACATATTTTTGGTTCTCCATAGAGAAATAAATAACAGGGATAAAAAATAAAATTTCCTACCTTCATATCAGATCAACCACTGACTAAGAACAATTTTCAGTGTTTTTGTTAGTGAGATCAAAGAACTCCATTGATGATAAATATATCCTCGATATACTGATTACCGATCCATGATCCCTATATTATTTTCCAACACCCTCCTATACATTCCTGTCCTCTAATATATATGATCATTCATATAACCCTATGTTTTGGATATAAAAAAGATTAAATAAAAGAGAATTAATTTAAAATAATTTAATAAATAATAAAATATTTAATTAATTTATTAATCTATTATTTTTCATGGGACTACACTTAAATGAAAATCCTGATGCGTGAAAATATTATGTCATCCCAAGGGTAAAAACCACATTCTAGATTTCATGGTTGTCTTTGTTTTCTAATCGGATAATATATTCAAGAGAAATTCTATTATTTCTGAAAAACTACACATTTTTTATATAAAAAAAAATTATTATTTTTAACATATCAATACTGTGGCTCCATGTCCTCTGGAATCCTATTCCAAATCTGCACCTAGCTTCCAAATAAATATTTAAAATATTCCAATGATTTCCATGGAAACAATATAGTCGTTAAAGGTCGTTCCTCTTTCCATTAACTAGTATTAGGACATGTATCCTACATATTTCTCTAGGTTTACACTTAGTAGAGAGATTGGGTTCATTATTGAGATTATACTAGGTAGCAATCTCATATCCATTCCACCATATAAGATAGATACTATATAACATAATGAGTTAAAGGATTGACTCTATTATTTAGAGTTAAAATGAATTATTTACCTGAACATTTTCCCTTGGGGAGATCCATTTTAATTTTTTAAAACATAGATGGAACACTACATATATGTATCTATTAATAGAGAATGAAGTGGATAATGATCAAGAATCAAAATATTATTCTTTATATAAATAAATTATTTAATCAGTTAAATATATCCAAGTGGTTCTCTAAGATTGACATGATATTGTGTTATCATCAGTTATGGGTGAGGCCTTTTGATATTTCATACACTACTTTCAAGAGTGGGTTTGAACTTTATGAATATCTCATGGTTCCATTTGGGATGATTAATGGAAAAATAGATTTTATGGACCTAATGAACAAGGTTTTCCATATATATATCTGTATTCATTCATGGATATCTTATTAGATGAAATTTTTGTATACTTCCATTCATGGTAATAATATTCTAAATATCAATTGATCATCTTTTGTAAATAGGGTGAGTCATAAGATTATTCTATGCTCTTTAAGAAACATTTTTTAATCAATAAGGTGTTATTATTGGGGAATGTGATAACTAAGGTTTAAAAATTGGTATGCCTAGAGAATTTCAAGGATGTGGTTTCATAGGAACATCCTAAGAACATCATTAAAATTTATATTTTACTAGGATTTTTATGTTACTATCAAATATTTATTCAGGACTTCCCATGATTAGTAGTGATGAAGATAATCCTAGCCAACAATGGGTTGATGTTCATGTTGTCTGACACTTTTTGGAGAGCCTTTTGGGAGTTATAAAGGAGTTTGGAATTGGCAATGATTCTAACCTTACATATTTCAGGTGAGTAGTATACATTGAATTTTGATGTATAAAGATTTAGTCTTATAGAAGTTATAATTTAGGATTGGGGATTAGTATCTTATAAGTTCAAGAAGATGAGGTTGTATGAGTTAAACTACCAGACACATAATGTAGTGCTAATAATGATATTGAATGCATTTAGATGTTGGAATCACTAACTATTGGGTGATGGGTTTTTAGTGTATAACGAATATATGATCCTAAAGTATATATTTTCTCAACATTTTATGAACCTCCAATTTGGTTGACAGATTTATTATCTATAATCTTCTTATTTTTATATAGAATACCCCCTTTCGAAAGGGAGTGTCATAGCTAATATATTACGAAGAAAAAAATTAGGAACAAGTATTTTAGATGGCTAGTAGTGAGTGGTAGATTATGAGACATGGCACTAAGATAAACCTAAATGTTTAAGTGTATTAGGGTTGAGAAAATATCACACCCTTAGATATCACTTCTTCACTTTTGGAGAGGTTAAAGTAGAGCTTGTTATCTAACATGGGTTTCATGGAAATAAATGAATATATATATATATTGGGAAGCTATAAGCTGATTGGTCCCCAAATGTGGATGATATCCATTATATACGGGGTTAAGTGGCTGTCCTATCAAGATTGTGTAAAGACATTATGTGAGATTTACATGACTCAAGATGGTATGTTCACCCATGGATTATTAAGATGTTTCATTATATTCATAGTCAGTATTTGTGGATGAGGAGGAAGAAGTACATTGAGAGGTTCATATAATGATACCTCACCTATTAGAAGAAGAAGGAAGAGGATCCATGATCTATAGGTATTCTTTTTACCATTACTTGTTTCTGAGTGGAAGTGGGATGATGTTATAATGTGTTCCATCATAGGATTATTGAGACTGTCTCATGAAAGTTATGTGGTGTGAGTTATCTGGGATTGGTTGATAAAGGTAACTCATTTCCTACCAATCATGAGAAATATTATATTGATGAATTTAGATAGTTATATATCTAAGAGATAATTCATCGTCATGGGGTTCCTAACAACATTGTATTTAATCCTGACTCTAGTTCTATGTTGTGATTATACCTGGGTATAAATAAGGTTATTGAGGTATAGGTGTATCCGAGAACTGCCTATCAACCTAAAATAGACATGTTGTCTAAGTGTACCATTGGATTTATAGATTACATGTTGCAAGAACATGACCTGTAATTCAGTGGTTTATGGAATAACCATATTGTACTTGCGAATTCTTCACATAACAGTAGTTATGTGGTGTTGATTTAGATGGAGGCCTTGAATTATATGACTTGTTGATAATATTCATGCAGGTTAGAATATAGAGTGTTTTCTATCATCAATTCAAATCTTTTACATGATACATTGGAGTATATTTGATTAAATAGGAAGTGGTTAGAAATCACGTAATGAATGTAGAGATCTTACATTGATCGGGAGACTCCATCCTATAGAAAATGATTTGTAACTATATTTTCTTAAAAGTGTGGCCTCACTATGGGAACTATCATATTCAATGTCAGGGAAAAGTTAGTTCCTAGGATCGTGGGTCTAATTAATGTGGTTTATAGGATCAAACTCATAGTGTATCGGTTTAAAAATCTTTAGTGATATTGTTCTATGAATAATGTATTTCATGTATCTCAGATTGTAAGATACAATCACAACCCTTCTTATGTGGTCATCATTGAAAATGTTGATTTTTATTCTAATGAATTTTTCAAGGAATAATCCACTCATATTGTGAATTAGAGTGATATGATACTTTATGGGAATAAAGTACCATGTGTGTGTGAAGTAGCAAAAAAGGCATGTCTAGGTGAGGCATAAGAATTAGAGATTGATATGTGTGGGATGTGTCTTAAGCATTTCATAAATAAGGACTATTGATAAATCTCTGGGATGAGATATTTTATGGAGGATATTTTATTGCCCACCATTTGTTTTCATGGTTTGAATTTAATCTAACTTATATAAAAAAATCATGCATTTAGGTGATTTTGGAATGTTGGAGGTGTTGGAGGGGGATCACAGATCAGTTTCAAGAAGTCATATATTGTTTAAATACATCAATAATATTGATAGATTCTACTGGATACCTAATGGAAAATTACCAAGGACCTAGTGGAGGCTAGTTGATGGGAAGGAACTCCAGGTGGGTCCCTGAGTGTTTGGTTACCTAGAGTGGATACATGGTGGGGGTATTAGGAACCCGATGGAGTCTTATCAGGTTATCGATATGTTGAAATATATTTTATAATTTAAATAATTGTTTATATTTAATTAAATTGTTATAAATTTTATTAAAAGTGAGTCTCTATATCATTTACTTCAACATCAACACTCGACCTCTCTCACTTTCTTTATTTTATTTCTTATCTCCCAGGTGAAGGATCTCCTCTACTGGTACTTCATTTGAAGTTCCATATATCTTAGGGTGACACCACAGGTATGTATATCACCCACTTTAATTTTATATTTATTTATCTAATTATTTAATCATCTTTAATTACTTATGCCGAATTTATTTTCTTATTCTAGGTTTCTTGAATTGTACCATTTAAGGCCAAATCATCCATAAATATTAAATGATATGGACCCTTTTTTGGACTAGGAAGGTGGTCCCTATATTTCAAAATGGTTTATAAAAGTTTTTATTGTGTTATATTATATGATGTAAATTTTACATTTATTTGAATTCCATATAATTATATTGTTTTTTCTGTTCACTTTATATGGTATGAATTGTAATTTATAGACCCATGGGTGGTCCTATGAGTGTTGCTTGTCATCGTGATGGTAACATATTACCTATTACAATGAGAAAAGTACTATAGAATTATTTCTCAGAACCAATGAGGGGTGTCCTCATATATGTTATGACCCAAGGAACCTAGTTAGGTGACATAGTGTAATCCTTGAAAATGGAGATCCTAAGAATAGTTTAGTCTAGCTATTGTTTGGATTTGACTTGTTCCTTGAGTAGGTTAGTGGCCTTGTCCACATAACCCTTATTTAATTAATATAATATAAATATTGAGATGCTTTATTATATGTGATTATTAAAAATAAAACATTCACCCTTAAATGGTTTCCAAGTGACGTGTCATTCACTTAAATGGTGTAATTAATAATGAAAGGTTTGTTTTCTACCATTTTGAAATGATGATATCTCGTTCACTAATAATAGTTCCTTATGATTATTTAAACACACTGGTAAATGGCCTATATTTATATTCATGGTTACTAATCCACCCTTATGGATGTATTAGTGATATATTATCTACGTAGAGTTGGATTTATTATCTATCATCCACCCATATTTGAATTGGTCATGTGTTATCCACATTATTATATGATTTGGTGAAATATAATCTACATAGAATATGTGATACGGTAATAAATCATTAAACTATATGTTTTTTTAGTAATTATTCCTAATTAACTAACTGATCTCTCATTTTCAACCACTTTTATGATGGTGATGCATCATTCACCCAAATTATATGGTTCTCGTACATCGTCCACTGAGACAATTTAATACTGAAACCTTATTCACCAATGTTATGAGATGGTAATTCACCATGGATAAATTTCATGTGATGGTGATACCTCATTCATCAATGTTTTGGATCAGTGATAACTTGATCACTATTTATACTGAGGGGAGGAGGGATAAATCATTCAACCGAGATGGCTTTTCATACCATGGGTGTATCATCTTATTACAGTACTAGATAAGGTAGGTATGGCCATATGTACTTTGGTTGTTGATTATTCAATAATATAATGACTTATTTTCTTAATTTTTTTATAATTATATATCGAACATGTACTTCTATTTACATGACTAGCATAGGGACACCGTATGTGGTGGCCTACTGTGTTTTTCTAACATCGAACAAGGGTACCCTAATACTAAAGAGATCTCCATTTTTGTAGTAATAATGTAAGTTACCCTTTAATTTGTTGATGAGCTATGTCAGTGGTCTATAGAGATGGGATTGGGCAGGGACTTGGGTCCCAATTTATAAATAGTCACCTATATTTTTTTTTTGCACTTTCTTATATTTGATTGGACTATAGGAGATCATATGAGTTTATTTATTCCTATGTGAAATTAATAAATATTCTATCTTATTATTGGATTAACTTTTATCTTATAATGGTTGGACCATACCTATAACATCCATATATTAGAATTATTATGATTAATATTATTATTATAGCTTCCACTATAATTTGTGGGTTTTGAAACCAGAGGGTATAATTTCCATACCATTACCACATTGTCCCTCATTTCAAGTAGGTATCATATTACATATATAGATATGCTCATGTGGTATATAATTATTTGGTTCAATCATATTATAGGTAAAATATACTAGGGAAATTACAGTTTTGAGTAGGTAAAAATAGAAACAAATTAGGATAGGATATGTGTCTTATTTTTTTAGAACTCATGTTTATCAATATAAGCACAAGTATTTAATTTCTTATGAAAAAACTTGATTGATATGTGGAGATATTAGTAGTACCCATATCAAATATTTTTTATCTTGAGACTCCAATTTATGGATATCATCCTCTAAATCAAATATGATGAAAATATAAGCACACCCTTAGTAGAGATACATTTTCGTGGGATCTCATCATAGTAGGGAAGATGACTTAGGAAACAATCTTTAGCATGAACTAGTAAATTATAGTCTAGTATTCGGTATATTTGTAATGTTTTGAAGATATATGTTATCAAGAATATGGACCACGGTTCACCTTTACTAGTGAATGAGACCCTCAGTAAAAATAAGTATGTCCAAACCAGAAGAAATTATAGATGGTTATGCATTAACTAGATATGGATTTGTATTCCATTGACACTATGGAAAAGATATTAACTATAGTAGTTGAGGAACATATGAATGTTTTCAGAGAGGAAGTCACCTGGATTCTACCTCATCAAGAGATCTATTTGGGAATCAACTTTCATCTCAAAATAATACTAATATCTTTAAAAAAATATAATATGTCCTCGTTTGATATTAGGGTGCTGAAGGTGGTGTTAGAGTGTCACTTAGAGAAAGGCTTTGTCAAATCAAATGTGTTCCCCTATAAAACACATATTCTCATCACTAAGATAAAATATGAGAGTTTGAGGCTTTTTTATTGACTATTACTGCTTGGATTTCGAGAAAATAAAAAATCTACCAACTTTTATGAATTTTTACTCTCTTCAACTATCTGAAGTGAGTAAGATGGTGTATAAAGATCTATCATAGGTTTCATTATAACTAAACGTTGGTTTCTGAGATGGATGTATGAAATTTTATGTTCAAGTGTCACTAAAGGAACTATGATATTTTTTCATGTAATTCAATGTGATGAACACCCTTGAAATTATCATGGGACATAAGAAAATAAATTAGGTTTACATAGATCAAATAATTGTGTTTTTTATAGATTCCATTATTATTTATTCTTGAACAGATGAGAATCAAGTCAAACATCTGAGGATTATACTAGATTTACATTATAATAACAAATGTTATAAAAATATATCAAAGTGAATGCTCTAGATTCAAAAAGTTGGGGGGGGGGATTTCATTTTGAATGGTTTTATTATTGTTAATATGAAAAAGGTTGTGTTCATGATGACTTGGGAACTATCGAAGATGGTGTTTGAGGTGCATAGTTTCCTAGGATTAATGAGATACCGATGATATTTATGATATAATACTACAATTTTTAAGTACCTATGATGATCTACACCTGAAAAATTTAGTTTCCACCAACATTGGTCCTTATCATGAATATTTTGAGGATCTGAGGGAAATTTTGACCATTTCCCCAATTCAATAGTTTATAGCGGATGGAGTGGTGTATAAGTTATACTATGATTCCTCAATTTTTGGGATTGGTTGTGTATTGATTTAATGTGTAAGAATAAAGATTATAATAAATTTAATAAATACTTCAATTATTTCCTAATGCACAATTTATTATTTCATCCTAATAGTAAAACACAGAACTAGAAAATTACATTCACTATAATAGATGTATCTTGTAATAAAAAACATATAAAAATGTAATCCAATTCATTAATCTTGAACATTGTAAGACCATACGAAAAAAATAAAAAATTCATAAGATATATTCTTATTATGTAGAACAAAATATGAAATTGAATTAACATAACATAATAACTAAGAAAAGTATATAAATGATTATTGAGGTTTGAATTAAGTTTATACATAAGGGGTAATATTATAACTAGAATGGAAAAGGGGATTATTGGAATATGATCACAAAGAATCCAGTTGTTTGAATACAAACATCCCTATATGATTGTAAAAATAGTAATATAATAGGCATACATATAAGTGTCAAATAAAATACATAAAATTATTGAGTAATAAGTTTATTAATAGTTAATATTAATTTTTATTTATCATGAAATAATAATATAATCACACACATATGTTTATGGAAAAAATTGATTTATTGAATATGAGTTTTTATAAGATTCATGTCAAATGAATTTTTTAAAATACATAATTAAATATATTTAATAATTTAACTAAATATATATAGAAAATTATTTTCATAAAAAAGGACTTTATATTCACAATTAGTACATTGAAATTATCCAATGATAAATTTTTCACAATTTAATAAGACATCAGAATTTTTAGATAACTTAAAAAAATAGTATGTGTATATAGTAAGAAATATCATATCATTATTATGTAAAAAAGAAATAATAAATAATATAAATGATTACTGGACAAAAATATATATTTATTTATTAAAAAAATTTATTTTAAATAATGAAATAATTTTTCTAAATCTATAAAAATGTTTCCAAATCCTATAATATATTTTATGATTTTAAAAACAATTATTTATGAATAAAAATATCTACCATGTCTAAAATAATTAAATTATAGGAATTTCAGTTTAAAATGTTGTAAAATTCAAAAACCAGGTTCTAAATGTAAAATACCATTCTTTAAAACCACGGTAAAGTCAATGGATTTCAATTTTTCCATAAGAAAAAATCCATGTCCTATGTTTATAAATTAATAAAACATTTTCCCATAATTGATATAAATACTCACTCATATTTCCTTTAATATACACTATAAAAACCATTCTGCATGTTTTTCTCTTATTTTTTCATTTTATAAGTTTGAGGAAGTGCCCTAGGTAGATACGTGTTTCAAAATATATCACCATTTATCTCTTAGAAGCTTCATACATGTTTTTTCTCAAGAAATTTAGTAATGTAAGGGGTCCCAAAACCATATCTGTGTTTATCATTTGACATCCCTAAATATTTATTATATAAGGATATCATTATCATTATTTGGGAAGGGAAATTACATAGTAAGGGTTTCTATACATTTATATTTATTTCTCTTTCAAAGGTCCATTGAATTATTTCGCATTTATATATATAATGATGTTATGTTTTATTATTGAAGAACAATTATTGTGTTAGGAATAAGAAATTACTATTTCCTCTTATTATACCACCCTTATAAGCCATTATAATAT
This sequence comes from Viscum album, assembly GCA_963277665.1. Lineage (NCBI taxonomy): Eukaryota > Viridiplantae > Streptophyta > Magnoliopsida > Santalales > Viscaceae > Viscum > Viscum album. Next base: position 559,857,180 of record OY728127.1, on the reverse strand, counting down.
TTTTATACCATAAAAATCATTTTTCTAAGAGGGTATTTTTTTAATCATCACTTTGTTTCAAACTATTCCATTCATTGAAAAATTCCTATTAAAATGTCAATAGAATTAAAATATCCTACTCTAATACACCATCATCAAGGATTATTTCAATACCAATATAAATATCATATAAATCCAACTATATTAATGGATATTCACTTAGATATACATTTAATTCAATTTACTGTACAAAAATTGAAAATCTAGATACCCATTACTTATATGAAGATGAATATTGGTTATTATGACATGTGTTTGTAAGTGGTTCCTTTGGGAACATTATCTTAGGTATTGATAACCAAACCATTTCATATGATGGTTTTAGTTGACTTTATATATGATAGTTGGACCAAAAAATTATATATCCCCTTGATGCATTGATAGGTATCATGTGATAAACTAGTTCAACGTATTTGGTGTATGTATGTCTTATTATGAATGATATATTAGAACAAGACCTAAACAATATGGTTTTGATATGTTAGTCAATGCCTTGATTTCAATTATTAAGATTTATCACACCCATAACTCAATAATTTAATTATTATATTTGATTTAACTTTTTCAATCCACATTTTGATTGTGGATTTGGACCGGTTAAATTGTCTTTGTGATTTTGTAAACAAATGAGCATTTTTTGTTTTCCAGCATCTAGTGCAAGGCCATGGCACGGTCGGGGCCATCTAGCTTCACCAAATTACCATGCGGCCACCCGTCACGTGGTTAATTAATTAATTATTGAGTTGATTAATGATTTCATCACAAAACAAAATTAAAAAAGTATATATAATTGAATTAAGAATTGTCTCATGAAAATAATTATTATATTATTTAAGAATGTTTTTCGTGTTAATATTAGTAATAGTTTGACAAAGAAATTTTTATTAATATTATTAATATTACTTTTATTATTTTATTTATTATTACAATTAATTTGTTGGTTTATAATTTTTTAGGGTTATATATTAATGTTTTTTATTTTTCTCTTGTCCCCCCTTCCTCTTGGTGGGGTCATGAATAGGTTTACCCAAACCCTATATCACACCTCCACCATCGAATTCGGCACTTTCCCAACCTCCTACCTTCCTTCTGGTAGACAACACATAGACGACCTCCCTCCTTCACTGACGTGCATGAATCGACTACCCTCCCCTCTCCCGATTGCACAACCCATCCACCACCGGACCACTAGCCAACCATGACTTCTGCCTTATTTCTCTCAGATTCCCTTGTGCCACACTTCTAGCTTACCTCGGGCCACTCCCACTGCATGCACATCATAATATTCACACAACAACCCACAACTGCCGCCCCTTGGTCACACCCTTCTTCCGAAAAGGCTCCACCATGTGCGGTGCACCTCCTGCAACTTTCTTCATGCTCTCCCTAGCTTCTCACATCCCCGCTGTAGGTGCATTTTCCTTAAACCAGTTGTTTCATTCTTTTTAAAAGAGGTAGGGATAGAGTTTAATGTTGAGTTTGGGCCATTTGTTTATGTAATTTCTTTTATACTTTGTTTTTAGGGTTCAAAATAGTCCCCTTGCGGTGCAATTGTCATGCAGCATGAGTTTGCACCAAACTTTTGAGGTTCCCTACATGGAGGAATGTTGTACTATGTATATTTATTGATTGATGAATTAATTTGTGTGTTTAATCAATTCAGTGTGTTATTTGATTAGTTTTCTTGGTGTGATTTCACTTTTACATGAAGATTAATATGTTTTCGATGTGTTTAGTAACGTATGTATGTGATATGGATGTTTTGATTTTGTGAAAATCTATACTGATCCATTATTAGTTTTTTTTAAACTGTGATGCTTGTTTATTATGTTGTGCAATGTCTACTAATTCTATTTCATCATGTTATTGGTGTGAGTTTGGCCTTAGAAGATTTTTTGAGTGGCCATTTGTGTTCAAAGTGTTTTGATACTGTATGGAGTTGTTTTATAAAATTATTAAAGGTTTTTTTAAGTGTGTGAAATATGTTTGGTTACTGTTTTTGGGTGACCTTCTCTTGGTTCCCAATTGGATTTAGTTTTTTTGGAGCCCTTAATTTTAGACTCCCTTTTTATCATTGTTGCATGTTTTGGTCATCAAGATGTGGGAACGAGTCGTCCACAACAGAGGCCTACATGTATAAACATGGGTAAGAATGTATATATGTATATCCTCCTTGTGAATATTCCCTAATGGTGCAGGGAATATGTACTTGGGTAAAAGGGTATATATATATATATATATGAAGATGGATATGCGTATAAGGTGAAGCGGTCTCGAGCTGCCATCATCAAAAGCTGTGTATTTTGAGGAATGGAACATTATGCCACTAGTTGGTTACACACACGGTTTATGGTGTTATTTGGGTGTTTCATAGTGAAAGTATGTACAGGTTTATTATGTTGGTCCCTACTCATTGGTTTCAATTTTCCATTTCAATGGAGATTCTCCTGTGTATGCATAGGTATGTATATATATATATAGGTTCCTTTGTTACACATATAATCATGCATGTCAGAGTTTATATGTGTATGGGGAAAGTTGTCCCAATGTATATATATAAAAGTGTATGCGTAGGAGAGTAGAGACTGGTATATTCATATAAGCATATATGTAAGGATCCCCTTGTACATGCCCATGGCTATGAAGATGTGTGCATAGGGGCTAGGTGTCCTTGGATTTATGTGAAAGTGTGTATTCTTAGTGGGGGAGTACTTGCCTTGTGTTAGAAAGCACCAAGACCCGAATTGGATGGCTTAATTCAACTCCGAGGAAGGTTCCCATTGCCCTAGTCTTTATTTATAATTTTCTTTTATTTCTTAATGTTCTTTTAAAAAATCTATTTTATATTTTTATATGAATTTAATATGCTATATACATATACGTAATTGGTCGTGGACTTTTAACAATGTACTACACTTTGTTATTATATTTTCCTTTAAAACATTAAAAGTGAATAGTTTGAATTATTCTTGGTATAAAGCTTTAAAGAGTGATTCTATGGTTGTTCATTCAGTCCATTAAAATGATTTTGAAAATTATTTTTTCGCCTCTGATGGTCTCATGACTTATATGTACGGTGAAAAATGTTTTTGTAAAATTTATTAAGGTTTATTTGGTTTGAAAGTGGATTTGGTATGCATGTAAATATGAAAAAGGTTTTTATTATATAAAATGGTGGTTTTTATTGTGTATTAACATTTCTAGTGTGTGAAATTGAATGTGGTGACACATATATGATAGGATAAGTGGAAATAGAGCACATGGGAAACCTAGGGTACCCAGTTGGGTGGACTAGTTATATTGTGCTAGTGATTCTGAGTGGTTTTCCCCTGCTTCGCTTAGCAAGTTCGATGCTTACAACACTAACTAAACATTTATGATGATATTGGAGACCACAATGCCATGGATGTGTTTCCGGACTAGTGGCTCGTTCATGAGAACTAATATTTTTTATGGTGACTCTTACATTGAGACACGAGGTTCTAGGGACGCACACGAGCTAGGTGAACCATAGGGGTTTTGACCATGCTGCTCACGTATGGATTAATGCTTGTAGAGTTATTTTTGTTTCAGTTATTTCATGCATGCTCCATCTTTTGAGAAAACCATACAGGAATTCAAACTATATTATTTTCATTTTGAAGTGTTAATGTAAGCTGGGAATCTAATTTGAAAAATATTGGAAGTGAAATGTTTTCTATAAAGGTGAATTTTTTTACTTGAATTTGGAATTAATGAAAAACATTAATTTATTATGTCTTATTTTCAAAGTAGCATAATTGGATTACTTTTTAAATGTAAGGTAATATGGTTTTGCTCTTACATGGATTACCTAATGAGAATCTCGGTGCTCATGCCTACTTTACTTTTTAATTTTAGGTTTTCCTAGTTTTGGATCTCACTTGGAGCGAGGGCATTTTATGTTCTGTGGGACCCACGAGGTAACTTTAGGTATGCCTCGTTGTTGTTTTTTTAATTTTCCACTGCCTTTTTGATTAGTTAGTTTTTTTCTATTTATCTATTTTTTCAGTTAATGCTAATTTATCTTTATTTTTTTGGGGAAATTCATTCCCAACTGGTTTATTTTGATGTCTGGCACTAGTTTCCAGCCTATGGGGATCGGGAATCACTTTCAGGCCATGTCGCGGGCCGACTTGGGTGAGTAGTTTAGGGTCGAACAAGGTTGGTTCGTGAAAAAATAGTATCATAGGAGGCCCTTTTTATTTGGGTTGTTAGGTAGCTTGGTGATTATGTGTATTGGGACTTGAGAGGTAGGTGCAGGAAGGATGTCATGAAGCCTTGCCTGTCCTGAGACTCAAGTTCCCAGGGGTAGTTCAAGATTTTAATTTTCATCTCTGGCTTGGTTTGTGTGGATGAGGGATGAAAAATGATGTGATCCAGTTTTATGTGGTTGGATTGTATGGAATAGCGACCCATGTACAACCCGAGTGCACTATTCCAGATGCTTCATGTGGTTAATGCCCGCTTGGATCATGCTATGCTAAGCCATGTTACCAGGATGGCATAGCCCCTAGTCCCTTATTTTTGGATGTTTTGATGTGGGTTATGTTTGGGATTAGTTTTGACTGACTTGAGTGGATATCAAAAACAAATACGGTTCATAGTAAAATAGGTTTTCAAAATGGAATGTGGTTTTGGAGTGGAAAAGTGGTTTGGAAATGGAAATTTTTTTCTTTTAATTAAATGTGTGGTCTCAAAGGAAAAAATGAGAGGTGTTTTGGATGTTTTTAGATATCAGTAACACTTTTTTGGAAAGTTAATTGGAAATTTTTTAGGATTTGGAATTGTATTTCTTTAATGATAAGTGACATTTTCAAACTTTGGTGAGAATTTGTTCTCTACGTTGAATAATCCATTTTGAAAATGAGATGGGTTTTTAATTAACCCTTGGTCTTCCTATGAGGGACCACATATATAGATGTACACTTGTGGTATAGGGATAATTGGTGGTTTTTGTTGATGTGATCATGATCTAGCACAAGGGTGTGTGTATATGTGAGACTTCATGGGATACCAATGGTGGATATTTAAGTTTCTTTTTTTGGCTGAAAAATGGTTTTCCAAAAGTGTATTGAAATGTTTTCGATAGTGAGTTAGAAATTGTTTTTTGTCTTTTCTTGGGTTTGGTATCCTTTTTCTTTAGTTATTAGTATTGACATACTGAATTGTGGTCAGAATGGAGGTTTGAGATTGAGATTTAGTATGTGATTGAAGTGTGGAATTTTGATTTAGGATGAGTTTTGATTCAGCTCTGGGCCTCTCATTTTTGACTATGTTGCCCAGAAAATTCCCAGAGGGTTCTAGTGAGTGTCTTCTAGTTGTTTTTTATACCTGGACTCTTATTAGAGTGGTGGAATTGAATTAATTTTTGTTTTTTTCTTTCTTCCGTTGTGATCAAGATCAATCGAAGGTAGAGGACTGGCTTGGTGAAATAATTGATGTTTTCAAGTTATTGAAAACTCGCAAATCTTTAAGAGTCCAAGATGGTTCGGGTTCATTTGAACGTTAATCTTTGGATTGATGGAAGAAGTTGATCCCTGTGTTGTTACATGATGGGATTCCCTAGAATGTGCTTAAGAACACTCTCATCTAATGGTTTATACCTAAGGAAGTGAATTTGAGGAAATTGGAAGAGCTTGTGAGTGTCCAACAAGGATAACGAACAACAAAGACTTGCATTTGGCATTTAAAGGGGTATATTACCATGTCTCCAGAGGTATTGTCATGAAATTAGTTAATGTTTATATTGTGTGGGATCATCGCCTAGGGTTCCAGGACCATTTCTTTTTTGTGTTCAAAAAGGTCCACTATCCGAGGATGAGAGAGAACCAGAGGAACCTATCATAGACAAGTCTTCTTGTCAACTCCATCTTCTATTAGTTAGTCCACTCCCTCGTTTGCCTCAGGTGTGTCTGATTTGGGTACTTTAAGTCGCATTATCATCATCTTCTGAAGGCTTGTCGTCGGTGTGACTATTTGGGACACTTCGTGTTGTTCCACTAGCAGCATCACCAAATCGAGTCTCAACCAAAGGATGTCATCTCTAGACTACGGGGAAATAGATGCTTCAAGACATCAGATCTCCAACCATAGGTGTAACATCCCAAGTAAGTAATGAATAATAGATATTTTTATCTATGTCTATTAATGATTAATATAGTGGTTTAGAGGCTTAAAATGAAAATAAATACAATCTTATGCATGGAATAAACTAATATTCTTAAAAGATTATTTTACTGCCTTTTGATGGAAAACCCTTTTTAAATATATCTTTTGACAAATTTATAATATATGTTTGTCAAAATAAAATTATTATTTATGATTGTGACATCAAAATTTACTTTGTGTGAATTTTTTGTATTTTTCAGACAATGTTCATTTTTTAATGAATAGTGAAAAATACTGCATTTTACATCAAAACTGCTTTTTAATCTAATTTATTTATATGATTAGATTATATTTTTAATTGGTTTTGAAGTGGAATTTGAATATATTTTTACCATTTTATCCAATGGTGGTCATTGGAATCAATTTCACTTTGAAATTTGACTTAAACTAGTGTCAATCTTTTGATACTTATTGTTTCATAAAAACACGCTATTTGTCATGACAGTGGGAATTAATTATTAAATTAATTAATGTGACTTATATGTTTTGAATTTTTTAAAATAGACTTCATTTTTGAATTCAGAATATCAAATATAGCTTAGGGTGAATTTTTGGTAATTTTCGGAAAAACTTCAAATTTTGATGAATAGTGAAACCACTAAGTGGTACTTATAAAAACTGATTTTTCCGTTTAAATGAAATTTTTCCATCACTGTGTTTTGAATTTCAAAAATTCGACATACATGGTTGTCATTAAGACGTAAAATGTGGTTCAATGAGGTTACAATAATTTTTTGGTGAATAGTAACTTATTAAGTTTTTAATCGCGATTAGAGGTAATTAGTGTAGTTTAAGGTAAAAATAATGTTTTAATAATATGAGAGGATCTTTACACATGTTCTACCCTTATTGGTTGTCTAATGGACGATCAAGACAAGACATGGGTCAACTTGGGGACCCCATGGATCCACTTTGGTTGGGAAATGACATAAATAACTTTTTATTTAATGTAAAAGTAAAAATGACACAAACATAATATGTTTTCCAAAAACAATTTTTACATGGGGTTATAAAGATCAGATTTTTGATTATAAGTAGTCATTGGAAATCTAAAAAGATTTCCTACATCATAGTATTTTTTTATAATTTTTAGACTTTAAATAAATTAAATTATTTATGACATCATGATGATGCAGTGATGACCTCATTATTTAACGATTTAAATAAAATGGAAAGATAATGTAAAATCTAAAACCTAAACATGGCCAAAACCAATTTTATGAGTGGATTTAGAAGCCTTATCACCTTATCCTATAATTATCTCAATGTGGGACATTTTGAATCCGAAAATCATTTTAAAATAAAGTAACTTTTCTTTACTTTCCAAGAGTGCCCCTCCTCTCCTCTTATAAAAGGCCCCCACCTCTACCTCCTTACCCACACTCCCAAAGCCTTTGGCTCGGCCAACCTCTGCCCATTTGGTCTCTACACATCCCTCTCCTCATCCTAGATGATTCCCTTTGGTCATAATCCTTTCAAAGGAAGCCTTTAGGCTCAAATAAAAAGGAGTTACACTTTTAAAGGTAATTCATTCTCTCATGTTCATTTGTTTTATTTTGCTTCTCCAACCCCCTAAACTATTTTTATTTACTTCTTTTGTAACAACACCAATATCTTCAATATACTAGGATGTTTTTATAAGATTTATTCTAGCTACACTCTCACACAACTACATCATATGGTTAAAGAACATACGGTTTTCGTGGATGGCGAAATTCTGCCTCCCGAAACGATGATTGTTCAATACCCATTTATCACCTTCAAAGGTGGCCATTATGATGTCACTATTTTTATATATGATATATAATATGTTTATCCTTTCATTAAGATTCTGTATTTTTCATTTATGGCATACCATTATTGTTTCCATTATGGGTGAACACGATATCTTCATTTTAGGAAGTGCGGACTACCGCCCCCTGAAAGTGATTTGATTCGTTAATACCATATGTGGGATGTGTAAAGGATAAAGTTAATGATATTATAAATGTTATTATACTGGAATTATAATATACTCTTATATAATTATGACTCCATTCCAGAAAATTCGAAATAGAAATGGAAGTAGCGTTCATGCGTACGTACGGCTTACCGTCTCCATGAACGGTGCATTTCATTTCTTACCTCTAAATGTGATGTAATATTATAAATACATGTATATGCTGAATATATATGATTTATATGTTATCCAAATCATTAATATCATTCTGGATATAAGGAACCTTTTACCAAATTAACAACATGTAAGTGTAAGAAGTCTATTTTTGACTTAAGAACCAAATACCGACAAAATGAACATTATTAACTTAAATGATTACATGATGTTCATAACATGGAATAAAAGGAATAATGAACTTGATAAAGGTTCTTAAGCAAGTATAGATTAACTCAAGTTTATTATTCAGGAGATTAAAGAACGACCGAGTCAAGTCGGACCCGAGGAATGGGACTTCGTCTCAATCTCCTTTCATTGAGGCATATTTTATTTTATACACAACTTTCTTTTATACGGTGTATAAACCCCTTTGACTTTTATGTTTATTCAAAAGGAATATTTTTTATACGAAGCATTTACTAAACGACAAATGGGAATGTTTTTTTCGTACGTATGAGGCGACAACGACTTCTCTGCCGTCGTGACCGTTATTTGAGTTTCGGCTTCCTCTACAAGCCATACCTTCTTTTTAAAAGAAAAATAAATACCATGTTTTACTTTTCTTTCTTTTGGTATCCAAAATGGTTTTCATAATTTTTTTATATCAATGTGTTGTATTGATATCTTGTGATTGAAAGGTGGGAATGTTATGTTTCCTTTATGCATGTTTTATGTGATATGATTATGTTGAGGTTCTTGGGAATTATTATGAAAATGGATGGTTCTGTGATAAACTAAGGGAGGGTGAGCCCGATATAGCTCTCCAATGCATTGGGTAATGCGAAGGAGTGAAACGTTAAGGTTTCTCCGAAGAGATTTAGGGAATATACTGTGATGGGTATTCCAAACGTAACCAAGAGGGTTATTCCCTACGTAAGAATGTTATGAATGCCTCATGTTACCTTTATGTCTTATGATTTCTATGATTTATTCATGATTTAATGAGGTATGTTAAAGTGCTTAAGTTTTATGGGTAAAGTGTGATCTCATTCTTATATATATATGTACCCATGTTTCCTTTCCATATTTTTATATCCCTTACTAAGATTTTTATGCTCATCCCAAGTTTTTTTGAAATGTTTTTCACAGGTCAAGGGAAAGGTACATGATATGATGATAGTGTCAAGGAAGTGTCAAGAAAGAATCCATGTTTATTTTAAATATGTTTCCATTGATGGGAATGAAGAATACTATATTTATGTGACCACTTTGTTTATATTTGGAATGTAATGCAAGTTTTATGATCTAATTCTCTAAAACTCTAAACCTGAAAAGATCCTCAACGTGTAATCCTGTGATAACTCAAGATTATGTAAGGTTTAAGGATGGGGCCTTATAGTTGGTATCAAAGGTCGGTTTAGACAACTTCATGAGTTAGAAAAGTGTATAATTATAAGTTAATTTATGGTACAATTGAAATGATATAGCATTTAAAGATTACCATGTTGCTTCGCATAAGATATTTCGATGTTAAGAATGGTTTTTCATAGAGGGAACAGAACAACTTTTCTGGGAAGGCATACAGAGGGAAATGACATTTCAAATCAGTATCCTGAGGTGGTCAAAATCAGAACTAAAAAGTTTGTTGCAGTGATGGCTCCGTTGAATCAGGTGATAAATGGTGGTTGTGTTTATTGATGATATTTTGGTGTTTTTAAAAAGTAAAGAGGAGCATTAAAGACATTTAAGGGTTATCTTTCAAACCTTAAAAGAAAAGAAATTGTATGGGAAATTAAGCAAGTGTGAGTTTTGGTTGCAACAAATTTCTTTCCTTAGTCACATTGTTTCTAAAGATGAGATAACTGTTGATACTGAAAAAACAAATTTTGTGGAAGACTATCCAAGACCCACAAATGTTACTGAGATTCATAGCTTCCTTGGTTTGGCAGGCTATTACCGAAGGTTTGTTAGAAATTTTTCATGGTTATCTAGTCCAATGACTAAGCTATCTCGGAAGGGTGTTAAGTTTATCTGGACAAAAGAATGTGATGATTGTTTTCAGGAATTGAAAACAAGATTGCTGAATGCTCCAGTTTTGGCACTACCTTCCAGGAATGGTAAGTTTGTTATCTACAGTGATGCTTCATTGAAAGGACTTGGTTGCGTCCTAATGTAGAATGATCAGGTAATTTCTTATGCTTCACGACATTTGAAATTCATGAGGTAAATTACCCTACACATGATTTGGAATTAGCTACTGTTGTTTTTGCTTTAAAAATTTGGAGGCATCATTTGTATGGAGTAAAGTGTGAAATATATACCGATCACAAAAGTTTAAAGTATATATTCACTCAGAAATAATTGAACATGAGACAAAGGAGATGGGTAGAATTAATCAAGGATTATGATTGTACAATTCATTACCATCTGAGAAAGGAAAATAAAGTGGATGATTCTTTGAGTCGAAAAAGTAATGCTTGATTAGCAATGTTGCGTTTGGAACGTGATCCTTTGGTTAAGGATTTGATGAACTTTGGCATAGAAGTTGTTGGTGCAGGAAGTTCTTCTGTTTTGTTTCAGGTATCAGTGAGATCATCTCTATCAAATAGAATCAAGCAAGCACAGAAGCAAGACAGTGAGTTTTAGAAAAAGGTAGAGCTGGTTCAGAAAGGTAAGTTTCCTGAATTAAACATTGATAATGATTGCGTTTTGAGATTTGGGAAGAGATTGTGTGTGCCTTGTGATTCACAGTTGAAGAGAGAGTTGTTATGTGAAGCTCATAGTTCTCCGTTTTCAGTTCATCCTGGTAGTACTAAGATGTATAGAGATCTGCAGGAGTATTACTGGTGGGATGGAATGAAAAGACATATTGCTGATTTTACTGTGAAGTGTTTGACTTGTCAGCAGGTTAAATCAGAGCGGCAGTTACCTAAAGGGATGCTTCAGCCTTTACCAGTTCCAGAGTGGAAACGGGAAAATATATCCATGGACATTGTTATGGGATTACCGAGGACATCTCGAGGTAATAATGCAATCTGGGTTATTGTTGATCGCTTGACTAAATCTGCTCATTTCCTTGCTATACGAGATACTTTTTCCCTAGATCAACTTTCCCGTTTGTATCTTAAAGAGATAGTCAGGTTACATGGAGTTCCTCTCTCCATTGTATCTGATCGTGATCCCGGGTTCACTTCTAAATTTTGGAAAGGCCTTCAGAAGTCGTTGGGTACTGAATTAAATTTTAGTACAGCTTTTCATCCTCAATCAGATGGGCAGTCAGAACGAGAAATTCAGACATTGGAGGATATGATACGTTCTTGCTCTATGGATTATCAGGGAAGTTGGGACCAACATCTTTATTTGGTTGAATTTTCATATAATAACAGTTTTCATTCCAGTATACAGATGGCACCATTTCAGGCATTATATGGGAAGCGGTGTTGAACTCCAACTTTCTGGGATGAAGTGGGTGAAAGGAAGTTGATGGGACCAGAATTGGTAGAAGAGATGGCAGAAAAAGTTCAGCTGATTCAGAAGCACATGAGAACAGCTCAGAGCAGGCAGAAGAGTTATGCGGATAACCGGAGGAAAGATCTATCTTTTGAGGTAGGTGATCATGTTTTTATCAAAGTATCTCCTTGGAAAAGTGTGATGATATTTGGTAAGAAAGGAAAGCTGAATCCAAGGTTCATTGGACCATATGAAATTCTGGAGAGAGTTGGATCAGTTGCATACCGAGTGGCTTTACCTCCGAGTTTATCTCAGGTACACAATGTTTTTCACGTTTCGATGTTGAGAAAGTATATGCCAGATCCATCTCATGTTTTGAGTCCAGAGGTAGTTCAGCTGGAAGAGAACCTATCTTATGAGGAACAACCGGTCTAGATTTTTGACCATAGGGAGCAAGTGTTACGGAATAAGGTGATTCACCAGTTAAAGGTTTTGTGAAAAAACCACATGATGGAAGAGGCAACATGGGAATCTGAAAATGCAATGAAGGATAAGTACCCCCATTTATTTGATAAGTAAATAAATTGCGGGGACGCAATTTTCTAAAGGGGGGAAGGATGTAACATCCCAAGTAAGTAATGAATAATATATATTTTTATCTATGTCTATTAATGATTAAGATAGTGTTTTAGAGGCTTAAAATGAAAATAAATACAATCTTATGCATGGAATACACTAATATTCTTAAAAGATTGTTTTACTGCCTTTTGATGGAAAACCCTTTTTAAATCTATATTTTGACAATTTTATAAGCTATGTTTGTCAAAATAAAATTATTATTTATGATTGGGACATCAAAATTTACTTTGTGTGAATTTTTAGTATTTTTCAGACAATGTTCATTTTTTAATGAATAGTGAAAAATACTGCATTTTAAATCAAAACTGCTTTTTAATCTAATTTATTTATATGATTAGATTATCTTTTGAATTGGTTTTGAAGTGGAATTATAATATATTTTTACCATTTTATCCAATGGTGGTCATTGGAATCAATTTCACTTTAAAATTGGACTTAAACTAGTGTCAATCTTTTGATACTTATTGTTTCATAAAAACACGCTATTTGTCATGACAGCGGGAATTAATTATTAAATTAATTAATGTGACTTATATGATTTTAATTTTGTAAAATAGGCTTCATTTTTGAATTCAGAATATCAAATATAGCTTAGGGTGAATTTTTGGTAATTTTCTGAAAAACATCAAATTTTGATGAATTGTGAAACCACTAAGTGATACTTATAAAAACTGATTTTTCCGTTTAAATGAAATTTTTGCCATCATCGTGTTTTGAATTTAAAAAATCTGACATAAATGGTTGTCATTAAGAAGTAAAATGTGGTTCAATGAGATTAAAATAATTTTTTGGTGAATAGTAACTTATTATGTTTTTAATCGCGATTAGAGGTAATTAGTGTAGTTTAAGGTAAAAATAATGTTTTAATAATATGAGATGAGCTTGACACATGTCCTAACCTTATTGGTTGTATCATAGCCGACCAAGAAAAGCCATTAGTCAACTTGGGGACCCCATGGATCCACTTTGGTTGGGAAATGACATAAATAACTTTTTATTTAATGTAAAAGTAAAAATGACACAAACATAATATGTTTTACGGAAACAATTTTTACATGGGGTTATAAAGATCATATTTTTGATTATAAGTATTCATTGGAAAGATAAAAAGATTTCCTAAATCATAGTATTTTTTTTATAATTATTAGACTTTAAATAAATTAAATTATTTATGACATCATGATGATGCAGCGATGACCTCATTATTTAACGATTTAAATAAAATGGAAAGATAATGTATAATCTAAAACCTACACATGGCCAAAACCAATTGGATCAGTGGATTTATAAGCCTTATCACCTTATCCTCGAATTATATCAATTTGGGACATTTTGAATCCGAAAATCATTTTAAAATGAAGTAACTTATCTTTACTTTCCAAGAGTGCCCCTCCTCTCCTCTTATAAAAGGCCCCCACCTCTACCTCCTTACCCACACTCCCAAAGCCTTTGGCTCGGCCAAAACCTACCCATTTTGTCTCTCCACATCCCTCTCCTCATCCTAGAGGATTCCCTTTGGGCATAATCTTTTCAAAGTAAGCCTTTAGGCTCAAATAAAAAAGAGTTACACTTTTAAAGGTAATTCATTCTCTCATGTTCATTTGTTTTATTTTGCTGCTCCAACCCCCTAAACTCTTTTTATTTACTTATTTTGTAACAACACCAGTATATTAAATATACTATGATGTTGTTATAAGATTTATTCGAGCTACACTCTCACACAACTACATCAAATGGTTAAAGAACATACGGTTTCCGTGGATGGCAAAATTCTGCCTCCCGAAACGATGATTGTTCAATACCCATTTAACACCTTCAAAGGTGGCCATTATGATGTCACTATTTTTATATATGATATATAATATGTTTATTCTTTCCTTAAGCTTCTGTATTTTTCATTTATGGAATACCATTATTGTTTCTATTATGGGTGAACACGATATCTTCATTTTAGGAAGTGCAGACTACCGCCCCCTGAAAGTGATTTGATTCGTTAATACCATATGTGGGATGTGTAAAGGATAAAGTTAATGATATTATAAATGTTATTATACTGGAATTATAATATACTCTTATATAATTATGACTCCATTCCAGAAAATAAGAAATAGAAATGGAAGTAGTGTTCATGCGTACGTACGGCTTACCGTCTCCATGAACGGTGCATTTCATTTCTTACCTCTAAATGTGATGTAATATTATAAATACATGTATATGATGAATATATATGATGTATATGTTATCCAAATCATTAATATCATTCTGTATATAACGAACCTTTGACCAAATTAACAACATGTAATTGTAAGAAGTCTATTTTTGACTTAAGAACCAAATACCGACAAAATGAACATTATTAACTTAAATGATTGCATGATGTTCATAACATGGTATAAAAGGAATAAGGAACCTGAAAAAGGTTCTTAATCAAGTAGAGATTAACTCAAGATTATTACTCAGGAGATTAAAGAACGACCGAGTCAATTCGGACCCGAGGTATGGGACTTCGTCTCAATCTCCTTTCATTGAGGCATATTTTATTTTATACACAACTTTCTTTTATACAGTGTATAAACCCCTTTGACTTTTACGTTTATTCAAAAGGAATATTTTTTATATGAAGCGTTTAATAAACGACAAAAGGGAATGTTTTTGTCGTACGTATGCGGCGACAACGACTTCTCCGCCGTCGTGACCGTTATTTGAGTTTCGGCTTCCTCTACAAGCCATACCTTCTTTTTAAAAGAAAAATAAATACCATTTTTTACTTTTCTTTTATTTTGGTATCGAAAAGGGTTTTCATAATGTTTTTATATCAATGTGTTGTATTGATATCTTGTGATTGAAAGGTGGGAATGTTTTGTTTCCTTTATGCATGTTTTATGTGATATGATTATGTTGAGGTTCTTGGGAATTATTATGAAAACGGGTGGTTCCGTGATAAACTAAGGGTGGGTGAGCCCGATATATCTCTCCAATGCATTGGGTAATGCGAAGGAGTGAAACATTAAGGTTTCTCCGAAGAGATTTAGGGAATATACTGTGATGGGTATTCCAAACGTAACCAAGAGGGTTACTCCCTACATAAGAATGTTATGAATTCCTCAAGATACCTTTATGTCTTATGATTTCTATGATTTATTCATGATTTGATGAGGTATGTTAAAGTGCTTATGTTTTATGGGTAAAGTGTGATCTCATTCTTATGTATATATGTACCCATGTTTCCTTTCCATATTTTTATATCCCTTACTGAGCTTTTTATGCTCATCCCATGTTTTTTTGAAATGTTATTCACAGGTCAAGGGAAAGGTACATGATATGATGATAGTTTCAAGGAAGTTTCAAGAAAGAATCCATGTTTCATTTAAATATGTTTCCATTGATGGGAATGAAGAATACTATCTTTATGTGACCACTTTTTTTATATGTGGAATGTAATGCAGGTTTTATGATCTAATTCTCTAAAACTCTAAACCTGAAAAGATCCTCAACATGTAATCTTGTGATAACTCAAGATTATGTAAGGTTTAAGGCTGGGGACTTATAATAGGTCTTAGAGTGAATCCTTTCACACAGTCAGGAATCATTGGGTGTGGGGCACCATGGTCTAACTTTTGTCTCCAGGGCTGAAATAGGGAAGGTTTTAAATTTCCCTATTGTAGCTCCCTCATCTTTGAATGTTCTATTTCTTTGTAAGAGTCATATAGGCCTCATTTCCTCATTGGGGTATTTTTTTCTTTGGAAATGACACTTTGGTTGTAAGAAGGCTTAGTGATCACATTTTGTTTTAATTTCAGTATTTGTGCCTCCTCAAAATGTTAGCTTTGAAGGTTGTCTATTTTTGGTTTTGAGTCTCAAGATGGTTGTCTCTCTTGCGTGTCCAGCTCCATTGGTGACCCACTCTTGTTTTAATATGTGATAATTTTGTAAACACATGTGTCTTTGAAATAATGAATACGGTTTTGTTTTCTGCCATTCGGTTTGTGGTCTTTCATCAGGGACCCCAAGTGTTGTGGGTATGGTTTGTGCGAAGAGTTTGTGGGTCAGTTTGTGTTGGGCCTGTATCGGTCTATGCTAATTGGACTAAGCTGGACGGTTCCTATGTGGGGGGGGGGGGGGGGGAAGACCCAAAATGGATCTTTCCATGCTTTCTTCAAGAGTTTTTTTGTGTGGGTATTTTTTCTGTGTTGGAAGTTTCCTCTTTCGATCATGTTCGATGTTCTAGAGTTAACTTGTGCTGAGAGTTCAATGTTGGTTGTGCTAATCGAGTTATTGTAGTTGGGATAACTGTAGATACCCGAAGCTTTATGTACATGTACATTACATTTATTTTGTGGAACACTTAGTACATAACAAAAAAAGACACACAAGGACCGTAATAGTTTAGTGTCTTTGGAAACATGGAACGTAATCTTCTAATCGTGGTGAAAGATCTTCAATATCTCCCATAAAGATCTTCCCATTTTTGTTTCCTTGCCTAAAATATTTCTTTTAATCATGGGGGAGAAGAAAACATAAAAAGGGTGAGCTAAAATGCTCAGTAAGGGTAAGCATGGATAAAATAAAACATACCATATACATTTGAACTTAAAAAAAACATGAACATTAAAAATCTTGAGCAACGACATAAAACATGGAAGTACATAATGCATAGATCATAATGGAACATAAATCATGATAAAATAGCATGGGAATAAAACATTTAATTTTGACATCCATTAAGAACATGTAATGATTTCCACAGTAGCCAAGGCATTGCTGCCAAGACCATCTTAGTGGACAAAGTCCCATTCTGAATCGAGTTCACTCCTTGTTTCAGTCCTGTAACACTGAACCAGATTAACTTACCATTCCAGCCATGTCTATCTCATGAGATATAAAATCTTTACCCAATGAATTGGAGGGAGATATAGGTCCCACCCATCTCATAATGAAATCATTCTTACTTGTGCCACAAAATAAACATACATCATCCATAATAACCCAATAAATAAAATGAGTTTCATGAACATCATGACATCACCACATAATCCATATAAAAGAAATGGATATCATTTCATAATAAGAAAAGAGAAACCATGTACATCATAGATACATTATTCTAGAAACATACACATTTGAAAATAATGTCATCTTATATAGAAAATGGTTTTGATAAAACACTTGAAATGAATTCTGGAGAAAAATATCCTTTTTCTTCAAAATCATTTTCTTTTCACAAAATGTCATGCAATTTTAAAAGAAATGGATTTTGTTGAAAATAGTCATGAAATATTTTGGAGGAAGCTTCATGAAAATATGGATTTATAAAACCATAAAAATATTTTCATTCCGTATAAGTTAAAAAAACATTCTTCTTGTACTTTTGTCGAAAAAGTCAAAAAGTACCTTGTTGGGTAAATAAAAGAAAGATTCCTTCCATACCATGGGGTAAAAGTAAAAATGGGTAAAAAGGACATTAAACATACATGAATACACTTTTATAAAACATGGACATGGATGATAGCAATAACCCCAGTAAATACTTACGAATAAGAAACCTCAGATAAAAATGAGATTTTCTAAATTATCCCTTACCTTAGGTCCGATTTGCTTCATAAGTATCCGAACCTCCTGTATAATGATTTAAATAATGTTATTGACTTATTACAGAATCATATTCATTGTTATTATATCATATATAGTTCACTTATGACTTTATATTACCCGTTCTTTTGTAAATTCATGTTAAAGTAGTGTTTTGGGTAAAATCGTTTCATTTGTCGTTTGTGTTTCAACTTGTAATTATTCATAGGACTACATAGATCATGATTACTTACATCCAGAATGTAAAACATGATTTATATATAATATATATTCAGAATATACATATATATAATAGATCAATAAACGGAAATAAATACACCGTTCATGGAGACGGTAGGCCGTACGTACGCATGAACGTTGTTTTCGTTTCCTCATTGAATTGAATGAAAATAAATAGATGAAATACATATATATATACATAAATCTAGTAGAATTATTATTTCATATATTTCATTATTATTCATTATATAAACTTTATGATCAGTCATGTATGGTTAACATGGAAAATGAATCTCATCGCGTCGTGGAGACTGTAGTCCGTACGTACGCACGAGCGATGATATCGTTCCCATAATTATTGAATAGAATTGGAGTGGATGGTATAATATATCAGAATCCTTGTGATGTTATAATAACCATATATAGTTATTATTTACACCATCATACCCATCCATGTAAGGTGTTGGTGGAAAAATAGATTTCACCACAACATGGAGACGTTATTCCATACGTACGCACGCGTGGTGATTTTGTTTCCCATAGGATGGATAGATGGTGAAATAGGGTTGTTTCATACTTATAATAACATATCAGTATATTATTTATAATTATGTTATTACTTCATAATGATGTTGAGTCAATAAGGTTTTCCTTATGATTTTTCCATTCCGTCTTGTTTTGAAAATCACAAACATCTTATCTTTAAGAAAATCGCTTTTATAAGGAAAATTGCTTTTATAAGGAAATTCGATTTTGTAAGAAAAATTATCCTTATCATATTTTCATCCATATTTTTCCTATATATAAAATTTGGATTCATTTCTGTTTTATCGGATTCGTTTGAAACATTGATATAAAGTATTCTATTTTAGGATCCGAATTCTGGAAAAGATTTGTAAGGAAGTTTCACTCTGGATTCCAGATGAGAACTGTAATAAAGTATCATTCCGAATTCTGATTATGAACTCTGAATAAGTCCTATTCCAGATTCGGGATACGAATCCTTATGAAGTTCAACATGGAATTCTCATTACGAATTCTAATGAAGAACTTTCATTACGAATTCTGATAATGAATTTTCATTAAGATTTATGATGACGAATTCTCATTACGAATTCTGATGACGAATTCTCATTCCGAATTCTCATTCCGAATTCATCTATTAAACAGAATCTGATCATCTCTGTTTTTTACACTCTGATTTATTCAGACTCCGAATTTTTCACTCTGAACATTCATTTTACTTATGTCTTTATATTTTGACTACTCTTCATTATTTTCCTCACACTCTGAACTTTCACTCCGAACCTTCACTCTGAATCTTTTTAGTTAGAATTTAAACGGTGTCGTACATTCTGTTACACATGTTTTGTTATAAAATGATGTCGTCTATTCTGTTATAAAACTAACCGTTGGTTAAGTTACATGTGTACATGTCCCTCCGATTTTTAAGGAAAATATGACCATTGGGAAGGAGGCCGACCTTACCTATAAATAGGAGCTCATTTGAAAAAGATGATGGCTGATGAAAGGCTGACTGATCTTCGACTCATGTGATTACATGCTTGAAGTGATTTCTAGAGAGAGAGGCTCTTATTAACTCTCAAAGCTTCGTGCGACTCTGAATGTTGGTGATTACATTCGAGGACTTCCAGGGATAGGAAGACAGAGGTGCCGACTACCTTGAAGTTTGAGGGCTTCCTTACTGAGGAAGACAGAGGTTTCCAACTACCTTGACATTGAGGGCTTGCGTGGATATAAAGACAGATACACTCCGATATTCGTATCGAGGGCTTACCCTAGTGTGGGTAAGACATACTTTCTTGAAATTATAAATCAAGGGACCTTTATCCAAGGTTGTTGGATACCCTTCTCCTTGGGTTAAAAGACTATTATCTTGTTACTTGTAGTTCTACTACTCATTTATTTCCGCTACATTTTGTATTATAAGGAAATTATAACTTTATTATACTTCCTTACTTATACTCTGTTTCATTTAGATTCTATATGCTTTAAGGTATAATCTCATATTGTAACTTTTGTTAAGTTTCAATTTCCGGAACCATATTTCCGGAACCTACTTTCGGAATCTCTTTCAAAGTTTGCATTCTTTGTTAGAGGTGTTGTGAATTTACTTAGTTTAACTTTGTTAAACTTATCCCTTTCCTTTGCTTAAGGAAAACTTAGTTATTTGTAACTAACTTTAAATGTTCCAAAGGAATTTTTAAAGTATACAATTCACCCCCCTCTTGTATATTGAGCATCTACATCACTATTTCGATCCTACAATTGGTATCAGAGCAGGTCTCTGAAATACTTATACTTATGAATAAGTTTTTCTTGCTCACTTTATCATTCCGAACTTTTTCATTCCGAACTTTTCCATTCCGTCCATTCCGAACTTTGTTTTTACGAATCTGTTCTACTAACAAGTTTGTGTGCCGAAGGTTATTATAAGTATGACAAGAATTAATGTTGGTTCAATTGATAATATGAATCCTACAGGACCACAAATCTTTGATGGTAATGATTATGAGTAATGGAGAGATAGAAAGATGACTTTTTTATCAATACTGGAGTAGACACTTTTTTTTATGCTTACTGGTGATTATAAAATTCCTGAAAAGGAAGATGGAACTTTTACTAACCAGGAAAAGCCAGAATATCAACTCAACTATAAGGTACACAATACTCTACTTTGTTCAATGACCAGAAATATATATAGCCAAATTTCTTCTTCTGAAGAAGCTAACTGTATCTGGAACAAGTTAGAGGTTACACAATTTCGAACTTCTAAAGTGATTGAGACTAGAAGAGCTATGCTTAGAGATGAATATCATGGCTTCAAATTTCCAAATAGAGAACCAATCTGTAAAGTTTTTATGACTATCGTAAATAGCCTACAGTATATGGGAGAACAAGGTTTAGATGATGAAGCTCTTGTGGATAAGATAATTGATATCATTCCTAATGAGTGGTAATCAAAAAGAACAGCTATAGATGAGAATAGGAAAGTGACTCAGATTTCTCTTGATGAGCTTCTTGGAACTCTTCTCCAACATGAAACCAGAATGAAGAGAGATGCTGACAACATCAAGAAGAAAAATGGAAATGGTACTGTTGCTTTCACAACAACATCAAATCATATGAAAGCTAAGACTCCTGAGAGAGTAACCAGATCTAACTCTAAGAAGATGGTATTCCAGTCAGATTCTAGTGAGAGTGAAATATCAGAAAATGAATTAGCAAATCTTGCTCGAAGAATGAACAAGATAGATGGCCAGAGAAATTTCCAATCCATGTATAAGAAAAAGGAAAGGAAAGATAAGAAAGATGGAGAAGTTACTTGTTATGAATGCAAGAGATCTGGACATATAAGACCAGATTGCCCTATGCTCAAAAAGAAATAAAGGAAAGAAAGACATTCAGACAGGAACAGAAAGAAATATTATAAAGCCAAAGCTAAGAAAGTTTTGAAAGCTAATGACACCTGGAGTGCCAGTGGTGGTGACTCTTCAGATGAATCTTCTGATTGTGAATCTTCAGGACAGAAGAATCTTGGTCTTATAGCTAGATTACCTATTGATAATCATTGTCTTATGGCTAAGGTACGAAATGCTGAATCATTGGCCAATGTTTCTTTAAATTCTAAAGATAGTAAGTATTATAACTCTTCTGATGAAGAGTCATCTTCTCATGAAGAAAATACTTTACCTACTTATGAAGAAGTCTCTAGGTTTGCTGAACTTCTTGAGATTGAGAATTCTAAACTCAATAAAAAACATGATAATTCAAAATCTAGGAATTCTATTCTTACAAAAGAGATATCAGATCTTTCTAAAGATCTTAATAGGAAGAATGATGATTTTGAAAGTATTTCAAAAAATCTTGAGGAAGTAAGTTCTGAGAAGAAAGAACTTTCCAAAGAATTAGAAAAAGTAATTTCTAATAAAAATGTTTTCGAGCCTAGCTCTAGTTCTAAAACTAATGATTTTGAGGATAAAAACTTGGTTATAAAACTCAAGTCAGAAATTTTTTCCTTAAAGAAGTGTTTATCAAACTTTACCCATGGTAAGGAAAATTTTGATAAAATGTATTCCCAAATACGACCTTTAAGAAATAAATCCGGATTTGGTTATACCCATGCAAAACCAATTTTCAGTAACAATTATTTTGTACCTCAAAGTGCCCCATTTTGTACTAAGTGTCAATGTGGTGGTCACTGGGAAAAGGATTGTTCATTAAACAAAACCCAATCTTTAGGATTTCACAAAGCTTATTTCTCTAAGAAAATGTGGGTACCTAAAATTTTATTTTCTAGAAATCTCGGATCCAATCAAGTTTGGATTCCGAAAGTCTAATTTTATTCTTGATTTCAGGAAAATAAAGAGAGTACCAGCAACAATACATGGTACATGGATAGTGGATGTTCCCGGCACATGACTGGTAACAAAATCTTTTTTGAAAAGATTATCAAAACGAAAGGAGGAAAGGTAACTTTCGGAGATAATGCTAAGGGTGAGATTGTTGGTATTGGTAATATTGTTTTTCTTGGTAAAACTTTGATTTCAAATGTTCTTTTTGTTAAGGGTCTTAAGCATAACCTCATTAGCATTAGCCATTTATGCGATGAAGGTTACCTTGTAAATTTTTCAAATGATAAGTGCTTAGTCCACAATTCCAAGGAAGAATTCATTCTCTCATCCAATAGGCAAGATAATGTTTACACCTTAAACTTAAAAGGTCTTATAAGCCAAGATTTACCTTTCCTAAGTGCAATAGAAGATCATTTCTGGTTATGGCATAGAAGACTAGGACATTGTAACCTTAGGAACCTATGTAAACTCTCTAAGAAGAAACTAGTTAAGGATCTACCAGAGCTTAGATTTGATTCTTCTAAATTTTGTGATCCTTGTCAATATGGTAAGCAACATAAATCTAGTTTTAAATCAATCGGTGAAGTCTCAACAACCGATACATTACAGTTAGTGCACATGGATCTTTTTGGTCCTACACAAACTGGAAGTATTGGAGGCAAATACTATGTGTTTGTACTAGTTGATGATTACACTAGATTTACTTGGGTTTATTATCTAGCAAAGAAATCTGAAGCTTTTTCTTATTTCAAAAGATTTAGAGCTCAAGTTAAAAATGAGAAAAACCTTCCATTGAAAACTATTCATAGTGATCATGGAGGAGAATTTCAAAATTCTGATTTTGAAACTTTTTGTAGTAAAAAAGGTATTACTCACAATTTTTCAGCACCTAGAACTCCTCAACAGAATGGTGTAGTTGAAAGAAGAAATAGAATTCTTCAAGAGATAACTAGAACCATGTTGAGTGAATATTCTATTGCTAGATATTTCTGGGCTGAAGCTGTAAGTACCGCTTTCTATACTATAAATAGAGTTCTGATTAGACCTTTTCTTAATAAAACTCCTTATGGGTTATGGAATGGTAGAAAACCAAGACTATCATACTTCAAAGTTTTTGGTTGCAAAGTATTCATTTTGAATAATAAAGATAACTTACATAAATTCGCACCAAAATCTGATGAAGGGATTTTCTTAGGATATTCCACAACCTCTAAGGCTTATAGAGTTTTTAATAAAAATACTTACACTGTTGAAGAAACAGTACATGTAAAATTTGACGAGTCAGATCCTTTTGTTTTTAAAACACCTCAGCCTACATCCTCGGATGTGTTTAAAAAAACTGATTATCAACCTTTGATAGAAGAACCTTCTGATAAGGATAATATTCAAGAAGATATTCCTGAAACATTTACCCCAGATGATTTTCTACCCTATTTTGATGAACATGCTTTTCAAAATCCAAATCAGGTGTTTCTTAAGAATCATCCCAGTGATAGTATCATTGGTGATGTAAATCAACCTGTAAGGACTAGAAGTTCCTTATGAAATGAAGTAGAACATCTAGCATTTCTTTCCCAATTAGAACTTAAAAGCATTGATGAAGCTTTAGGTGATGATGATTGGATTAAAGCTATGCAAGATGAACTAAATGAATTCGAAAGGAATAAAGTCTAAACATTGGTTGAAAGACCTAAGGAAATTTCTGTAATTGGAGTCAAATGGGTTTTCAGAAATAAATGTGATGAAAATGGAGTCATAGTAAGAAATAAAGCTAGACATGTTGCTAAAGGCTATAATCAGCAAGATGGAATAGACTATGAAGAAACCTATGCTCCAGTAGCTAGACTTGAATCTATCCGTATTTTACTTGCCTTTGCAGCATTCTTTAATTTCAAACTTTTCCAAATGGATGTGAAATGTGCTTTTCTTGATGGTTATGTTCAAGAGGAAGTTTTTGTTGAACAACCTTCTGGCTTTGAAGATACAAAACATCCTGATTATGTTTTTAGACTTACCAAAGCTCTCTATGGCCTTAAACAAGCCCCACGAGCATGGTATGATAGACTTACTGGATTTTTGCTTCAAAATAACTATGTTAAGGGAAATGCAGATCCAACCCTTTTTATAAAGAAAGATAAGAAAAATGTTTTGATTGTTCAAAATTATGTTGATGAAATCATATTTGGTTCAAATCAGCAATCTTTGACTGAATCTTTTGCAAGTCTAATGAAATATGAGTTTGAAATGAGTATGATGGTTGAGTTAACATTTTTCCTTGGTTTTCAAATTTCTCAAAAATCAGAAGGAACCTACATATCTCAACATAAGTATATTAAAGATCTTCTTAAAAAGTATGGTTATGATAATACTAAGAGTATAAGTACTCCTATTGGTACCTAAAACTCTCTAGACCTTGATGAAACTGGGAAAATAGTAAATCAAACATCTTTTAGAGGTATGATAGGAAGTATACTATACTTAACAGCTAGTCGACCAGACTTAATGTTTTAAGTATTCTTATGTGCAAGATATCAATCCAATCCTAAGGAATCTCACTTAAAGGCAGTAAAAATAATTTTTCGCTACCTTAAGGGAACCATGGATCTATGATTATTTTATACTTCTGGAAATGATTTTATCCAAAAAAGCTTTTCTGATGCTGACTTTGGTGGATGTAGAATGGATAGAAAAAGTACATCCGGAACTTGTAATTTCTTAGGAGATTAATTATTTTCTTGGTCCTGCAAGAAGCAACATTCTGTAGCACTCTCCGCTGCTGAAGCTGAATATGTAGCAGCTGGAAGTTGTTGTGCTCAAGTGTTGTGGATGCAACCCACACTCACAGACTATGGCTTGAGTTTTTCTAAAACTCAAATTTTGTGTGATAACACTAGTGCCATTTACCTTAATAAGAACCCTTCACATCACTCCCATGCAAAACACATAGATATTAGGCATCACTTTCTTAGGGATCACACACTTAAAGGAGATATTATTCTTCAGTTTATTGGAACGCAAGATCAACTTGCTGATATTTTCACAAAATATTTGCCTTCTGATAGATTTGAATATATTAAACAGAAGTTTGGAATGATAACCATAAGGTAATCTTTCTTAATTAACTTTCTGTTGAAAAATTTTCCTTACAGAAATAAACTCCTTTTCATAGGGGGAGTACATTTGTTTGATAGAATAGCAAAGTTTTTCAAAGTTTGTTTTCAAACTTTTCGGAACGAAGATTTATGGAAAGGAATTTCCGGAACTACAACTTTCCAGAATGGGTATTTTCGTATAGAATATTTTTGGAATGGAAGTGTTTGTATTAAAAACTTCCAGAATGAAAATTTTTCGTACTGATATTTTCATAACGGGATTTTCGTACCGAATCTTCCATAATAAGTTTTTTTCCTCAAATTCTTGGAATTTGTTTTTCGTACTTAGTTTTCCGTAATGAGTTTTTTCCGTACTGAGTTTGTTTTCCATAGTAAAGTTTTTTGTGAACTTTGTCTTTTCATAATAAAGATTTTTTTCGTAGTCATTTTTATATTACCCATTACAAATAATCCTCCTATGCCAATCCGAATGGTATGATTACCTTACTCAAGTTTTCGTAGTCATATTTTACTTGCTGGAATTTTCTTATATTTTGTTTTCGGATTATAGTTTTCATAATTCATTGTTTTAATAAAAACCTCAAAAAGATTGGATTCAGTTTTCTTTAGAATTCGTTTTCAACCGTCAGATCTGATCTCAGCTTATCACAATCGTTCCATCCACCGTGGAAGTTGAACCGTCATCTCATTGCCTATATAAAGGGGACCCAAATACTTGTCCCACATCGGTTTTCAATCTCTCACGTCCTGAAGCTCTGCCTATCTATTTTAAGGCTGTTCCGAACTTCAGATTTCTCCATTCCGAACTTCTTAGAGGTCATCAGATCCGAATTTCTGTGGAGTTAGCATCTCAAGAAATGTCATCCTCTAAGCCTATTTCACAATGGTTAGTTTACAGAAAAAGGTTAGTCCATCCGGATTTCTTCAACAACTATGATTCTCTTATTTAGAAGAACATTAAGTTGAATGGGTTGGAAGATATTGCTGTGTCCAAACCGGGGAATCAAGATGATGTTTTTTCGGAGTTACTTGTTGAGTTCTATGAAACAGTTTCCTTCTTTCAGGAAGATTATAGGGAGAAGTTTTCTTTTAAGTCTTATGGCAATACTTATAAGCTTTCTTATACCAAGGCAACAATCTTGGTAGGGCTGACCTATGAAGGAGAAGTAGAGTTCATATCTCATGTGTTTCCATCTTCTAAGGGTAGCTTCGACAAGGAAAATGCCTTGAAAACTCTCGGACTCTCAGATGACAAAGCACCGAAGATTTCTAGTTTGCCTACAAATTTCCGGATTCTAGAGTTGTGGGTACAAGGTCTTATCGTACCGTAGAATGGTGATAAAGACATCCTGAAGAAGAGTGAAATCTATATCATAGATTTCCTGATAAACATAAGGAAGTTTAACTTCATGAGGCACATTCTTATAACCATTGAGAATCTTAAGAAAGGAAATATCAGAGCCTAGATCATAATCTACCCAAAAATTTTATCAAAGTTGATAGTTCGGTGCCTTGAGTCTTTCAAGGAAGCTTGCAGATCTAAGAAAATGGTTTGCAAAATTTTGTTGGTCAGTGATGATACCCTTAAGAGGATGTATGTGGCTTTCAACAAGGAGACTGGTGAGTTCTTCGATTTTACTAATCAAGAAGAAGCGGCTCTGAAGGCTACTGAACCGGAATCATCTAAGCCAGTAAAGAAAAGAAAGTTGAAAGAAGTTGCAGCTGAAGTACAGGATCCTAAATCTAAGGAAGTTCAAACCGCACCTACCAAACCAAAGAAGAAGAAGGCCTTTACTGATGAGGTTGTTGTGAAGTGGAGAGCAGATAAAAAGAAAAGAAAAGAAGGGGATCCGCAGTTCGGATTGGACCCTGCGGAGGCTAAGGCCCTGACAGAGAGAACTGCTGATGAGCTTGAAAAACATGTAAAGGAAAAGAAGCTCAAGAAGAATATGTCAGAAGCTGAGGCAGTCCAAGCTTTGTTAAAATTTAATGAAATAGTATCCAGAAGAATTCCAGTTTCGAGATCTTTCTCCTTGGAATATCTACCTAAGACTCCAGGAAGAAACCTTGATTTTCCGGAAGAGATTACAGCTGAACATGTTGAGAAACTCGAGCAGATTCAACAAGTGGAAGAGCAATAAGTAGTTGCTGAAGGAAGTGGTGAAACATGAGATTTATTGAAAGAAGTAGACGGTTATAAGGGGTCGCCTTCGGAACACCTGTCTCTCCGAACTTCAGAGGCTGAATCCTCTAAGTTAGTAACTCCAGAGAAGGATAATAATGAGGAAGATGTTTTTCAAAAAGTAGTTGATGATGTTATTCAAGTATCTACTAGCGAGCAGAAAA
The DNA here is from genome assembly GCA_963277665.1 of Viscum album. Lineage (NCBI taxonomy): Eukaryota > Viridiplantae > Streptophyta > Magnoliopsida > Santalales > Viscaceae > Viscum > Viscum album. The sequence goes on along the minus strand of OY728127.1, from coordinate 559,829,125 downwards.
CTCACGATCAAGAACTGATTCCGAAATAAGACAAGGGAAAGAAACACCTTGTTGAGACTCCGAAATCAGTGGCTAGCAAGAAAAGAGAATATGGTGATTCGTCTAAAATGATGTTGGAGCTTATTGAGGAATAAAATTCTCCAAGAAAAGTTTTGGATTCGGAGTCATCCTCGGTGGGGCATGACTTTGTTGTTCAGTCTTCAAAAAAGTTGGTGGGAACCATTACGACCTTCTCAAGTATTGATTCAAGATGTCAGATGCTCCAACATGCTTTGAATCAGAAAACTGACTCCGTATATATGGTTATGGACAAGTGCGTTGAGATTGAGGCTCAGTTCAAAACCTTCTTTGTTGGCTACGAAGCTCATAGAAAATCTTGCAAGAGAATGACAAACTAGTCGAAGAAGACTGTTGAAGAAATGAGGTTATTCGATAAATTTCAAGATAATGTTAAAGATTCTTTTGAGACTGAGGACAGGAAGATAAATGAGCTGACTTCTTCCTTTGAAGAGAAGCTGACAGATGAAAAGAACATCCGGATTCAAGAAGTCAGAGATCTGAATGGGAAAATGAATTCCGTTTCTCAAAACTGGAAGTTTGAAAGGGATCATCGGATCGAGTTTGAACATAAGTTGAAGGCTTAGGAAGAAAAGTTCAAGGCTCAGGAAGAAAAGTTCAAGGCTCAGGAAGAAAAGATGAAATCCTAGGAAGAAAATATTGAAGATCAATCTGCAAGAATAGTGGTCTTAGAGAAGAAAGCTGAAGAAGATCATAAAGATCTGAAGAAGATCAAGACTATTCTTAAGGGGCTCATTTCGAATGAAAAAGATCCGAAATAGCTAAATCCGATCTTTTTGTTGTATCTAATTTTCTTTGTTGCTGAGATTTCAAACTTAATGTAATTTCTACTTGTCAGTTCTTTTGTTGTTGTAACTAATGTCTCAGGTACTTTGTTATTTTTACATTCCCCCGAATTCTTTTTGAAAATCACAAAGGGGGAGAATGGAAAGATACTTAAGATAAAGAACTCTAATAAGAGTTTATCGTAGAGGGAGTTTTTCATTAAAGAAGACTTTATTTTTCGTAATGAAATGCCACTCCGAAAATCTGAATATGATCCTCATAGTTTCAAATCCTAAGGGGGAGTTAGTTGTATTCATTAATATCCTTAAAGCAAAGGGAGATAAGCCTTAATGTTTTTCTTTCTTCTTAGAATTTCTTTTTCGTAAGGATGATTGTGCTTTCCAAAAAGGGGGAGATTGTTGAGTCAATAATGTTTTCCTTATGATTTTTCCATTCCTTCTTGTTTTGAAAATCACAAACATCTTATCTTTAAGAAAATTGCTTTTATAAGGAAAATTTCTTTTATAAGGAAAATTGCTTTTATAAGGAAATTCGCTTTTGTAAGAAAAAATATCCTTATCATATTTTCATCCATATTTTTCCTAAGTATAAAATTCGGATTCATTTCTGTTTTCTCGGATTCGTTTTAAACTTTGATATAAAGTATTCTATTTTAGGATCCGAATTCTGGATAAGATTTTTAAGGAAGTTTCACTCCGGATTCCAGATGAGAACTGTAATAAAGTATCATTCCGAATTCCGGTTACGAACTCTGACTAAGTCCTATTCCAGATTCAGGATATGAATCCTTATGAAGTTCGACATGGAATTATCATTAAGAATTATAATGAAGAATTATCATTATGAATTCTGATAATGAATTTTCATTAAGATTTATGATAAAGAATTCTCATTACGAATTCTGATGACGAATTCTCATTCCAAAATATCATTCTGAATCCATCTATTAAACAGAATCTGATCATCTCTATTTTTTACACTCTGATTTATTCAGACTCCAAATTTTTCACTCCGAACATTCATTTTACTTATGCCTTTATATTTTTACTACTCTTTATTATTTTCCTTATACTCTGAACTTTCACTCCGAACCTTCACTCCGAATATTTTGAGTTAGAATTTAAACGGTGCCGTACATTTTGTTACACTTGTTTTTTTATAAAACGATGTCGTCTATTCTGTTATAAAACTAACCGTTGGTTAAGTTACACGTGTACAGGTCCCTCCTATTTTTAAGGAAAATATGACCATTGGGAAGGAGGCCGACCTTACCTATAAATAGGAGCTCATTTGAAAAAGCTGCTGGCTGCTGAAAGGCTGACTGATCTTCGACTCATGTGATTACATGCTTGAAGTGATTTCTAGAGAGAGAGGCTCTTATTAACTCTCAAAGCTTCGTGCGACTCCGAATGTTGGTGATTACATTCGAGGGCTTCCAGGGATAGGAAGACAGAGGTGCCGACTACCTTGAAGTTCGAGGGCTTCCTTGCTAAGGAAGACAGAGGTTTCCAAATACATTGAAGTTGAGGGCTTGCGGGGATAGCAAGACAGAGACACTCCGATCTTCGTATCGAGGGCTTACCCTGGTGTGGGTAAGACAGACTTGCTTGAAAGCATAAATCAATGGACCTTTATCCAAGGTTGTTGGATACCCATCTCTTTGGGTTAAAAGACTATTATCTTGTTACTTGTATTTCTACTACTCGTTTACTTCCGCTGCATTTTGTATTATAAGGAAAGTATAACTTTCTTATACTTCCTTACTTGTACTCTGTTTCATTTAGATTCTATACGCTTTAAGGTAGAATCTCATATTGTAACTTTTGTTAAGTTTCAATTTCCAGAACCATATTTCCGGAACCTACTTTCGGAATCTCTTTCCAAGTTTGCATTCAGTGTTAGAGGTGTTGTGAATATGCTTAGTTTAACTTTGTTAAACTTAGCTCTTTCCTTTGCTTAAGTAAAACTTAGTTACTTGTAACTAACTTTAAAGGTTCCAAAGGAATTTTTAAAGTATACAATTCACCCCCTATTGTATATTGAGCATCTACATCACTATTTTGATCCTACAAATGAAACAACTAAATAAGAAGAAGTGAAAGAAGAAATAAATTTGAAAGAATTGGTAACGGACATTACCTCTTCTTTGAAGCGCCTCTTTGAGACCTCCACTTAGGGAACTAAAATTGGTCTTTGAAGAAGACCAGGACCTATAGGATGTTTCTAGGGAAGTGGGGAAGTGAAATGGTCAGGGTTTGGCCAAGCTTGAAGGCTCAATGTGGTGTGTGGAAGAGAGGAAGGAGGTTCCTTTTTATAAGGGAGGAGAGGGGCACCTTTGGAAATATAAGAAATATTAGTTTATATTAAATCCAAAACCCACTTAAAAACTTCCAAAATGACTCATATCCAAAGATTAGATGATATAGGTTTGTAATATCATAAAACAATAAAATTTATACTTGCTAGAAATTTATTTTAAACATTATCATCTTGATTTATCCTAATTTAATCAATTTAATTTTATTTGTGGTAATAACATACTAAATTTTAAATTATAACAAATAATTACTAATTTGTTGTAAATTTTCCATAATTTTATATTTAATAACATTTTATACCATATAAATTTAAATTATTAATTTTTAAATATTTTTGTGATTTTTAAACAATTTTATAATATGTTATTTTTATAAAATAACAATAGTGTCAATTTTGACACTATTCATTTATTTGAATTTAAATAAAATATATACCGAAGATATGTTCGAAATAAAATCTTTAATAGATTCATAGAACGTCATATGTATCTAGAAAATTAGTTTAGAACATTAAATAGTTCATATAATATTTATTTTAGTATTTTTAAAACCATTTATTTGGTTTATCTCTTAATAAAATAAATACTACAACATTTTTGTATAATTATTTAAAATACTTATTTGTTGCATAAAAATTAAAAATAAAATCTTATGATGAAGATAAATATATTAAATTTCACAATAATACTTTTACCCGAATTTATCATCTTAAAATAACAATATTTAAATTTTTATATTTATTAAATTATGACGGTGACAACTTTGGCATCATTTAAAATAAAATAATATAAGTGTCATAATCTATTTTATAATGCTCCAAATGGTCAAATATTCTACCATTGTATTATTATGGTTTACATGTACATTACCAATAAGTTTTGGTCAGGTTTTTGTGAATTTTATGATCACTATTAGTTTAATAAAAACTATATTCTTGATTTTTCACTAGATAAACAATTTCTGCATCACTATTGTGTCATAATTAATGATAATTATTTAATCCCTAAAAATTATAAAAAAATTAATATGATGTATATAATATTATTATATTTCTTGAGACTACTCATGTTCGAAGTTTCATGAAGCGTATCACCAAATTAAAATTATTATACTTATAAGATTTAAGAGAGTGACATGTTGTCACTTTATTTGGTTTTAATAATAATTAAATTATTTCCATGGACCAAAGTACATTAAATGAATCTAATCTGACCCTTAGGTGATATGGGTCGACTTTTAGTCATCCAATAGAATTTTGGCATGTGTTAGGGTAATTTTATAATATTATATTTACCCTTAATTACCCGATTTACATTTAACTATGGTAAATAAAATTTACCGTAGTTACTATTCATAATTTCCAATAATAAAAAGTAGATTATTAACATAATTTGGACCCACTGATTCCAAATATGGAATCTATTTTTCGAAATTCAATAAAAAAAAGTTGCAGAAATTAAATTAAAATTAATCCCATTGTCGAAAGAAAATGAGTTTTTGTTTAAAACATTGTAAAAGATTGAATTGATTTAACCTACAAATTCAAGGTAAAATCAATTCTAATGACATACATTATATTAAATGGTAAAACTATATTATATTTATACTTTAAAACCATTCAATATAATAATTTAACCATATAAATTATTAAGATGAAAAAAGTTTTTTTAGTTAAAATATAGCGTGTTTTTACTATTCATTAAAATATGAAAGTTATCAGAAAAATACCCAAACTTTATCCAATGTAAATTTTTATATCCTGATTAAAATGAAGAAGTTTATTTTGTAAAATTGAACTTATAAACATGTCAAAAACTAGATTTAAATTTGGTGCGCCATCAAAAGGCGGCAAAACTGCATTTTTTTAAAAATACTTATTTTACCCGAAAAATTTATTTTGTTCTTATACCATGTTATAGAAAATGTGTAAGATGAATAATAATGTTATAAAATTAAAAAATTAGTTAATACTATTCATAACGGCTTGTTCATAATAATATTATAATAATATATCGTTGTTTAGTAAAACCCGGTATTGCGTACAACACACGCTATCGAGGAAGGTCGCGATTGCGTGTAATGAAAGCCAAGTCAGGGTTGCGTGTTGTGAAAGACTCTTCCGTTGTTTCATATAACAGAATCCAAACATATTTCATTTATACAATTAATATATATATATATATACATACACACTCAATGTTGCGTAGAATAACAACTATCAAACAAACTTGAAATTGTGTGTAACACGATCCAAGAATAATGTTGCGTATACTGCAAGCTAATATGGTGCTGTGTATAGCGCAAGATAATCACGGTGTATCGTACAATAGAAGATATGAAAGAAATTTAAAAGAATATATCTTATAAAATCTCGGGTTATTACATTCTACCCACCTTAATATGAATTTCGCCCTCGAAATTCGTCGGGGTTATAAATGGTTTTCTACTTGAAAGTTTCTTTAATTGAAACCCACATCGTAAAAAGGAATACCAAAACATATCTTTAAAAACTAAAGTATGAAAGGTAATGGTTACCCAAATAAACTAATCACTGGGTTTCCATATAAGAGAAAATAGGTGAAGATATAAATATGGAAGAGAAATCTAACTATCAAGTTCTGATGGAGAGTGGCAGAGGACATGGCTATGAAAAAGCCAACGATCACAAAGCCATAAATTTGTGATGATCTAAGGTACCATCTGATTTATCGGATATAACAGCACTAGGAAAACATTTTTGGTTTTCAATATCATTTCCCTAAAGTTGAAAATTTTTAATTAGAAGAAATACTTTCTTGATTTTGGTACAATCTCACTGTTGTTCATGCATTGAACAATTTCCACTTCATCTCTTGAAGAAATGAAGTTGAATTTTTTATTCTTGAAGTGTTAATAGATCATGTGATAGAATGATGGGTCATTCCATCTGTTTCAAACAAAAGGTTAGCAAAAGTTATCAAGTACACATATGTCCATCTATGGCGAGATTAATCAAATATGGTTCCTAAAATGGACTTATACTTCATATATCATACTGCTTAATATAATAAAATTATTTTCTACTAAACAGGGACTTCATGTAGGCCAGTGGTAGGCGATAAAGGCCAGTCACAATTTGGTTGTGGGTTCGATTCCCACAGCCTTGTCCGACGCGATGGGCTGTCGCCCGTCCTTCAGGTTGTCCTTTTTCTAAAACTACATTATAAATAATATCGGGAAAAAAATCTAGCCTTAAACAATACTAACTTATGTTCAACATAATTCATTCCAATATTTAGGATTATCCAAAATATATATGTCCAATATCATAGTATAAAGAAAACGATTACTTGAAATGTCATCAACCAAGCATGTGAATAAGGTCATTTATCCCCCATATATCATGTTGGTCACATTCCAATCATGTGAATACCTTAATCATGTATTCTCCTGAAAAACGAATACCCATTGAACCATAGTAAAAACATAAATGCTGTCAATAGTTAACTATTTCCACATTCCAAAATCACAAAAATTATATATTCTCAAACCATGATATAATCTTCTCCTTATATCAGTCATGAGATCATGAATACTATCAAACATTTAATTTTTTCTTTATCCCTTAATTATGCACATATCATCTACTTTCCAAAAATATCTGAATAACCATTCATGGACACTGGTACCATTCATCATATACATTCAAAACATAAGGAAAAACAATAGTGTAACAATCCTTAGATGTCTCTTTATTCCATAGTTCCATGAGATTACTTATACAACATTACACTTGATAAACATGTAATCATTCCACTACCTTCTAAAACCATTGACCGAGCTTCAACAATTATTTCATCTCACATATCATTTGTAGTCTCTTCATCATCATCTACATAAATACTACACATACGACCATACTAATTCTCTTCATGAGACTTTCCCTTAGGGCATTGGTTTGCATAATGCCCGTACGTTCCACATTTAAAACATTTAACCATTGTTGTTGTCGTAGCAATACCATTATCCTTGTCCATGGTGTTAACTGAACCTTTTCCTTTGCACTTACTGGCTTTGTGTCTTTCTTTTCCACACCCAAAGAATCTTCCAGTTGCTTTGAAACATTCTCCTTGATGCCTCTTCCCACATGATTTACATAGGGGAAATTGAACTTTCTTTCCTCTATGATCATCATGAAACTCCATCGTTCTCTTATTAGCCGAGTCATGGAACTTACCATATTTGAGTTTATTGATCATATTATGAGATTTCTGATTCTGAATAATAATGATGTTTGGACTTCCAAATCCCGTTTCATTTGGTTTCTCAAGAAGAATATCATTCCATTGTCCGTCATATCCTCCATTATCGTGAATCTTCCTGTTTCCAGCCATTTTCTAAAACCCAAAAAGAATAGTGTGAGAGGCAAAAATCATGCTAGGGAAAAAAACATAGTAAAGGGTGAGTACCCTCTATATCTAACATCTTAGGTTAAATTCTAAGATTGTTACCATAGTTTTAGGACTATATCCTATACGTATACTTATCTTTAGGGACATCTCTAGACATACCTTAGAAATATCTCTAGGGATCTCACTAACGTTTTCGCATCCTAGTTTCCAAAGGTTAACTAAACCATTCCTCTGATACCAACTGTAGAGACCCGAAGCATTACGTACATGGAAATTACATTACTTTTGCAGAATACTTAGTACATAACAAAAACAGACACACAAGGACCGTAATAGTTTAGTGTCTTTGGAAACTTGGAACGTAATCTTCTAATCGTGGTGAAAGATCTTCAATATCTCCCATAAAGATCCTCCAATTTTTGTTTCCTTACCTAAAATCTTTCTTTTAATACTGGGGGAAAAGAAAACATAAAAAGGGTGAGCTCAAATGCTCAGTAAGGGTAAGCATGGATAAAATAAAACATACCATATACATTTGAACTTAAAAAAACATGAACATTAAAAATCTTGAGCAACGACATAAAACAAGGAAGTATATAAGGAATAGATCATATTGGAACATAAATCATGATAAAATAGCATGGGAATAAAACATGTAATTGTTCCATCCATTAATAACATGTAATGATTTCCATAGTATCCAAGGCATTGCTGTCAATACCATCTTAGAGGACAAAGTCTCATTCTGAATCGAGTTCCCTCCTCGTTTCAGTCCGGTAACACTGAACCTGATTAACTTACCATTCCAGTCATGTCTATCTCATGAGATACAAAGTGTTTACCCAATTCATTGGAGGGAGATATAGGTCCCACCAATCTCATAATGAAATCATTCTTACTTGTTCCACAAAATAAACATATATCATTCATAATAACCCAATAAATAAAATGGGTTTCATAAACATCATCACATCATCACATAATCTATATAAAAGAAATGGAAATCATTTTATAATAAGAAAAGATAAACCATGTACATCATAGAGAATTTATACTAGAAACATACACATATGAAAATAATGTCATCTTAGATAGAAAATGGTTTTGAGAAAACACTTGAAATTAATTCTTGATGAAAATATCCTTTTTTCTTCAAAATCATTTTCTTTTCACAAAATGTCATGAAATTTTAAAAGAAAAGGATTTCTATGAAAATATTCATGAAATATTTTGGAGGAAGCTTCATGAAAATATGTCTTTATAAAACCGTAAAAATCTTTTCATTCCATATAAGTTAAAAAAAACATTCTTCTCGTACTTTTTTCGGAAAAGTCAAAAAGTACCTTGTAGGGTAAATACAAGAAAGATTCCTTCCATACCATGGGGTAAAAGTAAAAATGGGTAAAAAGGACTTTAAACATACATGAATACACTTTTATAAAAAATGTACATTGATTATAGCAATAACCCCAGTAAATAATTACGAATAAGCAATCTCGAATAAAAATGAGATTTTCAATATTATCCCTTACCTTAGGTCTGATTTGCTTCGTAAGTATCCAAAACTCCTGTATAATGATTTAAATAATGTTATTGAATTATTACAGATTCATATTCATTGTTATTATATCATATATGGTTCACTTATTACTTTATATTACCCGGTATTTTATAAATTCATGTTAAAGTAGCGTTTTGGGTAAAATTGTTTCATTTGTCGTTTGTGTTTCAATTTGTAATTATTCATATGATTATATAGATCATGATTAATTACATCCATAATGTAAAACATGATTTAAATATAATATATATTTAGAATATAAATATATATAATAGGTCGATAAATGGAAAGAAATACACCGTTCAAGGAGACGGTAGGCCGTACGTACGCATGAATGTTGTTTTCGTTTCCTCATTGAATTGAATGAAAATAAATATATGACATACATATATATATACATAAATCCAGTAGCATTATTATTTCATATATTTCATTGTTATTCATTATATAAACTTTATGATCACTCATGTATGGTTAACATGGAGAATGAATCTCATCGCGTTGTGGAGACGGTAGTCCGTACGTACGCATGAGTGATGATATCGTTCCCATAATTATTGAATAGAATTGGAGTGGATGGTATAATATATCAAAATCCATATTATGTTATAATAACCATATATAGTTATTATTTACACCATTATACCCATCCATGTAAGGTGTAGGTGGAAAAATATATTTCACCACGGTGTGGAGACGGTATTCCGTACGTACGCACGCATGGTGATTTTGTTTTCGGTAGGATGGATAGATGGTGAAATAGGGTTGTTTCATACTTATAATAAAATATAAGTATATGAGTTAAAATTATGTTATTAATTCATAATGAAACAACTAAAGAAGAAGAAGTGGAAGAAGAAATAAAGTTGAAATAATCGGTAACAGACATTACCTCTTCTTTGAACCGCCTCTTTGAGACCACCTCTTACGGCACTAAAATTGGTCTTTGAAGAATACCAGGACCTATAGGATGTTTTTGTGGAAGTGGGTAGGTAAAATGGTCAGGGTTTTGCCAATATTGAAGTCTCAAATTTTTGTGTGGAAGAGAGGGATGAGGTTCCCTTTTATAAGGGAGGAGAGGGGCACCTTTGGAAATATAAGAAATATTAGTTTATATAAAATCCCAACCCCGCATAAAAACTTCCAAAATGACTCATATCCGAAGTTTATAGGAGATAGGGTTGTAATATCATCAACCAATAAAATTTAGAGATGTTAGGAATTTATTTTAAACATTATCAACATGATTTATCCTTATTTAATCAATTTAATTTTATTTGTGGTAATAACATTCTAAATTTTAAATTATAACAAATAATTACTTATTTGTTGTAAATTTTCCATAATTGGATAATTAATAACATTTTAGACCATATATATATAAATTGTTAATTTTTAAATATTTTTGTTCTTTTTAAACAATTTTATAATATGTTATTTTAATAGAATAACAATAGTGTCAATTTTGACACTATTAATTTAATTGAATTTAAATAATATATATACAGAATATATGTTAGAAATAAAATCTTTAATAGATTCATAAAATGTCATATGTATCTAGAAAATTAGTTTATAACATTAAATAGTTCATATAATATTTATTTTATTATTTTTAAAACCATTTATTTGGTTTATCTCTTAATAAACTAAATACTACAACATTTTTTTATAATTATTTAATATACTTATTTGTTGCATAAAAATTAAAAATAAAATCCTATGATGAAGATAAATCTATTACCTTTCACAATAATACTTTTACTCTAATTTAACATATTAAAATAACAATATTTAAATTTTTATATTTATTAAATTATGAAGGTGACAACTTTGGCATCATTTAAAATAAAATAATATAAGTGTCATAATCGATTTTATAAGGCTCCAAATGGTCAATTAGACCATTGGATGATTATGGTTTACATTCACATGACCAAAAAGTTTTGTTCAGGGTTTTGTGCATTTTATGTTCACTGTTAGTTTAATAAATACTATATTCTTGATTTTTCACTAGATTAACAATTTCTACATCACTATTGTGTCATAATTAATGATAATTATTTAATCCCTAAAAATTATAAATAAATTAATATGATGTAGATAATATTATTAGATTTTTGGAGACTACTCATGTTCGATGTTTCATGAAGTTTATCACTAAATTAAAATTATTATACTTATAAGATTTAAGAGAGTGACATGTTGTCACTATCTTTGGTTTTAATAATAATTAAATTATTTTCATGGAAAAAAGGCCATTAAATGAATCTAATCTGACCCTTAGGTGATATGGGTCGAATTTTAGTCATCCAATAGAATTTTGGAATGTGTTAGGGTAATCTTATAATATTATATTTACCCTTAATTACACGATTTACATGTAACTATGGTAAATAAAATTTACGATAGTTACTATTCATAATTTCCAAAAATAAAAAGTAGCCTATTAACATAATTTGGACTCACTGATTCCAAATATGGAATCCATTTTTCGGAATTCAATACACAAAAGTTTCATAAATTAAATTAAAATTAATCCCATTGTCGAAAGAAATCGGGTTTTTGTTTAAAACATTGCAAAAGATTGAATTGATTTAACCTACGAATTCAAGGTAAAATCTGTGATAATGACAAAAATTATATAAAACGGTAAAAATATATTCTATTTTCACTTTAAAACCATTCAATATTATAATTTAACCATATAAATTATTACGATGAAAAAGATGTTTTTAATTAAAATATAGCGTGTTTTTAGTATTCATTAAAATATAAAAGTTATCAGAAAAATATCAAAACATTATCCAATGTAAATTTTTATATATTGATTCAAAGGAAGAATTTTATTTTGTAAAATTGAACTTATAAACATGTCAAAAACTAGATTTAATGTTGGTGCGCCATCAAAAGGCGGCAAAACTGCATTTTTTGAAAAATACTAATTTTACCCAAATAATTTATTTTGTTCTTATACCATGTTCTAGAAAATAAGTAAGATGAATAATAATGTTATAAAATTAAAAATTTAGTTAATTATATTCATAACGGCTAGTTCATAATAATATTATAATAATATATCATTGTTTAGTAATACCCGATATTGCGTACAACACACGCTATCGAGGAAGGTCACGATTGCGTGTAATGTAAGCCAAGTCAGTGTTGTGTGTTGTGAAAGACTCTTCCATTGTTTCGTATAACAGAATCCAAACATATTTTATTTATACATTGAATATATATATATATATACATACACACTCAATGTTGTGTAGAATAACAACTATTAAACAAACTTGAAATGGTGTGTAACACGATCCAAGAATAATGTTGCGTATACTGAAAGCTAATACGGTGTTGCGTATAGCGCAAGATAATCTTGGTGTATCGTACAACAGAATATATGAAAGAAATTAAAAAGAATATATCTTATAAAATCTTGGGTTATTACAAGAACCCTCCTCGATTCATGATGGATCTTCACATTGCAGTTTCTCTTATATCTGGTCGAGTGTGATTCGTAGAATGAAAGGTCACCCCAAGTTGTGGTTTCAGTGGTTCGGTTCGGTTTCAAGAATGAGATTGATTCCTTATCTAGCATGGTGACATTATATAGGAAGAATGTTTTTGTGTTTGGGAGCATTGTCACACCCCGACCTAAAAAAATTAACTATTATATTCATTTTAACTTTTTCAATCCTCATTTTGATTGTAGCTTGGGCCCAGTTGAATTGTTTTTGGTCTTTTGTTAACAAATGAGCATTTTTTTCCAGTATCCGGTGCAGAAGTAGGGCACGGTCGGAGCCTCCTGGCTTCACCAAATTACCAGGAGGCCACCCATTGCATGGTTAATTAATTAATTAATGAGTTGAATAATGATTTCAGAACAAAATAATATTTAAAAAAAATAATATATAATTGAATCGAGAATTTTCTCATTATAATAATGATAATATTATTTAAGAACGCTTTTGTTGTTGTTATTATTAGTAATAGTTTTAGAAATATATTTTTATTAATATCATTATTATTATTATTATTACTATTATTATTTTATTTATTATTAAAATTAATTTGTTGGTTTATAATTTTTAGGGTTTTATATTAATTTCATTTTATTTTTTCTTTTATTTTTTTTCTCTTGTTTCCCCCCACTTACCCTTAGTGGTGCTGCACACATGTTCACCCCAACCCAAGATCACGCCTCCCCCTAGGATTCAGAGCTCTCCCATCCTCCTTCATTCCTTCCAATGGACAACTCCCGAACCTGCCTCCCTCCTTCACCAGCGTGCATTGACCAACCTTACTCTTTCACTAGTGCACATGAATCGGCCACCATCCCATCTCCTAGTGGCACGAACCTACCACCGTCAGTCCACCAGCCAGTCGCAACTTCTCCCTCACCGCGATCGAACTCCCTTGTTCCACCCTTCTACCTCACCTTATTCCACTCCCACTACACACACTACATGATATTTGTACAACACCCCCAATTGCCGCCCCTTGGTTGCTCCCTCCTCCTAGAAAGGCTCCACCTGCTGCGACACACCTCTGACACCTTCCTTCAAGCTCCAACAAGCTTCCCTCATCCCCACTGTATGTTTTTATCCCTTATACCTATCATTTCATGCTTTTTTTGAGGTGGTAGGGTATGAGTTTTTGGTTCCATTTGGGTTGTTTTTATGCAATTGCATCGATACTTTGTTTTGAGGGTTCAATGTAGAACCCTTGCGGTGTGATTGTCTTGTGGCATGATTTTGTACCAAAATTTTGAGGTTTCCTACACCATGGTAGGTGGTAATGTGTATATTTATTGTTTTATGAATTAATTTGTGTGTTTAATCAATTCAGTTTTTTATTTGATTAGTTTTCTTGGTTACAATGTATTCTTACATGAGGTTTAATATGCTTTTGATGTGTTTAGTAACATATGTATGTGATATGAATGTTTTGATTTTAGGAAAACCCCATGTTAAGTCGTTCGTACTATTTTATAAATTGTGATGTTGGTTTATTATGTTGGGAAATAGCTTCGAATTCTATTTCATTATATTATTGGCTCGTGTTTGGCCTTAGAAGAGGTTTTTGTGTGGGGGTTTTTGTTCAATGTCTTGTGATACCACTTGGAGTTGTTTTATAAAATTCTTAAGTGGTTTATTATATCTTATAAAGTGTTTGAAATATGTTTGGGTACTACATTGGGGTGAGGTTTCTCTTGATGCCTTGTTTAATTCAGTTTTATTTGGGGACCTTAATTTTAGACACCCTTTTTATCATTGTACCATGTTTTGGTCGTCGCAGTGTGGGCATGAGTCATCCACAACAGAGGCCTACTTGTATATACATGGGTAAGCATGTATATATGTATATCCTACTTGTGCATATTCCTTGATGGAGTGGGGAATATGTACTTGGGTCAGAGGGTATATATATATATATATGAAAATGTATATGTGCGAAGGTGAAGCGGTCTCGGGATGCCATCGTAAAAAGTTGTGTATTTTAAGGTATGGCATTTTATGACACTAGTTGGTTTGACACTTGATATATGTTTTTCATTGGGGTTTTTCAAGTGCTAGTATTTACCAGTTTAGTAGATTGATCCATGCTCATCATTTTCGAGTTTCCAAGTCAAGGGAGACTCACCTACGTATGCATAGGACTGTATATATATATGTTCCACTATTAGACATATATTCATGAATGGATGTTTTTATATGTGTATAAGTCTAGGTGTGCCTATGTATATATATTAGGGTGCATGCGTAGGCGATTGGAGACCGGTATATTCATATAAGAATATATGTAAGGATCCCCTAGCGCAAGCCCATGGTCATGCAGATGTGTGAATAGGGGCTAGGAGTCCTTGAATGTATGTGAATGTGCATATTCTTAATGGGGGAGAATAAACCTTGAGGTAGAAAGTTCCATGAGTTGAAGTGGATGGCTTGATTCCACTTTGAGGTTGGTTCCCTATGCCCTGGACTTTATTTATAATATCTTTTATTGCTTACTGTTCATTTAAAAAATGTGTTTTCCATTTTTCAATGTAATGAAAATGCTCTATATATATACATAATTGGTTATGGACTTTGAAAACAGACCTCACACTTGGTTATTAGATTTTATTTAAAACCTTTAAAAGCGAATAGTTTGAATTATGCTTGGTATAATTCTATAACATGTGATTTTATAGTTATTCATTTTGACCTTTAAAATGATTTTGAAAATGAATTTTTTGGATTCTGAAGGTATCGTGACTTATGTGTATGGTTAAAGAGATGTTTTTAAAAGTTATCAAGATGCATTTGGTTTTAAAGTGGATTTTTTATTCATGTAAATATGGTAATGGTTTTTCTTACGAGAAATGGTGGTTTTTTGTGTATTAAATTTCTATTGTTTGAAATTGAAAGTGGTGATACATATGTGATGAGGGGAGTGGAAATGGATCATATGGGAAACCTAGGGTATCATGGTGGGTGGACTAGTTCTAGCACACTAGTGATTCTGAGTGGTTCTCCCCTGCTTCACTTAGCAAGTCTAATGCTTACCACACTAACTAAACCTTTATGATGATGTTGGAGACAACTATGTTATGGATGTGTTTCCTTACTAGTGGCTCGTGCACGAGAACAAGTATTTTTTATTGTTACTTTTACACTGAGATGCGAGGTTCTAGGGACCCACACAAGCAAGATTAACCTTAGCGATTTTGACCACGGTGGTCACTTATGACTTAATGCTTATGGAGTGATTTTTGTTTTAGCTTTTTCATGTGTACTCACTCTTTTGTGAAAACCATACTTTAATTCAAACTATTTTCCTTTCATTTTTAACTGTTAAAGTATGCTTGGACTCTAATTTGAAATATATTGGAAGTGAAATGTTTTCCATAAAGGTGAAACTTGTTTCTTGAATTTGGAAAGAATGAAAAACATTACTTTATTATGTCTCATTTTAAAACTAACATAATTGGATTTCTTTTTGGAAGGTAATTGCATAGGCTGTTGTTATTCCTCGGCTTTTATACAGATAATCTTGGTGCCCAGGCTTCCTTTATTTTTCTATTTCAGGTTTTTCTAGTTTTATATCACACTTAGAGAGAGGGTATTTTATGTTCTGTGGTGACCCACAAGGTCACATGAGGTATGTCTCATTGTTATTTAATTTCTTTTTTCTACTACCCTTTTGTTCAGTTTGTTTCCTTATATTTATCTATTTTGTTCTGTTTATGCTTACTTATCATCCTTTTATTTTGGAAAAAATTGTTCCCAATAGGTTTATTTTTATGCTTGAAAATAGTTTCTAGCCCGTGGGGAACACCCTCTGGGTCGTGTCGCGGACTGACTTGAGTGATCGGTATAGGGTCGACCCAGTTAGGTTCGTGACAATGTCAGAAATTATGTGTTCAATCACTATGAATTCAATTATTATTATTATTATTATTTATTCCATTAATTATGTTTTATATGGATATAATTTTTTCAAATTGTATCCATTTTTTATTTAGTTCCACCATATTATATATTCCTTGATTATTCCATGTTATCAAACATTGTAATCTACTCCTCACTTAGCATATGCTCTCAACCAATTATTTTGTTTCCCTTTCCCCCAAGAAACTAGGTAGAGTCCTATGATTGATATAAGGATATTATTATGGGAATAAAAATATTCTTTGAAATTTCATGATACAATTTAAGTGTCCAAATATAATGTAATGATCAAGTGTATATCGAGTCTCCTAGGAATACTAATATTTTAGATCTTATATAATGTGATGTTATGTATTTTTTACCATTGTAATAAAATAAACACTAGATTTGGGGCTTTATAATTGGTATCATATCATGTTTATTAGATTCCTTGTAAATAATATTCCAAATCACATAGTTAGAGACCATAAACCTACAATGACCTATTAGGAAACTCTAGAATTTTTTCTAAAATATATATAGCGGTCATTTTTCATTTGTAATAAATTTATATTAATTATATACTATTATTCATAATTCATATTTTTATTCATAATTTAATTAAGAAAATTTAATTTTTTGGAGATAGAACGTATGAAAATGTATAGAAATAGGGTCAACACCCATAATAAAGTTAGATATTTTAATTTTGATAATTTAAATGATATCAGCATTGGATCTGAGTAGTTCATTACTAAATTTGGGTTGTTAAGACTCAGTTAATGGAAAATAATATTTTCTACATGGAATTACTTTATACCCTAAAACAAGTCATTACAACATTAGATCATTTCATGCAGAAATGACCTCTGCTATTCAATGGAATCACTAATATAATTATGGTAGAGTATTAGATCATGTCTTCACATTAGATATTTCTCATATTTGGATGTAGTGAAATAGTAAATGGATGGGTTTATACAAATCCAACTGTTGAATTTGAGGTCTCAGATGATGTTATATAGAGTATTTTTATCATAAACTCAATTTTTGATAATACATTATTTGATTATGGATCTACACACTTGTTTATATAGTGAATGTTTTATAAAAACATTGAATCATCCAATAATGTATTAAAGAAGGAATTTTAGACTAATAATCCTAATGGAAATATTATATCAATGAAATTATATTTGGATGGGTTTAATAGAATGCATAGAGGTTATTTAGTTTAAGACTAGTTGTTTTATGAATAGTTTACTTTTATGAAATTAATGGGATGGATTGGCTCTAAAAGTGTAATAAATTAATTTATTATTGAGATGATGATATTATAATTTTTTAAGAAGGAATAAAAACCAATATTTTTAGAGTAGAGGCTTAATTGAATGATTCCTTTGGAAAAACCTTCAGTGGGTCACCATAGTGAAATTTATGAAGAAATGAGAAAACATAATCCATATATGAGAATGATATACTGACAAAGGAGGATGTACCTATTGTATAAGAATACATTGATGTTTTTCTTAAGAAAATACATATACATCCACCTAAACATGATGTAAAATTATCGATTGAACACATCAATGTTTCAAAACCCATATATAATCTTACCTATACAATGGAATGAGTTAAATTGGTGGGTTTAAGAAACAACTACAAGAGTCATGTGATATGGTATTCATAGGATTTGGTATGTCACATCCGGGATAGTTTTTCCTATTTGTAAAGAAGAAGGAATGTTATATGAGGTTGTGAATAAATTTTACGGAAATTAATGCCATTAATATTAAGAACAAGTACCCTATAGCATGCATTGACGCTTTTTTATCAACATCAAGGGGATTAACACTTATTAAAGATTTATCCCCATTATAATCATCATCAATAAGTTATGAATGATGATATACCAAACACAACATTCTATAAATTTTATAGGAACTGTGACTTCATAGTAATGCATCCCCTTAGAGTTTAATGATTTTATTAAATTATTTTTCATGGATTATCTTGATAAATTCATGGTTATATTTTTTGATGATATATTTATATATTCTAATATATATTCGAAGACTGATATTAATTTGAGAATTCTAGTTGGGACACATAGATAAAGGATTTATATGGGAAATTGGATGACTGTGAATTTTATATTACGGAATATTTTTTAATGTAAATTTATCTCAAGGGATGGGAAATATCCCAAACCTTCAATGTGAATGATGTTCGAAATATTTATAACACTAAAAAATATGATTGATTTGTATAGTTTCATTATCAAAAAAAGTTATTATTAGCGAGTTATTGAATGTTTTTTCGGATTATATAAAATTTTAATAAAGTTGACACGTAATGGTATCAAATTCACATGGACAAATGAATGTGTAGAAAGTTTTATGGATCTAATGTTGAGATTGATCAATGACCTAGTATTAACCATACAAGAAGGGAAGGAAGATCTGGTATATATAGCGATGAGTCTATGAATAGAATTGGATGTTTCATTATGAAAAAAGATAGAGTTGTTTCACCTGCATCATGGAAATTAAAGGCCCATGACCAAAACTATCATACTCATGACCTAGTATTGGAAATTATAATATTTTAATTGATGATATAGAGACGCTACCTTTTGGTGAATAATTTAACACACACACATATATATATATACAGGTCAAAAGAGTTTTAAGTATACGTTTAATTAGAAAGAGACTAAATTGGGATTTAGAAGATGGCTGGAATTACTTAATTTCTATGACTACATGTTACATTACCAATCTAGGAAGGAAAAAAGGTTGATGCATTGAGTGGGATGTATCATGGGTTATATCCACGATATAGATAAATATGATTTACTATTCATGGGTTTAGTAATTATGGATGAGAAAATTATTGGTGAAGGGGAAACATCATCCCTTTTTCAAGTTATTTTACAACTATATTTATTAAATAAGATAAATAAGTCCCAATAAGATGATATGGATTCAAAAAAGAATATTAAAACTATAAAAGATAATAAATTATAATAATTAGTCTATAAATATTATGTATTAAATTTTAGAAAGAGACTATGTGTTCCCTAAGTGTTGGAGATAAACAAATAATTACTAGATGAAGCTCAAAACATAAGTTTCTCTATTCAACCTGGTTTCACTAATATGGATAGGTATTTAATAGAATAATTCTTGTGGGATAGCATGAAGTGAGAAATTATTTATTATTTATCAATATTCATGGTTTAAAAATAAGTAATGGCTTTGAAGGAATGTTATGTATCCCCTAACTATGCTAATATTGAAGGTGAAGAATATTAAAATGGTAATATTTTCTGGGATTCCTAATATATCTAAGAGTAATTATGCAATATAAAATATTATAGATCACCATGAAAAGACTACACATTTACTATAAATTAGTGAGGACATTACCATTGAGTTCCTTACATGTCTCTATATCAATGATGTTGTAAGAATCCATCATGCACCTATATGAATTATATTTGATCATAGACCACATTTCCTAGCAAAATTATTTAGGAATCATTAAAAGGCTTTGAAAACTATGTTACATTTAAGAACCCTCAACCATCCTCAAATTTATGGGCAGATAAAAAGAAATATCTAAAAATCAAATAATATATTTAGTTCTTGATCACTCTACTTACAAGGAACTTTGCATCAACATATACCTCTTCTAAAATTCCCTTACAAAAAAATATTTCAGACATGTATAAAAATTTTAATGTCAAAAGCCTTATATGGGAAGTGATTCCATACTAAAACATTATATATTGATGTAGGGGAAAGGAGGCTAGTAGGTCTATAACTCAATATGGAGACAACTAGAATGTTTTATCTACTTATAATCATATCAAGAAGAATCTAGGTATATAGAAAATCTATGTTGATAATTGTAGGAAGTAATTGTAATTTCAAGTAAGGGATCACATCATCTTAAGTGTATCTCTAATAAAAGAAAATATAAGGCTTAGTAAATAGGGAAATATATATATCCATGGTATATTAGGATATTTGATATTTTATAGAGGATTAGTGATATGTATTTTTATTCAACCATGACACCGAAGATATCTAAAATGAATAATTTCTTATAAGCCTCATTGTTAATGATATACATGTCAGACCAAGTAAATGTACTCAAAATTGAAGAAATAGAGTTGGTTTATAACTTAATTTTTTAATAATGGTCATATATATATATATATATATTTTTTGATAGATATAAAGTATTTGAAAAATCAAACAACTTGAATAATGAATGTACATTGGAGGAATCACATGTTAGAGGAATCAGAGTGGGAGCCTAAGGAAGAAATGATGAAAAATTACCCAAATTTATTTATTTATAGATGTATACCATAAATTTTGATGATGAATTTTGTCAAGGTGGATATAAGACTTGATATTTTGTTATTGTAAATAAAATCATCAATTATTTCACTATGAATATTATATTGATTCATCATACTATTACAATAATAAACTAAAAAATTATTAAAAGGACATGACCTTAAACATTACATATTCATGAATTAAATGAATAATTCACATTGAGGATGTTTTTAGGTTTAGATTTTAGAGAATTAGGCATAAAAATTACATTACATCTTAAAAATTTAAATGTAGACACTTCTACTCAGTTTCCATTTTTTTTATAAAATAAAAACTCTAGAATAAAGGAGACATGTCTAGTTCCATGTGTTAGACATCATGAATTTTCCTTGATCCCATCCTTGATCCTATTCCACTTTATGTCCTTTGGAAAACATTTCAAAAATATTGGACGAGCATAAAGATCTCATTAAGGGATACACAAATAATGAAAATTGTTATATTTTTAAAACAATAAGAAATCCATGAATACTTTACCATAAGTAATACTTTTCCCCTTTATGAAGTAGTAAATACTCTTCACTGAATAAAAGATCCTTGTTTACCCTTTTGTAACAAAACAATTACCATAAAACCATATAAATAACACATAAAATATAAAGGTAACTTGGTACATAATCATTACGGTTGACTTCCACAAATATCACTAAATGGAATATCCATACGACTGACTTCCATACCCAATGCATTGGAGGTTATAACGTAACCACCCGTCCTGGTTTATCACGGCACCACCCATCATATGGTTTATCACGTAACCACCCTTCAAATTTCCAAGTACCATTATAAATCATAAAATATTTCACATATAAACATTTCACTAATAGCATTTCAAGTTCAATCATAAGAAGTAATTTCAAGATATTGAAATAATTAATCCATTTTCATAAACCATTAAAAAAGAGATTTTTGAATCAAAGTGTCCCATGCCACTTTGAAGCTTTTAATGGAATTATAATTTTCAAAGATTAATTTACATATAAATAAATACTAAAACCCATTTTTAAAACATGGAAATTAAATATAAAGATTTAGAATAATAAATCCTTTAAACATTTAAAATGATATTTTAGTTAAAGAGTTTTTAACAATTTGGGAGACTCTTCAATACAAATAATTGTGGAATAACACTTAATAAGAAATTTATAATATCATTAAAATAAAGGGATTCATGATATAATATGACAAAAGACAGTGTATAAACCATATAAGAGTGAATTGGTTCATAACAACAATAATGTCTCAATGGGAATGTAAATTGAGATGAAATCCCTTATAAAGACAGTATCCTTAAATTAAGGATAAATCAATCACATAATTATGTGTGAAAAGTATAAATAAACCCAATAAAATTGTATATTAAGTGTAAAACAATCATAGGACATTCACACATTTTCATAGGAATACATATTCATGAAGTACAAGTTTAACCCAAAGAATAGAAATTGGGTTAAGAAGTTCCCTTGCAAAAAATTTGAAATCCAAACGGCGTCACTTTAAAATTCATAAAATGAGTTGATGAGATAAAAGTGTATCTCATCACATGGAAATAAAATTACATCAATAGGGATATATAATAACATATCCCAGCATAATAAGTTGCAAATTAAAAGACATAACAAAAAAGAAGTCTTTTAAAAAGAGGAGGGTGAAAGGTTCCCTTACCAATTTGGTAACTTAAAAAACATACGCCACATGAAATAAGGACCATAAAATTTAGATTTAAATCCCCATAAATTAATTTAAATTACACAAATATTATAATAATAGGCATTACATATACCACTCAAATGAAATAGTGACAAATATAGCTTGAATCTCACGGGAATAAAAAGTGAGATAAAAATCCCTTATCTCGTTGTAATCAATCGAGTCATGTGACCAAAAGATAATAACCACCAAATTAATCACTCAATAACAAGAATATAAATATAATCATTCTGATATAAATCAATTTCAGTATACATTATGCCATGTGAAATAAATAAGTGGCGAACAATGGAAATATCACAGAATTAACAGTGAGATAAGAAATCCCCTTACCTCGTGTCCTACTTGACTCGTATGTTCCGTGTTATTCCTGAATAATAAACATAAGTTAATCTATAATTCATTAAGAAAATTTTTAACGTTTATTATTCATTCTATATCACTTATTATCTTTCTATGACAATTAGTTAATTATTTGAGTTCATATTGGATATTTTATCGATGTTCAGAACTCAAATCAAAAATGAACTTGTTATAATTACAATTTGTCCATGTGGTCAAACGTCCATTATCTCTAGAATTATATAACTTTTTTATATATCATATATATCATATATATATAGTGTATATGTATTTATAATATTCCATATCATTTTTAGTTAAGAAATGAAACGCACCGTTCAGGGAGACGGTAAGCCATACGTACGCATGAATGCTACTTTCATTTATATTTTATATTTAATGGAATGAAAAATTAATGATACATTGGTATATTATGATTCTAGTATAATATCATATGATATTTTATGTTACATAATTTCTTTAACTTCATCCTTTATACATTCCTTGTATGTCATGAATGAATGATATCACCTTGAAGTGGAAGTAATACGCACTTCCTCAAATTAAATTATCGCGTTCAAAATTAATGGAAACCATAAAAGTATGATATAAATTTATAATACAGAAGAATAAAGAAATAATAAACATAATATAGATAAAATATAAATATAGATCCATCCTAATTTCCACCATGTTAGGCGGTAGGAGATAATCAAACAATCATCGTTTCATGAGGCGTTAGTTTTCCATCCACCGAAACAGTATGTTTTTCACCCATTAGATGGAGTTGTGTGTAAGTGTAGTTCAAATACATATAATAATAAAATACTTGTATATTTAGTATACTGGTTTTGTTATAAATTAAATGAATAAAACTAGTTTAGGGTGTCGGAGAAGTAAATTAAAACCAAATAGAACAAAATAATTTAAGAGAAATTGTTACCTTTAATTTGGGTAACTTCCTTTGGTTTGAACCAAAAGGACTTCTTGAAGTTCCCTCTACCAAATGTAAGGTTTCTAGAAGGAAGAGGGGGATTTTGAGAGATTACTTGGGTAGGGGTAGGACGCACCAAGGGGATTTATAGGTGTGATGAATTGGTTAGAAATTGTATCCTTTTATAAGATGGAGGAGGGGCTCTTTAGGAAGGTGTGAAAATATTATTTTATTATATAATGATATTTGGTTTCTAAAGGTCCGAAAATCATTAAAGTAGAAGATAAGATTACTCATAGTAGAAATAATATCATCCAATAGAAATTGGACAGGTTTTTGATAATATTTTAATCGTTATAATCTTATTTATTTAAATCATTTATTAAGGAGGTAAATACTGCATCATTATTGTGTCATATATAATTTAATTTATTTGATGTCTAAAATTTTTAATAAGAATAAAATGATGTATTAAATCGTTTTATATTTCTAAAGAGTATTTATAGTCAAAAATATTACTTATATAACACCATATAAAAATTAATTTACTAAAAGGTTTTGGTTTATGTCATTTTTTCCTTTACTTTAACTTAATTAAAATAAAGTGTCATTATCATTCATAAGTGGATCCATGTGGTCCCACAATTGACCCAAGGATGCCCATGGTAGGCCATTACTCATAAAATAAGATTAGGAAATGTGTTAAGGTAATTTTGTATTATTATCATATTCTTTTTTCCTTGAATTACTCTATTTATCTTTAACTGCGGTAAATAAAAGTCAAAAGTTACTATTCCCTAAAAAAATATTTTAATATTAATGAACCACATTTTACGTACTAATAACAAAAATGTATGTTTTATTTTAAAAATTCAATTCACCGAAGTGGTAAAATTTTATTTAATTAAAAAATTCAGTTTTTTAAATACTACTTAATGGTTTCACTATTCTTCAAAAATTTATGTTTTTCAGAAAAATACCAAAAATTCCGCCTAAGATATATTTGATATTACAAATTCAAAAATTATGTCTATTTTATAAATTTCAAATCATTGAAGTTTCATTAATTAATTTAAAATTAAATCCCGTTATCAAAACAAATAGCGTGTTTTTAAGAAACAATAACTGTCAAAAGATCGACACTTGTTTATGACCAATTTCAATGTGAAACTAATTCCAATGACCAACATTGGATTAAATGGTAAAAATATATTCTAATTAAAATTTAAAACCAACTAAAAATGTATCCTAACCATATAGATAAATTATATTAAAAGGTAGTTTTGAATTAAAATACATTATTTTTCATTGTTCATCAATAAATGAATTTTATTAGAAAAATATGAAATTTTTCCGAAAGTAAAATATGATGTCCCAATTCTAAAGAAAAATTTTCTTTTGTCAAATGGAATATATAAAACTGACAAAAAAGAGATTTAATGAGGGTTCTCCATTAAAAGGTAGTAAATCAACCATTTAGTAAATATTAGAGTATTCATGCTTAAAATCGAATTCTTTTCTTATTTTAAGCTACTAAATTTTATTGGATAAATTTAAAAACATTTAAAAAACAAGTATAATCATATTTTAGTTATTTGTGTTCATTCCCACTAATACAAGGTCTAGGAGATAACTACCATTGAAATTAATAAAATTATATTATCAGTGCGCAACGTACGTGTTCAAAGAAACCCATTGTTGTGTATCGGGTACACCATTGAACATAACATCCTTTTTAAAGTAGAATTAATATTTAATTCACAAATATTAATAAATATAAAAAATGTCATGTTCTTTATTTACCTGGGATGTTACATCCTTTTCCCCTTTTGGGAATTGCATCCTCGCAATTTTAAAACTGGGCTTGGAAACATCATTAAAAGTCCCACATCGAAAAAGAGTCAGTAAAACTATCAGTTTAAAAAAAATAAAGATAATTACAAAGTTCACACAAGATAACACATAATAGTATTCCATGTAGGAAAACATGGATATAGAAGAGAAAACAAACCATCATGTTAGGATTAAGAGTGATAGAAATCATGATTAAGAGAAAGTTAACCAACAAAAAATCACACACTTGTGATGTGTTAAGCAGTCTTTGATTACCCAGTAGGAAACATAAACTGAAAACATTTTTTTGTTTTTAGTTCTTTGTCATAATTTGAGGATTTAATTTACTACATAGAATATGAACATAAGAAAATATACTTACCATCAAGTAGGGTTTTAGACTTTAATATGTTTTTACCAAAAACTAATCTTTTCTCCAAACAACGATCATTCAAAAATACATAATCACATCAAAAGCACATGAATCAACTTCTAGAGAATCACATAATCCACAAAAAGCTATATATTTCCACTTTCTTTAGAAATTAACCAAAATAGAAAATGGTTAGTTCGAGATCATATAATCCCCAAAAAAATAATCCTTTATAAAATGAAATACTACTATTAATCTCCAAAATTCAACAAAAAAGTACCCAAAGTTTAAGAATGACCATTCAAAACACAATTTTCCTTAAAATTCATCAAAATAAACCAAACTAAGATTGTAACCCAAAACTCAAAAGGATTTAGTCACACAGTCTTCCAATGTAAATCTTAACATTTGTCTCCAAATAATTAAAATTGACTACTCTTAAAGTCTCATACATAAGTGTAATCAACCAAACCACATATTCTCTGTGATAGGTTAATCATTTCCATAAAAAACCCAAATAAACATATGTATATAATATAAACATAGATTCCCACATAATAATATTCCACCATTACTCATCAAAAGAATAATAAATTATTACTTGAATAACATTTTCATATATCAAACTTTAGGGTTACACATACTATAAAAAGTATTCTAATATAATCCCATCATCCAATGAGACTTAATACTTTTAAGTATTTCATCATCCTAAAATCTACCATAACTCTTGAATCACTTATATGTTGACTTCTTACTCATTCATCATTCTGGATGATCCATTAACTATTCATTACCAACTTATTCTAAAATACTTCTTTCCTACAAACAGAATCATGAATCATATCCTATGATTCAATAATGTCAAAACATATGTTAAGAAATAATCCATTCCGTTCACTGGTCATTTTCAGCTTCTTCATCCTCAATTAAAATGGAATTAGGTATTGGTAAACTTATATTTGTACAATCCTGGTGATCCAATTCTTGAAAAATCCTCGTAGGACATCTGTTTGTATAATGACCATGCACAACAGATTAAAAACATTCCATTGATCCCTCATAAAGAACTTATTTCCCTTTCCTAGAGTCAACCAGATGCTTCCTTTTTCCATGGTAGGTTATTGATTTATGACCTTCATTCCCACATCTACAACATCTTCCCATCCATTTGAAGCATTTTCCTAGGTGTTTCTTTCCACATCCTTGAAACATAGGTTTCTGAACAGACATACCTTTATGATTATTACATGAACTTATACAGGGATTTGTTTCTCTCATATACGATGCCTCATAAAAATTACCAAGGTTCGGGTTGTGAATCATGACTCCAGATAGTTGGTTGAGAATAACCACGAGAGTTCTCTTTGCATCTCTCATTTCATTCAGTTTCTCTTTCAGAAAATCGTTAAAGTTTACTTCACATCCACGGTTGCTTTGGTGCCTACAAGATCCATCCATTTACTAAAACCAAAAGGGTCAGTGTTAGTATGTCAGTAAAATCATCATGTAATATATTATGAGGAGGGTAAATACTTATTCATGTTACCTTAAACTCATTCAAAATAACTATGAACCATTCTAATATACTAACCATTATGGTAATTTCACTCATGCTTAGATAACACCCTAACCTCTAATGTTATCAAAACCAACCATTGATACCAACTATAAGGACCCAGCCTTAAACCTTAAATAATCATTATTTAAATGAAAAATTTACAATGATGATCTTTTCAGGTTTAGAGTTTTAGAGAATTAGTCATAAAAATTACATTACATCTCAAAAATTTCAATGTAGACACTTCTACTCAGTTTTTTTTCATAAAATAAAAACTCTTGAATAAATGAGACATGTCTAGGTCCATGTTTTAAACAACATGAATTTTCTTTGATCCCATCCTCGACCCTCTTCCACTTTTTGTCCTGTGAAAAAAAATTCAAAAACATGGAATGTGCATAAAAATCTCAGTAAGGGATACAAAAAGAAGGAAAACCATTATATTTTCAAAACAACAAGTAATCCATGAATACATTATCATAAGTAATACTTTTCCCCTTTATGAAGTAGTAAATAATATTCACTAAATAAAAGATCATTGCTTACCCTTTTTGTACCAAAAGATTACCATAAAACCATATAAAGAACACATAACATATAATAGTAACTTGGGACATAAACATTCTTAAGTGGAATAAACATACAGTCGACTTCCACAAATATCACTAAATAGAGTATCCATACGGCCGACTTCCATACCCATTGCATTGGAGGTTATAAGGTAACCACCCATCCTGGTTTATTACGGCACAACCCGTCATGTGGTTTATCATGTAACCACCCATAAAATGTCCAAGTAACATTATAAAACATAAATTATTGAAAATATAAACATTTAACTAGTAACATTTCATTTTCAATCACAAGAAGTAAGTTCATGATATTGAAATAATCAATCCATTTTCATAAACCATTTAAAAAGAGATTTTTGAATCAATGTGTCCCATAACACATTGAATCTTTTAATGGAATTATAATTTTAAAACATTAATGTCCATATAAATAAATACTCAAAACTATTTTTACAACATGGACATTAAAGATGAAGATTTAGAATAATAAATCATTAAAAAATTTAAAATGATATTTTTGTTAAACAGTTTTTAACAAAATGAGAGACTCTTGAATACAAATAATTGAGGAATAACAATTAATAAGAACTTTATATTATCATGAGAATAAAGGGATTCATGATATAATATTACAAAGGACAGTATATACACCATATCAGAGTGAATTGGTGCATAACAACAATGAAGTCTCAATGGGAATGTAAATTGAGATGAAATCCCTTATAAAGACTATATCCTTAAATTAAGGATAAATAAATCAAATAATTATGTGTAAAAAATATCAATACACCAAATATAAGTGGATATTAAGTGTAGAAAAATATAAGGACATTCACACATATTCCTAGGATGACATATTCAGGATGTAAAAGTTTAACCCAATGAATTGAAACTGGGTTAAGAAGTTCCCTTCCAAAAATTTGAAAGCCTAACAGCGTCACTTTAAAATTAATAAATTTATTTGATGAGATAAAAATGGTATCTCATCACATGGACATAAAATTTACATCAATAAGGATATATAATAACATATCCAAACATAAGAAGATGTAAATATAAAGACATAACAAAAATAAGTCTTTTAAAAAGAGGAGGCTGAAAGGTTCCCTTACCGATTTGGTAACTTACAAAACATACGCCGCATGAAAGAAAGACCATAAAATGTAGATGTAAATACCCATAAATTAATATATATTACACAAATATTAGAATCATTAGAATTACATAGACCACTAAAAGTAAATAGTGACAAATATAGTATGAATCTCATGGGAATAAAAAGTGAGATAAAAATCCCTTACCTCGTTGTAATCAATCGAGTCGTATGACCAAAAGATAATAAACACAAAAAGAATAACATAATACCATAAATATAAATGTAATCAGGATAATATAAATAAATTTGAGTATAAATTACACCACATGCAATAAATAAGCGGCGAAAAATGGAAATCTCATGGAATTAAAAGTGAGATAAGAAATCCCCTTACCTCATGTCCTATATGACTTGTATGTTCCGTCTTCTTCCTGAATAATAAATTTAATTTAATATATAATTAATTATGAAAAATTTTAAAGTTTATTATTCATTATATATCACTTATTATCTTTCTATAACAACTAGTTAATTATTTGAGTTCATATAGGATATTTTATCGATGTTCGGAACTTGATTAAAAAATGAACTTGTTATAATTACAATTTTTCCATGTGGTAAAATGTCCATTATCTCCTGAATGATATAAATGTTTTATATATCATATATATTATATATATACAGTTTATATTTATTTATAATATTCCATATCATTTGGAGTTAAGAAATGAAACACACCGTTCATGGGGACAGTAAGTCATACGTACGCATGAACGCTACTTTCATTTCTATTTTATATTTAATGGAATGAAAAATTAATGATACGTTGGTATATTATAATTCCAGTATAATATCATATGATATTTTTTGTTACATAATTTCATTATATTAATCCTTTATATGTTCCATTTATGTAATGACCTAATTATATCACCTTGAGGGGGCGGTAGTCCGCACTTCCTCAAATGAAATTATCGCGTTTAACAATAATTAAAACCACAAAGGTATGCTATAAATGGATAATATATAAGAATAAAGAAAACATAAACATAACATACATCAAATATAAATATAGTTCCATCTTAATGGCCACCATGTTAGGCGGTGGGAGATAATCGAAGAATCGTCGTTTCGTGAGGCGTTAGTTTGCTATCCACAGAAACAGTATGTTCTTCTCCCATTAGATGGAGGTGTGTGTATGTGTAGTTTGAATCCATATTATAAAAACATCCTAGTATATTGAGGATACTGGTTTTGTTATAAAATAAAGTAATGAAAAGAGTTTAGGGGGTTGGAGAAGTAAAATAAAACCAAATAAAACAAAATAATTTAAGAGAAATTGTTACCTTTAATTTGGGTAACATCCTTTGGTTAGAACGAAATGGACTTCTAGAAGTCCCTTCTGCCTAAGGTAAGGCTTCTAAGAGAAAGAGGGGGATATTGAGATATTATTTGGGCATGGTTTGGATGGGTCAAGGGGCTTGAGAGGTGTGAGGAATTAGTTAGAAATGGTCTCCTTTTATAAGGGGGAGGGGGATTCTTTAGGAAAGTATGAAAATATTATTTTATTTTATTATGATATTCGGTTTATAAAGGTCAAAAAATCAATAAAGTAAAATATAAGATGACTCATAGTTGAAATAATGTCATCCAATAGAAATTGGACAGGTTTTGGATAATATTTTAGTCATTATAATCTTATTTATTTAAATCATTTATTAAGGAGGTAAATACTGCATCATTTTTGTGTCATATATAATTTAATTTATTTGATGATAAAAATTATATTAAAAATACCATGATGTAGTAAATAAATTTATCTTTACAAATAATAATTATAGACAAAAATTTTACTTATATAACACCATAAAAATATTAATTTACTAAAACAGTTTTGTTTATGTAATTATTTCCCTTTAACTTAATTAAAATAAATTGTCATTATAATTCATAAATGGTTCCATGGGGTCCCCAAGTCAACCCAAGGATTCCCATGGTCAGCCATTACCTATCCAATAATTTTAGGACAAATGTTAAGTTAATTTTTTATTATTATTATATTCTTTTTACCTTGAATTCCCCTATTTACCTTTAACCGCGGTAAATAAATGTCAAAAGTTACTATTCACCAAAAAAATATTTTCATCTTATTGAACCAAATTTTATTAACTAATAACAAACATGTATATCTAATTTTCAAAATTCAATTCACATAAGTTGTAATATTTCATTTTAATGAAAAAGTTAGTTTTTAACTACTACTTAGTGGTTTCACTATTCATCAAAAAAAATGATGTTTTTCAGAAAAATACCGAAAATTCAGCCTAAGCTATATTTTATATTCCAAATTAAAAAATTATGTCTATTTTAGAAAAATTCAGAACATAGAAGTTGCATTAATTAATTTAAAATTAATTCCCATTGTCAAAACAAATAGCGTGTTTTTGAGAAACAATAACTGTCAAAAGATCGACACTTGTTTATGACCAATATCAACGTGAAATTAATTCCAATGAACAACATTGGATTAAATGGTAAAAATATTTTATAAATACACTTTAAAACCAATTAAAAATATAATCTCACCAGATAAATAAATTAGATTAAAAGGCAGTTTTGAAATAAAATACAGTATTTTTCACTATTCATCAAAATATGAATATTATTAGAAAAATACCAAAATCTTACCCAAAGTAAAATTTTATGTCCCAATTATAAAGAAGAATTTTATTTTGTCAAATGGAATATATAAAAGTGACAAAAACTATATTTAATGAGGGTTCTCCATCAAAAGGCAGTAAATCGACATTTTATTGAACATTAGAGTATTCATACTTAAAATCAGATTATTTTCTTATTTTAAGCCTCTAAATTTTATGGAATAAATGTAATAACATTTTACAAAAATTTATAATCACATTTTAGTTAGTTAGGTTCATTCCCACCAATACAAGGTCTAGGTGTTAACTACCATTTAAATTAATAATATTATATTATTAGTGCGCGACTTAAGTTTTCAAAGAATCCCATTGTTGTGTATCGGGTAAGCCATTGAACATAGCATCCCCTTTAAAGTAGAATTAATATTTAATTCAAAAATATAAATATATATGAATAATTTCATTTTCTTAATTTACCTAGGATGTTACAATTATAATATCTCTAATGAAAAAAACTAAAGTTACAAAACATGTAAAAATATAGGGTAACACAATAATCTTGAACTTAAATGTATCATACTCTAAAAATAATGAGAAATATATTAGATATATTATTATTAGGATAAAAATAATAAGTAATGGAATATACATGGCATGAGAACAATGAGAAGAATAAAAATTATTTTATCTATTAGAAAGGAGTGTATATATATTGGGTAATATAATTTTTTTGTAAGGGTAAATGTTATAATAGGAATCTGACCATTATGAATTAGAACATAAGAATAGTAACTCCCTTGTCGATTAATTCCTCGCAAGAGGATCATAATAAGATGGTTGAGTGACTTTTACTTTTGAAAACTAATAGGGGAAATTGAGTGGATCAGAAAGAAAGACTGTATTAATGTAAGAGGTTTCAATGAAGGGAAATTTAAAGGGGACGAGTACATTGAATCATGGGACATAATGACTTATTGGTTTGAAGAACTTATCCCAGATGATCTGCCTAAAGATGTAAATAGTCTCCATTGGAAATTATTTATGGATAATGTGTAACATATGCATAAATTATATTTTAATGGATCGAACATATCATATGGTATTTGATGCTTTATTTTCTGTATATTCATGGGTTCTCACTTTTCCCTAAAAAGTGTTTTCATAATAAAAATGTGAATTTTCAGTAAGAATAGTAACTCCCTTATATGACTACTGTAATTGTAATGTAACTATTATACATAAAAGTGTTTAAAAATACATAAAATAATTCAGTGATAATATAATTAATAATTATTAACAGTATATACTAATCAAGGAATAATAATATAATCAAACACCTGTGTATTATAAAAAAATAAGTTTTATTAAAAATATGTTTTTGAAATTTTTGGGCCAAATGCATGATTTTTAAATATACTTTGTGATTTATTTAATAATTAAATAAATTATCTATATAAAATTATTTTATTATTATGGAATTCAAATTTAGAAATAGTACATAAAAATTAACCAATAATGATATTTTCAAAATTTTCCAAGGCAGTCAAATTTTGGGGTAAATGGTAATATATAGTGTTTATATACAATAATAATTATAAAATTATTATTATATAAAAATTAGGTAATAAATTAAATAATGTCTTAGTAAACCGAAAATATGTTTATTAATTAAAATAAATTAATTTAAAATATTTAAATTTTCATTAGAAACATATAAAATGTTTGCAAAGCCTAATATATATTTTTGTGATTTTAAAGACAATTTTAAAGGAAAAATATATTTTCTAGGACCATAATAATATAATATAAGGGATCAAACTTCTAAAAAATATCTATTAAATTTCAAATACCATGGTTTATAATCATGGTAAATCCAATTATTTTTAATTCTTACAAAACCTAATGACCAAGGCCTATGTTTAGTAATTAAAAAGTCATCTTCCATAATTTTATATATATACCCACTCATCCTCAAATTTCTCCCTATTCAGAAACTACTCCACATTGTTTTTCACTCAATTTCAATCTCATGAAGCATTAGGAACAATCTTTGGAAGATAACTATTTAAAAATTTATCTCTATTTTCTCTTGGAATCCAATATTAAATTTTTTTCTCAAGATTAATAGTTAGGTAAGGTTTCTAAAACATTTATCTATATTTATCTATAAATATCCTAGACACTTAAGTATCTAAGGAGATAATTTTCAAACATTGATAAGGTACATGGTAAGGTAAAGGTATTCATACCATTTTCTTAATTTCTCTATTGAATGTCCTTTTAATTACTTCACATTTCAATACGAAATAATTTTATGAATCCTTAATAAAAATTTATCATTATGTTATGAATAATAAATTTCCCTTACCATAAATTACACCACCCTCATTATCTATTATAATATTTGTTTATTCAAAATATCTATCCTCCTAGAGGGGATATTTCTATCATTGCTTTGGTCACCGACCATTGTATCCGTTAAATAATTCCTTTGAATACCCCTATATTATCCTTGTATACCACATTTAACTCCATCATTAAGGATACATTAATTTTCAATGTGAAGGTCTTATAACTCTTATTAGATTGATGTATATTCACCTAAAAATCAATGTAATTCAATTGACTTGGGAAACAATTAAAATTTTTATACCCATTAATTATTTGTAGAAATTTGTTGATTACTAATAAACGTTTTTTAGTGGTTCCTTTTAGAACATTATTAAATTTATTGTTTACCAAACTATTTCATATGATTGATATATTTTACTTATTATGGGAATAATAGGGCATGAAATTATATAACCTCTTGATGCATTTTCCGTTCAGATGAGACAAACTAGTTTTTGGTATTTAGTGTTTTTATACCCTATTATACATGATTTATTGAAACAAGAAATGACCATATGTGTATTATGAGTTATTTGAGACCTTGAAATTATGATTAAAAATATGACATTACATATTTAATCACTATGAACTCATTTATTATTAATTTTTATTCCTTTTAACATATATTCCAAAGACATGATTTTATCATTTAAAATCCATTTTATTGGTCGTAAGAGACATATTTTTTATAATAATATTTTAATTTAAATAAATTTTATTTCAGTAATATATTACCTTACATGCAACACCATGTTTAAACAAAGTGTGTTATACTATTAAAATATTATTATTTTATATATTAGTTATCAGATTTTCATTGGATTATCAGGTATGAATAAGAGAAACTATATTAAGAAAATTAATTGTTTACACATGTATAAAATTAATTAATTGTTTATAAATTGGTTACAAATCAAAATAAAATCATTTTAAGGTAAGATGGTTGTTTTTATAAAAATCAATTTTTATTTACACGATGTGTTTTAATTATAATAAATTAATTAAATATCTATTGGTGAATTATTTTAATTATATATGTGTATAATATATTCATTAAAATATTTTAATATAACATTAATGGTTGTTACACTACATAGAATAAGAATAAATTCAGTTTTATGCTTAAAATTGTATTTTTCTAAGAACGATTTTCATTGCATTTTGGTCACGTATTTTAACATTAATTTCAACCACATATATAAATTTAAACTAATCAAATAGATTCCATATTTTTAAAAAGAACAATTAATATTATATAATAAGTTCATCTTAATTTTTTAATTGTGAATAGTAACCAAGGTAAAAATTTATTACTTTTATAAAGCTTAAAAGGGGGTCAATGAGCGGTTAAAATAAATAGATTAGGTTTAAAATGATAAAAAACACATCTAAATACTATTTGATGAATTAATTCAGATAACATATTATCCTATCTTGGGAATATATCCAATTTTGATCCACTTTCCCATGAGTGTGACTATATTATATTTTATTTCTCTTAATAATTACTAGTCTTCCACTCCGCTCATTTATAAAAGGGAACCTCCTATCATCAATTATTCACACAACTTGAGATATTTATCATGAAAAAAATATTCAAAAATACTCTCTAAAAAATACATATATATGAAATTTAGGTTACAGTCATCCCAAAAGACCCATCAAATAACCCTTAAAGTTATTTTCAATGGTGGATACCTAAAAAAAGGAATATGTTCATACAATTTTTTACAAGTTTCTTTCTTATTAAACCTCCTATAAATTTTCAATAATCATATTATCATGATGAAATAATTATATGTTTTTATTAATGGTATAATTATTTTCTATCTCCTTCTCATCTGATGGAAAATGATAATGTCACTTGTGAGTACATGTGGACTACCAAATCCACGAAACATTGTGATTCATTTTTAATTTACACTTTATATTTATGTTCATAAGGGTATAATTAAGGAACATATATATTATAAATATTATATAATTATATTTATATAATGGTGAATTTCTGAATAATTGTCTTGGATCCATCCATAAAAAGTGAAAAGATCACATGTGTGTACGTGTAGACTACCACCTCTACAAAGTGATGTAATTCTTTTTTAATCACCATTTTATATGAATAGTTATAAAATTTAATATAATGGGTAAATATTATACTTATTTATTCTTTAATATTATATAGATGATGAATCCATGACCAAGGTGCAAATACTAGAACCCTCAAACCAAAACATGAAGGGAAACATACTAGTTTTCTCCTAAATGTTCATTTTAGTAAAGAAATTATCAATCAAGGAAAATTAGAAATTATAAATGAATGATAAATAGTTATTTGTATTTGAATATGATTCTATAATATATTTATAATAAAACTATATTTATTATATTGTAGTTTTGAATGCGTATAAAGCAATATGGTACATGAGGTAAGTGTTTATGTTATAATCTCATTTATTTTAAGGGTTGTCTATGATAAATTTATATTGTGGGAAAAAATATATATCATATACTTTATAAACAATATATTTTCTTCATAAGTGAATTTTCATGGAATATTCATGCTATGATAAAATTTTCCCCTTTTTGGTATTTAGAATGATCGAGAAAATATTTATATGAAAAATCATCCTCATGTCCACTATGATTGACAAACTTTTTCTTTAAAAAATATGTTATTAAAAGGTTTTAAAGAATGTTATTTTATATAATCCAATGATTTTTTAAGTAAATTTTCCATCATATTTGAATTTAGTTTGAGAATTTTAAAAATATTATTTTATAATGATTTTAAAATTGGTTATTTATGAATTTTTACAAAAAGTGTGATATAAATCCTTATTTTAACATGTACCAAAAAACATATTTTCTCTCACAAATAACTATTATTTGATTAGATGCATCATTTAAAAGTTTCCATGGATATTTTCAAAGAAAGTATTTTGTCACCATTTATGGATTTTTTTAAAATATATATAAAGAAAACATTATTTTCTCTATTTTAAATGAAATGTTCAGATGATATTATAAAGGAATTTTTTACCAATATCAATATCCTTTAAGGAATATTTTTCTTCACTTGATATATGATATTATAATAACCCCCCCCCCCTCGCCCCAATTTAATAATTTGGATATCTTAGAATTACGAGGATTTAAGGATAAATCTATAATGTGTGTTTTTTCCCATGGTTTAATTAAGTTATGATGAAATCATTATGAAACTTGTTTTTTTGCAAGATTAGTACTATGATGAAGTGATATAATGTTGATGAAACCATTATAAATTACATATGTCCTGATATAATGAATTAATGAATGTTTTATAATCTTGTGCCACATATATGTATGGTTTTCATTGTGTGTTGGCTAGACCCAGAATTACATATCCCTC
This sequence comes from Viscum album, assembly GCA_963277665.1. Taxonomy (NCBI): domain Eukaryota; kingdom Viridiplantae; phylum Streptophyta; class Magnoliopsida; order Santalales; family Viscaceae; genus Viscum; species Viscum album. The sequence continues at coordinate 559,791,295 of OY728127.1, read as the reverse complement.
CAATGCATTAGGTAATGACTAAATATCATTACATTATATTGGATGGATTGAAAAGTGAACCCAATTCAGTAAGGGACTTTTTCTAATATGATAGTCTTGGGAGTGATCCTTTACCTAGGAAATAATGGAATGGGGAGTGAACCCATTTCACTATGACAGTCTATTCATTAGGAATTTAATAATGAAATGATTTTATATATTTATGTGTATGCCACAAACCAATGATTTATTTTTATGATATTTTCTCCTAGATTACGATTGATTATTTATGATTATTCAATCTTACGAATTTTGTATTTTTTTATGAAAAATCCATGTGCCATGATTTTTGATTAAATATATTTGAATGATTGGGTATGACTTTCTTATGTTATGATCATGTTCAAATATCTTTATGTTTATTATCACTTATGATTAGTGACGGATATATCAAATTTTTACAATTCCTTGGAATCTGAGGTATCCCATTACTATAATTTCATTTTCCCAGATTATGAAGAAATGTTTTAGGAAGGTTATGTCTAAGAAGTGTACAATATGAGAAGAAATTTTTGTGATATACTGAAGATAATTAATTACATAATATGTATATGTATCTAGTCCTTAAAGACACTAAACAATTTCAGTTCGGGGTTTTATATTTTTATGATATGTATTGAATATTAATCTAAAATTATGTAAAATTTATATATGAAATTCTTGGGTCAGCACGGTTGGTAAGAATGGTTTATTTTTTTATTTTATGTCTGGTTAAAGTTCATGAAACTCCTAGAGATATATCTATTTATACGATAACATCCTATGTTTTGGTAATGAAATGTTAATGGTTTTTCTATAAAATAAATCCCTATCTAGATACTCGAAAGTGGATGTGTCTATAGAGCAGATTCACTAAGGGGTACAAAACATTAATGTAGAAGATTGGATATTAACTCGATCATCACCATTGAATGATTAGTTTTACTTAGATTTAAAACCTACCTAGTTACTCCAAGTGGTTATTCTTGGGTTAATTAAAATTTTGTTTATGAAATATTGTGATGGATGAGAGGATATAACCTATGAAAATCAATGATAATTCTTAGTTATTTGAGATGAACATAATGTGTCATGGGTTTAAGGAAGGTGTCTTAATTGTGGAAATCATGAGTTTGGATTATATAATAATATAATTATATACAATGATTACTTATTTTTGATACAGGAACTATGTTTTTTTGAGTTTTATTCGATTTATGGAATAAGAAGGAATCATCCTAAGAATGAATTTGATGGAAAAATAAATGAAAAACAAAATAAAAAGAGAGTTTAGATACAGAATATTATTGTTATGCTCACACAACTCTCCTAATCCATTAATTAGGATGAGCTTATAAATGATAAAAATAGGGACCAATACATCATTATAGGGACCAATACATCATTGAGACTTTTATGAGGAAAAATACACCCTATTTCAGTGGGTCCTCTAAACCATTAGTGGATGAAGAATAGATCATTACCACTAAAAATATTTTCTTTGATCCCTAGTTTTCAAAACTTGAAAATTTTGTCACAGAGGTATTTTTTTGAAGTAGAATAAAATAAATGGTATAATAATATGAAGAATATAATCCATGAAGAGGAGATTGACTCCATGGAATGATAAGAGTTTAATAAAGAATTATTCAGTAACTATATTACTCAAACTATATACACTAACATGGAGAGGTAATTCATGGAATATAAGAGGAAGGATGATGAATCCATCGGTACCTAGGATGCAAATTTCACAAGACTTGCTTCAAGTCTAAACATTGACCTTAAAAGAATCATTGATAAATTATTTTGTTCCTTCAGACAAAGTATCTGAAATTAATTTTCTATAATTTAATTATATAGTTATGATTAACTCTTTTTAAGTTACCTCAAGTTATAAATAGAGATTTTAGATTCTCATTATTTTCATAATTTTGGGGATATATATAGAAAGATGGAATTTCAAGGAAATTTAAATAATTAAACACACGGAATAAAGAAAATAAATTTTATATTATATAAGAAGTGTGGAATGAGGAATGGGGAAACATACCTATAGGTTCTGATAAATGTTCAAAGTGTGTAAAAAATCCATCAATCAAAAGAATTTTCTATGTGATGTAAAGAGGCTGTCCAAAGAAAAGAATAATGAGAAATCCCAACTGAATGTTCCAAAAACACTCCAATGCCATAATTTCATGGAATATGAAGATTATTAAAATCAATCCATGAATGTAAGGGTTAATTATGAAAATAAAAGGAAAAAATACCTTCATCTAAGAGACAAAGGAAAAGATAATGTGATCACAATTTCAGAAATGGGTCATGAGAATGAAGTGGTAAAAGGTACACTTACCATCCACTCTAGAATAAAAAATTTATTATCATATTCTACCTAAAAAAATATTTTATAACTAAATAATTTTCTAGGAGTATAAAATCACCACCTCAATGATTAAATTTTGAGTTATAAGTAAAAAATTTTAATGGTACAATGATCACATCTCAATTTTATAGCTCATCTCCGATTGAATTTTGTGATAATTTTATTCTTAACAATATTCTGATTCTCCCGCTAGTTGAATTTGATGTTATTTTAGGAATGAGGTGGATTTATTTATATATAAACCATATAAATTTCTATATAAGGAAAATCATTTTTTTATTTAGAATAAATCTATGATCATTTATCATTGTGAGCACAAATTAGACAATCCAACACAAATTACTTCTATTTTATGACACTAAAGTTCTCTTTATGAGGGATAATTATCTCAAATGGTTAGGTAGAAACTAAAAAAATTAAAATATTCCTATTTTTAAGAAATATGTTAATTTATTTAATATATTCTTGTTATTTCTTCCTCCAAATCATGAAGTTGAGTTTTCAATGAACTCACACCTAATGCTAAACCTATTTCAAAGACATCATATAGATTAAAATCGATTGAATTGGTGGAATTGAAGATGTAATTATAGGTAATATTGATAAGGGATTCATACACCCCAGGGAATCTCCATTGGATGATTTTATTATTTTTGGTTAAGAGTAAATATGGGTCAATTCATATTTGTATTTATTTTCAAGAATATATCAATATCGCTATAAATAAAAAGTATCCTCTACCACATATTGATTTTTTTAATCTATGGTGTAGATATCATAACTTTTTCATGGTTGGATTTTTTTGGATATCATTAATTGAGGTTCAATAAGGAGGATACACCTAAGACAAATCTCTAAATGAGGTGTGGTCATTATGAATTTTTAGTGATTCCATTTGGACATGCCAATTCCACCTCTATATTAATGAATCTATTGAATAGAGTCAATATAGACTACCTTGATTAGTTTTTAGTAGTATTTGTACATAATGTTATTATATATTGAAATAGTAAGGAAGAGTGAAAATATCATATAAATATTATGTTAAATTCCATGATGAAGGAGACGCTATATTCCAAATTTAAAAATCTTGAATTTTTGTTATAGAATGTTTACTTAATGTGAGAATTATGGTTATAGAAAGTTTCATTCTTGGGGTATAGAATCTCAATCAAGGTAACATCGATGGATCCTTAAAAGATAAAATTAACTAATCTATGGACCAAACCAACCCTGGTGACTGAGATCCACAGTTTTCATAGTTTGGAATGATATTATCGATGATTTTTGAGAGATTTATCATGGCTATATAATCAAATAAAAAGTTTATATATAAGGGAACCATGTTACTTTTGACATATGATTGTGTGTGAAATTTCAAGGAGAGAAAATGATGGTTGTAATCACACCTATCCTTACACTACCCTAAAATGGATAAAGTTTTGTGATCTACAGTTATGTATTGAATAAGGTACTGGGATGTTTACTCATTTAAAATGGAATGGTGATTGTGCATACCTCATGACCATTGAAAATTCATGATAGCAATTACATTAATCATGAGTTTGAGCCGGCAATGGTAATTTTTTCATTAGAAATTTAGAAACATTATATTTATGGTTAATGGTGTGGTATATGAACCAATCTTCAAAAATTTATATATATATTAACACAAAGGGTTGAATATTTCCTAAAGGACATGGTTGAAATTTATTAAAGATTATGATTCAATCAATATAATACAACCCATGAACGGAAAAAAGGGTGGTTGTTGCTCTGAGTCCAAAGGACCATTCTAGTTTGTCCACAATGAGGATTGAAATACATCTAATATTTATCAATATTTAGAATATGAATATTAAAATAAGGATAAATGGGAACTAATCATATATTTCTTAGATTAATGTTCCACCATATGTCCTCATGAAGATTAAAGTGATGTAGAAAAAAATATGATAAACTATAGAAGAAGAAGATGAACGTTCCTATGTTCAACCATGATTGTGATATAATGACAAGTGTTAATAAAAGGTTATGTGTCCCATCAGTACCAAAATTAAATAGGAAGCTATTAGATGATGCACAAAGATCATTATTCTCTATCTGTCATGGATTTATGATGATGTATAGATATTTTATAGTGTATATTAGGTGGGATAACATGAAGAGGGATATTGATGAGTATGTTCCTTGATTCCTAGAATTTTAGAAAGTTATGTCTAACAGATATATGTCTAAGGGTATGTTACAACCATTACCCATACCATAATGGAAATTTCAAACCATTACCGCGTATTTCATAATTGGACTCCCCATTACATATACAGGCCATAATATTATTTGGTTTGTTGTCAATAACTTTATGAAGTCATCACATTTCATTGAAATAAGAGAATATTTTTCTCTTGTTCAAAATTTTAATATATACATTAATAATTTTTAATGATTCATTGATAACCACATTCTATTATGTAGTATTGGGATATGAGGTTTACCTTAAAGTTATGGATATTTCTTTAGTATTCTTTGAATGCAAAGTTGAAATTTTTCACTCTATCTTATGATTAGAAAAATGGTCAGTATGGGAGGAAAATTAAAAAATTATAAGATATGTATTGTGTATGTACTATGGATTTAAATTTTGTTTTTTATCAACACCATTATATGTCCATCTTTTCATACCATAATAACTTGCTTTGAATATTTCATATGGATTATTGTGAATCCTTATATGGTATGAATTTAAAAAATAAAATGTGTTGGGATAACGTTAGGGAAAGAAATCTGTTGAGAAATGAGTTAAATAAGGAAATTTAATATAATTATAAATCCATTTAGAAACACCTCAGGGAATCATAGACTCTATAGAAACGTTTCGTAAAAAACATCTATGGGGTCTAGAGTTTTATTTTACTCACAAGGTATTACTTTTGACATGTCCTTGGAAGAAGGTTATGAAATTTGTAAATAAGGTAAATCTAAACCATAGAAATATTAGTTCCTTAAAAAGTATTTATCATATAAATATTTTCTCTTATCACTTGGCTCTTTCACCACATCTCTCTAAAGTTCACGATGTGTTCTATGCATTTCTCCTAAAGAAGTACCTATCATATCCTTTACATGAACTTAAATAATAGGGCATAAAAATGGAGCATGATATATCTTTTGTGGAATAAAAAATTTGTTTTCTAAATAATATAGAGAAAGTGTAACAAAGGAAAACCACTCACACAATCAAGGTTTTGTGGTGAAACCTTAAATTTGGGGAAGCATTGTGGGAACTTGAGGAGGTAATGACGGAAATGTATCCTTAGTTTTTTAGTCAAAGTGTAGTAATTTTTAGGGAGGAATTATTATAATGAGAATATAATGTAATACCCTATGATTTTTAGATATATTTATCTTTAAATAATTTTTATTTGTTTATATTTTTTTTACATGAAATACTTTGTTTAAACAATCCACAATATGCTATTACTATTTTTTTAATGTTATAGTAATCACCATGTTATTAGAATGTATAATATGAATAAGATTTAATAAAATATGAAATTGTTTTTTTTTAAATGTATAAAATTATTTTATTTTTTAGAAATTAAAATAATTCCATTTTAAGGTAAAAGAGATGTTCTTCTAAAAAACTATTTTTATGCATGCAACGTGTTTTTATCATAATTAATTAAATAATTATACATTTATGATAAATATTTATGAAATTTTTATATAATATATTCAATAAAATATTTTGACACTAATATTATATTCCTAATATATAATGGAATAATAATAAATCTACTTTTATGCTAAAATTCTTTTCTCTAAAATCGTTTTTTTGTCGCGTTTTGCGCCCTTATTTTAAAATGAATTTTTACCAATTATAGAAATTAAATATTTAAAAATGGATTAAATATTTTTAGTAATATTAATTTATATTAATAAATACATTTAACATCATTTTTTTCATTATAAATTGTAATTGAGGTAAAAACGCCGTACTACTGTAAAGGTTAAATGGGGTTAATGAGGGGTTAACTAAATAGGTAAGGGTTAAAATGAACTATATTTCAATATATAACCTATTGGATGAATTTTTTGGGATATTATTTCATCCATTGTTTTAAATTTATCCTATTTGGATCCAATATTCCATGATATTTACTTTAATATATTTTTATATTCTTAATAATTACATGTGTGCTACTCCCCTCACTTATAAATGGTAGCCTTCTATCATTTTTGATATAAAACAAATAATCACTTTATGTTTAAAAATATATTCCCAAATACTCTCCAAAAATAATTATCCCTAACCTTGAGGTTTAGTTGATTCCAAAATACAAATCCAAGAACCAAAAGGTTCTTTTCAATAGAGGATACCTGAAGAAGAGGAATATGTTCTTACCAGTATTTATCACATCTATATCCCCTTAAACATAAAATAAATATTTTATAACCATATTAACAATATTAAATTATATATATATATATTGTACTTATATGATTTTATGTTAATTTTATAGTCATTTTCTATCCCCTTGTTATCCATTAGAAAATGATAGCGTCGCTCTTGCATTCATGTGGACAATCACCTCCATAAGGTGATGTGATTCATTTTTTATTTACTATTTAATGGTGGAAAATGAGGATCTATTTTGTGAATATATATGATATATATGATATAATTATTATTCTATAGGTTTTAAATGTTATATTTTTTTCCCATCTATTGAAGATTGAGAATATCACTCATGTGTGAGTGTGGACTACCACCTCCCCAAAGTGATGTAATTAATTTTTCAAAACAAATTCATATTAATAGTAATAAAATTTTATATAAAAAATAAATATGATACTTATTTGAGTATTAATATTCTGTAGATTATGATAACATGACCAAGGTGAATGTTTCAAAACTATCGAACCAAAATATGCGTGGAAACCGAACAGCTTTCTCCCGAATTGTAATCTTAATGAAGAAATTATTAATAAAACGAAAATTAGAAATTATAAAAGGATTAATAAATCGTAATTTATAATTGAATATAGTTATTTAAAATATTTTTAATAAAAATATATTTATTATATAGGAGGTTTTATTTCATACAAAGTAATACAGGATTTGATGTAAGGGTTTATGTTACCATATCATTTATTTTCAAGATTGTCTATGATAAATATCTATTTAGGGAAATTATATGGATCTTATTATTAAAATCCAATACACAATATTATACTCTAGTTATTCAATGGATTTTAATGTAGCCTCACCTTTTCCCCCTCTTTTACATTCAAAATTATTTAAAATTTTTAAATAAAAACTAACATTGTTTTATCTTTTGTCAGTGAAATTTTTATATCATTTAAATGATAATTAAAATGTTCTCAAGAAATTTTTTATGTTATAAAAGTATTATATGATTTAATTTTCAAACATATTATAATTTATTTTCAAATTTCTAAAATTAAATTTTTACAATATTTTCTGAATTGGTTATTGGTGAATCTTTACAAAAATTATTAATGGAATCATAGTTTTATCATTTCACACAGGATAAACATTCCCACCATATTGAATATTATTTTATTTATAGATTACATTACAAGATTCAATATTTATTTTCAATGTAAAAAAATTTGTTAATATTTTGTGATTTTTTAGTTTTTGAAGACACCAAAAGAAAATTTTGTTTTCCATATTTTTTAACAAATTTTGAAATTATATAATAAAGGTATTTTTCATCTATATAAATATAATATATGGAATGGTTTAATTCATTATAGATTTGATTTTATGATACCATTCACTTTCATTCTCTGGATATTTTATAATGATGATGATTATTTGAGGATGATTCTATTAAACCCGATTCCTTCCCAAGAATTAATTATCTTATGATGAAATCTTTTTGAAACCTCTTTTTCTCCATAGGTTATTCTATTAAGAGATTATGGATGATTTGTGAACAATTTCCTTCCATGAGTTATGATATGATGAATTGACTAATTTTTTATTATCTTGTGGGACACATGTGTATAGTTTTAATTATCTTCTGGGTGGGTCAATAATTATATATCCCTTTAATTTGTTGTGTAAATATTAAAATCACAATAGATAATATTGACTTGAATGGGGAGATAAACTAATTTAGTAAGGGAATCTCTAAAATATAATAATAATTAGAGTAAACTGTGACTAATGTAATGGTGGAATTAGTAGTGAACCAAATACACTAATAGTATTTCCATCAATCCATGAATAAGGAAATGACTTTTTATGCTTATGTGTATTCCATGAAATTTTTTCTTATTCATATTATATGTTCATATGAATCATTATTGACTATTAATGATTTCATACTCTTATGATTTATCTCGATGAATTAAAAAAAACAGTGTTGCACGATTTATGATTAATGACCCTTAACGAATTGGGTATGGCTTTGAGAAGTTATGATCACATTATCATACCCTTATGTTTATGTACACTTGTGATTATTTATTGATATCTCATAGGTTTACCCTTACTTGGAATTTTGGGTAACCATTTCTTAGGTTTTAATTTCTCTAGGTTATGAAGAAAGAATTTATGTATGCTATGTCTAATAATTGTACTATGTGAGTAGAACTTTGAAGTAGAAGATGAAGATATTTCATGGAATAAGATGTTTATGTATCTAGTATCCAAATACATTATACCATTATGGTTCTAGGGAATTTATTATTATTTTACGAATTGAATATTATTATAAGAAGTTTTAGTATTTATGTTAAAATTCTTTCTATTCCTCAATTATCACATTATTTAGGCCATTATTATAGCATGATAGTTTTTTTTGTATACTTCCCCTTACTAAACGTCTGAGATGAAAACTTTTTTCTTTAATCAAGAATACAAGAAGAGTACTATTAATGATCTAAGGATATTATTTGATGAATAATAACGTTTCACTGATTTTATATTTTGATTTATGTGATCATGTATAATATAAATATCATGTATGTATCAAGTATGTTAAGACTTCTAAACTATTAGATATTTTGTAATGAGATCTTATATATTCTATATTAATGTAATAAAATAATCTCTAACCCATGGTTATTAGAATTTACGAATTATATAGATATGGGTCATTATTTTTATAGAGTAATTCTAAACACCTTTTATGAGTAGGTTTTTTAGAATTTAGTGATTGTTTATAAAAGAATTAAATGATTTTGGGCATATTTTGGAAAATATACACTAATTATTATGTTGATAATTATTTCATAATAGTTTTAAAAAACTACTATAAATAATTTCTTTGTTAATTTTTAGCAGATGTTTTTATGATTTAGTAGTAGTTTCCAATCGTTAAATTTTTTAACTAATTTTTTTTAAAAAATTGTTTTTGAAAATGTTTTTTATGATTTAGCAATGTAATATGAATGATCTCAGTTATAAATACATATAAATATCTATATATGTACACACACATATAATATATATAAATATATATATATACATATAAATAAACAGAAATAAATATAAATATTTATAAATATAAATAATATGTATATTTAATGACAAGAGTATACCAAAATATATATAAAAATATAAATAAATATACATACATACTATTGGTTCCATGACCTACTTTTGGTAACACCATCAGATGAAACTCCAACATAAATTTACATGAAAAAGTAAAATCTATTTAATGAACCCGATAAAGATCATTCAAAACATGAAATAATATGAACTCAATTCTCCACAGTACAACATACAACCTATAAAATAAATAAAAAAGAACCAATGAAAGCCAAATATCAGAATGAACAAAGAACAAGAAAAATACATATTTTATGTGGTTCAAGATTATTCACTGATCAATGGGGGAATGATGATTTAATTTGATTAAGGATGTAAGATAAATTACAATACCAAGTCCCACCATCAAAGTGATAAAAAATGCTTAAATAGGGAAACCTAAATGACACCACTGGTCAGCACTACCATCCACTCTTCCTGGGTTAACATTCACCTCAATCGATTACCATGGATAGAATTTTGTGTTGCCCAAGACTCTCACTACCTAAACTGGTTTTACTATAAAACTATTCCCTATTAAATTATATAATTAGTCTCGAATCGCAATGTATCGTCAAATCACATGTACATCAAGTGTTCATCTTTAATATACCTTTTAGATATCATACATATGCAACTTATGGTGATCTAGATGCCAGCTAGTACTACTAAATCATTCATCCAGTCATTAGAAAGTATGTCCATCATGATTTTCACCTTCTAGTGTTATTGAATTCTTTATTTTAAAAACTTATATTCACACTACCAAAAATCTTTCACTTGAGATTAATTTTAATGTTTCACCGTGACTAATCCCATCACTATATCACATGGTATTCCTTCATTCCAGCTATGTAAAGTGGTTTTATAGTTTTTTTGTTATTCTATTTAGTCATTGAAGTACAATTTGAGGTGTAATGCCACCCCATAATATCCTTGAAAAACACCTTCATCAAAATTTCTTCTAGATAATGAATTCTTTAAATCTTACATAAATTGAACAATCTATCATCAAATAGATTCTGGATGAAGTGTTACTTCAATTGAATGTGCTTCATCTGATAATGAAACATCAGAGTTTCGAACAAGTGAATCATACTCTAGGAAACACAAAATAGTGCCCCAACTTCTCATCCTTTAACAAAACACTCTAGAAACTGTCTTCGCCCAACCAAAAACATTCTTGGTTCTGTCATTGTAACATAAATAGATTCTTTTTTTGGGATTGAAACCACTAGATAAAATTTTAACATCAAAATCCTCATAATCCTACCTAAGTAAACACATAACATGACATTCTCTTCCATAAATGTGAATCTTCATTAATGTCCAAATCCATAAAACCATACAATGGACTATCCAATTTGATGAAAAGTTTTAGGATTTCATAACCTTTCATGTACAAGATAATCCTTTTTGTAGCCTTTCAGTGATGTATTATAGGGCTTGACATAAACCTACTAATTATACTCACAAGTTTCACAATGTCCAAAAAAGTTTAAAACCAATAGTTCATTAAACTTATGATAGACGATTCATAAATAAATTTCACCATATACTCATCCTCATATTCAATTCATGGGAAATTATCTTATCTCAACTTAAAATGACCATCCAATAGTGTGGACACTATATTTTCCTCTATCTATTTGGTGTGCTCTAATATCCTTTGGATGTAGTCTACCTGAGTTAGGTATAATGTATTGAAACTTTGGTAAAATTGAATCCACATCCTTATAATTTGTTTTTTCTAGACCATGGTCCTTCATCATGAAACATTCAGACAACTCAAACTTCAACTCTTCAATCTTATCCATTATTGTACATACAATCAGTATGTAATCAATATATAGACGAAAAAAACATATTATATCACCAAACTTCTATTAGTAATAATAATTACCATCTCACTAGATGAACTTTTTATCCTTCATTAAATCATATAACTTCTAGTTTAAACATATTGGTGCATTTTTTAGACAATAAATGCAATGATAAAGATTTCACAAAAGTTTATAGTTCTATTGAACTTTGAAACTATTCAAATAATACATAAATATTTCTTTATCTAAGTCTATTTTAATTTTTTCTTCATTTACAACTATTCTAGATGATTTCCTTAATAAGAAATAATATTTAACAACATTTTGAGAGTTTTTTGTTTTATCAGCAGTGAAAAAATCACATATAATTAATCATATTTCATTTGTTGAAATCCCATTATAATTATCCTAGAAGTATAATATTTTCCACAAGTTTTCAATTCTTCTAGATGATAACCCTATTTGTTATATAGACCATTATTTCCAATGGTTCATTCCATCAGATCCCATTCTCTTGAAACATGGACAGAATTGAGTACACCCTATTGGGAAAACTCTCACTACTTTGAGTCGTTCAGTGTCATTTCCACTTCTTAGCTTTCAATATCTCCATTATTCATTATAAAAATGTTGTAAAAACATTCACCACACCTTTTCACTTGAAATCTCTACCTAGTATATCTTTTAAAATTTCCCTTTGGTTGATATCATTTTGATACAACATCTTCTAGTGTATGATATTCTAGTCATTGAGCTTCTAATATCCTTGATATTTCTTGTACATCAAGCTTTAGATGATCCATCAGAACCTGAACTCGTTTTTCAAGTAACACCTTCGGATGGTCCAGTTTTTTGGAATTTTCATGTTTCCTTGGTTTTCCACAATATTTTCAACTTACAGACATCTATCCATTGGAACATTAACTTCCATACCTATATTGATCCTATAGGATGTTTATGTGAGGTTTTGATCCATGCATCCATTTTCATCATTGAAGATCACTTTCCCAATTCTGACGACCCTCTAGAAGTCATTTTCTTAGATCCAGAACCCAATTTCTTCATTAATATATCCCATAAAGTAACATTATTGAGATTTAGTGTCCAAATTCTCTTATTCCATGGCATAAACATTGACATATGTGAGTAACCCAATGATTTTTTGGTGGTTGTGATAAATCGTTTTTTAAAATTAATTGTTTAACACACTAATCTTTTTGAGTTTTAATTTCTCTATGTAGTATATATTCGATATTCTGTGTCATACACAACATCAATCTTAAATGAACCATGATATACTATTATTTAATTATGACCATTATAACCTAGAGATTGGTTTCAATGGTATAAATATGAGTAACCATATCAGAAAATATATATAGAATTTGTTCGTTATTAAATTTATAATCAATCAGGAATTGATTATCAATTGGTTTCAAATGAAGAAAAAACCTATAAAGGTAAAGGGGTCATTATTCATAAAAAAAAAATTTATGCGTGAAATGTATTTTTATCCTAATATATTATATAAATCACTATTGATAAATTATTCTAATTAAATAATTAGATTATATATAGAATAACATTAATTAACAATAATTCAATTATGGTTGTTAGGAATGTAATGATAATAATGTCATTTTTGGTTCAAAATAAATTTTCATCAAAAATGGGATTTATTACATTGTGTGTGTGAATATTATAATTAATTTCTGAACATTTTATAACCTTTATTGGAAAAAAATTAAAATATCTTTTGAAATCATCATCTAATAATAGGATTTTTATGATTTTTATATTATTTTTCTAAGAAGGTTTATTTTGTGTGAATAGTGAAAAAATACACATTTTTGTGAAACTATTTCTTATTTTATTTAAATACAGTAATTTACAAGCAAAATTACATTTTTTAGTTGGTTTTAATATCACAAAATATATAGTTTTTGGAGAATAATATAAATAATTCCATATAAATAAAAAATTCACTTGATTATGTTATATAATCATTTCTAGGTTTAAAAACATAATTTTCTAAAAATTATTATTTTTATTTCATTTTCCACAATTATGTTAATAGTAATTTATGCCACATATAAGAAGTTAATTTTTAATAATTAATTAAATATTTCTTAATTTGGAGGTTATAATTTACTAAAGAATTCAATTTTTTTTCATTATAAATAGTAACAATGGAAGAATTGTGTCACCACAATAATGGTAAATCTGATTTATAAAGGTAAAAAATGATTGATAATGGCCCAAAATATTATATTAATTATAGTGTTATTAATATTTTTCAAACTGAATCACCATATCTTTTAATTTTTATTATTTTGGGGAAATATTACAATGAGTAATAAATTTATAATATTATAAAGAAAATAAAAATTGCAAGTGTACCACTACCATATCTTATAAATTGTCACGCCCCTCCTATATTAAAAAAACCTTTTTAGCACTATATCCTAGAAAAAACATAATCAAATATCTCCACAAAATATATCCTCACATCCTAGAGGTCTTGGTCTCACAAAAAGACCAATCTTAGAAGTCTTAAGGTGTAATCCAAAAGATGTTTCCCAAAGTAGTGGTATAATTATTATTTGAGCGGTTTCATGATTATTTATTCTTATACCTCCTTCAAATATTCATTAACCATTTTAATATAATAAAATAATTATATTACATATACAGACATTTTTAAATTATTTAACAATAATTTTTCATCTTATTCTCCAACCAATGTAAATCGAAATCATTAATTGTGTGTACGTAAGGACTACAGTTTCTAAGTTGTGACGTGTTCTGTTTTTCATCACCATCTTGTAGATCTGGTTAAAATGATAGATAAAATGAATATATATGATATCTATGATGTAATTATTCTTCTATAATGAATATATATTATTTACCTTCTTACCCCTCCATCAATTAGAAAATTATAACTTCGCCTGTGCAGCCAGGGGGACTAACATCACCACCAATAGATGTGATTCGTTTTACTTTGAAGACTCACATAGATTTTCAGGAAGATGGAAATAATGAATTAATATAAAATTTATAACATCAATAAGAATATATAAAAATATAATATAATATAATTTATTTTTTTTCCACCAAGAAAAAAAGTTGAAATGTCGCTCTTGTGTACGTGAAGTCTATCGCAACAATGTTATGACATATTATATTTTCATGTTCTAATTTAATGTAAGGTTATAAAATTTTACTTATTATATAAAAAAGATAAATATTTCATGATTGGTATTCTAGAAATTATTTATCATTTACCTATTTGACCATAATAAACCTACCCAAGATATTTTGGACTTATAAACCAAACGTCAAACCATCCAATGTGAAGTTAACCATTTTAGAAAATAAATAAAACATGGTAAAAAATTACATAAATGGAATAATGATAATGGAAAGAACCTAAAAATGTTAGTAATAAATTAAATATCAAATATACTTTTTTTTATTTATGATCTAAACAATGTACAACACTATATGATATTTATGGTTTTGGATTTATCATATCAATTTTCATTGAATGAGACTTATGCCATTTTAGCCACCTGTTGTTTTTAGTGTGTAAAATACCATATAAATGTATTCTATCATTCATTTCCTGAAATTTTAGAGTTATATGTATTCATTTCATGTTCTATAATTCAATTTAATTTTGTTTCAAAAATTATGAAAGTTGTTATGGATTCTTCATTAAAACATTACATCGAAGTATTTTTTTCAAATTTTTTCCCTCCATATCCACGTTCTCTTAAATGTTTCAAGAATATTGTGGTTTCTAATTTAAAAGCTATTAAATTTTAGTTTCCACTAATTTTTTACTTTCTTTAAAATGGTCTAAAATAATTTTTTGAACATTTTTGACATGGGTCACTTTTGACAATTTGTGGAAAAGTGAAAAATGAATGTTTTTAGAATGTACGACATGCTATAAATTTCCAACCATAATTTAATTTCTTCATTATAAATATAATTACCCATCCTGTAAGATAATGAATGAGTGTCCAAGCTCAGTGCACCACCTTTATTCAAAGGAAACTCCCCTTATGCCAGAGGATGCCGACACGAAGAGTAGGTCTATTAGGAAATTTAGGGAGACCATACCTAATATCCATAGTAGCACAAGTAGATTAAAATAATAGAAAAAACATAATAAGTCAAAATTAACATCACATATAAGACAAGGTAAGTTACAAAATCACTATTGTATCTGAAATCAACAACAATTAGTATGTAATACATTACATAACTAATCCTTTGAGGGAAGATCACATAGAATGATAAAATAGAACCAAATAAAAACAATACTAGTCTCATACCCCAACAAGTCCTTAATCTTTCTTGGTATTGATGTCCACACTCCCCCCTATCATGTCATAAAAAACATCATGAATTGGACCCTTTCCCTAAATATAAAACTAGAAAATAGATATTCTTATTCTCAGATACCCAAGTGCCATGGTGGCCCAAGCAGCGTGTGAGTACAAAATAATAGCTCGAGACCAATTAAATCCCTTAAATGAGTAGTCCATAAAACATCTAAATGTAGGTGTTCTATTGATAATATAATACCACAAGAAAAAGTAAATCAATTAATCAATTAAAAATATCCTTCAATCTGTGGCTTCACAGGGACACTTGAGGATAGTCCTACCAACTTCAACATATATTAAACTTCTCTGATCAAGGTGATGGATCTCATAACTCATGTTGGTTCCAAGTTGTGTAGCCAAGTCAAACACATCCTTGAAATTAAAATTCTTAATCCACATGGGATGAACTGAACATTCCCTTCCAATTATAGAATCAAGAATCCGTGAAGGTCATCCATGGAATTATCCTATATATAAACTAGAAGAATCCATGGAATTCCACCATGGAATTATCTAAACTAAATTCAAATAACCATGCATCCAAATCATTTAGCGTATGAGGTTTTATCAAAATCTTAGTCAGCACCCATGGAATTTCATCTCAGATACTCAAAATGAATCTAGGGAGATCATCTAGTGGAATTCACAAGGGTAACCTAAGGGAATCCATGACATTAATCCATAAAATTAAACTTCTTAGACATAAAATTAATATAAGGATAAGCCACCCAGATTCATTCAAAGTGTTCAATTAGAGAGGAATCTAATATAGATCATGGAATTCCTTATATTTGGACATCCTTCAATCCAATGTGACTTATTACCATGTCATTAATGAGAGTCCCCTAATGAAATCCATGATAACATAATGAATTTCATCCATGTCATATCCATGATGAATCCAATGGATGACACAAAAGACATTCCACCCACAATGATGATTTATATAAGAACAATCAATTACTAATCACCAAAATGATTATCCGATCCCATGAAATTATATAATCTCACTTATCATTTCATAAAAGCAAAATATTTTCCCCATGGTTTGGCTAAATAGGGTTTCATTCACAAGATATAAAGGAAAAATCATTATATATTTCTTACTTGAACCGTAATTAACAAACACTATAATTTAATTCAAAATAATAGAGAAAAGAAATAAGGGTAATTTTACCATTCTATTCCAAAAAAAACAAGTCCATCCTAGAAGTGATTTTTTTATTACCTATATACATATCTCTATTCATCGAATTCATTATTTATCAAAAAGAAACATGTATTCCATTCCACTTCTTAATAATTTACTTTCCCAAAATCCAGCATCATGTTTGTTTTAATTTCCTAATGACATTAAAAGTGGTCCGTGACTTTTTATAAAACAATATTTAACAAAACACATAACCATGACCTATCACAAAACTACCTTTCCATTTAATAAATCCATTACAAACCATAATGATTTCCCCAAAGGAAACCATTTTCATTCTAAATCATAGAACAAATTTTCAATAGTTTCAAAATTAATTTCATTGATTCATAGAATTTGGTTCTATTATATTTCTATAAAGGCAACCCAAAGTCCACCATTTTACAAAACCAATTATTATTCTAGGTTTTGATTCAATAGTAAATTCAACTTCACTATTCTGATGATTGTAAAATCCCATTTTAAAATCATCAAAACAAAAAAATAATTCCAATTATGGAACATTTAATAAATGTATTAAACTTTTCCTCTAACTAGCCTAGATGAGACTCACTATATAAATTTAACATTATAATTAAGGAAAACATAACATAAAATTAATAAAATACATTTTACATCAATTCCATGTAGCTAGTGCAACCGAACACATGATTCCCTTAATAAAATAACTAGGATTATTGGTTAAGATTAGGGACCACCTACCTTATACTTAGACAAGACCACACATAAAATATTGACCACTAGATCGTTCGGAATTTTGTGAAATCATGAAACCAAAAAAACACCTTGGTTATAAGGAATATTATAGTATTGAATGGAACACTACTTGACACCAAAAAACAAAAAAGGAAGGAAGAGGATGTATAAAATCACTAAAATATATAGAAAACAAGTGATGAATCTAGATTCATACACTGAATGTGTGATATCTACCTATGATTAGAGGAGAGGGATGGTAGGTGCATTTAGGTGTTGCGGGTTCCATATGGGAGAGAAAAGGGGTGGATTAGGGTTATAAAATCATAAGGGTAAAAGGATAAAAACATAATTTTAAGGAGAACACTATTTATCCACATGGTTTACCAAACTATGTGATAAATGTATGGTCACTAGTACCCCCATGAACCCCACCCCACATGGTTTTTATACATAGTTTACAAACTGTGTACCCACTGTGTGAGTTAGCTCTAGAACACTCTACAACAATTGAGATCATTTGTCTACAACCATGCATAAATTTGGTTTCAAGCCCTATATCCTAGCCACCTCACATTATTTACTATAATGATTTAATGGAATAACCTTAACTATACCCTAACCATGAGACTCAACCATTCACTATATAATTACTACTAAAAAGAACTACATGCAAAGTGTATTCCATAGTTTATCTTAAATCATGCACACCAAACCACAATCATAGGAAATAAATATATTAAAACAAAAAAAATCATCTTGAATTTCCCAAAACATATCCAAACACCTATGGAAACAATGTACCCTAAAAAAATTCAAAAAATTCAAATTAAGATGTTCCAAATATCAGGTTCTCAGTCGAACCCTCAATTTTAAAAATGGCCAGCCCACCAAACACGAAACCCAAATTATCCATAAATTATAAATGCACAAACAAAAAATTGCATTAAAAACTCTCCACCATAACAATTTGAATCCTCATTAAGTATTTTTATCATTTTACCTTGTTACATGACCCACGAAAATCATAAATTTGATACCAAAAATCCATGTTCCATTCCCAAATTCCAGAATTTTTTCAGAATCAAATCTATCAAAACCAAGAACATTATTTATTAAAACACAAGACACTATCATTTTATAATTTGGAAGAACTAACATGGAGCCTAAATAATTCAATATATATTGATACATGGAGGTCCAATAATTCAATCAATAATCCAACCTATGGTGCTCGCCACCGTAGGACATAGCCCACAAAATTCAGGTTTGATCCATGATGCCTCCCATAGGGGGAATTACTTACCAAACACCATTCCTATTATTTTAATGACATATATGGTGCCACATGAAATGTACCACATATAACCAAACATCATAATTCCTGTCTAATTCTAGTTCTCATCTCCATTCAAATATTATTTAACTAAAATAGACGCACCTCCACTGGATCCTCTTCAAAATGCCAAGACCGGCTCTAGAAATTTCCCTATCATATCATTGAAACATGCCCAATTTGTTACCCACTGACCCCATCAAAACATACATGGGAATAATATAAAATCCTTATCTAGCTATCCTATATTAATAAGTCTCAACCTATACCACCAAAATTCCTTCAAAAATTTTAAATCTCATTTCTTTGGTCACTTGTTGCATCCCGTGATCATCCAAACATACAATGAGATATAACCTGTCCATTCATGAGATTCCACAGACAATTCAAAAACCACTCAACCTATTAATTGTAATCTCACCTGAGCCTCAACACACCACCCCAATAAACCACTTTTGGGCCAAATAATTTCATCCTAGGCATGAAACAACTACTCAAACTCCAAAAACCCATCTAAAAAACAAATGGTATTCCTCAAGAATCTAGATTATGTCATAACCATAAGTGATATAAAATTTAGTTCCACTAAAACCATATAAAGAAACGTCCCATGCATCAATGAATTTTTATTACCTAATTTTACTACACTAATTAATAAAATGATACTCCCCATCATAAGAATATCCTTGTCACCAATCTACTTGATCAAAAACCCAATTTCAATGG
The DNA here is from genome assembly GCA_963277665.1 of Viscum album. Lineage (NCBI taxonomy): Eukaryota > Viridiplantae > Streptophyta > Magnoliopsida > Santalales > Viscaceae > Viscum > Viscum album. Next base: position 559,771,130 of record OY728127.1, on the reverse strand, counting down.
ATCACTTAAGGTCTGCCACCAAACAGAACGATCAGATTTCCATGCCTCACTCATACTAAAATGATTTTACACACATTATATCCACTTCTTATTATTATCCCATGAGAATGAAAAAACTAAGATTCACTAAAAACCAATTCACAATAAGGGTCATTCCCTCACTTGACCAATGGTTCTCTCGCCTCTTTATAGTTTCACTCATAACAATCAAATAGAATTGAACCCAATGTGTATTTCCATCAGCACATGCATGACACTCATCCAAATTATGGCCTTTTCCCATTACAAAAAAAAGATGAGAAACTATTCCCACAATGCCTTATCAGGTTCATCAACCCTAGGATCATTCATGGTTAGACGAAAATACACATTTTTTGTAGGCACTAAGCATACTAGTGCATAATAACATGATATATCAATTAAAAATGGGTACACACTCCTGAATCACCCAATAATATAACATGACTCACACTCCCATGTGTCATGTCACATCCAATCTTGGATCACATGCCTAGACCAAAACCATGATCATGTGAAGGTCAATATTACATAACCTAGAGTGTCCCTAGTACTTGTAGAGACACGAATTTTGACGTACATGGACATTACATTAATTTTGAAGAATACTTAATACATAACAAAAACAGACACACAAGGACCGTAATATTTTAGTGTCTTTGGAAACTTGGAATATAATCTTCTAATCGTGGTGAAAGATCTTTAAAATCTCCCATAAAGATCTTCCCCAATTGTTTTCTTACATAAAACATTCATTATATCCTAGGGAAAGGAAAACATAAAAAGGGTGAGCTCAAATGCTCAGTAAGGGTAAGCATGGAGAAAATAAAACAAACCATATACATTTGAACATAAAAACATGAATATAATGTTTAAACATCAAAATCTTGAGCAATGAAATAAAACATGGCAGTAAGTAAGGCATATATCATAATAGATCATCAATCCTGATAAAATAGCTTGTAAATAAAACTTTTAATTTTGGAGAAACATTATGCACATGATATGATATCCATATTAGCCAAGGCATTGTTGCCAAGACCATCTTAGTGGACAAATTCCCTTGCTGAATCGAGTTCACTCCTCGTTCCAGTCCTCTATTACTGAACCAGATTAACTTACCATTCCATACATGTATATCTCATGAGATATAAATCTTTACCCAATGCATTGGAGGGAGATATAGGTTCCACCCATCTCATAATGAAATCATTCTTATGTGTGCCACAAAATAAACATACATCATTCATAATAACCCAACAAATAAAATGGGTTTCATAAACATCATCCCACATAACATAATCTATATAAGAAAAATGGATATCATTTCATCATAAGAAAAATGAAACCATGTAAATCATAGAGACATTATACTTGAATCATACACATATGAAATAATTCAATCTTAGATGGAAAATGGTTTTGATAAAACATTTGAAATAAATTCTTGAGGAAAATATCCTTTCTTATTCAAAATCATTTACTTTTCACAAAATTCCATGAAATTTTAAAAGAATAGGATTTTTTTGAAAATAGTTTTGAAATATGGTATAGTAATCTTCATGAAATTAAGGTGTTATGAAGCCATAAAAATTTGTTCATGCCATATAAGTTAAAAAAACATTATCCTCATACTTTTGTCGGAAAAGTAAAAAAGTTCCTCGTTTGGTAAACAAAATAAAGAATCCTTTCATAACATGTGGTAAAAGTAAAAAATGGGTAAAAAGGACTTTAAAAACACATTAAAAAACTTTTAGAAGAAATGTACATGGATCATAACAATAACCCTAGTAAATACTTACGAATAAACAATCTCGGATAAAAACGAGATTGGAAAAGTTATCCCTTACCTTACGTCTGATATGATTCGTAAGTATCTGAACCTCCTGAATAATGATTTAAATAATGTAATTGACTTATTACAGAATCATATTCATTTTTATGATATCATATATGGTTCACTTATGACTTTATTTTACCTGTTCCTTGTAAATTCCATGTTAAAGGAGCATTTTGGGTAAAATCATTTCATTTATCATACTTGTTTCGACTTGTTGTTCTTGATATTATTACTTATTTACGGATTTACATAATTATAGAATGTAAAACATGATTTATATATAATATATATTTATTATATACATATATATATTATAGATTGATAAATGGAATGAAATACACCGTTCATGGAGATGGTAGGTCGTATGTACGCATGAACGCTGTTTTCGTTTCCTTATTGAATTGAATGGAATTAAGTAGATGAAATACACACACACATATATACATATATATAAATACAATATCATTATTATGTAATATATTTCATTATTATTCATTATCTATACTTTAAAATCATTTATGAATGGTTAACATGGAGAATGAATCTCATCGTGTCGTGGAGACGGTAGTCCGTACGTACGCACGAGCGATGATATCATTCCCATGATCGTGGAATTTTATTGACGTGTATGTATAATATTTATAAATCAATATCACTTTTCAATAATCATATATAGTTATTTAATTACACCATTATACCTATCCAAGTAAGGTGGTGGTCGAAAACAGATTACACCACGGCGTGGAGACGGTATTCCGTACATATGCACGCGCGGTGATTTCATTTTCTGTTGGATGGATATAAGGTGAAATAAGGTTGTTTCATATTTATAATAACATATCAGTATATAAGTAATACTTATGTTATTACTTTATAATGAGATAGATAAAGAATAAGAAGTATAAGAAGAAAGAAAACTTGAGAGAATCGGAAGAAGAGATTACCTCTTCTTCAGCGAACCTCCTTTAAGCTTCCTCTTAAGGAATTAGATTTGGTCTTTTGAGAAGACAAGAATCTCCAGAATGTTTCTAGGGAAGTGGAGAAGATAAATTTTCAGGGTTTGGCTGAGCTTGAAGGCTCAATGTTTTGTAAATAGGAGAGGGAGGAGGTTCCCTTTTATAAGGGAGGAGAGGGGCACGTTTAGAATTATAAGAAATATTAATTTATAATAAATTGAAACCCCACATAACAACCTCCAAAAATGACTCATATTATAATATTAGATGATATAGGGTTGTAATATCATCAAAAAATAAAATTTAGGCATGTTGATAATTTATTTTAAACATTATCAACTTGATTTATCCTTATTTAATCTATTTAACATTATTTTTGGTAATAAGATTCTAAATTTTAAATTTTTATGAATAATTACTTATGGGTTTTGAATTGCACATAATTGGATAATTAATGAAATTTTAGACCATATAAATTTCAATTTATAAATTTTAAATATTTTTGTGATTTTCAAACAATTTAATAATATCTTATTTTTATAAAATAACAATAGTGTCAATTTTGATACTATTCATTTATTTGAATTTAAATAAAATACACATAGAGGTTATATTCTAAATAAAATATTTAATAGGTTCTTGAAATGTCATAGTAATCTATAAAATTAGTGGATCACATTAAATAGTTCATATAATATTTATTTTACTATTTGTAAATCCATTTATTTGATATTTCTCTTAATAAAATAATTACTACAACATTTTTGTATAACTATTAAATATACATATTTGTTGCATAAAAATTATAGATAAAATACTAGGATTAAGATAAATCTTATAGATTTTATAATAATACATTTAGTCAGATTTATCTTATAAAACACCAAAATTTTAAAATGTTATATTTATTAAATTTTGAAGGTGACAAGTTTGACATCATTTAAAATAAAATAATATAAGTGTCATAAACACTTTTATAAGACTCCAAACGGTCATATATTCGGTACTTGGATGCTTATGGTGTAGATATACATTAAAAATAAGTTTTTATCAAGTTTTTAGTCCCGTTAATATGTATTAATATTTCAATAAAAACAATATTATTTATTTTTTACTAAATAAATAATTTCTACATCATTAATGTATAAGCTAATAAGGTAATTAAATAACAATTAAAAATTACAAATAAATTACCATGACAAATAAAAATATTTTATCTTTCAAATGAGTATTTATAACCGAATTTATATTTTGTATAACCTTATATTAAAAATACTTTAATTATTAAAGTTTCAGTGAGACATATTTCACCTTCCTTTAAATAAAATAAACTGATGGTCTTAATCATATTCAAGTGGGTTCTAATGGATTCCATTTTGACCCAAATATGATTTAGGGTGAAATATAATCATCCAATTGTATTTAGACAAGTTTTAGGGTAATTTTAGAATATTATATTTACCCTTAATTACCCAATTTACCTTTAACGATGGTAAATAATATTTTCCATAGATACTATTCATAATGCCCCAAAAAAGTATTCTATTAATATAATTTGAAACCAATGATTCCAAATATGGAATCCATTTTTCCAAATTCAATATATAGAAGTTGTAGAAATTAAATTAAAATTAATTCTATTTTCGAAATAAAACGGGTTTTTGTTTAAAACATTGCAAAATATTGAATTGATTTAACGTACGAATTCAATGTAAAATAAATATTAATGACATACATTATATTAAATGGTAAAAATATATTATATTTATAATTTAAAACCATTAAATATTATAATTTATCCATATAAATTATTACGATGAAAAAAGTTGTTTTTAAATAAAATATAGCGTGTTTTTACTATTCATTAAAATAAGAAATTTATCTGAAAAATATCAAAAATTTATCCAAGGTAAATTTTTATATCCTTATTCCAAGGAAGAATTTTATTTTGTCAAATTGAACTTATAAACATGTCAAAAACTAGATTTAAAGTGGGTGCACCATTTAAAGGCGGCAAAACTACATTTTTTTAAAAATACTTATTTTACCCGAAAAATTTATTTTATTCTCTTACCATGTTCTAGAAAATGAGTAAGATGAATAATAATGTTATAAAATTGAAAATGTAGTTAATACTATTCATAACGGCTAGTTCGTGATAATATTATAACCATGTATCATTGTTTAGTGAAACCTGGTATTGCGTACAACACACGTTATTGAGGAAGGTCGCGATTGCGTGTAACGCAAGCCAAGTCAGGGTTGTGTGTAGTGAAAGAATTATTTTTTATTGTTGCGTATAATAGAATCCAACCATATTTCATTTATACATTGATTATATATATATACACTCAATGTTACGTATACTGCAAGCTAATATGGTGTTGCATATAGCACAAGCTAATTTTGGTGTAGCGTACAACGCAAGACATCAATGAAATTAAAAGAATATTTTTCATAAAATCTCGGGGTGTCACATTATACCCCCCTTAAAATGAATTTCGCCCTCTAAATTCATCAGGGTTATAAGTGGTTTACTACTTGAAAGTTTCTTTTATAGAAACCCACATCGTAAAAAGGAATACCAAAACGTAATCTTAAAAACTAAAGTACGAAACGTAATAGTTGTCCAAATTAACGCATCACTGGGTTTCCACATAAGAAAACATAGGTGAAAATATGGATATGGAAGAAAAATATAACCATCATGTTCTGATGAAGAGTGGTAGAGGACATGGCTATGAAAAAGCCAACAATCACAAAGCCATAAATTTGTGATGATCTAAGGTACCATCTCATTCATCGGGTATGAGGGCACTGGGACTACATTTTTGGTTTTCAAGATCATTTCCCTAAATTTGATGAATTAAAATAAATATTTACATGATTTTGGTAAAATATCACTGTTTTTCATGCCTTAAAAAATTTCCACTTCATCTCTTAAAGAAATGAAGTTGAATTTGTTATTTGTGAAGTGTGAGAAGATCATGCGATAGAATGATAGGTCATCCCATCTGTCTCAAACATAAGGTTATAAATAGTTATTAAATATAAATAAGTCCATATATGGTGAGGTTAATTGTATAAGATTCCAAAAATGAACTTATACATTATCTATCATACCCCTTATTAAAATAAAACTAGTTTTCACTAAACAGGGACTTCCTATAGGCCAGTGGTAGGAGATAAAGGCCTGTCGCACTTCGGTTGTGGGTTCGATTCTTGCAACCTTGTCTGATGCGATGGGTTGTCGCTCATCCTACAGGTTGTCCTTTTTCTAAAACTACATCATTATAAAATTCCATCAATAATATTGAAAAAAGTTCTAGCCTTAAACAATACTGTCTCACGTCCAACATAATCCATTCCAATCTTTAGGCTTATCCAAAATACTTCTGTCCAAGATCATAGTATAAAGAAAACAATTACTAGAAAGGTTATCTACCAAGAATGTGAATCAATCATTTATCCCACATATATCATAAGATATATCTTTTTGGTTACATTCCAAACACATGAATACCTTAGTCATATATTCTCTTCAAACATAAATTACCATAGAACCTTAGTGAAAACATGAATGCTATCAAAAGGTATCTCTTTCCACATACCAAAATCCCAAAAATTCTATATACTCAAACCATGATATCACTTTGTCCTTATATCAGTCATGAGATCATGAATACTATCAAGCATATTATTTTCTCCATATCCTTTCATCATGCGCATATCATATTTTTTCCAAAAATATCTGAATAACCGTTCGTGGTTACAAGTACCATTCAACATATACTTTCAAATACTTTAGAAAAAACAATAGTGTAACAATCCTTAGATGTTTCATTATTCCATATTACCATTAAATTACCTATACAACATAACTCTTGAAAAACATACAATCATTCCACTACCTTCATAAAACATTGACCGAGATTTATCATTTTATTCCTCAAAACTTCTTTCATCTCATATATCATTTGTAGTCCCTTCATCATCATCAACATAAATACTATCCATACAACCATGCAGATTCTCTTCACGATATTTTCCCTTTGGCCATCGATTTTCATAATTCCCGTACATTCCACATTTAAAGAATTTAACCATTGTTGATGTATTCACAATACCATTATACTTTTCCATTGTGTTAACTAATCCTTTTCCATTGCAATTACTGGATTTGTGTCCTTCTTTTCCACACCCGAAGCATCTTCTAGTTCCTTTGAAACATTCTCCTTGATGCCTCTTCCGACATGACTTACATGAGGGAAATTGAACTTTCTTTCCTCTATGTTCATCATGAAACTCCATCTTTCTCTTATTAGCGGATTCGGGAAACTTACCAAAGATGAGATTATTGATCATATTATGAGATTTCTGATTAGTAATAATAACAATATGTGGACTCCCAGATCCAATTTCATTTGGTTTCTCATGAATAATATCATTCCATTGTCCATTATATCCTCTATTATCGTGAATCTTCCTATTTCCAACCATTTTCTAAAACCCAAAAAGAATTGCGTGAGAGGAAAAAAATCATGCTAGGAAATCAACATAATAAAGGGGAGTACCTTCAATATCTAACATCTTTGGTTAAATTCTAAGATTGTTACCTTAATTCTAGGACTATAACCTATATATATATGTAACCTTAGGGACATCCCTAGACATACATTAGAAATATCTCTAGGGATCTCACTAAAGTTTTCGCATCCTAGTTTCCAAAGGTTAACTAAATCTTTCCTCTGATACCAACTGTAGAGACACGAATTTTGACGTACATGGACATTAAATTACTTTTTCGGAATACTTAATACATAGAAAAACAGACACACAAGGATTGTAATAGTTTAGGTTCTTTGGAAACTTGGAATATAATCTTCTAATCGTGGTGAAAGATCTTCAACATCTCCCATAAAGATCTTCCCATTTTGTTTTCTTACCTGAAACCTTTCTTTATATCCTAGGGAAAATAAAACATAAAAAGGGTGAGCTCAAATGCTCATTAAGGGTAAGCATGGAGAATATAAAACAAACCATATACATTTGAACATAAAAACATGAACATAATGTTTAAACATCGAAATATTGATCAATAAAATAAAACATGGCAGTACGTAAGGCATATATCATAATAGAACATAAATCATGATGAAATATCTTATAAATATAACATTTAATTGTGGAAAAACATTAAGCACGTGATATGATTTCCATAGTAGCCAAGGCATTACTGCCCAGACCATCTTTGTGGACAAAGTCCCTTTCTGAATGGAGTTCACTCCTCGTTCTAGTCCTGTATTACTGAACCGGATTAACTTACCGTTCCAGCCATGTCTATCTAATGAGATATAAATCTTTACCCAATGCATTAGAGGGAGATATAGGTCCCACCAAACTCATAATTAAATCATTCATACGTGTTCCACAAAATAAACATACATCATTCATAATAACCCAAAAAATAAAATGGGTTTCATAAGCATCATCCCATCATAACATAATCTATATAAGAAAATGGATATCATTTCATCATAAGAAAAATGAAACCATGTAAATCATAGAGACATTATACTTGAAACATACACATATGATATAATGTTATCTTAGATAGAAAATGGTTTTGATAAAACACTTGAAATAAATTCTTGAGGAAAATATCCTTTCTTATTCAAAATCAGTTTCTTTTCACAAAATGCCATGCAATTTTAATAGAAAATGATTTTGGTGAAAATAGTCCTGAAATCTTGTAGAGTAATATTCATGAAAATAAGGTGTTATGAAACTGTAAAAATCTATTCATGCTGTATAAGTTAAAAAAAACATTCTCCTCATACTTTTGTCAGAAAAGTCAAAAATTTCCTTGTATGGTAAACATAGAAAGATTTCATTCTTAACATGTGGTAAAAGTAAAAAATGGGTAAAAATGACATTAAACACACATAAAAAAACTTTTAGAAAACATGAACATTGATGTTAATAATAACCCCAGTAAATACTTACGAATAAACAATCTCGGATAAAAACGAGATTGGAAAATTTATCCCTTACCATACATTCGATATGCTTCGTATGTATCTGAACCTACTGTATAATGATTTAAATAATGTAATTGACTTATTACAGAGTAATATTAATTGTTATGATATCATATATGGTTCAATTATGACATTATATTACCCGTTCTTTGTAAATTCCATGTTAATGCAGCATTTTGGGTAAAAACGTTTCATTTATCGTACGTGTTTCGACTTCTTGTTCTTGATATTATTACTTATATACTGATTTACATAATTACATAATGTAAAAAATGATTTATATATAATATATATTCAGCATATACATATATATATGATAAATCGAAAAATGGAATGAAATACACCGTTCATGGAGACGGTAGGCTGTACGTACGCATGAACACTGTTTCCATTTCCTTATTGAATTAAATGGAATTAAGTAGATGAAATACTTATATATATATACATAAATATAGTATCCTTATTATGTCATATATTTCATTATTATTCATTATATATATTTTATAATCATTCATTAATGGTTAACATGGAGCATGAATCTCATCGCGTCGAGGAGACGGTAGTCCGTACGAACACTCGAGCGATGATATCATTCCCATGATTATGGAATTGTATTTAAGTTTATTTATAATATTTATAAATCAATATCACTTTAAAATAATCATATATAGTTATTTATTTACACCATTATACCCATTCATGTAAGGTGGTGGTCGAGAACAGATTACACCACGGCGTGGAGACGGTATTCCGTATGTACGCACGCGTGGTGACTTCGTTTTCCACGGGATGGATAGAAGGTGAAATAAAATTGTTTCATATTTATAATAACATATCAGTATATAAGTAATACTGATGTTACTACTTGATAATTATAAAACTAAATACAAAGAAGTAGAAGAAGAAAGAAAACATGAGAGAATCAGAAGAAGATATTACCTCTTCTTCGACGCACCTCCTTTAAGCTTCCTCTTAAGGAAGTAGAGTTGGTATTTTAAGAAGACCCAAATCTCCAGAATGTTTCTAGGGATGTGGATAAGAGAAATGGGCAGGTTTTGGCCGAGCTTTAAGGCTCAATTTTGTGTAAATAGGAGAGGGAAGAGGTGCCCTTTTATAAGGGAGGAGAGGGGCACCTTTGGAAATATAAGAAATATTAATTTATAATAAATTGAAAACCCACTTAAAAACCTACAAAAATGACTCATATTAAAAGATTAGATGAGATAGTGTTTTAATATCATCAACCAATAAAATTTATACATGTTGAGAATTTATTTTAAACATTATCAACTTGATTTATTCTTATTTAATCTATTTAACTTTATTTTTGGTAGTAAGATTCTAAATTTTAAATTGTTATAAATAATTACTTATGGGTTGTGAATTGTCCATAAATGGATACTTAATGACATTTTAGAACATATAAATTTAAATTTATAAATAATAAATATTTTTGTGATTTTTAAACAATTTAATAATATCTTATTTTTATAAAATAACAATAGTGTCAATTTTGATACTATTCATTTATTTGAATTTAAATAAAATCCACACAGAGGATGTATTCGAACTAAAATATTTAATAGGTTCCTAACATGTAATAGTAATATAGAAAAATAGTGGAGCACATTATATAGTTCATATAATATTTATTTTCCAATTTGTAAAACCATTTATTTGATATTTCTCTTAATAAAATAATTACTACAACATTTTTTTATAACTATTAAATATACATATTTGTTGCATAAAAATTAAAACTAAAATAATAGGATGAAGAAAAATCTTATAGAGTTTATAATAATACATTTAGTTGGATTTATCTTCTAAGACACCCAAATTTTAAAATGTTAAATTATTTAAATTTTGAAGGTGAAAAGTTTGACATCATTTAAAATAAAATAATATAAGTGTCATAATCACTTTTATAAGATTCTCAACGGTCATATATTCGGTCCTTGTATGATTATGGTGTAGATATACATTAAAAATAAGTTTTTGTCAGGTTTTTAGGCCCATTAATATGTATTACTATTTCAATAAAAACAATATTATTAATTTTTGACTAAATAAATAATTTCTGAATCATTAATGTATCAGCTATTAAGGTAATACAATAACTCATAAAAATTACAAATAAATTACCATGATAAAGAAAAATATTTTAGCTTTAAAATGAGTATTTATAACCGAATTTATATTATGTATAACCTTATATTAAAAATACTTTAATTATTGAAGTTTGAGTGAGACATATTTCACATTCCTTTAAGTAAAATAAACTAAAGGTCTTAATCACATTCAAGTGGGTTCTAGTGGACTCCATTTCGACCAAAATAAGACTTAGGATGAAATATAATAATCCAATTGTATTTAGAAAAATGTTAGGGTAATTTTATAATATTATATTTACCCTTAATTATCCGATTTACCTTTAATGATGGTAAATAAAATTTACCATAGTTACTATTCATAATGCCCAAAAATAAAAAGTAGTATATTAATATAATTTGGACCCACTGATTTTAAATATGGAATCCATTTTTCCAAAATTCAATACACAGAGGTTTCAAAAATTAAATTAAAATTAATCCCGTTGTCGAAAGAAAACGAGTTTTTGTTTAAAACATTGTAAAAGATTGAATTGATTTAACGTACGAATTCAATGTAAAATAAATGCCAATGACTTAAATTATATTAAATGGTCAAAATATATTCTATTTATAATTTAAAACCATTCAATATTAAAATTTAACCATATAAATTATTAGGATGAAAAAAGTTGTTTTTAAATAAAATATAGCGTGTTTTTACTATTCATTAAAATATGAAAGTTATCAGAAAAATATCAAAAATTTATCCAAATTAAATTTTTATATCCATATTCCATAGAAGAATTTTATTTCGTCAAATTGAACTTATAAACATGTCAAAAACTATATTTAAAGTGGGTGCACCATCTAAATGCGGCAAAACTATATTTTTTTAAAAATACTTATTTTACCCGAAAAATTTATTTTATTCTCTTACCATGTTCTAGAAAATGAGTAAGATGAATAATAATGTTATAAAATTAAAAATGTAGTTAATAATATTCATAACGGCTAGTTCGTGATAATATTATAACCATATATCATTGTTTAGTGAAACCCAGTATTTCGTACATCAGACGCTATTGAGGAAGGTCGTGATTGCGTGTAATGCAAGACACGTCCAGGTTGCGTGTAGTGCATGACTCCTTTTTTGTTGCATATAACAGAATCCAACCATATTTCATTTATATATTGAATATACATATATATATATATACTCAATTTTGTGTATACTGCAAGCTAATATGGTGTTGCGTATAACACATGCTAACTTTGGTGTAGCGTATAACACAAGACATCAATGAAATTAAAAGAATATTTTTCATAAAATCTCGGGGTGTTACGTTACTCCTCTCCTAGAACAGGCAAATCACTTGTCCCATGGTAAAACACATGATTTACCATCAACTAGAATCAATATAAACATCAACTATCTATCCTATCTCTCACAAAGAAACTAGAAACATATCCTAATATCATCACCAAGGGCCATCACCATGAGTTCTTTCACATTTAAATCCATTAATGGCATCAAAAAACCTATGAAAAATACTTCGATGCACATAATTTGCACCAATTCATGCACAAATACTACCACCATGTATCAAAAGTGCATTCATAATTGTCCTGGCCAGGAATTCATGAAATCCAACCCTTGGAAATTGGCCTAAACACTGAGCACTTTCAGTTAGGGTGATTAAACATATTCTCATAGAAACATGGAATCACTGAACATGCACTGATCAAATAATCCAAAACATCTACCCAATATCAACACCTTGAAATCCATTCACAAGAAATGGTATAACCATATTATGGGTTACCATTAGTTTTTCCATGGTGAGGAATCACTAAAACATTGAGTCAAATCTAAAAGGTCATTCGATCCTCCCACCTAGTCCATCAACTATGGTCCCACTAAAACCAAAACCAATGAGAAAAAACTCAAACGCTTTCTCAAGGTCATATGGAATCAAACATGCCAATACATCACTCCAGGGTCCCTTCACATAATTCGAAGTGAAAATTATTCTACCCACTCTTGGATCAAACATAAACCACAAGGTTAAAATGATACCACTACTTCACACAACATATCAAAACAAAATATGTCATAACACAAGACAAAAAAAAATATGTGTATCATCGACTATGAAACACACCACTCATCAAGAGGGATTTCAAAATTGGGATTTCTTTATAGCCCCAACCATTCTCATGAATATGTCAACATTGCACAGCCCATGGTCCACCACCCTCATAAGGTCTATCTCAACCCATAACATAGGAACCATATAACTCAGACAATATTAGAAACCCCAACTACTGATTCAATGGGAGAATACTTATTCATAAGGGTTCCAAGAAACCATGTTTCAAAGAATTTAAATCATTCTCGCGGTATTTTCATTACTCTATGCCATAAGGTTACAATTTCAACAAGTTTCGAATTTTTTAATTTTAGGACTCACATTCAATTTGTCTAGGCTTCTTAAAAAATTAGAAATCTCTTAAATCATGATTAAATAGTGTCCAATTCACAAGTTATTATGAAAAATTTAGTATTGGTATGTTATTAACACTTTATTTAATAAATACCATAATGAATCCATGTATATCTTCTTATATATCAAGAAATCATCCCAGGAATTAGTCAATTAAAATTTCCACAAGAGTTTTATATGAAAAAACAACAAATAAATTGATACAGGAAAATTAAATAACCAACCCCATTTTTAATATTAAATAACCATAAACTATAAGAATACATAAACTAGTTAAAAAAATATAGACCAATATAAATATTTGGAATCAAGAATATATATCACTAGAAATATACTAATGATATAAAAATCATATGTGGCTAGAAAGTTGCATGAACACCCATTCCATCTCTTGACATACTATGATAAGAGCCTGAAATCCCATAAACCATAACATCCTAAATCAAGGTTCCCATACTATTTTAAAATGAAATGAATCCAAAAGTAATGAATTCCTAGAATGAGAAGTCTCATCCCTGACAACATGGGTTTCCCCCATATATGGGTTGTTCGCCTCTAGGAACAATCTTATTACCATGTTATGATAGACTCCTAGTCTTCTCTCTACCATTAAAAAATATTAATAGAAAATAAAATAATTTTATACTATTTTTTATTGCCTAGGCCCAAAATCCTCTAAACTGGTGTCTTCAGATGGTTAACCACATAACCTCAAGTACGTCTCCCAGTAATCCTGAGGCTACTAAATGATGGAGAGGGTTAATAAAGATATCTTAGGGATTCCATAACTTTTATTTAGAGTAACATAAGTTTTATAAATAATAGATAAAATAACAAGAAATTAAAATAAAAATCATTTAAAAGACAAGTCATTTGAAAAAATAACTTCAGGAACTAAATTCTACAAAAATGAATATATCATATATGGAAAACATTATCCCCTAAGGGTAGATCACATAAAATAATTAAACAAAAAAACTAATCCCCCAATCATTCATGATTCCTTCCCCATCTATATTTCCTACATTATTTATAACATGAAATGACCAACATCCCGTAATGGACCCTTGTCATCAACCTCTAACATGAAAATAGACAGTCTTCTACTCAGGTACCCTAGTGTTATGGTGGTTGAATTTGGGTGTGAATACAACTCATTAGGTCATCACTAAAAATGTACCAAAAATGAAGAGTCTATATAAAATGTGTATGTGGGTGTCCTACTAATAACGAAATACCCCATGACCAAATAAATAAATATAAATATAAATAAATATTACACAACCTCTTATCTTGAGCTCTGTAGTGACCCCTAAGCTCATACATACCCACTTTACCTAGTTCAGATATTTATGATATGGATGATGGATCTCTTCACACATACAAGTTCCAAGGAATGTAACAATTGAAATAAAAACCATGAAAATCCAGGGTAATTGATGGGGGACCAGCCTGGAATTCGATTATAATCTTGTAATATAGAATCCATAAAATTCATCCAAGGAATTATCCTCTCTAAAAACAATGTGAATTGATGGAATACTTACTTGGAAATCTATAAACAGAATCCATGGAATGACATTCTTATGGTATTTAGTATATTTGGCATGAAAACAATCTAGGTCTACACCCATGAAATTTCATCTAATATTATCATGTTGAATCCAAGGAGCTCCTCCAGTGACATTAAAAAGGGTACCCCAATAGAATATATGGCATTAAATTTATGTATTCATCATCTAAAACATCTCTCTAATCTATTTAGGATCCACCCTAAGTCATTCAAAATGGTGAATCGGCCTGAAGATTAATGTAGCTAATGGAATTCCTCTTCTTTGGACATCGTTGAATCCAATGAGTCATCCTCACCAGGAATTTATGTGATTCACCTAATGGAATCCGCACTCACTCAATGTATTCCACCCATTTCATATCCAAGTTGAATATAAGGGATGAATCCCAAGGAATTCCCCCCACAACAATCATTTATAAAAGAGAACTAAATTATTAATCACCAAAACCATTATTAGACCCCATTCCATTGTATAATATCACAATCCATTTCATAAAAGACTTACATTTTCACAACAGATTTACTAAATAGGTTTATATTAACATGTTATAAAGGATAATTCCTTATAGGTTATTTAATAGAACTCTATTTAACCAACACCATCTTTTAAATAGTGGTAATTAGCAATAATTAGTGATAATTAGTAATAATTAGCAGTAAATAGTAATAATAAGTAATAAATACGAATAATTTTTAATAAATAGAGGAAAATAACATCAAATAGTAACAATTAGTGGTAAATAGTAACAACTAACAATAAATATTAACAATGAATAGTAACTAGTAATAAATAGCAGCAATTAAGAATAATTACCTATAATTATTGACAATTAGTAGTAATTATTAAAAATTATAGGTAATTAGTAATAATTAGACATAATTAGTAATAATTAAGAATAAATATTAACAGATATGAATCAATAGTTATAAATAGTAATCATTAGTATCAATTAGTAAAAACTAGTAATAATTAAAAAATAATTAGTAATAAATAGTATTAATTAGTATTAATTGTTAATAATTAGTAATAATTAGTAATAATTAGTAATAATTATTTATAATTATTTATAAATAGAATTAATTTGTGTTTATTAGAATTATTTATAAATAATTAGAAATAATTAGCAATAATTAGAAATAATTTCCAATAATTAGCTATAATTACCAATAAGTAGAAATAATTACTAGTAATTAGTAATATTTAGGAATAATTACTAATGAAGAGTAATACCTGGGAATAATTAATAGTTTCTTTATTTTCTTGGATCATGTTTTTCATATATTAAATTATTTATAAATAAATAATTATTTTATATTCCTTATAGAAATATGGAACAAGGATGTCAAAATAGTCATTATTATATGATCATGTTTGGATAAATCAATATTGGAATCCAAATGGTTTTGGTATAAATAATGTATATATTGAGGGTCTGGAAACATTCTTATCTTTTTCATTATAAAAACCATAATTTTTTGTTCAGGATTGAAAATTAAGGGCCAATGTAAAAAATGTGGTCTATGGATGTTTTACACATTTGACAATGTTGGGGGTCATCTATTTCATTTTGGTTTTAAAATAGATTATGATTTCAAACAGATTATGTTTTTTGGTATCAACCTAGTGAACATCGATCCAGAGAAGATACAATTAATTTGGTTCCAAATCCACCACTTTTTCAAAATATAGTAGAAGATGTTGTACGAACAACTTTTCAAAAAACTGAAACTCATGATGGTATTAATTTAACTCTTAAGTTGGAACCATTTTAATTTTATTATTTTTTGAGGTTTGATAAGGATGCCTTATAACCTGGTCGCAAGATAATAAAATTTGAAGTGGTTGAAAAATTTGTGGTTATTAAATTAGATAATGGATTTTCAGAAAGATATTTTTATTAGATATTCTCTTTGGATAAAACACATTTACCTGAAGAAAATGTGTCGGTTATAAATTTTACGAGAGAAAGAGGTTAGTTCCTAAGACATAGATTTCATAAGATTAATGCATTTTAAAATATTGACTCAAATATTATGGTGAAAATATTTTTTTCATAGATTTCATAAATGTAGACAATAAAGGTATTAAGAGGCTCAACTCTGGATGTTGGGATTGATTCCTGTAAAACAGCTGTGGTTCTCCCCCCTTACACCCAGATTTCAACATATATATATGCCTAAGAACACAAAATCATTGATGTCCAAACACAAAACAAATATTCCAACCGGAAAAATCTTACATCATCCCACTTATGGTGACTCATGGAATGATTTTGACTATGTACATCCCTATTTTTCTTTAGAAGCACGAAACATGCGGTTTTGTATTTCTAATAACTGGTTATATAAATTCGGTTCTTATTGTATCCAATATTATTATTGGAATGTCTTTAAAACTACGTATAATTTATCTACTTGGATGTTGATAAAGAATTCCTTTATATTTTTAACCATACTAATTCCAGGACATTTGAAAAATAATATTGATTTTTAATTGAATCCATTGATTGACGATTAAAATTTATTATTGAGTAATGGTGTTAGTATATATGATGTTGATACAAATAAAAATTTACTACTGAAAACTTCATTGACATGGACTATTATTGACTTCCCAGCATATTTAATGTGATCTAATTGGAGTGCACATGGTACAAAATCATGTTTTTTCTATTTTAGAGACAAAAAAGTGTTTATGCTTATCAATGGAAGGAATTTTTTTATGCAATTTTCATCACAGATTCCTTCCAACTGATCATCCTTTTCAGAGGAACATATATCATTTCAGAATAGTAACAATTGAAAGAGATGGACCTTCAATAATGATATCAGGAATGTAGTTAAAATTAGTTATTTTTTCATTACCTTCCATTACATTTGGACCAACTATAGACCAATAGTAAATTAATTTCATTGGGAAAGAACACAATATCATAAAATAGAGCATCATTTGGGATCATCCATATTGGTCTGATTTTTTGGTCCGTCGCATGTTATATATAATGCATATTGATATGAATTGTGTTGATAATATATTTTATATAGTTTTGTATACACCGCACATGACCAATGATAATGTAAAGGCATGATTAGATAATGCCCAAATTTATAGGCAACCAAAACATAAACTATATAAAAATGTCAGATCACATAAGATAATGAATCCAACAGAATATTATACACTTTCCAAAAAAATAATTTTATTTTGTCATCATGTATTAATGATTTGAGACTTCAATATTGTTGTGATTAAAATTTTGGAAGATGTGTCTGAAATGTTCATATTAATGGATTAAAAACTCATGTCTGTAATGTTATAATGGAAATAACTATACTGATTGGATTAAAAGGATTTTCAAATTCATTGATTTGGTTTGCGCTAATAGTCATATCATATTTTTTCTAAGACATTTTTGTTGTGACAATAGACTACAATGCACTAAGTAAACTGCAAGAAGATGTTGTATTAATTTTATGTAAACTAGAAAAAATCTTCCCTCCATATTTCTTTGACTCAATGGAGCATTTGATATTACATTTTTCTCATGATGAAAATTGTGGAGGTATAGTAAAGTTTTCATAGATGTATCCATTCGAGAGATGCATGAAAAAAGTAAAGAAAATAGTTCATAATAAAGCATTTGTTGAAGGATAAATTGTATAAGATTATTTTTGGGAGGGGATTTGTTTTTTCTAATCACATTATTTTCAATCTGAATATCACTCTGAACCAAAATTCATGGGCTATAAAGTGGTAAATGGTGATGTTGAAATGAGCAATAAATTATTATTTTTAATCATCCAGAACATGTCTTTGGTGGAGTTCATGAATGATGGATTTAAGATCATGACCATCACAGACCCCATCTATATGTTTTTCTGAAATATGAATAGATGAAACCATTTTTTTGAGTACTTTAATCTCTTATTCAATAGTAGTTTTTTAAAGTAAATTAATATTATTTAATTTGTAGGTTATATGATAATCATATCCAGAATCATCTTCCATAAATTATAGCCGCTACTCATGAGGAACGTCAGAAAAATAATTTTTTATATTGGTTTCAAAAACTAGTAACATAAATTATTTATGGCTTAATATATAAGATTGATATATTACTTTTTATATGGATAATTGTTTTACAAATTTTTACATATATCAACTTGCTGATAAAATTGATAATTGAATGTGTGTATTGAGTAACCCACTATAAAATGGTTAAATCTTACAATTCATATATAGAGAATAGTTTTTGATTTATTATATGTGCATATGGGGAATAAAAAATATATGTAATATTGGTGTTTTCTTGAAAGGATCTGATCATAGGTAAATTAAATTAGACTATTATAGCATGTTGGAAGAAAGAATTGTACTGTTTCTTCTAGGATATAATTATATAATGATGTTTAAATGTGAGTGGATGGATATTCAGAGAGGTGTGTATGTTCATCTGACCTATGGAATCGTTGATGTTATGTATAAAATTATTCTTGTGTTTAATGAACCATTTTTATGTGTTTATCTGGCTCATTAAATTTATTATGCAAATAACTTTGTTACTTAAAGATAGTTGGGTGATTGATGGATCATAATAAAAATGAAATATCTAGAAAATATTTTTATTAAAAGTGAATGTGGTTCTTCTAAAGAGAAAGAAATTGAAATTTTTCAACAGACGACTCTAAATCCATATTTTCCACAAAGAGAAAAAAATATTGTTGATAAAATCCCACAGTGAAGCGGTGATGGTGATGATGATGTTATTGATTTAAAAAATAAATTTGAAAATACAAGATATGATGAAACTAAAGATTTTATAGAAATTGAGGATACTAAAGATGAATAAAATATATTGACACTATCTGATATGAATATGATTAAAAAGATGAATATTGACATTCTTAAATGTTGGTTCCAATCATATATATTATGTATCAATATATAACATTTGTTTTCATCAATTTTCTAAAAATATTCCTTTCATGTTTCAGATATGTTTCATGAGTTTCAAGAGGCTAATCTACCTAATTATGTGTCAGATGTTGGGTCATATGACCCTCATAAAATTGGTAGTTCAGTTAAAATTAGAGATGTCTTGGTCTTATGAGATTGATGATTCTTGACACTATCCTCGAGTGACGTCCACATCTTGGCTTTGATCCATGCATGCATAGTCATGTTTTCTTTTAGATTTTAGTTACTTTCAAATAATTATCATTAATTTATTTAGATAAAAATTAATTTATTTTATTTCCACATCATTTCACACATATCTATTATGAATGGAACTGCTATATTGCAAAATTATTTTTATAGAGAATTTGATACATGGGATCAGATTCCTATTGATGTTTAACAGTGCGTGTTTGATCATTTGCTGGTATATAAATAAATAATATTTATTATCAAATTTATTTACATAATAATGTGAAATTATTAATTTTTTGTAGGGTTTATAGTATCCCGTCAATGAGAAAATGTGTGACTCTATTTGGAAGGAATGGGAGGGATATATGTGAGATCGTTGTCATCATTTTTTGCACAATTTGAGGAGGATAACAATGAGGAAATCAGGAGTCACAGAGTTTGATCATTCTTTCTACACCCATCGACAGGGTTACATTTCATCTTATGTTTGGTATGGATTATGTTAAAACTTGATTAGAGGTCATTTTCAAATGAGATTATCAACGGATCGATAGAACCAGGGGAGATAGGAGGTGACACATCAAGCAGTAGTCATAAATTTATTACGCATAAGTAACATATGGTAGGTAACTTTTAATTAATTTATATATCATTAAATGTAAACTAATTATTTTATAATCATATAGGAATTAAAGGAGACTGATATTAAGGATTTTGATGTTTATAGGATGGTGTAAAGTGATTCTACCATTGGAGTGATTTGATATGATTTCCATTATCAGATTGTGGTCTGTATAATTTATTTCTATGTTTTTAAATTAACTTCAAATAATATTTTAACTATTTAAATTTTAAATTGTAATTGTTGGATTTATATGAGGCGAAGATATCTCAGACATAGACTTTGAGTTAGTTTATAACTGATGATCACACTAGTGTAAAAATATTTGATGAGGTAGTATGGATGTATGTGACCGAGTAAACATTTGAGAAAGGACAAGTTGTTGGTATTAGCTATCGATTGAAAATTGTGAGTTATTATGGTGAAGTTACAATGTCGGCATGCAGTTTAGGAGAAGCTCATGAAGAGTTATCACCGGCTGCTATACAATATCAGGAGTAGCTACGAGCTGAGGGTGAGCTGATAGACATTATGCGTAGGTTGTAGGAAGGGCACCATTGATAGTTGTAGTAGCAGTAGGAGGAGATGTGTTAATGGTAGCAACATCAGAACAACCAGACAATAGAGTACATGTGACGTCAGACTCATGGTTTAGGGATGGAGTTCCCTCCACCATCACCTCCAACTCTTATAGAATCCCCTCCCCCTCAATGATGTAGTTACTTTTTTGGGAATTTTTTTTAATGTAATTCTTTGGTAATATTATTTTATTACATTTCTATATAATGGGTTCTTATATTATTACAAATATTTTTTAATATTATTTTATTATATTTTTTAATTTTTTAATATTATATATATATATATTATTTATTTAATTTTATTAATTTTATTTCTATTTATCTATTATTTTATTAAAATAATTATATGTTATCATTAATTTTTTTGATATTATTATTTTATTAATATTATTGTCATTATATTAACATTATAAATAATAATAATAATATTATTATTATTCATATTATTATTTTATTATTATTACTATTTTTTACTATTATTTTATCAATATCATATTTTTATTATTATTAATAATATTTTATTAAAATTTACAAATAGTACATTTTTAATTTTTTTTATGTTATTTGCGACAATCCTATCGCAACATGGATTTTTAAAAACTCAAATAAACTATTTGTGATGCCATTTTTTTGCAACAAGGAATTTGTGATGGGTCCCTATCACAAGAGGTCATTTGAGATGGGGTCCCTTCCCAAATAACAAAATTTATATTAGTGTTCACATGTGAAAAAAACACCACCACTCGAACTGAAAATCTCCCACATAATCCAAACCCACAACTGTAGGGGAATCCAATGAATGGAACTCAAGTCAAATAGTTAACTGAAACCACCAATCACCAATTTCATAAAGCTCATGCACCGCTAAACGAGCATAATAGAAACCAATTCCATTCTACAAAATGTATTCACACAGTCAATGAAGAAAAAATATTTAAATAGCAACATTCAAATATTAGGACTAGATTACAAGAAAACCTGATTACCGATTTTCTTACATAGATAAAAGAAACCCACAGCAAGAAGAGAATTATAATAGGAAACTAGAGATGTCTCCACACCAACACTAGATATAAAAGTTGGGCTAAGGTTCCCCACACCCTCAGAGATCCCTGACTATGTATAAGCTTCACTATGAGGCCTATTGATGGAGCCTTTATGACTAAAGAATCCGCTACATCACATTCAGTCACTAATATCCTGTAATCAAAATTTCTTCCTTAGGAGACACATCCATCAAAATAACTCCAGATGACCTAAATAGGTGCAATGATTGAACACATTTGGAGGATTATGACAAGATGGTTTTGAATGCCTGAAATGGCCACACAGGTGGCATATTAGCATATGGTCTAACAAACTAGACAGTAAAATAAGCTAAGGGGACTCCAAAAGGATAGGTTCCTCACACATTCAATCATCTCTTGATGGGGAACCTTCACAAGCATTAGGATACAATGGATTGCAAACTACCTATGCTATATAAACCTAGTCGACTCAAAATTCATCATCCACCAACTTCTCGAAACAAATATCCTCGGAGGAGAATACATTCTCCTTGAACTCTCAAATAAGAACTCTATAGAAAATAGAATCCCTTAATAGATCTTGTGACACTACCATCATAGAAATGGTAACTAGCTCCTTGATGTGGTTAACCTAGGTCGTCACGATCCACTGACCTTGGTGAATGCTCATGAGGTCTTACATTTTCTTCGTCTTAATCTCCTTAGGTATAAACAATCATATAAAGACATACATGAGAAAAAAATAAAATTGACCTATTTAATAAAAGTTTTCTTATTAATTAAAAATATGGAACCCATTTTTCATAATTCAAATAATTTTTTTAATAATATAAATAAAAATTATACCAAAAAAACTGAAAAAAATAGTTTCCCAGAAAAATTCTCTTTTACAATATAAAATGTTCTTATACTAAATTAAAGTATAATGTCTATTTAAAAACCCATAATTTTATTATTTTAAATCAGTATGAACTAATGAAAATTTAGAACTCATACAAGACATAATTTTAGCTTGTATAATCTTTAACATAGAGTACATTTTTTAAATATAAATATGCATTTTCACTCTTCCTTGAAAAATAAATATTTTTCGAAAATTCACAAAAAATCATCCTAGGATATTTTTTACATTATGAATTCCAAAATTAAAATCATTTTTTGAAATAAAATTTCTATTTTTATAAACTTTTAGAAAAACCCAAACCCATTTTTGAAGAAAATGTATCTTTTATGAATAAAATGAATTTACTAAAAATTTTAGTGCTTAATTATAAAGCATTAATTAATACATTATAAAGTATTAGGAACATTATTTATTTTTTAAATAATTTATTCCTATTCATACATTCCAATTTATCTTCTAGGATATAAAAGTACCATTTGAATATTGAAATTTTATTCCATTTAACCTCGGTGTGGCATATTTTGTACACTATAGAAATTATTTTTAAAACCTACTGATATTACATTCTCCCCAACAACATTCATAAATAATATCCTCTCAATTATTACATTGTCTCGATAACTGGGGTTTGAATTTTAAAAAAATACCATTATTGAAAGTCCACATAATAATTTTTTTAAAAAAACATCCACTTGATAAGAGAGAAAAGAGATGTATAAAGTTCATCTAAAGTTACAAATAGTATGTCTATGTCTACAAGAACATTAGTGGGAAGTGAAAAAATGAATATGGAAGATAAAAATAACTTCCAAGGACTGATATTGAGTTATATAAAACATTATCATGAGAAAATTAACCATTACAAAATCATAAATTTGTGATGGATTTAGAGGATATTGATTTCTATGAAAGAAATATAAATGGACAATGTTTTTGTACTAAGATCATTTTCATATAGTATATGAATTCCATTTCCATCTATACAAATAAATTATGGAAAGAATACTTACTTTAAATATGTAATTTAGTCCCTTAAATAATTTCCACCAAATTCTCATCTTTTTCTATGAACAATAAGTATTTAAGATAATTTTTTTCATTCCTAAAGTACTACAATTAACTTATAATGGTTCTCATAATCCATAAAATAATTAAACTATATTCCTCTTATAATAAGAAATTTAAAAACCAACATTTCTAGTACATAATAAGATGATTATACAAAACAATAATCCTTGATACGTGGAAAAATAATTTAATATCCAAAATTCAACTGTAATACCAAAAGTTCAACATAAATCATTCAATAAATATATGAACATATAATTTCTCAAAAATATTTTAGACTAGGATTTATATATACAAATTAAGTGTATTTGATCACATAATCTCTAAAGATATATTTAGTATTTATCTCCCAAAATGTACATGCCCTAAGAATTTAATTTCCATGATATGCTAAACTTTTACAAAATTATTTTTAAACATCATAAATAAAAAATAAAATCACATATGAATTAAAAAATCAACCATTTTTTAATCAAATAAAATTATATAATATTCATTTTAAATTAATCATATACGGTTTTAAAAATATAGAATGAATTCTAAATTAATAATAGTAACGTAACACTAAATCAATTTCCAATGCCATGTTTATCTATATGATAATTCATATGTTTCAAATATTAATATAACATTTATCTCAAATGTTGATTAGATAAAGAAAGAAATGTCCTACTAACCAAGACATCATGTCGTCCAGTGGTAGGTGATGCACCTTTGCACCCTTTGGTTGTTCATTCAAGCCTCATGACCTTGCCCAATGCAATGAGTTGTTGTCTAACCTAAATTTTTCCTTTTTTTATAAAATAATATTACTATATTCAACACTACATATCAAAAATTTTAATTGACATCCATAAAAATAAATATAATATATTAAAAACTAAGTTAAAATGTTAACCACAAATATTTTTTCATACCTTTCATTTTTCATCCCAAAGATTTAATAACCCATACATACCTTAAAATTAAGGGTCATAAAAACCCTAAAGATTATAAATAAATTTAAAAATTATTTCCAAAAAAAATTAAATAAATTTTTACTCAAATAAAATTTCAGTTTAAACATTAGGGTTATATATTTCTATCCAAAAATATCATTTGCGTCACTAAAATTCTATCACCTAAAGCCTAAATGAGGTATCAATGACTTTGAACTTATGGCCAGCCTTAAAATAATAAACCTATATTGTTATCCATAAATCTTAAGATAAATTCTAAGATATCATCCAAATATACAATGATATCTAAACTAACATATGATACCAATAATAACAACATGAGCCCCGCACTCCCACATGTAGTTCTAAAAACATGATATTTATAATTTTGGATTTTATATTAACAATATTAACCCAATTTCAGAAATCTATAAAATAAAAAATTAATGGAAATATTTTCCAGCATTCATACTGAGGAACATTTTAGGTTTATAGTTTTAGAGAACTAGAAAAACCTCTGACATTTCTGGGAAAAATAATCAATAGGAACACAAAAATATATATCATCTCCAAAAATTTGTTAACATATAACAACCTTTTAGGGCATAATATACATAAAACATTAATTAATTAATTGAGGTGTGGAAAGATAGAAAAATGGGGAGCTAAAATTACAAGTGTAAACATGGGAGATATATCAATGATTACACAAGTATAATATTAGAACAAGTGAATAATAATATGAATATTACATTTGAAAATTAAACCCTATATATAAATGATTATAATATTGAGTCATAGAATCTTGCTAGTGCGTAAGATATGAGTCATAAAGGAACATGATCCATGAGTTAATAACTTTTGAAAAATACATAGAATTATGACATTCACAAAATCATAGATAATATTTTCCATATGATACAAGGCCCTTTTACTAGACAATAATAGTACAATGGGTTCACTCCCTAAACCATTGTAGTAGTTAGGTTCACTCTTAATACAATCACAGTGGACAAGCTACCTTATTAAATAGTGCTCAACCCCCATTCGAGTCCAGTTTATCTCACAAGATATCAATATTTACCAATTAATTGGTCGGAGATATAGGTATCACCAATCATTGGTTATAACCTAACCATTGTCCTTGTTTATAACATAATCACCCTCTTTGGTTAAAATATAAACACCATCAAATAATGAAGACCATAAAAATATATTCCATTAGATTATAAAAAATTCATCAAATTAGAACACATAAAAATAAATGTGTTTCATAAACGTTCATTATTAACATAACCAATATAAAATAAATGTGTTACATAATCATTTTATCATTTCATATAAGTGTAACACGATGAGTGTTATTAGGTTTCATAAACACCATGTCAATATAAATCTAAAACATCCATAAAATGAATAAGTATGGAATCATAGGATAATATCCCCATTAAAGATTAATTAACACTAACTGATGTCATCATAGATGGAAAATTATTTTTAAATATCACCTAGAACAATTCTTGAGGAAAATTGATTTTCCATTTTAAAATAAATTTTTCATTAAAAAAACATATAAAAGAAAAAAAATAAAAAATATGTAAAAATTTATAGTAAGTATAAAATCCTTTGGGGTCTTGAAAAATAGATATTTATTTAATTCTGTATAATTTCAAAAAACATTCATTTCAACCATTTGATATAAAGTTACAAACTACCACTTTAAGAAAATACTAAAAAGATTCATTTCAGATTGTTTGGTAAAAAAATAAATCATGGGTAAAAATGATTTTATGAAATTTCAGGATAATATTAATAACCTTTTTGAATACATTTTTAATAATCATGTATATGGAAGAGATATACTCTTCAGTGGAGACTTAAACAAAAACTATCCTGAATAATGAAGAGAACGAGAAATAAACCCTTAATGGTTTAGTAACTTTTGAACAATATGATCCATGCTAGAAATATAAATTACTTTATATTTAAATACCCATAAAATTCATTATATGTATCATAAAATATAATCATGTTTAGTATATACACCACATAATGAAATAATTAGTAAATATTCCATTTTCCACTAAAATAAAAGTGAGATGAAAATAACTTACCTTTAGTATGAATTTTCACGTATGTTAATTATATTATATAATAATTAATAATGATTAATGATTTACATTATTTATAAAATTTTCATTTATATTGTTAATTTTATCTAAATTATTACCATTTTATAAAAATTACTTAATCAAATATGTTCACGTCAGATGTTTTAGTGATATTTGGTATATAAGTCCAAAATGACATTGGTAGGATGACTATGGTCAAAGAGATCATTAATCCATCATCTCCAGAATAATAATAATTAAATAGTAATCATTTTTATAAATTTTTTATTTTTTTAAATCTAACAATTTAATATCGTAATGAAAAATGAAATATGTTACAACCATAGAGATGGAAGGCCCTACGTACACATGAGTAATGATTCCATTTTTTGATCATTATGGAATGAAGGTAAGTATTATTTTAAAATTAAAAAATGAACAGTATAAAATATAAATATCACATTATTTATTTAAATATAATAATATATAAATATATATATTTATTGTCCATGTGCTTTGGTTTATAGGATAAATATCATATTAGGATAATATTAACACACTCTAATGTAGTGATGTGGAAATTACCAAATCCATCCAATGGTAAGGATGGTCACTCATTTTGGGAAGTTATTTTTTGAACTAAATGGTCTTTAAAGCATGAATTCATGAGAAGAATATGTGCCCTTTTATAAGAGAGGGGATGTGAACTCTAGGAATTTCTTAAAATATTAATTTAATATAAATTAATATTCAATTAAAAATAGGTAAAAATTGATATATTTATAATATAAGATTAGTATGGGTCGATATAAATTTTTAAAATAAAAATTTTACAAGTTTTAGATATATTTATACCCTTAGAATGCTTGCCATCTGAACAGGTTCTTTACATCTATCATGGAGACTCACTAATCGGTGGACAAGATGCTTGGAATTTCTTTACTAGATGATGGTTTTTCTTACAATGTAGTCATTGGTAATGATTTTTATTGGGTTGATCTTGTGCCAGGAGATATCCTTTCTCTTTTCAGGAAGGATCTTTGGAAATATTCTACATTTAGACTTGTGTAATTTTTATTTCTTTTTAATAAGGCCATATTTCTTTTTTAGGAAAGGTCTCAGTTTGTCTTAAAAAAATCAAGGATTGGTTAATATAGAATAACAATCATGTACATTTTTAGAACTATTCATAACTTTGTCATTGAGAATATCAATATAACCCATAGAAATTGAGGGAAAACATTTTTAAAATCTATAAAATTTCATTTTCATCTATAAAATTATTTTATTACATTAAATATATGAAATTATATTACTTTTAATATTTTTAATTTAATTTAATTGATTTCTTCATTAAATTAATTATTACTAAATCAATATTGTGAAATAATAAAAGGTAATTATTATTTCACTAAATGTTTAAAATAAATAAACATGGTGGAAATAAATATTTTATCATTCAAAGTAATATTCTCATTCAGACATATCCACATGAAAAAACTATACTAAAAAAACTACACATATCACAAATAAGAGTTCGACATGTTTGATATTTCCATATATAAAATAATATACTGGAAATAATGTCTTCAATGTGGCCCCAAAAGGACTTAAATTAGAAACATGGACTATTTTGTTTTATAGGATCATAAAATATGTATTATGTAAATTTTTTAATCATTTTAGAGTACTTATCATTTTATTTTTAATCGTTAATTACCTAATTCATTCTTTACCGTGTTAACGAAAATTATTATATTGAAAATTAATATTTTTCAAAAATAAGTGGTGGACTATTTAATAAATTTCAAACTCAAGATTCCACATATGGAATCTATATTTAAAAATCGGAATCAAAGAATTGTCAGAATTTAATTTAAAATTTAACCGTTAAAATGGAAAGAAAAATAGTTTTTTTTATAAATAAATTCGATTTTCAAATATAAAATGATTTTATATTAAATTAATTTATAAAATTGATTTAAATCAACATAATTGGTTTATTTTAATTAAAACTATAATAAATGACATTTTAATCTGAACCAAAATATAATTTTACCTCATATATAATTTAAAAAAATGTACATTTTTCTATAAAAATAATTTTTCATCACTATTCCATGAAAATAATTATATTTAGAAAACTATCCAATATTAATCATAAGATAATATTTATATTATGAATAAAAAAATTATATTCATTTTTTCGAATATATTATCTAAAATTTCTAAAAAATAATTAAAAGCATGAAAATCCATTTTTGAAGAAAACTTATTTTTAAACAACAAAATAACTTTGCTGAAAATTTAATTTCTTATTTAAAAATCTCTAATTAGTACATTATAAATGAATTGGAAAATTATATATTTCATAAATCATTTATTATTGTTCAAAACATTTAATTTATTGGCTTGAATATAATAGTGACATTTAAATCATAATATTTCGTTTTTTTAAGCTTGATGTTCTATAGCCTATACAATGTAGAATTTATTTTTAAAATCAATGGAAATTATCAAATATTTTAATTTCTTTATTTTTATTCCAATAAATAACTATTTATGTGGATATATATTTTATGGTATAATTTTTAATCCTCGTATAATTATGGAAGAGGTCATGTGCTCGAAAAATCTTGTGTTATGTTGTTTCTTAAAGTTCGATTTGGGTTGTGGATAAGTTTATTCATTAATAAACGTATTGGAAGTAGGTGATTGTAATGTGTAGGGAATTAGTTCTAAAATTTATGTCAAACCAATTTTTTAAATTTTTTTATTTCTTGTACGAGTTTTATACATTTAAATTTCTAATTGATTTCGATTTTCTAAACTATAGATAAACATTCCTTTGATAGATAGTCTTAATTGGTGTTTTTATAAAATGTTTTTTTATGTAGCATAATTTATAAAAATAATGTAGTTAAAATTTATTTGAACCAATATATAATCCCACGTTTAAGATTTATTACAAAGATAAAATTTATATATTATTACTTTTCTGATTATCAAGAATTTTTTTGTTAATTGTGTATTCAGTTTTTAAATTATTTTAGTAATTTTTTTATTGAGAACTCAATTCACCCTATCTCCTTGAGTTACTCACTATGATAAAAAATATTTCTTCTAAAATATCATAAATCCAATCATCAATTCATCATATCATATCATTTTGTAAGTAATAATCTTTTATAAACATCCTATCATAACTTAATTAACTGATAAGAAAGAAATGTGTTTCGTAGAATTCTTTAAAAAATAATCATTATAAGTCATACAGAGAAATAAATTGGATGTAATCATGATAACATAATCCTGATAAATCAAAATAATCCATAAATTATGCTTATATAAATGAAAAAATACAACTATAATGTCACTAGAACCTTTATTAATGAAAAAAAATTATTTTTTAAATAACATATTTATAATCTAAATAATATAGAATATTAAGAAATAAATTTTATTTGAGAATAAAAATAGAAACATAAAAAATAATCTTAAAAAAAGTTTTATCATGATAGTTGGAAAATACATTCATTTTTTATATTAAAAAAAGACATCATTCAAATAATTGGTAAAAAGTACCTCATTCGGAAAATGATATGAATATAGTTTTTAAAAAAATTATATCAAATAAAATTTTCATAAAAAATAACTTAATCAATCATTTTCTAATATTAGAAACATTCTTGAAACATATTAAAGAAAATATGGACATTGATGAAAATGTTTTTTTAGCAAAGAGGAAATAGGGTTGGTATTTCTAAAAAATACTTTCTCGGTCATTTTAATTAAAAGGGAAATTAAAGTGGTCCTATTAATTGAAAATTATTGAAATAAATAGATGAGAATAAAATATATTATTTTTAAAGGATAAAATCCACATAATTCCCCTCAGTGTAAATCTATTATAGAGAATCTCGAAAATAGATGAGATTGTAACATAAATCCCTTACTTAAAGTCCCATATTATTTCATATGCATTCAAAACTCATTTATAATAAATATAAATTTATAATAAATATATTATAAAATAATATTCATACATAACACAATATATAATATTCCTTTATAACTTTCCCATTACCCATCAATTAACTATTCTTTGTTAAAATGGATATTCAGGTGAAAATTGGATGGTTTTCCATGCATGTTTCAGTTTGATGGTTTCTTTACTTGCATCATGGTCATGTATTAATCATATAAATAATATAAATCTTGAAATATGTATAATATTTAGTCATTATATATAGTTTTATAAAACTTCATGTAAATTGGTGGTGAAAATTTAATTTTATCTCTCTGTGGAGATGATAGTATATACCTACACAAGAGAGATGCTTACACTTTTTGATGGATGAAACAGAGGAAAGTTAAATTATAATCTAAATTTATAAAATCATTATAATGTGATAAATATCATATTTATCCATTAAATATATCCTTATTACTATCCATGTAATGTAGGAATGAAAAATGAATCACATCACTTCATGGAGGTGGTAGTTCTCATGTATGCTTGGGAAACATAATCTTTTTACAAAATATGAGATTTTAAGATGGTATAAAATATATTACTTTTATAAAAGAATTATTCTTTCATAAATATAACATATAAAAAATAAATCCATCATTACAATCGACCATTAAATATGGTTTTGGAAAATAAATCATATCGATACATGGAGGCAATAATCCACACACATGCACGAATGATACATTCATTTCTAATTTGATTGAAATGAGATGGAAGATGTTTGTCCCATAAAAATAATAAAAATACATATATTTATGATAATATATTAATTATATGATGATGTACATAACTTATTTATTAGATGTATAAGAATAATGAAACATGAAAAAATATCAGTAGGATCATTTTAATTTTCTTTGAGAAACATCCTTCAAATATATTATTATGGACACATAGATTGGTCTCTTAGGAAGATAAAAACCTCTTGATTGTGGATATTTAATTTTAGAATATATGTTTTTATGGGTTTTCAGATATAAATGGCTCATGTGGTGTTGATAAGAGAGGATTTAGGTTCCCTTTTATAAGTGAGGGGAGTGGTCCACTAAAAATTATTAAGAACAATAAAATATAATAATATCATGACCATGGGAAAGTATTTCCTAATTGGTTCAAGTATGATGATATGATGATATAGAAAAAAATATATTAATTAAATGGGATTTATATAAATTTTTTACTCATTTTAACCCATATATATTTAGTCTAACCCCTTTTAACCATTATCATAGTAATGAATGTTTACCTGAGTCACTCTTCAAAATGACCAAGAAATTAGTTGATGTAATTATATAATATTAATTATTATGATTCAAAATGTGAAATAAATTTTAAATTATTCTATTTTAATATATGGTTAAAAATATTTTTTTTAAAAGTGTATAAAACGTAACATAACTATTTTTAGAAGAATACATTTTAAGAATAAAATTATGTTTAACATCATTAAATTCCATGAAAAACTATTTGATAAATGTTTAAATATATTATTTAATATATTTTCTACACATTTATTTAAAATCAATCATAAATAGACATTAATTAAATTTATTTTGAAAAAAATATATTGTGCACATAAAGATGCTTTTGTAGAAAAATATCCATTTTTTCCTTTAAATGAATTTATTTTAATTTCTAACCAATTGAAAACCAATGAATTAATTTTACAAATATGAAAAAATAATTTTTCATCATTTAATTATACTTATTCATCGATTACAGTAAAATTTCACGTATAGAACTATCATATTAAATAATAATTTGTAAATAATATATTGTAGTCCACGTAAACTCATTGTCAAGTGTAAATAAATATATCAAAGAAATATAATTTTTTTAAATACGATAAAACATAGTGTAGTTAAACTCTATAAAATTATAAAAAGTTCTCTCATAAATTTAATAAAATATAATAAAAAACTGTGGAAATTATTGTATCATCACATAGTTCAGTTCCATATATCTTCGGCAAAGATAATGTTTCACTGCAATAAAATTACTAGGTGAGTGGTCTTCTTCCACAAAACATTCTCTCTCTAATACAAAATCTCCACTAATTATTCATCATTATAGATATCATTCTCATGTTGTACGAACTCTAATTTTTTTATTGTGATTGATAAGGTATGTACTTCTTCTAGAGATATTTCTGTAATACAATGTGAACTTGAGAGAGATTTAGTGGAAGCTCCACGTGATATGTAACTATCCCAATACGATCATGAGTTTCAAAAAGATATATATATATATATATATATATATATTTGGATTATAATGAACTTATTTCTAAATATCATAACCTTTATACAAAGATATATTCATGGTAATAACTTTTCAAAAACATCAAACTATAGATATCACCAATGATTGTTAAAATTATTTTTTTACTCTAATCTATCCTAATGTGCTACTGAATATATCTAACTGTATCTTCCATTTTTTCAGATAAGTAGATCCCAATAGCTATCATTATCTAACTTTATCCTAGTATATTGGGGATCTTCACATCAAACAATATAGTGCTTCATTAGAAACTATCTAAATTCTTGATTGAACTATTTTGTTGTAAGATGATTCCACCAATGGATGGGGTTAATCCTAACCACATTTTAAATCAATAAAACATGATCATACCATATCCTATTGGGTTTAGATGTTCTTATTAAACTTACCATCTTTTAGAGGATGATATCTAGTGTTAAATTTCACCCCACATTGAAATCATGTTGACTAATTCTATTTAACATTGATGTAAACTAGAGATCACGACAATATTGAATCAAGTGGGATAGTAAAATAATCATATCCACATCCTTAATTTATATCCTGGTAATCTAATCAAGATAGATTCTCTTATTTAATTCAAATGTGATAACATCATATAATGATCTTCTAGAACCTAAATATCATTTTTCACAATTTATGTTTTGGGGAGTTCGATGATGAAATTCATGGTAATGTTTTTCCATCTTCATTATGGAATTGGTAATGTTTGTAAAATCCCCTTAGAATTTTGTCTCTCCACCTTAACATGATTATATACAAAGAATCAATAATTTTACTCTAAAATATCCATTTTATGATATCCCACCAGAAATACTCTTTCAGATATCTATATATCTTCATACTTTTTGGATGAATATCGAATAATAAACTATGAGATTCATCTAATAAATCCTTGTTCATGTATGGTATTGATGGAAAAAATACAGTGTTTTTAAACCTTATCATTCAATCGGAATCATGGTTAAAATATAGAATATTTCACACCTTATACAGTTCCACAACCTCCTTCTCCACATCTTTAATCCCCATAGGGATAGTTATTTG
Source organism: Viscum album (assembly GCA_963277665.1). Classification (NCBI taxonomy): domain Eukaryota; kingdom Viridiplantae; phylum Streptophyta; class Magnoliopsida; order Santalales; family Viscaceae; genus Viscum; species Viscum album. The sequence continues at coordinate 559,736,335 of OY728127.1, read as the reverse complement.
AACATTCATCTGAGAGAGATACGATCTATCCCCTTTCTAAATTATTTTAGGGTAAATATTCTACCAATCCATAAATATTGGATCTCTTTCAAAGATAATCATGAAAAAACTAATATTTTCATTCCTACATAGAGAATAATCTTCATTGTTTTTCCACTCAGAGTGGGAGGGTGTTGAGAATTCATAATATTTAATAAATTCAAACCATATACTTAGGCCCATATTCAATTATTTATAATTTAATATATAATTGTGTCTTTTATTATTAGTATATACATCACATATTTTTTTTAAACCCAATGCCTCCATATTTTCAATAAAAAATTATAGATTCTTTCTCCAAATAATGATTCATGTACTTTTGATCATGGATTTTCAATTAGCTTGAGAAATAGGCTATCACCATGTCATCATTTATGTGGAAACATATTTTCCCTTATTTTATGCAACACTATAGATCATAAACCCTTATCCACTATTGGGTAGTGTGAGAACAAGTATTCTTACTATCCCTCTTTTTTCTCCTTGAAATTTTATTTACAATCAACTATCCATAAGAACATGTGTCATTTCCCTTCCAACATGGTTCGAGGATTTTATATCAATGATAAATACCTAAAAAATTGTCTACAGTATCTATCCAAACAAATAAAGCTTAAAATATTATTTACCATGGTCGGTCTAGAACATTAGATAATAACTTCAATCATTAAAGGGTCCATTGATATATCCTCACAAGATATTGTAATACCCATGAATAAAACCTTTTATATCCAAAATTCACACTTTGTAAATTTGGAATATAAGTTCTATTTCCTCATGATCTTCACAAAATTTTAACTGATCATCAAGCCATTCCTTTATAAAATCACATTACCTTCTTTAAATTACATGTTGAATCCTGTTTTGATTATTTTTTCATTTGGTCATTTTTTATACCTTTTGACAAAGGAGAGTGTTTCTAAAACGGTTGTCTATGTATATCAATTTTAACTAAGGGTGTCTATGAATAAATGTTCCAATGGTTTATAGGTAACTATTTGGGTCTAAATTGAGGTGGAGGCCTTTTCTGAGTTTTTTTAACATAGAGTGGTTTTTTAAAATCTATAGGATGGATTCAAGTTCTTAATGTAATTCTTGAAATGAATTCATCCCTTGAAGAAATCAATGAATCTTTTTAATGACTTTAATTTTATATAATCTATGAATTATTTTTATGATTTGAAATGATTCGGATCATGTTTTTAAGAATAAGTGCTAACTTTTTCTGTACATATGTCAATTGGGATATTCATGTTATGAATCAAGGATTCATGTCATGAAATAATCACACCTATTGGATTTTTACAAACTAAGTCATTAAATTATTTTCATTGTTTTTGTATCCTCTTCTCTCAACCATAAGGCTCAAATGTTATTTTTTGGGAGATTTCTTCCTTTCGGGTGTCTTGGATTGGAATTTTCTGTCTAATTTGTTTCTCACATTGGTTATATTCTTATATCCCTAAACACACTTTATAAGTGGTATGATAATGTATTTTCTAATAAATTGGAGTTTGATCTTGATGGATTGTGATCTATTATTTAATTTTTAATCTCCTATACTATCCTTCTATGTTGGTGTTTCCCATTACTGGTGTTGATTTGATTGCCGATTAAATGTATGTGTCTGTGTTGAGATGGATCCTTCAAACCCCCTTCTAGATAGAATTGATCTCAATGTTCAGGAAGCTTTCTCTTTGAGTCATTCTTATGTGTTTTCTGCTCGCTGAAGTTTTCTCTTTCCATTTCCTTTAGGGGAATTCGCTTCTAGTTTATATAAGAAAACACCTCTCAAAACTCCCTAGGTCATCCACCTATAAGACAACACCTCAATTGTCCTAGCTTTTGAGCCCCCAGTTTATGCATTGTATGCTCCTCCTTTGTCGGGTGGGGAGGAAAATAAGGGAAAGGAGGCATGTTATTCTCAAGATCTATGAGATTCTCCTTCTTCACCGACTTCTCTTTCTTCTGTCAACTCATGTAGTGATTTGGTGTTTTATTGTCCCCCTTTTAGTCTTTGGGGGGGATAGATATCCTTAGGTCACTTGTTCATGTGGAAATCATGGATGTTTTGTATCATGGATCTCACCTTCTTCGAGTTTTTCTTGGTTCAGTGGTGCATGGAACATCTATTTTCAGTGCCTTTTCTCATGGAAAGATGCTCAGATCCTTCTTTTCCATGCCTCCTAGGTCGTCCTCTAGCCCTCCTCCCTCTTCTCTAGAGGTTGTGGATTTTTCGTCTACATTATACTTAGCCCCTCTCATCCCCCTGAGAGACCAAAAATGAAGGACCCCCTACTACTATTTAATTACAAGAAGCTGAAGTTTTTGCGCCATCCTCATGTCTCGAAATCCCTCTCTCCATAGGGGTCTGTTAGTAGTCCTGATGGTGATTTCACGAGGGATCAAAACAAAGTTCTCCATTTCTAATCTCTTTCTTCTTCCAATCAGAATAGATGCATCTCATTTGGGGACAAAACCAGATGCTACCTGATTCCATGTTAAACATCCTGTCGTGGAATGCCCAGGGAGTTGGGGGCTAGGTGAAGTAATAATTCATTTCCACTAATGTTCAAAAATTAAATTTCTCCCTCGTTATAGTTCTTAAACCTAAAAACAATGTCTCCAAACTCTATGTGTTTAATCATAAAATTAAAATGTGGGATGAAATTCATACAATCCCATACAACTCTCAAATTTGGATTTTTTTGGAATATTACCATCTCTATGGATTTTATCAATGCCTCAGATCAACACATTACCACAATATTTTATTCCAACTCTATTGAATTTTTCATCATGTTCGTTTAGGGAAGATTTTATTCTCAAAAAATATAAGACCTTTTTGGAGATTTGGGTGATTTTTCTATAGGGATCACCCATTGGACATTGGTTGGGGACTTTAATATCATTTCAATTTTGTAGGAGAAAAAAGGATGAGCATCTTTCCCAAGAGGAGATACTGAAATTATTGTCCCTTTTATGGATGCCAATGTGCTTATGGATTTGGGTTTCTCTAGGGATCCCTTCAAGTGGTGTAATAATATAAGATGAATCTATCATTCATCATGTCACATGGATCACTTTCTATATAATGAACAAGTGATCTCGTTCTACTCCAACTCAAAGGTGACACCTTTAGTTTGAGGTATCTCTGATCACTCTCTGCTCTTGGGGTAACTATTCTGTTGGTAAGAGAGGGTGGATCACTTATTTTTTCTCACCTTTGGGTGGAAATTCTGGGATATCTCTATGCTATTGAGATATCATGGATTAACCAAATTCGAGAGAGTTCATGGCTTGGATTTCACTCCATAATACGTAGGCTGATGGATGATCTCAATGTCTGGGTCTGTCTGCAGCCCACTACCACTCCAGATCTAGACCATCATAAAAATGACATCGAGCACCTAGAGACCATCCTGGAAGCCAGTTGGGATGAGAAAGTTTTCAAGGAGTTTTCATGGATTAAGGCATCCCTCGAGCACCTAATTCTTTCGTTGGAGCTGGTTTCTCAGGAACAGTAAAGAATTAAATGGCTTTTTGAAGTTGATCGTAACATGAATTTCTTCAATTCCTACATCAATGAGAAGAGGCGAACTGTTAGTCTTAACATTATTTTTGATAATGTATCTTGTTTTGATGATATTTTTGTGGTTGGGGACATATATTCTTCCCATTTTGGGGAGCTTCTAGGAGGGTTAAATTGGAGAATGGTGGATGGATACCCTGAGGGTTATGAGAAGTTTCTAGATGTTCTTCATCCTTAGGTTTCCATTGAGGAAAATGTTTTATTCATGGATGATCCTTTAGTGGACGAGGTGCATTCCATGATTAATGGACTCAATCTAGAGAGTGACCTAGACTAGATAGCTTTCATAGATCATTTTACAGGAGTTCATGGAGTGTTGTGGGGAAATATTTGAGATCAATAGTGAAAGACTTCTTATGGGGAGGAAATATTTCCCATGTGGATAGAGTAACCTCTCTTTTTTTAATCAAAAATTAGGGATCCTATATCCCTCCACCATTACAGTCCAATCAGCTATTGTAACTTCTCCTATAAGGTTCTATCAAGTGTCATTTGCAGGACCCTTTCTAGTCATCTCTCAAGGTGGGTTTTAAGTGAGAGTCTGGGTTATGTTATGGGGAGATAGATTCAAGAGGCAATATCATTGATTCAAGAGATGAACAATGATATTAATTTCAAGAATGGTGGTTCTAATTTGGTTATTTAGCTTTACATGGATAAGGCATACGATCATGTTGAGTGGAGTTTCATTTTAAAAGTTCTCTTGTGGGAGGGATTCTCTAAGAGAGCAACTTATGTCCTTTTTAAGTGTTTAAACTCCTCTTGTATCTCTATATCCATTATGGGAAAATCATTTTATTTTTTTAAGGAAGTGCATGGCATCAGGTAGGGAGACCCTTAATCACCCTATTTATTTATTCTTGCTCTGGGCGTGCTTAGTCTTCTCCTAAATATGTGCTTATTGGGGGGTATTATTTTTTCTTACATATGTCAGTATCATTGTAATTGGGTGTCTCATCTCATGTTAGCTGAGGACAAGGTCATTTTTCTGGAATGCTGACAAGAGATCCACCAGGGGCAATAATAATGTCCCAGAGGCCTATTGTAAATGGAGTGGGAAACTGATTAACTTCTCAAATAGTAGCATATTTTTCTTGATCAAGAGCTCAGATCAACGGGCTACCTCTATTCATAGTATCCTGCATATGCATCAGAAATCATTTCCTATGAAATACTTGGGTGACCCCATTTCTTCAAGGAATCTTAACATCTATCTTTTTTATCATCTTCTTAGGGGGATTTCAGATAGATTTTTCAACTAGAAAAATCAGTATTTATCATTTGGATAAAGGAATTCTCTAGGGAATAGTGTATTTTCCTCCATTCATATCCATGCTCACTATGTTGGAAGAGTTCATAAGAAAGAGGTATCATACATTTAAATAAACCTAGCCTCTTTTATTTGGGATGCATGTTATATTTTGCAGATGAACATGGTTCCATGATATATTAATAATAAACATATACTTATTATATAGAAGGATTGAACACATTTCAAGGAAGTTGAACGTGATGTAAGGAAATTTCCTTAAAAACCCTCTTTTAATGTAAATTTTTTATATGTTTTTATAAAATAAAAGAGGAATGTTTTTTAACTTATATGACATGAGAAATTTGTCTTCCTTTAATAATGATTTATTTCTTCATTTTTTTAATAATTTTTTAAATGTTCTTTTTGAAGAAAATGGTCTCATTATTATTTTCATGATTTCGTATCTTTTATAAGTTTTTTTATAATAAAATGTTATATTGATATATGAAATGGTTTCTCTTGTGGTTTTAAATGCGTTTTAAATGGTTTTTTTCATGATATGTTCCTTGGAAATAGTTTATTATGGTTTTAACCCATTATATCTTAATATATGATAGGTTGATCCCCATTATAGCTTATGATATGTTAGGTTGATACCATTATATCTCAATATATGATGGGTAAGCCCCAATATAGATCTCCAACAAATTGGGAACTCGGGAGATAGAAGAAGACCATCCAGTTATTCCATTTGTAAGGGTTCTGTAAGGGTTCATTAAGGGTTTTATGTTATGATTACCTAAGGTACATACATTAAATTTCCATGCATGATATAGATTTTTTATGGGAATGATTTATTTTAAAAATTTGTGATAAATTATATTTTAAAGGAATGTTAATTACCTTTATGGGTAAATGTAATGTTTTTAGGAAAGGTGTTTCTATGAGTTATCATGTTTTTCATGAACTAACTGGTTTTCATTCCTTTTATATACCTTTATATGATTTTTTTCTTATCAACTTTATAAAAAGACTTGCACATGACTTAAGGGAGAATAGAGGAAAGGATGAGTTCAAGGGAAAACTGTGATGATTGATCATAAAAAATATACCATGTTATATTTCAGAAGTTTTTTATTTTTGAAGAAATGTATATTTTTTGTAATAGTATCCACTTTTTGTAAATATGATATGTTATGTATGTATTATGATATAGTTATTCAAAACATTACATATGAAAATATCCTCAATGTGAATGTTTGTAAATTCATGACTAAAACATAAGATTATCTATTGTTTAAGGTCGAGAACATATTGTCTATTCTTAGGGATTAGTGTGGTAGAGGTTTTTGATGACCCATGTGTTATAAAAACATGTTTTACACCAAAATTTATTGTTTTATTTATTTATAGGGTATAGAATAATGATGGGGATACATAATTTGGTTGGGGATTTATTTCTTCCCCAGATACATCAATATGATTTCATTTATAACATAAATTGGATGTATTTGATGCACAATTTTATTGATTTATTTTGAAGGAGACTATAAATCTGTTATAAGGAATGCCATAATGTAGCTTCAATTGGTCATAATGATTATCATATGGGCTATGGATGTTTGAGGTTATTTCAATATGATGTTGAATATTTGACATTGGAGATGCGGGTGGTTGTTTTTTTAGGATTGTGGAGGGGTTTTAGATGTTTTTCCTGATGATGTTGCAGTTTTTCTCCCTTTACAAGAAATTGAGTTCATGATTTTTTTGTATCTATATGTTTCCCTGATTTTGATGGATCCATATAAAAAACATTTTGAGATATATAATATGAGGACTAAGATTGGTTATTTTGTGTGGAAAGGTTTTATTCATATGAGTGTGTCACTATAGAGTGCTCTAGTATTATTTTTCAGGAAGAAAATTTGTATTCTAATATTTTTTATAGACCACATGTGGTAGAATAAGGAAAAATCCATGATTATTTATCCACCCCATTGGATATATGAATTATTTTACAAGTATAAGTGAGGTGAATAGTCATTAAATATTTATCTGTGTTCTGGATATCATCAAATGAGGGTGAATGAGGAATATATACCTAGGAATAATTTTCAATGTTTTTATTGGCATTATGAGTTCTTGTCAAGGTATTTTAGTGTCATGAACACCATAGAAGTGTTCCTACGACTCACGAAGTACCTATTCCATGTGTTCATTGACTTGATTTTCATTTTCTTTATCAATGGAATCCTTTTTTACTCAAATTCTGGTGAGGATCAAGTTGAGAACCTTAGGTCCATCTTGACGTTTCTTCAGTATCATCATATAAATCGGATGATTTCCATGCATATGTTTGATATATAGGAGGTGAATTTCTTTGTAAATGTTGTGTTCAGTATGGAGTCGTAGTGGATCCATTAAAGTTCGAGTTAGTCGTTTCTTAGGTAACACCCAATAAAATGTTAGGGGTCTGTAGATTTGTTTATATCATATGATATTATCATTGGTTTTTTCATATTCTATTAGATTGTCTCTCTATTAAAAACCCTAGCCAGAAATTATCATAATTTCATCATTACTAATTAGTTTCATATATCATTTTATTATATGAAATAGAAACTGATTAGATAACCAATGGTTCATTTTCTTGAGGAGTTAGTGATTTTTTAGTTGTTATGTGATTATTACGTTTTTAGATTGGGTTGAATATTTATGTTGAAAATGGAAATTATATCTCATGGGTCTATGAATTTATGTCCTAAAATTTGTAACTATGCCACCCATGATCTGGACTTTTGGATAGTTGTATTTTCCCTGATGTTGTGGAAATAGTACCTAATTTGTGATCATATTTTGGTCTTTATGGAACATAATATTTTTAGGTCTGTTTTCTATGAATGTGATCTCAACCTTTTTTTATCAGGGGTGGATTGTGTTTCTATCGGACTATGAGTTCAAGATATCCTACACTATGGGGAAAGTAAATGTTTTACTTGACGCGCTGAGTAGTTAGTCATGGTGAAAAATTGTGCTAGATTTTAAATATGCTTGGATGGTGATAAATAAGTCAATAATGATGGAATAGTATGTCGAAGTGGGTGGTTAAATGAGTTTCATATATCATATTACAGTGAAATATTCCATTATGTAGCATCTAGAAGAGTCTCAGTGGGGTGACTCAGAATTATTTGTGATATGATATCATTTCCATCACGGCGATGCTTTAGAGTAATGTTTGGATGATGATCAACATTATATAATATTTTATGGGAGACTATTTGTTTTATTGAATGTTTGAGAGGTGGTTATTTATGAGTCTCATAGATTACCTTTAGCAGTGAATTCATACTAAACAAATAAATATCATAGATTTCTGAGTCAGTTTTGGTGGCCTGAAATGAAGCTATCAATTATGGAGTTTATGATGTGGTTTTTGCATTATCAAAAAGTAATGGAAGGAAATTATTTTCATAGAGGTTTTTTATGGACCTTGAATATCCCCGCATCAAAATGGGAAGGCAAATTAATGGGTTTTTACCATGTTTTTCCATGATCGAGGAGAATACAATGATATCTGCGTCATTATGGACTGACTGACAAGGCATTCACATCTATTATTGATCATGGAATCAATCATGGGGTATTATTTATTGAGTATTTATACAGATGATATTATGTGACTTCATGGAGTGACAAATACCATCATCTAATATTATGAAGATAATTTAATCTCATGAGTATAGAGAGTTTTCAAATATTATCATGGCTCTTAGTTACATAATAGAATGGATTTCCACATCGAGATAGATGGACAGACTGACTAGACTATCCAAACATTAAAAAATATGATTCAATATTGCATGAATGATTCTGAAGAATCCCCATGGAAGCACTTACCTTTGGTTGAATTTTCATATAATAACATATATCACTCTTCCATTGACATGGAACCTTTTGTGGAATTTTATGGGTGACCATGAAAATAATTATTATATTAGAATGAGGTTATATAATTTTCAGTTCTTTATCATGATGTGTTATAGAGAATAATTAAGAATATCAAGGTTATTCAAGGGAGGATAACAATAGTGTATGACCATCAAAAGTCATATAAATACTGGAGGTAAAGGAAATTGGAGTAATAGATTGGAGACTATGTATTCTTGAGGATTTCCCCCCATCAAAAAAAATATTGAATTATTCAAGATATTAAACAGTATCCATTGTTTATTGAACCTTTTGAGGTACTGGAGAATGATAGAGAGGTATTGTATATTTAATATCCTACGATTTTTCAAAGAAGAGAATTGAGTTTTATAATATAAATGACATGAAGCAATAATTTAATTTTTAGTTAATAGAAACACTATCTTCATCTTATATTACACAATACACTCATTTTACCCTTAATTGCACACAACATTGAGTTTAAACAAAAAACATTACCATTATTATTATAGTTATCAAATAACCATTGGAATGGATTGTATGAACATCATTAACTGAATTATTCAATTTTTTTTACAGGTTTATATATAATGGATTCTTTAATGACTATTTAATTAAAATTTATAAGAAAAACCTTTTAAAAATAAAATTAAATATTTATCTGAAAAACTTTTTTAATGCGAAGATGTGTGTTTGATAACAATAAATTAAAAAAATACATATTATTGGTTTAAAATAATTAATTTTATAAATTTTATTTTCAATTTATTTTTTAACAGTCATCCAATTTTTTTTTGAGGAAATAGATAAAAATAAATCCAATTTTATAATGAAAACGATATATTCCCAAAATAAACAATTTCGTCGACTTTTTATAGTGAATGTTTTTAATAAATTTTCTTAAAATTTTATAAATTGTTTTTATAAAATTTAAATTCATTTATTTAATTGGAATATATAAATTTAATTTGAGTTAAATTATTTGACTTTTCAAAAAATAATGATTTTTCATTGAATACTGAAAAATACATATTTTTTAAAATGTATTTTATTTTTAATAAAATAAGTAATTTAAATGTTCCCATTTTGTTTGAATGTGTTTTAAATTATCCTAATTATTATTTAGTTATATTAAAAACACTTAACTAAGTTTCAATCAACATTATTTAGGTTTTTAGTATAAGATTTTCCTTGGGTTAAAAAATGGGTTTTTATAAAAAACTATTTTAAAATGCTTAATATTTATGCTTTTTAATTTATAGAAATAATCCCTAATGGGGAATTTTTTAAATAAAATTTATAGATTATTTATCATTAAATATTAATTTTTATTCATACAGGGATTTTAATTAGTCATATAGTTAATATAGATTCATATTTTATAAAACAATAGTCTTCTTAAAAAATCTATTGTCTCGCCGCATCTGCAGGTTTAAATTAAAATTAACATTTGCATCTTAATTGAGATGAATATTAAAAAATATATTCAATATTTTTAATAATAAAAGTTTATATATACTTATAATCTCAACAAATTTTTTACAATAATTTTTGGTGAAAACGTTTAATATAAATTACCATGAGAAAGGTTAAAACATTGTTTTCTACATGACATGTGTTTGTATTAGAATTAATTTTAAAAACATGTACTATTTTTATTTAATAAATTAAATTACATGTTTTTAATAAGTATTTATAATTTACCTAATAAAAAAATTTATTTGTAGTCTTAATGGATAAAATAACTTAGTATATAAAAAGATACAATTTATAGTGGTAAAAACTAAAGGGGTAAAACTGAATAAGCATAAAGACAAAGGAATGAAAAGATAAATATTTATTTTTTTATGTGGTGGAGTTTTTTTTAATAAAAATCACCCCTTCCATTATTGATCTCTTTTTTAGCCACATGAGGTAAGGGAGACCTCCCAATTGTGAATACTTTTGGATATTTATAGGAATGTCCATCCTCCTCTATTATAAAAGGGAATTCACTCCCCATACTTATTCAAACCTCTCAAACTATTTAGATAAAAAAACCAAGAATAATCATGTCTATACTTCCCTATTCTCAATATAAAAGTATTATGTTTTGTATAAATTCAATCTAGTATGTTTTAGTGAAAACCTATAGAGGATACCCAAAGTAGAGGGAACGTTTATTCACGAGTGTTTTTGTTTTATATATTCCTTCACCTCCTTCAATTTTATTTAAACCATGATGATAAAATAAAATCCATGTATTATATATACTATGATTTTTTTCTGTTATGATTAAAACCTAAATTTACCCACACATCCATCAAATAGGTTACAAAATCATCATTCTTATGTACAACAGACTACCGCCGCCCGAAAAAATGACGTTATTATTTCCATTACAACCCCACAAAATTGGGCATGTTTATGAATATGAGGTATATATATTATATTTATAAGATAATTATACATATTTAGTAATAATATATCCCAAATAACCTTTTTAAATAACATTAAAAATGGATATTATAATGCCGCTCGTGTTTGTGAAAGACTACTACCTTGTGAGATGATGTGATTTGTTTTCCACTAATGTGTTACATTGTAGGTAATAAGGGTAAATATAATAAATATATGTGATATAAATGAATAATGTCTGACAATAATTACATATTTATTATCACTTAAATATTATATATCATTTTTTACCAATAAACTAAATGAAAAAAATTAAAATGTCATTCAGGGATGTGTGGATTGCCGCCTCCTTGAAGCGATGTGATTCCTTTTTTCGACACCACATAAAAATAATCAAATCTATATTAATATAAAAATAAATAATATGTTATTTATTAAATTTTCACCATAATTTAATGATAATATATTACTCTCCTTTTTTCTATATTGATCATTGAAAAATGGAAATGTTATTCATGTGTACGTATGATCTGCCACCTCCAGATCGTAATGTTAGTTTATTTCTCAAAACCAACATTCATTATGGGTTTATAAATTATAATTTTTGTATAAATATGAAAATTATTTCATGATTTTTATTCTATATACATTTACATAATTAATCCTTTGACTATTGTCTACCAACCTAATTCATTTTTGACATATAATCCAAATATAGTAAAACAAAATTAGACTTCAACATAGTTGATTTTGTATTTAAATAAAAAATATTTAGATGTGAAAGAAAATTATTAATAAAACTGAATTTTTTCCCAATATATTAAATAATTTATATAAATTTATTATTATTGATGATAAAGATTCCTATGATAAATAGAACTCAAGGTAAGGGTTTTCTAATCTCATTTTTATTTCCATAAGATATATAGAATATTAACCAATTATTCTTCTCTCTAGTGGATATAATTTATGTGAATGTATTTTATGATTAATATTAGAAAATTAATTTTTATTTACAAATCCATATGATAATCGCTCTTTCATGGGTTTTACTATTTCAACGATACCGAAGTGGTATGGGATCTTTGTCTAAATTTTCATTCTTTGAGATGTATGTTATGTTATACACCAAGATTCTTTTTTGAGGTGTGTATATTACCCCAATGACATGTATATCATGAATTTTTGTATTTTAAAGACAATATAAGGTTCATTTAATGTTATTAACTCCTGGGGAATATGGTTCAATGTTATGAAAATGGTATTCTCATTATGTTACAATCTCATCATCTATCAGGATTGTTTATGATTATATGTCCAATGATGAAATATTAAGATCAATTGACAAAGAAACTCATGAATATTATTATCCTACTGTACATTCTTGAGAATAAATGTTTTTATTTCATTTTACTCTCTTTCTTTTTATAATATTTTAGAAGTATTTTTTATTAAATATAATATTTTTAGTCAAAACCACTTTTTTTCCAAGAAAATGTTATCTAAAAAAGTTTTCTAAAATTTTATAAAATGTGTTTTTAAACTTTAAAGGGTATTTTCATAAATAATAATTTAAAATTATTTTTAATGCATCCTTTATATGATTTCATAGTTAATTTTAAATAAAATTATTACAAAAATGTTTTTTGTTTTAAAAAGTGATATTCTAAATGAAAATAAGACTTTCCTCAAAGATGTTTTTGAGGAAATGTATTGGTATTTCTATGCATAAATGTCTAAAACCCTTGTTGTTACTTATGCTACTATATGGATATTTTGTATTGATACCATATTCATTATTTCCCTCTATGAAATAACATTGTATCAAATATATTATTATGGAACTAATTTATTTTCCATGGGTCAATCATGTTAAAAAGATATTAATATAAAAAAACTCTATATTTCATGGGTTAATAAATCTATAAAGGGAGAAATGACCATTTCAATGATTTTTATGATGAAATTAACTCTATATTTACTATATTCATGTAGTGGTTCTTGGATATTTTATTTGATTTGTGTGCCTATATCACCTCGGGTGAGCCCGTTAAAGCTTAAACAATGGGCGCACACAAACTTTACTCCAATTCATTGGGTAATAATTATGTTCTCTAGAAAATTATATTGAAAGTTTTTCATATGGTTATTCAAAAATTTAAGGGTTATATATGGTTTTCATAAGGGTTTGGCAAGGGATATATGAGATGATTTTCTAAGATACCAAATTGTTTTTTCTATTTTTCTATGGGTTCATGATATTTTATTTGATAAATATTGATATCACATGGTTTTGGATTATTGATTATTATGAATATATCCATTGTTAAAACCTTATTCCATGTTTTCATGTTCCATGTATTGATGGATTTCAATATCATTTGTTATGATCATGCACTTTTATCTTTTCATCATACCCTTGTTCTCTTCTTATGCTCATTAATGATGTTCATTATTTAGTTATTATGTTTTCCATTTATGATAATTTTATATTTCCATGATTATGTTTAATTCTCCATAGTTTATAAATAATTATTATGAATGAGTTATGTCTATAAGGGGTTTCATACATATGATGATGATTTCTTAATATTGAAAAGAAAAACTTGGGTTAAGAGGGAGAAATGCTCAATTACATTCAAGTGAATTGTTTATGCAGTAGTTGTCCAAATTCTATAAAATTATAAACCTAAAATTCCATAGAGGATGTAAGGGATATAATTTTTCATTTTGATGTTTTATGGATTGGATGAAAAAAATTAGACCAAATTATCATCATCAAAGATAGAAATGTAATGTTTTTTATTTCAACACAAAATTGGTGTGTGTCGGTTTTGGGATTAAATAGTTGGTATCAAAGGTTAGTTTAAATAAATTTAGACTCTATTATTTTTTCATGTGAAGTTATCTTAAGAGTTATGGATACCATCGAAGGTCTATAAGATTATTTTTGATAATAAGTTTAAAGTCTTAGACACCCCTTTGAGGGTTTCAAGTAGTAATATTTTATAATATTATTAATGACATTATGAAAGATGTTTTATTAGGTTGAGCTATTTTGAACACGTACGATATACATGAAATGTTATTTAGGGAGGAATTTTTTTTATTGTTAATGATAAAAGGCACAACCCATATACAGGGTGACTATCTATCAAATCTGATGAAGTTATGGTGCATGAACCCATGAATGAAATATTATAGGGGTTTCATTCCTACCACTGGATTACAGGATGTCTTATTTAGTATGACATTTGTTATAAGTTAATATTAATATTTTTTCTAAAAAATCATGGTAATTAGTTTGAGGAATAACAGTTGATTTATCTTGAAAGAATATACGATTAAATCATTCTATTCTGTGTGTTTCGAATGTGGTGAGGATTTTTTTGAATAATTTTAAGGATTGTTGTTAATGGAATGATATGGTTTGAGATTTGGGTATCATAGTCAAAATATTTTGATTAATGTATGATGGTTCGTTTGTGAAACTATCATAACATGTTCCAAACATTTTTGTTCTGTTTAACGTCTAATGAAAAGAGGAAGATCATGTTATAACTTTTATGGTTATGAGTTATTTAAGAGATGATCTTAGTTCTCTATGCATGAATAATTCATCTTCAATACTCATAATATAGAGAAAGATATTAAATTATTGTGGGAATTGTAAAATTATGAGGTTCTACTAATCAATGGTATTTATTATAATCTTAGTATTGGTGGAAAATAATTATTTATCACTAAGAAATGTGTCTTGAAAAAAAATGATATCATGTTATTTTTATATCAGATGAATCTATTGGTCTTTTCTATAATTATAAATTTATTGTTTTGAGGCCCTTAAATTGCAACTGATCATTCAATTTCTTGAGATCAATGACCTTATTCACTCTGTTATTATTTGCACCCTTTCACTATTCCCACCTATTTTCTCCTATATGGAATCCTAGTTATGTATTATTATATATGAACTTTTTAATTAAATTAATCTCTTTATAATATATGTCTTTTTTAATTAACTTATCTTATGATGTGGGTAAAAATAATTAATTTCAAGTTTCCAACCTTTTATTGTCAAGTTGAAGTTCAAATTCAGAGGACACATCTTATTAAAGGGGTGGGGGATGTAACATCTTGAGATTTTTAAAATAAGAAAATTTTGATTTATTGTGAAAAAAAAAGAATAAATGAGTTTATATTGGGTTACATTCAACACTATGTTAATCTTACATTTTACAAAACAATATATTTACCTTGCATTACACACAACACTAAGTTTAAATATAACACATTATTGTTATTATTATTATAGTTATCAACTAGATGTTGGAATATAGTGTATGAAAAGGATTAGCTAAATTATTAAAATATGGTTTAAAATGTATATATATATTGAATTCTTTTATGACCAATTAATTATAAATTAAAATAAAACCATTTTTAAATAAAAGGAAATATTTATCTAAAAATATATTAATGTCCACAAGTGTGGTACATAATAATATACTAAAAATAAATATTTTAGTTTATATTAATTAAATGTATATATTTTATATTCAATATAATTATTAAAATTCAACCTATCTGTTTTCTAGAAGAGAAATATAAATAAATAAAAATTTATTCTTTGAACTATATTTTATAAAAAAAAATCAGTTTTTTAACTTTTTTATGGTCCAGTTATTTTAAATCTGAATTTTTCAAATTTAATATAATTTATTCTTATTAATAAATTCCATTTTCTGAATCAGTATATAAATATTTTATTTGGGTGAAATTTTGGAACTTTCAACAAAATATTTATTTTTTTAGTGAATAGTGATAAATATATACTTTTTAAAAGTATTTAATTTTCAATATATTATGTAATTTAAATGTCAAATTTTTTTGAATATGTTTTAATGTAGAAAAATTATTATTCAATTTCATTTTATATAATTAATTAATTTTTTATCATAATTATATTAGGTTTTAGTACAAGTATTTATTTGGGTTTGAAAAAGTGCTTTTCTAAAAAATTGTTTTCAAATGTCTTATATTTTCACATGTTTTTAATTAAAATAATATATAATGTTGAATGTTTCAAATAATATGTTTGAATTATATATCAATAAATATTAATTTATTTTCATAAAATGATTATTATTAGTCATAGAGTTAATATTGAACAATCTTTTTCTAAACAGTACTCTTCTTAAAAACACAATGCCTTAATGAATTTTCTAGAATACTTTTTGATAAGATTTTATCAATTATGTGAGTTGAATTTGGATAAATGGAATAAATAGTTTTAATATCAATATTTTAATTTATATAATATGGTCAACATAATTTTATACCATAATTATTGGTGAAAACTGTTAAAATTAATTACCATGATTAATGTTAAAATAGGGTTTTCTACATTAAATGTGTTTGAATTAAAATTAAATTTACTCCCATATAATATTTTTATTTAAAAATTTTAATTTCATATTTACAATATTAAGTTATAAATTACCAAATAAGTTTTTTTAATTATAGTGTTAAATGTTAAATTATAGAGGTAAATAAAAAGATACATGTTACAGGGGTAAAAACTAAAATGGTAAAATTGAGTAAAGATAAAAACTAAGGAATAAAATTATAAATATTTATTTAAATTTGGGTTCTGGATATTTTAATCATTCAAGAAAACCATCCCCTCCATTATTGATCTATTTTGGATCCTCATGTGTTAAAGGAGAACTTAAATTGTAAATACTATTGAGTATTTATAAGAATTTCACTCCGCCTCCTTTATAAAAGAGAATTCACTCACCTCACTTCATCACCCCACTCAATCCATTTGTATTGAAAAAAACTAGGAAAAATAAATTCCTAAAATCTCTGAACATATCATATAATCCATATTATGGGCATAAATCCATCCTAATAATGTTTTTATGAAATTTTAATAGAGGATACTTGAAGAATATGTCATATTCACCCACAAGCATTATTGTTTCATATCTTCCTTAAACTACATCATTTCATCTTAAAAAAGTACTATATAATAAAAATATATTTTACATAAACTAATAAGTATTTAATTTAATGTTATGACATAAAAAAACTCACACTTCCATCAAATGGGAGATGAAATCATCATTCGTGTGTATGGTGGACTACTGCCTCATGACCCGATGTCTTTCATTTTACTATTACCACCTCTGAAGGTTGGGAATTATGATGGATATAAAGTTTATATATGTTAATAATAACATAATTTAAAAAATTTAGTCATTATATATTACATATCCTTTTAATATTCCAATACATAATAGAAACGATAATGATGCTCATGTGTATGGGGGACTACCACCTCGTGAAGTAATGTGGTTCGTTTTTCACTAACGTGTTATGTGGAAGGAAATAATGGTAAAGATAATAAATAAATGTGATATAAATGAAAAATATGTATTAATAATGACATATGTTTCCTTATATAAATATAATATTTCATTTTTTACATATTCACTAACATAAAAAAATGATATCGTCATTCATGGATGTGTGGACTTTAGCGTCCTCGAAGCGATGTGATTCCTTATTTTCATCCCCAAATACCATTAATGATATTTAAATGTATATATAACTAAATAATATTTTATTTATGATATTATTATAATAATTTAAATATAAAATATTTCTTAACTTCTTTCGATAATTATCATAGAAAAATGGAAACATTACTAATGTGTTTTTATTGCATACCATCTCCATGACAGTAATATTAATTCATTTTTCATAAAAAATATCATGATGGATTTATAAAGTATAATTGATGAAAATATATGATAATTCTGTAATTATTATTATTCTTGATATGGTTAAATATTGAAAACATTGACCACGGTCATCCAACCTAATTCATTTTTGACACATAAGTTAAATATGGTCAAAAAATCCCACTTATGCATAATTGATTAAGTAATCATATATAAATTTTATATAAGTAAAATAAAAATAATAAAAAACACGAATAACTATCTCAAAAAAGTAAATAATTAAAATAATATTTTTATTCATGATGAAAAAAGTGACAAGATGGACTCAAGGTAAGGGTTTTCTCTTCTCAATTTTATTTCTTTGAGATATATGCCATATACAACACTTATTTTTCTTCTGTGGTTTATACACTTACCATGAATTTATTTTAGTATATATATAATTAAATTTATAGAGATTCAAAAATCTATTTTAGGATATCTCCTTCATGGGGCTTATGTTTTCAAAGTTATCAAAGCGATAATGGATTTTTGTATCAATTTTCTTTCATTGAGATGTATATTTTTTTATAAAACTATTATATTTTATAAAGGTAATATATTATAACTTTTACTTTTTATATAATGTATCTAATTATTTTTATAATATTATATTTTTAATTTAATTTTATTCTTTCTTTTGGATTATGATTCAATGTTACTATAGTTATAAGAGAATTATATTACAATATCATTGTTTATCACGATTGTTCATGATTATGATTGAAATAATTAAATATTATGATTAATCCCTCAAGGAACACATAAATATTATTATGCTATGGTAATGTTATTATGATACATTTTTTACCTTTAATTAGCTCTATTTATACACTCAAGAGTTCAAAATAATGTTTTTATTAAAAACGATCATTTCAGTCGAAAACTCTTTTTATTACAAAATATTGTTTCCGAAAAATATTTTCAAAAATGTTATAATAAATTTTCTCAAAACCAAAAGTTTTTTTATTAAATAAATGTTTTAAATAATTTTTAAATCAACATTAATATTTTTTCGTTGTTATTTTCAAAGAAAATCATTTTTAAAATGGTTAATGTTTTAAAAAGTTAATTACAAAATGAATATAAATTATTTATCAAGAAAATTTATAAATATAATTTAATTGTATTTCCATTAATTAGTATAAAAAACCTTATTGTCACATATTATACATTCGGGATATTTTATATTGACACCATCCTTATTCTTTCTCTAGATGGAATAATATTTTTTTAAAGACATTGTTATGAAACTTATTTATCTTCCTTAGGCTAATCATGTTTCAAATTGATTGTTATGGAAACCATTTTCTTCACATATCAATTAGGTTTAAAATATATTGACTTTAAACTCATATATTTTCCATAGGATAATAAAGTTATAAAAGTAATAATGAATGTTTCTATGAGAATTATGATTAAATAAAGTATCTATATACTATTTAAATATTGTGGTTATTATATAAAATATATGATTGGTGCATCCAGATAGCACCGAGTGAGCCCGTAATAGTTTAAAAGATGGGTGTTCCTAGATAGATCTCTAATTCATTGGTTAATTACTATGTTATATAAAGAATTTTATTGTATGTTAAATGTGTTCTTATTATAAATTTTAAAGGATCTATAAGGGTTATGTAAGAGTTCTATAAGGGTTCTATGAGATGATATTCCGATATACCAATATGTTTTATCTTTTCTTTCTATGTGTTTATGATGTTGTATTTGATAAATATTGATATCACATGGTTGATGAATGTTTTTTCTTATGAATATTTATTTTATTAAATCCTTATTCAATTTCTCATTATCCAGGAGTTGATGTGTAGGAATATTATTAGGTTATACTCATGTAATTTGACTATGTAATCATACCCCTACACCATTCTTATACTCATAGGTGAAATTCATTTTTAAATTATTACATTTTCCTTTAGTAATAATTTGGTATTACTCTTCAATTTGTTCTTTTTACCCAGTTTATAATGAATGAGGTTGAAAATATTATTTCTAGAAGGTATTTCATATTGATGATGATGATGTCTTAATATGAAAAAAGATGGGTTAAGTGGGAAAAATTATTATTTAACATTATGTGAGTTATATATTTAAGAGTTTTTACTAATTATCTAATACTCTAAACCTAAAGAATTCTAGATTATTTAATTCATCCAATTTTTTACATATGATGTTGTTAGGTTTGGAAAGACAAAAATTGTGCCATGAATATAGGCATCAAAGTTAGAAATTAAAATTTTATGATTTCCACAATGAATCCAGGAGTGAAGAAACTAGGATACTATAGTATTAGTTATAAAATACTCCAAAATTGGAAAATATTCATGAAATCCAACAAATATAAAAACTTCATCTGTATCTTCAGGATGACTCTCATGTCCTCTATTTGGGAGAGTAATATACTGAGTATGATTCAAATTTCATGTAGTGGCCAATCTAGAATCAAGAATTTATGGAGAATTTTTTATCTAAGAATATTTTCTAGTTGTAATATCGTATAGAATCATGATTTTCTCAGAAATATTATATTGAAATATGTGTTGTATATATTTCCTTGGTATCCTAAGATTTATTGACATTTTTGTTTGGTGATATAATATTTTTACTGATGTTGATTTTTGAGATTTTTTGTTTCTTATTACATATAATTTATCTAATATAATTATTTCATTTGATATGTATCTTATGGGGGAGTGTTAATTTTTTGGTGGCTATTCTCTTATATTAGAATTGTTTTTCATTCTCAAGGTTGATTTTTTTTGAGTCTTATTTTATTTAATGATTTAGAATTTCCAAGAACATCATATTTTGAATTTCATTATATATAGGTGTTCAGAGGATGATTTAGGATGTTGAAGTAGAGATTAGGAAGAAATTTTTCCTATAAATTTTTTTCATGTAATGAATCATGGTTTACAACATGAAATTTTTTTATTTCATGTCCTAAAATTATGTCGGAGTCTTGGAGGATTCAAGATAGAATCCTAGTGGTTCTTCCTCCCAAATATTCATGCAATGAATTCCCAATCATGGTGTGAATTATGTCATGCCTTGAAATTGATAAGTCAAATTGAAATTTGATAGATGTTTTATTAAAAACACATTCTACACATGAAATTATTATAGTTTCAGGAATAAGTGGCGATCCAAAATATTCATGATGTGAATATGAAGGTTATGTAATGAATGTTTCATGTCAATCCTATCTATAATTCTGGAAACACTTTCGATTTTCATGAATCATATTATATTCCCCACAGGATTCATGAAATTACTTTGTGGTTTTTTGAAATCTAATCCCTCCCTTGGATGGGATACTTGGCTTGGGTAGATAAATATTTATTTATATGTTCCTGATATGGATTTCCCTTAGACATTTGTTGTCCTTCTAGTTGTTTTTATTTCCCCATATTGTGTGTAGTAATTCAGAAATCACCGGTTGAGGTAATGGATTTAGGACCTATTTTTATTTAATTGTAAATTGTGGAATTAATAATATTTTCCCTTGGGTGATAGTATAGATTATCCTAACGAAGATAATAAATATAATTGAAATTAATTAGAAGGGGACATTGAGATATCATGTGGTTATGCTTACTATTTATTTATAATTATCTAGATAGTGTGTTATTTATTTCTTGGTTATTTATAGAATGCTTGGTGTTATAGGAATTTGGTTAAATAATATAATGGTTGAAATTTTATGATAATTGGTTAAGTATGTATGATATTTTTTTCTATCGCTCCTAAAATTATGGAACTAAGAAATTTCATTGGAACATGTGTAATGCCCCGACCCCAGTTACCCAGAGTCAGTTCATTATTACATAACATTGGCATGATCACAAGAAAGATCAAATCTCGAAAGGCCGATTGGTTTAATATCCTTGGGAACACTAGATATATTCATAATGTTTTACATTACATCATAAAGTGAAAAACTACTACAACAACATAGTGTCTCCATAGTCCACACTATTATCCCCTCATAATATCCCTACAAGTCATTCATAATTTACTTATTCACATCCTGCGAAAAATTAAACATAGAAAAGTGGTGAGCTCAAATTCCCAGTAAGGATAAAAATATAGTAGAAAATTTCATAAATAAGAATAAACATTTAAGGCAGTGTATGACTAAAACAAAAGCCTTTTAAACTTGAACTTCAACATAGAATGGAAAAAATAAAATGAGATAATGCCATTTACTTATTCACATGGATATTCTACTAATCGAATAATCACATGCAATATCAACAACCACTTTCATAATGATGGAATGAATAATTCCAGACTATCATAACCACATAACCAAGTCCTCATGCCAAGAATAAAAATAAGATTTTGTCAAGGCCTTGTTCCAAGACATTATTTTTTCTCATGAGACCTACCGATGCATCGAGGAGCTATAGCGGGCTCCACCCGTCACTTATTAAGTCCAATGCATTCCTCATATGAACAGGTTTAAATATAACATAAACATTCGTATTAAAACTAGCAGATGAAATGTCAATAGTTTCTCCATAAACCATGAATGGTATAAAAATAACACATCCACAGTCAAACATATCACAAAACCTTCAATACAATATGGATATTTTGTATCATAATAAATAAACTTCAAATAATCTTAAAATCCATAAAAATATGTTGACATAGATGAAATCAAAACTATTTGAGAGAAATATCTCTTTTTTTAAATAATTTAAAAGTCACATAATTATAAAATAAAACATTTACATTGAAAATATTCTTATAATCTTGTAAATAAATCTTTGAAGATTTTATAATGGCGGAAAATTTCCGCACTCACCGTATAAGTTAAAAAAACATTCTTACCTTAATTCTGTCGAAAAGGTTAAAAAAAGCACCTTGTTTGGAAAAAGACGGAATGATTCCTTTATAAACCTCTTATAAATAGTCAAAAAAGGGTATAAATGTCTATAACCCATATTATTGTAAATAGTAAAAATGTTTTGAAATACATTTTTAAGAAACATGTATGTGGATGATTAAAAAAAGCCCAGTAGATTATTACGTATAAACAACCTCGGATAATGAAGCGATTGAAAAATAAACCCTTAACTTGTACTTTTCCTTGGTTGGGGGTAGGTTAAACTCATGTATAATGGTGAAATAATTTTTATTAAATTATACAAGAATCATATACATTAATATGATATCGTATATGATCTTTTAACATTGATTTGTTAATAATATCTTAGTATTATCATTGTTTCGGGTGTTAACTTACTCGTTTTCTTTTATATGTTTTGTTACATAAGATGTGTTTTTAATGGATAGTTTGTATCTTAATAATATCCAGAATTATATCAAGTCCTTAGATACTATTATTAATCATCAAATGAGAATTATACTTTAATGGATATGATGGAGAATGAATCTCATCGCGTTCGTGGAGACGGTAGTCCGTACGTATGCACGAGCGACAATATCATTCTTTTAATATTAAAATAATATATAATTGGATGGTATATCATATATACAGAATCATTATTAGGTTATATTTATTATTTACATGAGTTACACATCATTATTATACCCATCCAAATAATAATTTATCGAATAACAATTACACCACGACGTGGAGACGGTAAGTCGTACGTACGCACGTATGGTGACATGTTATTCAAAGGATGGATAGAATATTGAATATGGTTGTACCATATTTATAATAACATCACAGTGTATATAAGATACTGGAGTTATTATTTTAGAATGGTAATAACAAAGAAGGAAGAAGTGGAAGAAGAAAAGAACTTGGAAAAGGGTGGGGAAATCATTACCTCTTCCTCGAGTTCTTCCTTTTCATTTGATCTAAAGGGCTCTTAGGTTGGCTTTCTGACTAAATTAAGGCCTCTAGGATGAAGTGAAGAAAGTTTAGAGAGTATTTGGGCAGAGTTTGGCCCAGACAAAAGGCTTTTAAGGTGTGAGTTAATGAGAAGGGAGAGTGCCCTTTTATAAGAGGGGTGAGGGGAACCATTGGAAAAGCTAGAAATATTATTTTATAATAAATTCATATTCGGTTTCTAATGGCTCCAAAGTGTATTATTTAAAGTTTAAGGTGGTGATAGGTTGAAAACCACTCAACCAATATAATTTAGATAGGTTTGGGTTACTATATTAACCTTATCATTATGTATTAACTCTTAGTTAATTAGTTTCACTTTTAAAATGTATCTTTGTATTTTTATATTATATGGTTAATAAACATACTATATACATCCAAGATACCCCCAAGTGGTCCATTAATGATAAACCAATAATGATATAAGTCTCTTGGACGAACATTATATTTTTAGGAAGTTAATATCAATTAATAATATAATATTTGTTTTAAAAACACTTTTATGTCAATTTTGACACTATTCAATAATTGATTTTTTTAAAACTCATAACAGAATGATTACTTCGAAGAAAGTCAATTAAATAAATACTAGTATGTCATATTATCCTATAAAATTTGTTTAATTCATTAAAAGTCTCAAATTATATTTATTTGGGTATTTATAATATCAATTATTTTAATTTTTCACTATTATGGTAATTACTGCATCATCATTGTGTCATAAATAAATTAAATTATTTAATATCTAAAAATTATAAATAAAATATAATTATGTATTAAATCTTTTTGTCTTTCTAATGAATATTTATAATCTAATTTATCTTATGTATAACCCTATATGAAAATTGTTTTAGTAAACAAACTTTGATTTTAACTCTTCTAACTCTTCTTTAAATTAAATAATAATAAATGTCCTAATCTAAACCAACTGGACCTAAATGATAATATTTTATTCCTATGGTTTTCTTTGGTTGAGATAAACTTGTCCAATAGAATTAGGGCATGTTTTAGGGTAATATTAATATCATTTTTACCCTTAATTACCCTATTTACTTTTAAACGTGGTAAATAAATGTAAAAAGTTACTATTCACCAAAAATTATTTTCATCTCATTGAACCACATTTTACTCCTTGATATTAACCATGTCTCTCAGATTTTCGAAATTCCAATCACAGAAGTGGTAAAATTAAGTTTTATGAAAAATTCAGTTTTTTAACTACCATTTAGTAGTTTCACTATTCATAAAAAATTGAAGTTTTTCAGAACAATGCCAAAATTTCACCGTAAGCTATAATTGATATTCCGAATTCAAAAATTATTTCTATTTTAAAAAATTCCAATCATAAAAGTTTCATTAATTAATTTTATAATTAATTTCCACTGTCACAACAAATAGCGTGTTTTTAAGAAACAATATATATCAAAAGACTGACAATTGTTTATGTCCAATTTCAATGTGAAATTAATTATAATGAACACCATTGGATAAAATGTTAAAAATATATTCTAATTATAATTTAAAACCACTAAATAAAATAATTTATCACTATAAATTATTTTTATTAAAAAAGTTTGTTTTTATGTATTTTTCACTATTCAAAAAAATTGGAAGTTCTCAGAAAAATACCAAAAATTCAACTTATGATAATTTCGATATTCTGAATCCTAAAATGAAGTCCATTTTGAAATATAAAATATATAAATTTCAAAAAGTAGGTATTACTATTCATAACGGCTAGTTTGATTGGTTTTGGTTTGTTAGAACTCGATGTTGCGTACAACACACGCTATCACATTATTCCAAGAGAAGCGTACCATAGAAGCTTGGGGTGTTACATTCTACCCTCCTTCAAATAATTTCTTCCTCGAAATTTCTAGAATACTACCACATGAAAAGACTCAGGTGGTTCTTCCTCATATGTTCCTCGGGTTCCCACATTGTCTCTTCCATCTTATGGTTTCTCTACAAGACTTTTACCAGACGAGTCTTCTAGTTTCTCAGTACTTTTTCTCTCGTATCAAGAATCCTGACGGGCTATTCATAATAAGACAAATCGGGTTCCAGTTCTAATTCCTCATAGGTGAGTACATGCGTTGGAGCAGACATGTATTTCCTCAACAGAGATATGAGGAACACATCATGAACTTTGGAGAGACTTGGCGGCATTTCCAATTTGTAAGCTACAACCCCAATTCGTTCTAGAATTTCGAAAGGTACGATGTCCCTGGGACTCAATTTACCTTTCTTACCAAAATGTATGACTCCCTTCCATGGAGATACCTTTAAGAAAATATGATCACCAACTTGAAATTCCAAATCCTTCCTTCGATTATCAGCATAGCTCTTCTACCTACTTTGAGCTGCTTTGATATGGTTTTGGATTACCTTCACCTTTTCAATCGTTTCCTCCACCAGTTCTGGGCCTACAAGTTTTCTTTCACCAACGTCATCCCAATAGGTTGGTGTGCGACATCTCTTTCCGTATAACGCTTCATATGGTGCCATATGAATACTCGAATGAAAGCTATTGTTATAGGAAAATTCTACCAGAGGTAAATATTGATCCCACATACCCTGAAAGTCAAGTGAGCAGGATCTCAACATGTCTTCTAAGGTTTGAATAGTTCGTTCTGATTGTCCATCTGTTTGAGGGTGGTAGGTAGTGCTCAAATGAAGTTCAGTATCCAAGGCTTTCTGAAGACTTTTCCAAAATATTGAAGTAAAATGGGGATCACGATCAGAAACAATCGATAGGGGTACTCCATGAAGTCTCACAATTTCATTAATATAAAGTCTTTCTAGGCGTTCCAGTGTTAGATCTTCTCTTATAGCAAGAAAATGTGCTGACTTGGTAAGACCATCAATAATGACCCATATTGCATCGTTCCTTCTAGGAG
Organism: Viscum album; assembly: GCA_963277665.1. Taxonomy (NCBI): domain Eukaryota; kingdom Viridiplantae; phylum Streptophyta; class Magnoliopsida; order Santalales; family Viscaceae; genus Viscum; species Viscum album. The sequence goes on along the minus strand of OY728127.1, from coordinate 559,709,523 downwards.
TCTTTGGTAGCCCCATTACAAAGTCCATCATAATATTGTCCCATTTCCACTCCGGTATGGGAAGAGGTTGAATGACTCCTCTAGGCTGTTTCCTTTTATCTTTCACTTGTTGACAAACCATACATCTTGACACAAAATCAGCAATCTCCCTCTTCACGTTGTCCCACCAAAAATGTTCCTTCAAATATCTATACATTTTGGTGCTCCCAGGGTGTATAGAGAAATTAGAACTATGAGCATCATCCAATAATTCCCTTTTAAGATCAGTTATATCGGGAACACAAATCCTCTTCCCGAATTTCAAAATTCCTTCTTCATACACAAAGTCTCTCAATCTCCCATCATTCACAGCTTTAATCTTGTTTTGAAATTCTTCATCATCGGTCTGAGAACTCTTAATCCTTTCTTGTAAAGATGGTTTGGCAACTATTTGAAAAATAATTAATGTTTCACCTTCCCTGGTTATTCCCATGTACATCTTCACTAGATCCATGAAAATTGGATCCCTTTTAATTCTCATATTGTTCAAAACTCCATGATTTTTCTGCTCAAAGCATCTGCCACCTTGTTTTCTTTCCCCGGGTGGTAGTGTATCATACAATCATAATCCTTGAGTAATTTAAGCCATCTCTTTTGCCTCATGTTGAGTTCTTTTTGTGAGAAAATATACTTTAAACTCTTGTGATCAGTATAAATCTCACATTTTTCACCATAGAGGTAGTGCCTCCATATCTTCAAAGAAAAGATCATAGCTACTAACTCAATATCATGAGTAGGATAGTTTTGCTCATGAATTTTCAACTGTCGTGATGAATAGGCAATAACCCTATCATTCTGCATATGGAAACAACCAAGTCCTTTCTTCGATGCATCACTATAAATAACGAAACCATCATTCCCCGATGGTAGAGTCAATATAGGAGAATTGACTAATATTCTATTCAGTTCTTCGAAACATTCTTCACACTCTTTTTTCCAAACAAATTTAACCCCTTTACGTGTGAGCTTCGTTAATGGGTTTTCCAATCGGGAAAAATTCTGGAAGAAACGTCGATAATAACCTGCCAAACCAATAAAACTGCGTACCTGAGTTATACTCGTAGGTGCTGGCCATTCATGGATTGCCTTGGTCTTAGAAGGATCAAAAGAGATTCCATCTTTTGAGAAAATATGGCCAAGAAAAGAAATCTCATGAAGCCAGAATTCACACTAGCTAAACATCCCATATAATTCATGTCTTCTCAGAGTCTTCAGGATAATGCGCAAGTTACTTTCATGATCCTCATAGATTTTAGAGTATACCATTATATCATCAAAAAATACCACCACAAATTCATTGAGATATTCCTTGAAAACTCTATTCATCAGATCCATGAATACAAAGGGTGCATTAGTCAATCCAAAAGTCATTACAGTAAACTTGTAATGCCCATACCTGGTTCGAAATGCTGTCTTCGTAATGTCTTCCTTCTTTACACACAATAGATGGTATCCAGATCTAAGGTCAATCTTTGAAAAGTATTTAGCTCCATGCAGTTGTTCAAATATATCATCAATGCGAGGTAGGGGATACTTGTTATTTGTTGTTATGGAATTGATCTCCCTATAGTCGATACATAACCTCATAGATCCATCGTTCTTTTTATCAAAAATAATAGGGGATCCCCATAGAGAAACACTAGGGTGAATAAATCCCTTATTACTCAATTGCTCTAGTTGTTTCTTTAGTTCAACTAATTCTACAGTGGCCATTCTATAAGGGGTCTTCGATATAGGCCTTAATCCAGGAATTAAATCAATGGAAAACTCACCTTCTCATTCTGGAGGATGTCCAGGTAAATCTCCCAGAAACACATCTACATATTCTTTCACAATAGGTACATCCTCTATTAGAACATTCCTTTCCTCACCCACTTCCATTTCATTCTCTTCCTCCCCAATAATTGAATTTAGTTGAGCTACTGGGGGTGGATCTAGATAATAATTAGGTGGTGAAGATTCTGCTCTAAAGATAAGGTGTTCCTTATTGTCATCATCAAAAATCATAACCTCCTTCTTCTTATAATAAATCTTCGCATCATAATCTGAAATCCAATACATACTGAGGATTATATCAAACTCAATCATAGGTATGACGATGAGATCAGCAGATAAAGAACATTTATGGGCTCTAATTGGGACTAATTCACAAAACATTATTGCAATGATACATCCCTTAGGAGTTTCAACTGACAACTCCCTTGTTAAATCAAATTGGAAATATCTAATTTTCTTAGAAAACATGGAAGATATGAAACAATGTGATGATCCAGAATCAAATAATGCATTTTATAAACTTGAGGAAACCATTAAATTACCTGCCACCACATCTTTTGGAGCTTCTACCTAAGTAGTAGTGATAACATAAGCTTGGCCTTGATCCCTTTTCCTTTTCTGAGGTATGTTCTTTTGACGCCTAGGAAATTCATTTGCATAATGTACCATCTCCCTGCAATTGTAGCATTGAACATTGGTATCTTCCTTCTTCCCTTTGCATTCACAATATTGGTGGCCTTTTTCACCACACTAGTAACAGACACCCATTCCCGTCAAGAAAGTACTAGGGTGTTTCTTCCCACATTTACCATAGGATGGATATTCAATCTTTCCCTTCTTCCCCTTATTTCCATTCCCAGATTGATCATCAGATCTCTTCTTCTCTTGCTTTGATTTAAAGTCATAAGACTTAGAGAATTCCTTTTCTGTTTTGATAGCACATGAGACAATGTCTTCGTACGACGAGAAGGATTGTGAGACTAATTCTAGACAGAGAAATGTTTTTAACCAATCAAAGAAATGATCAATATTACTTCTTGGGTTACCTATATAATCTCCCGCATACCTTGATAACCATGTAAAGTTAGCCTCATACTTTCTGACATTCTCATCCTCCTTTTGTCTTAGAATCAGAAATTGCCTTTCCATATCTGCTCGATGGTCAGGAGGAAAGTATTTTTCTAAAAACAGATATTTGAACTCCCTCCATTACATATTTGATACTTCATCATCTTCCTTCATGTTTTGAATCAATGACCACCATTGATCAGCATCTCTAGTGAGGCGGTAAACTTCCTTGATAACTTTTTCCTTTTCACTACTCCCCAAAGGCTGAAATATTTTCTCTAGGGAACTTATCCATTGCTTAGCTACTAATGGATTTGTACTCCCATTGAATTTTGGTGGTTGCTACCTCATGAAACGATCTAACATTGATCCTCCATGCTATGGATTAGGGTGCTTCATACGGGTAAGGTTATTATTCATAACCTGAGTGAGTTTGTCCCAGTATGGTGATTAGCTGATCGACACCAGTTGCATCACCATCTCCACTATAATTATCTTGAGCAGGAGGGAAATCCCTACATGGAGTGCATGCATTGATACGGTTTCCATTTCTTCCACTAGGAGGCATTTCTAAACAATGGAATAAACTAGATCAGTTTTTGAATCAAAATACAAAATTCCATACTTATAAAACATATAACATAAATTGAACTATTTATGGACATAATCCATAATCATAAAAATGCTTTCTTTGAGAAAGTATATACGCATAAACCATTCATAATGATTTTTAAATAAAATGAGAGTTATCCTAATCATATACCCCTAGAGTGTCGTAACCATGAGTGTAGCAAAGCCCATTGTCGTGCACCAGTTCCCGTTCGAGTCTAGCTCAAAGCGGTGTTTTTGGGTTTTACCCCTAGGTACATCTGTGCCAGAGCCGCCTCTACCTGCTTGTATCCAGACAGGGATGTATTGCTCCGAAAACTCACAAAATCTCTACAATACCAAAATTCTAGGAAGTTCTTCTATACTAATCCTCAATGTTCATCTTAGGTCTACGTTCTATAATCAGAGTTTATCTAAATCTATCTTCCAAGGTTTGTACTAGACTTCCTCTGATACCAACTGTAATGCACCAACCCCAGTTACACAGAGTTGGTGCATTATTAAATAACATTGGAATGATAACAAGAAAGATTAAATCTCGAAAGACCGATTGGTTTAGTGGCCTTGGAAACGCTAGATATATTCATAAAGTTTTACATTACATCATAAAGTGAAAAACTACTAAAAAAACATATTGTCTCCATAGTCCACACTATTATCCCCTCATAATATCCCTGTAGGTCATTCATAATTTACTTCTTCACATCCTGGGAAAAATAAAACATAGAAAAGGGGTGAGCTCAAATGCCCAGTAAGGATAACAATATAGAAGAAACATTCATAAATAAGAATAAACATTTAAGGCAGTGTATAAATAAAACAAAAGCCTTTTAAACTTGAACTTCAACATAGTATGGAAAAAATAAAATGAAATAATTCCATTTACTTATTCACATGGATATTCTACTAATCGAATAATCCCATGAAATATCAATAACCACTTTCATAATGATAGATTGCATTATTCCAGACTATCATAACCACATATCCAAGGCCTCGTGCCAAGACTAAAAATAATATTTTGTCAAGTCCTTGTGCCAAGACACTAGTTTGTCTCATGAGACCTACCGATGCATCGAGGAGCTATATTGGACTCCACCCGTCACTTATTAATTCCAATGCATTCCTCATATGAATATGTTTAAACATAACATAAACATTCGTATTAAAACTAGCTTACGAAATGTCAATACTTCCTCCATAAACCATGAACGTTATAAAAATAACACATCCACAGTCAAACATATCACAAAACCTTCAATACAATATGGATGTTTTGTATCATAATAAATAAACTTCAAATAAGCTTAAATCCATCAAAGGATGTTGACATAGATGAAATCAATACTATTTGAGATAAATATCTCTTTTTTTTAAATCATTTAAAAGTCACATAATTATAAAATAAAACATTTATTTTGAAAATATTCTTATAAGCTTGTAAAGAAAGCTTTGAAGATTTTATAATGGCGGAAAATAGCCGCACTCGCTGTATAAGTTAAAAAAACATTCTTACCTTAATTCTGTCGAAAAGGTTAAAAACCACACCTTTATTGGAAAACGACGGAAATATTCCTTTATAAATATCTTATAAAAATTCAAACAAGGGTATAGATTTCTATAACCCATATTCTTGTAAATAGTAAAAATGTTTTGAAATACATTTTTAAGAAACACGGATGTGGATGATAAAGAAATCCCAGTAGATTATTACGTATAAACAACCTCGGATAATGAAGAGATTGTGAAATAAACCCTTACCTTGTACTTTTCCTTAGTTGGGGGTAGGTTAAACTCCTATATAATGGTGAAATAATTGTTATTAAATTATTCAAGAATCATATACATTAATATTATATCATATATTATCTTTTAACATTTATTTGTTTATAATATCTTAGTATTATCATTGTTTCAGGTGTTAACTTACTCGTTTTATTTTATATGTTTTGTTATGTAAGATGTGTTTTTCATTTATAGATTGTATCTTAATCATATCCAGAATGATATCAAGTCCTTAGATACTATTATTAATCATCAAATGAGAATTATACTTGAATGGATACGATGGATAATGAATCTCATCACGTTCGTGGAGACGGTAGTCCGTACGTACGCACGAGCGACAATATCATTCTCTTGATATTAAAATAATATATAAATGGATGGTATATCATATATAAAGAATAATTATCATTTTATATTAATTATTTACATGAGTTACACATCATTATTATACCCATCCAAATAATTATTTATTGAATAACAATTACAGCACGACGTGGAGACGGTAAGCCGTACGTACGCACATATGGTGACATGTTATTCAAAGGATTGATAGAATACTGAATATGGTTGTACCATATTTATAATAACATCACAATATATATAAGATACTGGATTTATTATTTTAGAATGGTAATAACAAAGAAGGAATAAGTGGAATAAGAAAGGAACTTGGAAAAGGGTGGTGAAATCATTACCTCTTCTTCGAGTTCTTCCTTTTGAATTGATCAAAAGGGCTCTTAGGATGGCTTTCTGACTAGAGGAAGGCCTCTAATATGAAGTTAGGGAAGTTGAGAGAGGATTTTGGAAGAGTTTTTCCGAGCCAAAAGGCTTTGAAGGTGTGAGTAAATGAGAAGGGAGAGTGCCCTTTTATAAGAGGGGTGAGGAGAACCTTTGGAAAAGCTACAAATATTATTTTATAATAAATTCATATTCGATTTCTAATGGCTCCAAAGGGATTATTTAAAGGTTAAGGTGGGGATAGGTCGAAAAAAACTCAATAAATAGAATTTAGATAGGTTTGGGTTACTATATTAACCTTATCATTAAGTATTAACTCTTAGTTAATTATTTTCACTTTTACAATGTCTCTTTGTATTTTTATATTATATGGTTACTAAACATACTATATACATCCAAGCGACCCCCAAGTGTTCCATTAATGATACACCTATCATTATATAAGTCTCTCGGCCTAGCCTTATATTTTTAGGAAATTAAAATCAATTAATAATATAATATTTTTTTTAAAAACTCTTTTATGTCAATTTTGACACTATTCAATAATTGATTTTTTTAAAAATCATAACAGAATGATTATTTATAAAAAAGTCAATTAAATCAATCCTAATATGTCATATTATCCTATAAAATTAGTGTAATTCACTATAAGTCTCAAATTATATTTATTTGTGTATTTATAATATCAATTATTTTAATTTTTCACTATTATGGTAATTACTGCATCATCTTTTGTCATAAATAAATTAAATTATTTAATATTTAAAAATTATAAATAAACTATAATTATGTACGAAATATTTTTATATTTCTAATGAATATTTACAATCGAATTTATCTTATGTATAACCCTATATGAAAATTGTTTTAGTAAATAAACTTTGATTTTAAATCTTTTAACTCTTCTTTCAATTAAATAATAATAAATGACCTAATCTAATCCAAGTGGACCTAAATGATAATATTTTATTCCTAAGGTTGTTTTTGGTCAAGATACACTTGTCCAATAGAATTATGAAATGTGTTAGGGTAATATTAATATCATTTTACCCTTAATTACCCTATTTACTTTTAACCGTGGTAAATAAAAGTAAAAAAGTTACTATTCACCAAAAATTATTTTCATCTCATTTTACCACATTTTACTCCTTGATATTAACCGTGTCTCTCGGATTTTCGAAATTCCAATCACAGAAGCGGTAAAATTAAGTTTTATGAAAAATTCAGTTTTTTAACTACCACTTAGTAGTTTCACTATTCATAAAAAATTTATGTTTTGTAGAACAATGCCAAAATTTTACCCTAAGCTATAATTGATATTCCAAATTCAAAAATGATGTCTATTTTAAAAAATTACAATCATAAAAGTTGCATTAATTAATTTTATAATGATTCCCGTTGTCACAACAAATAGCGTGTTTTTAAGAAATAATATACATCAAAAGATTGACAATTGTTTATGTCAAATTTCAAAGTGAAATTAATTATAATGAACTCCATTGGATAAAATGGTAAAAATATATTATAATTATAATTTAAAACCACTAAATAATTTAATTTATCACTATAAATTATTTTGATTAAAAAAGTTGTTTTTAAGTATTTTTCACTATTCATAAAAATTGGAAGTTCTCAGAAAAATACCAAAAATTCAACTTACGATAATTTCGATATTCTAAATCCAAAAATGAAGTCCATTTTGAAATATAAAATATATATAATTTCAAAAATTAGGTCTTATAATTCATAACCTCTAGTTTGATTGGTTGTGGTGTGTTAGAACTCGATGTTGCGTACAACACACTCTATCATATTATTTCAAGAGAAGCGTACCGTAGAAGCATGGGGTGTTACAACATGCGATGATTGTTTCTATCTATTAATACTTATTGGTTGTATGGTGATTTTTCTAGGAATTTATTTCCAATGAACATGTTAATTCAAGATGATAATGAAATTGTTATTTACATACAATTTTTTTGTTGTTGAGAAATGAAACTTGTTCTGTAGTATTGGTAGCCTTGGTTTTAAGGGCTTAATTTCTAAATGAATTTTCAGTTTATGATTTTTTTTTTCAGCCTTAAATAAATTATCTATGATTATATAGATATGATGAGAATCATGTTTATTTTATTTTCTTGATATATTAGTGAATTAGGGATGCATTATATGTCATGGTTGGCATAGGGTTATCATGTGATTTTTATTAGTATATAATGGTATTCGGTGATGACATGGTGTGTATAGAGTGATGTGGATTATGTGATAGATCTTATAGTAGGGTTATGACTAACTCTCCATGGTTAGGGAGATGATCGATTGGGTCTTCTTGTATGATTATTGTGATTATTCATTGTTAGTAATGTAATATGTATGGAATTTTACCGAGATTGGTGAATCTAGTCTAATGATGTGGGTTGACATGAAATGTAAAAACATAATTTGAATCACAAATGATTGGAATAATGAAATTAATATGATAATTAGTTGTGGTTGGTAGATGTTAGTAGAGTGTGTCATGTAATGGATGAGACCATATGATTCAAATATATGTTTGGGCGGTTGTACGTGTCACAACCCATCCCTCTAATGGTACCCCACATAGGCTAGCAACGATGGACGAGAGATAAGGACCCCAAGGTTATGCCTTAGGTAGGCCTCGGGTTCTTGATTACCACCAAGGGTATACAAAATCACATATAGTAAAGGTATTACACTCAATTATACAAAAATGATCAAGAGATAAGTTGAATAACCACCCAAAAACACCATCATATAAAAATAATGAAACCAAAACACTATACCAGTGATATCTTATATACAAGAATATAAAATAAGTAAAAATGCTTCCAAAGGTAAAGAAATACAAAAAGAAAACCTTGTGGTAGTAACCACAAAAACCCATGATCTAGGCTAGTACTGTCTAGTTTAACAACCAAATCATTCATGGAAAATAGAAAATAGTTTATATATACTTATGGTGATCATAACAAGTATACTCATTTGGATAATACCCAAGGCCTCACATAAGAAAGGTAAAATAGAATACTAATAACCTAATAAACAAATGTTATAACTAACTAACACATACATATGTCAACTAGTCCCTCTATCCCCAAAAAAGAACAATCACTAAATAAAATATCCAAGAGTAGTTATAAAATATCTTATGAATGTAGATAATTGTTCCCCACAACTATTTCCCCACTTATTTTCCAATCTAGACCAATGAGAAGATGTCATTTTCTCTTATCCATTCCATATCCACCAATTATGGAACCAACCATTTATTATATATCATAGAAATATCTATATATCATGTATCATGAAACCAACCACACATATCATTCCATGAAACCAGGGCTATTTTAAAATCCCAAACTAAGGTCCACTTAACCAGTGACCTGAGCAGGTGGGTCAAAAAGCCTCAATTATGCCACCACTTACGTTAAAGTATGTCTGAATGGATCGAGGATCCAAGGTAGTTTGTTGGTGATACTATACCCTCATATCAAAGTGGTAAACATATGATAAAAAATAAATAGAAAATATTATATGAAAATAATGACATATGGAATAACATAAACAGATATAATAAATATATAGTAGAAGTAAAATAATTTTAGAATTCAAAATAACAATAAAAAATGCATAGGATAATCATATAAAATGATGTCATTTCATGCTAACATACAAGAAGGGGAAAATGATATAGGCATATGAAATTGTACATAAAGAAAAAAGACTGTGGAAGTAGCATCACAAACACTTATTCGGTCCACTAATCCCATGCTCCATTATAAAATTGTAATATATCAAGAATCCATAGTAGGGAGCTTTCCCATATCCAAACCTAAAAAATTAGGCCTACTCTAGTACCAATGTCATCCCATGTAGGGTGAAAGATGAACTCAGTTGGCCATCACCAACAGTGTTTATAAATAATCTAGCCAGCATACATAGTAATAACATTGTGTAAGTCAAGTAAATATAAACAATGAGAAAGAAAAAATACCATTCGACTCATCTTCCTATAGGACACCTGCCTAGTCCTATGTACAATTACATAGGGTGGATTGAGCATGACCAGTATCCATATATATATTCCTCATATATTTTTATATATAAATAATGTGTATAAATGTATATTCATACTATATTTGAGGACATTTAGTGACATATACATGGATAATAGGATCTAGATAGACTAGGGGAATAACTCAGGAATCTGTAACTAGTCTAAGTAGATAATGGATCTATAAAGGGTACTATCCTATAATCTAATATTAATGTGAGATATCTTTCTCATCACTCGAGATGGTGGGGTGAGTTATCATGTCCAAAACTCAAAACAAGGGAATTTGGAGTTCCATTCCTAACATCTATAAAAAAGTATGCGAGTGTGAGACAACATGTCCAACACCCAACATAATGGAGAATTAATCTCCATGATCAAGAAAACTCATAATAATTCTCCACCAATCGATAGTATTTCTATAATCAGAATAATAATAATAATAATAATAATAATAATAATAACAACAACATGAGGGATCACCTCTAATGAATTTACTACCATTTAATGCAGATATCTAAGGGTGTATAATTCATATAATTCAAGAACATATTTATAATACATTTATTATAGAAATTCCACTCATTTTCATTCAATTGAAATAATTTTTTTTATTTAATATGAAATGAAGATGCCAATTTATGGTAAATCCAAACACATATATGGTTCTTGGTCCTTTAAATAGTTTTATAAAACAGAGAAATTTATTTTTGACACACCAATGGGGTTGATATAATGAGGTATAAAACTAAAAATAAATCAATATGGGTATATGGGTATATCACATCATCGATTAATTTATTAAAAAAGGGAGAATAGAATTTGAATCATTGTATTTAATCTTATGGCATGCAATACATCTGTAAAATGCTATGAAAATGCATAAACCTTGTGGGAAATTTACTAGACTGAGTAGTTTGGGAATGTGGATGACTACTCATCCGGCATCAAACTTTTATTCAAAGCTGAATGGTTGAAATTACCAAACTAAAAACATGACCTAAATAATGGGAAAATTAGCTCAAACCAAAATAGCATAAGGGACAGGAAGATAATACTAGAAATTGTGAAAGGGGATTCCATATCATACCCTTGAATGTTTAATTCATTTGATGGTAGTCTGTGTGGAGTTGAAGGAGTAATCTTAATATCTGTGTTATTCCATGGGAGAGATGATGGGAGGAGGATAAGAGGTGTTTCATGCTGGAAAAGAAGAGAGGAAGATGTAAAAGGTTTAAAAAAATTCAGGGGTGATAAAATAATTTCACACTAAAAATGGGTTAGATGGTATTTCATTACAGTAGGCCAAACGGTGTGATAACTATACTACACCCACTTTTCATGAATCCACATTACATGGGTTAATCACACTAATTGAGAAACCGTGTGCATCCCATGGAAAAATCCATTGGCTTGTGTCTGAGACATTTCATATGGTCATCCATCCTAGCTCACATGGTTGGAGACAAACCATGTGTACTCCATCAGTACACAAGTCCCCCACAAGGTTAAGTCTCAAAGATATCCCTAACCATACGCTAACTATGATACTGCCTCATTTTATACAATTTCTAAAAATCCAGGTCCGAACATGCCCCAAACACTCCCAAAACCATCATTAGTCCATAGGGAATATTTTCCAAAATAAAATAAGGGATTGAAAAAAATGAGTTTTAACTTTTTTAAAATCTTGGTCATTAATACTCCCCCTCGTTACAAAAACTCATCCCTGAGTTAGCCTTTATAGGGTAAAGAGAGATCATATGAGAAAATAGCCAGATCCTAAGATCGTATATCATCCCCCCACTACTAGGTTTCTTACTATACTCATATGTGATACCATAACACTCATACTAAATGAATTTACATTCCTTGGAGAGTCTTTAAAATCTTATCCACAATACACACTAGATACTCCGGAAAGGAAGTATCAACATATAACTCAAAATCATTAGGTTTTTGTTTATACGATGGGTCTAGATAGTACCAGAGAAGATGAGATATGTTAAATACATCATTCATAGACCATTATATATAAATAAGCTGTATCTAGTAAGATAAATTCCCAATTCCCATTAAAACCTAATATGGTCCAACAAATTGAGTTGAAATATTACCCTTCCTTCTAATTCATCGATGGCCAACCTATGGGAAACTCATATGAAAAATTGATCCCCAAAAACGAGCTCATGAGGTCACTGATGTCGATTGGAATATGAATACTGTTTATAATGATATTTCATCATGAACTTATTGATCAATTTGACCTTCTCTACATTCTCTTGGAGAGGACACTATCCAATAATTTTTTCCCCTACCTCTAATGAGCAGAGAGGGGAACAACATTACCTACCATAGAAGGCCTCATAAAGATCTATCTAGATATTAACATTAAATATATTATTATATGTGAACACAATTGGGGTATGTGTTTCTTCCAAGAACCTATAAAATCAAGGACATATGCATAGAGCATGTCCTTTGACACCTGAATCATACGCTCGACCTATTCTTCGGTCTGAGGGTCATTGGTTGTGATCTGGACAACCTATGTACCCAAGGAATTATAAAATCATATCTAGTATTAAGATGTTGAGAAAGAATCCCTAGGATATATGATATATCATTGAGATCTATGGATGTGTATGGACTCCCAGACATATAACCTTGCCATATCGTCTAGAGAGTAGGTCTCTCAAATTCATAAAAAGTATGAGTCTTTTTTCAAATGATCAATGAATACCCAAACATTTTTATTCTCATGAGGTGATAATGGCAAACCTATCATGACGTCCACAAACTCAAAAACCCATTTCCTCTAGGTAATGGATAGTGGTTGTAAATGTATTTTAGATCATCGATCTTCCACATTCATCATCTATCATGTAGAGAATCATGTAATAAAAATGGTAGTATCCCATCTCATACCAGTCCGACAATACTAGTGATGTAAGTCTTGAATCATATTGGTGAAACAGGGATGTACTGCCTCTATCAAATCATGAAATTCTCACATTAACTCCTCTTATATGTCAGTTCGGAGCTAAAAATGCCCATAAAAGTGTAATATCTCTTCCTCACCCACTATCTAGCTAGAAGTTAAATTCTTATCGAATATACTCTCCCGTAGGATTATGCCCTTAGAATCTAAAACCTTCCTCATCCTTTCCCATTTATGAAGATTTTATATCACTTCTAAAAATGAGAGGATAGTCTACCCATGATCTCCATGAACCTCATCATGTGTCTATAAAAATAAGGCCACACATTTCCACTCACTACTAGCCTCATGAATCTCCCATGTTTGAGTCTTCTGGATGAAAGAATCAACGAAAACATTTCCTTTCCAAGATGTATAAGAATGAACAAAATTGAATGATGGTAGTCATTTAAACCATTTGTACTTCCTGGGATTAAGATCACACGGCGTAATGATATACTTGAGAATTTTTGGATATGTGAATAACATAACATTCTCCCCAATTAAAAAATATCTCAAGAGAAAAAATCATGAAAAAATAGCTTTCCCATGGTCATGTGTTGAGTGAATCTACTCATTAGGCCTCAACTTATGAGACCCATACACTATGACTCACTTCTCCTACATAAAAATAGAGCCCAAACCAATACTCGATGCAACACAATAAACTATATAACATCGTCCTAGATTTTCTACAATCTGTATTAGAACTAAATTTTATTTTCTATTAAACTCCTCAAATTCTTCTTCACAAGATTCTGACAATAAAAACTTCCCACCCTTCTTAGTCATTCCTATAAGAGGTTCTTAAAGTCCTGAGGAATCTTGGAAGAAGGGTCTGTAGTAACTGGTTATCCCTAAGAAACACATTTTTTCAATGATGTTCTTAGGATGCTCCCAAGAAACTATAGCTCTCACATTCTTTGCGTCTACTAAAAATCCTTTCTATGAGATGATATGACCCAGGAAGTGGACATCTTCAATCCAAAAGTGGAATTTGGTGTTATTTTCATAATTTCTGTTCTCTCTTAGTGTACTTATCATGATATCAACATGTTGGAAATGATCATTCTGAAAGTAATAATACACTAAGACTTCATCCAAAAAGGCTACCACAAATGAATCTAAGTACGAGTGGAAAAACAGATTCATCATAGCCCTAAATACTATGGGAACATTTGGGAGACTGAATGGAATCACCAAATATTTATAAAGGTAGTACATGCTCTAAATATTTCGGTGAGGTATGTCTAATGAGCTGATATGGACCTAAAGCTAACCTGACCTCAAATCAAACATTGAAAACAACCTCAGTCTTTAGAGGTATGAAATATATCATCTATTTTATGTAGATGATACTTGTCAATTACCATAAGTAGGTTAATCCTTTTATAATCCACATCGATACTAAGGGTACCATCTAACTTTGTGGAAAAAGGATAAAAGAACCCCAGGGAGATTGACTATGTTAGATAAATCTGTTGGTGTCCATGTCATCCAACTGTTTCCTGAGCTGTATATTATCTATAGGTTCTATACTTTAAGGATTAATGGAAACGGTTGCCACTCCTAGAACTTTCCAAATGGTGAATTTTTCCTCTCTCATTGGAGGTATCCCTAAAAATTCTTCAGGAAATACATCCCTAAAATGATCCACTATAGGAGGGAAAATAGTAGGGTGTACCCCTTGATCATTCAACAAAAGATTGTAAATATGCGATTTCATTCTCCCCATCCACTAATTCTCAATTCTAGATCAAGATACATAGACATCCATTTCTTCCTTATGGATATATATCCCACACTCTGGTGATTTAAATGTAACCCTCTGACAATAATAGTAAATATGGGATCGATAGAGAACTAACAAATCCATCATAATAATTATAGAAAACACTATCATGTCGAGGATAAAAATATTCCATATGAAGATCTATATTCCTATATCCGTGGAAAAATCCTAACAATGGTGAAAACTCTCTGACCAAATAACCAACAGGCATGTACTATGGCCATAATTTCTTCATATATAAAGGTTTGGGATGTACCATTTTCAAATAAAGAATACACTAATTTAAATGCTACTAAAATAGTACCTTTAATAGTAGAAGGTATAGTTCTATGCTCCTTGATTATAAGGTACACTGCATGTAACAGGCATGCACTATGGCCATGAGTCACAACCAGATTGCCCTCAGCAGGCCCACTCTACTAGTGCTTCAAGTACTAATTATTCTTTACTATACCATGAACACCTCCTTGTTCTGAGTATCCCATGGTTTTTCAAATTCATTCAATGTGATATATTTCTTTACCTATTTCAGAACATGGTGTATGTGTAGATCCCTTCTGACATGGCACTGATAGAGAAGTCTGGTAGAAGTGCTGGATATGCCCTATCCTACCAAAACCCTTACATTCCACTAGATCTCACATGAAATGAGGTTTTTGTGTCCCAACATCCCTTACTGGTGACATATAATGAATCTATTAGTACAATTTGAATGTCAACTTCTACCCCCATGAGAAACCACAAGATGTCGCTTTCTCCCACAAGAAGAAACACAACTAGGTCTTTGTGCCGAACAACCATTGTTTCCACTATCAGTATCCCTCATGTTCCACTTATTAATTAGTTTTTGGTTAACTATCTTATAAATAATAGTCATTAAAAATACATTAAGCGATGATCTAATGGCATGTAATAGCTCATCCTTGAATCACCTCGAAGAGATGATATTTTCACTACATAAAGTTGGTGTGAACTGCGACAGCTTTGTGAAGCGAGAAGAATACTCATGTACAAAGGGTCATAAACTACCTATCCTATTTTACCCTCACTGTCTATGTAAATAAGTAGTCATAAAATATCATCTTGACATCCACCCAGATCATACCTCAATGTCATTCTACCAAAGTAATGACATCCCACCACCATATGGAAGATTTTCATTGCATATACAAAATGAACTTGACCCTATGATCTAGAGGTTTCTCCTAATGATCAATGACAAAAATCATTGATTAATTCCTTATATCTACAACATGTGGTCCTTTATCCACCAAAAATATGGGGGGATGATACTATTGGAACACCTTAGTCAACTCTTCCATAGTCAGAGTAGTTTGAGAAACACCTGACATAGAATACATCATATGACTAAATCTATCTCAAAACTAGGGGTCATTGCCTATATCAAAAATAGAAGGTGGTTCTAAAGGTGTCACTATAGGAGGTACCAATATAGTATTAGGTTCCACAAACTATGGTGTAATTTCGTCAATGTATTCCTGACAAACAACTCATGGCCATCATGGTGTCATGATTCTACAATTCTAAACACATTCATCAGAAGTGAATTTAATAGTTGATATAATTACATATAGATAAATGGATAGGTACAAAAACATACTATAAAAAAGGTCACGCCACTCATCCTTCTCCAAAATCCATGTCCAGGTTGCTGGAAGGACCATAACCGACTGTAGGAACGTAAGAGACACTCCCAAGTACCCACTACTATGGATGGGTTCATGTAATGTCCTAGATTTCCATCAATTAGATTTCCCTTCTTATTTATATTTTATTTTTTATAAGTCACATAAATACACATAGAGAATATAATAAAATATTTATAAATGAAGAATGAATGAAATAAGAGGCATTTCTAGATGATAGAAAACCTATACCAAGGAAAGAGTAACAGGACCATATGAATAGTGATATGAACATTATGAATTGTAAACCAGCCAAATGAATAGTAATGTCACCCATGTAAGTAAAAATAACATTTAGGCATCTCATAAGTGAATTTATGATATAATTATATCATAGTATAAGTAACTGAATATTTTAAAAAATATTAATTATGTGTTGGTTTTTTAAGAGTCAAAAATATTTAATTTCATTTTTATAATTAATCAAATTATTTAAAAGAAAAACAGTTTTAATAAAATGGATTCATAAATTAATATTTTTTTGTCTTATAATTTTAGGAATGTTTAATTGGTCCGCCTTTAATTTTTTAGAGTGTTATAAAATCAATTTTAAATTTAAAATATTTAATTTTCAAGTAAATAAGTATCTTTTTATAAACCATTAAATTTCACATATTTGGAAATTTAATTTGACAAAAAAATTTACAATTTTAAATTATACATGTCAAAAAATGGCTATGGTGAATTTTCGTGATTTTTCTAAAATACTTGAATTTTTGGTGTATAGTAAAATAGAGTAATTTACGGTAAAAATACATTATAAGTTAAATATAATATTAATTGAGACATATCTATTGTAATCTCCATAATATATATATTTTATTCATTATTTTAATATATTTTATGATAATTCCCAGTCTTTTAATATTCTTTATCAAAAATAAAAAAATGAATAAGATATTAAAAAAATTACCCCTCTGCCCTACTATAAAAACCACCCCTTATCTCTTCACTCCTATAATCCTTTAATATTTTAAATGGTCTAACAAAATACACTTCCCTAGTCTATTCCCATGTCCTAGAACTATTGGTCTTACCAATAGAACAAAACCCTTTTAACTCTGGAGGTTCTCAAGTAGGATAATTCAATAGGTAAACCCTCCCACTTTTCCTTTTAATTTCATTTTCAATTAATATTATTTTCATATCTACTCCTCAAATCCTCTATAAACATGATAATGATAAATATATTATCATATATCTATGTGAATTATATCTTGTTAATGGAATATCCATCCTCAAACTACTGTCTCTCTCCATCTTTTATTTTAAAAACCAAATCATTGTCAGGGGGTTCTAATTTACAACCATCGTGGACGACGAACCTTCATTCTTTAATTTCATATTCAATGATGTACATAAAACCATATTGGTGGTTGTAAGATTTATGAAAGGGTATATTAAAACCCTTTTTATGTTATTAATGTATCATACTTACATAATAACGAGCAATAATACAAAATGAGTTTGTTAAGATCAAAAACCACCATAACAATCGAAACGATTATCACTAAATATTTTATCAAATGATTCATCCTAATTTATTAGAACAAAAAAATACATATTAAAAATAAAAAAATATTTTACTAATTAATAACATGTAATTCCCATTTTTTAGATTTATACCCATTTCATATGAAATCCATTACTAATAATCAGGAAAACTGATCATGAATCCTAGGAAACGAACACTCTATAGTGATAAAATTGAATCTTCTTACTGTTCAAAAAGGCCATAAATCAGCTTAATAAAATTATACAAAATTAAATACATGTATATATGATTATTAATTAATCAATTAATGGATATACTATGATTATCCATGATTTTAAGGTCAGGTTCATATGTCATTCGAACATAAAGTAAGGGTTTTGTACCCAAACATCCATTTTATTTCAGGTTACACATTTTCTCTTTTTAACCCATTTAAAATCTTAATTATTATAATTTACTCCTCATAAATTCATTTTTAATGTTCATTACATTTTTAACAATCATAATCTTATTTATTTTATGGGTAGTCACATGTTTTATAATGATCTTTCTCAAATTTTTCCCATAAACACAACCAATTCATGGGAACTTCGTGAATTGTTACCTATTTTCTAGTGCACTCTATTATCTTTTTTCATCATCCATTTTTTTAGTAGCACTAATATTATTATTAAAAAATTCATAGTTAACATCTTGTCTTAAAAAAATATTTTTCCAAAATTACAATTCTGTTCAATGTAAAAGAGTATTTCTCTCAAGAATTACTCGATGATTTTATAGCAGTATTTTTATCTATTTCAACACTCATGAATATTATTATGTTTAATTTTGATAAATATTTTTTATACCATATAACATATCTTATTTAATGTTTTATGGTCATTTTGACTATGTATATACTATTTTGATACCATTCGCCATACTACTTGGAATGCCTAATGATTATATTTATAGATTAGGGAACGTTATTTACATTTTAGATGTATATGTTGATTATGATTAACACCATTCATTTTAGGAATGGATTTGAATTATTATGTTATGGATGGGTCCCTCTATATCCCACCGATGAATTGATGGGTCTCATGAGACAAAAAATATTGACTTTCTCAAGGAATTTCCTATTTTTATATATAGGTTTTCTTTATGCCTTAATCATTTATAGATGTCATGGGAGACCCCTTGATGATATGGTTATGATGTCCCAAATTATTCATGTCGTCATTATGAATATAGTAATTGATATCCCGTGCAGTTATTCAATTTGAGGAATACCCATGATAATGTTTTATTATGGAATTATTTAATCATATTTTATTCCTACGATATTATGCTCAAGTTTATTTTTAACATCATATTTTTTAGTTATTTACCATGTCGAATGTGTATGTTTATGATTTCTTCCACTGTAAATCTAACCCTTACAAAGGATCTGAGCTCAACCCTCATGATTTATCCCCAAGATGGGAAGATGAATATTATTAATGACTTGTAGGGACAATATAGGATTTATGGTTGGTTCCAAAGGAATTTTTATACTATATTTCCTTTCAAGATTTAATTCTGAAATTATGTAAGCATAGTTTTTTCAAAACA
This sequence comes from Viscum album, assembly GCA_963277665.1. Classification (NCBI taxonomy): domain Eukaryota; kingdom Viridiplantae; phylum Streptophyta; class Magnoliopsida; order Santalales; family Viscaceae; genus Viscum; species Viscum album. Next base: position 559,689,861 of record OY728127.1, on the reverse strand, counting down.
AAAATACTATACAGTCCTTTGGGATTTATATTCCTTGTTTATATTCCAATTTAATGAAATAAGGCACCAACTCTGGACAATTGGGGTCTAGGTCCTTAGAGTTGGTTTCAAATTATGTTTAATAGAAACCTTTGAAACTATATTCAGAAAAAATAGTTTCAGGAACAAAACCCTAAGGAAGACATTGATGATAAGAAAACAAGAACATGCTATAATTTTTTTAAGGAAGAAATTATGTGGATCTTCCTAGTAATTAATCTATGTATAGATACTACATGTGTACATGATTTTGTTATAGATATACCTTAGAGTAACAACTCTGATAAGGTGTTCTGGGCCTACCCTGTGTAACTAGGTACACGACAATGAGCCTTACTATGCACCTGGTTTGACACTCTTGGGGGATATACATAGGATATCTCACATATTCTATACAAAATATTATGAAGGATTTAATTGTAAATAAATAAACAAGGAAACCATACTTATGATTATGAGATTAGACATGCATCAAATTTCAATTTATGTTCTGTGTTTTTCTTGTTCGAAATTATACATTATGATTCATAACCAAATTTAGTGTATTTCATTATTTAGTCATGGATCCTAGTGTGAGGAATAGAAACTACATGAATTTACGTATCCCATGTAGTAATTGTTGTCATATTCAAGATAATGACATTGGTATTGGAGCTATGACTAGTGCTGAGAAACTTATAACTATACTGGGATAGCTGACTCCGGTTATGAACAATAACCTTACCCATATAAAGTATCATTATCCAAAACACGGGGGATAAATGTTAGACTGATTAATTCAGAAAAAACCTCCATTATTCAATGGTACTAGAAACAAATTTATAGCTGGGTAGTGGATAAGTTCCTTAGAGAAGATATTTCTCACTTTGGGAAGTAACGAACTAGAGAAGGTTATCGTGGAGGTTTATCATCTTTTGTAAGATTATGATAAATTGTTTTCATTGATTCAAACCACAAAGGAGGATGAAGATATTTAATATATAGAATGGAGGGATTTTAAGGAAAATTTTCTAGAAAAATATTTTCCTCACAAATAGTGAGTGGATTTGTAAAGGTAATTCATGAGTTTGAAATAAAAAGGGGATGAAAATGTTGAAAAATATGAATCTAACATTATAAGTTTAGAAAGAAAATTAGTGGACTACATATTTCATTCAAGGGGAATTATTTATTGATTAATTGGTGATTTTAATCTTTTCTTCTAAGGGGAACTAGTCTCCCAAAATTTATCATCATACGAATATATTGTATCATGTGTTATCAAGACTCATAAATAATTGTCTATGTCTTATGAAATTAAGGGAAAACGAGATAAAATGATTGTGTTAAATGATAGAATGGATGAATATAAGAATAAAAGAAGAAATTTTTTAACATGTGATACTTGTGGAAGGAAAGACCCTCATTCTTGCTTAAATGGAAAAGGAGTTTTCAAGAAGTGTACACAAGAAATGCCATCTTGGGGGTGATTTCAAGGGAAAGAAAGAATATGTCAATTTTCAATGCTATAATTTTTATGAGATGGTCCATAATTCTAATGATCACACAAAGATACATGGAAACGTTCCTCAGAAAAATTCCAAGGGATCATGGACAAGATTATGCGACCACAAATGTTGAGGTTGAAATTCCTAATGATGTGGTATAAAGGTACTTTAATCATATCCTCATACATAGAAAATTATTTATTTGACCTTTTATCATCTCATTCTATTAAAAATATTCATTTTTACAATAAAATTATACATTCCTAATTTTATTTAACAAAGGATTTGTTAGTCAAAAATCCTAAGAGAAGTATAATTGAAACAAATATGTGTCAATCAGTCCCCCTTATGTCACATAAACATGCTTTATTTGTTGACCTTATCATATTCCTATTATTGACCTTGATATAATTCTTGGTAGTCATTTTCTTTCAAACTATGATGCGAAATTATATTTCAATAAAAATGAAGTTACAATCTTCGGGAATGCTGCATTATTTCTTATATTTAGAGAAGAAATCTCTACATTGGATTGTTATCTAGATCCAGCCCAATTATCTATATGGGATTATATTATTGGGTAAGAATAGAAAACAATATCTATGGGTGAGGAATGAAATATTAAAATTTAGGATGTACCCATTGTGAATGAATATGTTGATTTGTTTCTATAGGATTTACCTAGACATCCTCTCGGGTGGTAAATTTATTTATTTTATTTATTTAATTCCTTAGGTAAGAACTATATGAAAAACTCTTTATCGGAGGGCCATAGTGTAAATGGTAGATCTAAGGAAACAACTAGATGAATTGAGAGATATGGTATTTATCCACCTGAGTTTTTCACCATGGGAATACCCTTTTCACTTTTCCAATAAGAAAGAAGGATCCATGTGGATATGCATTGAATATAGAGAAATCATATCTATTCCAATAAAGAAAATTTATCCTCTACCGCAAATTAATGATTTATTCAATCAACTTCTCAAAGATCAATAATTTTCAGTGGTTGACCATCTTTCTAGATATCATCAGTTGTGTGTAAAGAAGGAATATATTCCAAAGGCATCATTTCAACCCATGTATGGGAATTATAAGTTTACAGTAATGCCTTTCGAACTGATTAACGAACCATCATTTCTAATGGATCTAATGAATGTTATTTTCTGGGAATAACTTTATGACATTGTTGTGGTATTTATTAATGATATCTTAGTATAATTAAAAAACAAATACTATCATGAGAATCACTTGTGCATTATTTTGTAATCTATTTGAATAAATGAGCTATATAGGAAGTTTATTATCTGTGAATTCTATCTTCAAATTGATTATCAACATGGCCATATTATATATAATGATTGGATCTTAGTCAATACTATGAAGAAAAGGCTCTTTAGGAATGACTTATACTAATGAACAAAGTGGAGATTTATAGTATTATTTATTTAGTGGGTTATTATCAACGTTTCATTCCAAAATTCATCTGATTAGCTAACCAATTATCCCAGATTACTGGTAAAGGGGATAAGTTTTTATATACAATGTAATGTGAATAATATATTGATAAATTGAAGAATAGGTTGGTGAATGCTCTAATTTTACTCTACCATATGGATGTGGTGGATTTTTGATTTATAGTTTTTCATAAATTAAAGGACTCTGCTATTTCCTTGTATAGAATGATAGAGTTATTACATATACATCAAGGTAGACAAAAAATCCTGAACAAAAGTATCCCACTCATGATCTTGAATTATCAACAACAATATTTTATCTGAAAATCTGGAGGCACTATCATTATGGTGAAATGTGAGAGATATATATATCTCTCAAGATCTTGAAATATATCTTATCATAGAATGAAATTGACATGATGAAAATGGGATATCTTGAGGTATTCAGGGATTATGATTGTTCAATACACTATCACATAGGAAATGAATATAAGGTAGCTGTGGCAATGAGTAGGAAGGATCATGGAGTTCTAAAAAATGAGGATTACCAAGGACCGCATATACATGGATTTAGAAAATATAGATATGGTTATTATCAAGTTAGCTGAAGAATTACGAATTTTTGAATTGGATTCCCAAACATGTTTATTAGAATGAATTAAAATTCATTACTAAGGATTAAAATATTCAAAATAAAAATAATGTTGTGAATGATAGGATGTTTCTAAAAATAGTGTGTGAGGATGGAATTCTAATATTTGGGTGGAGGCTATGTGTTCCCTCTATACCCAACCTAAAAAATAGAATTATTGGATTATTCCCATAGTTTAAATTTTTTAATACAACCTAGTATCACAAATATGTATATAGATTTTAAGGAACATTTATTATGGGATCATATAAACCATGAAATTTATCATTTTTTATAAAGATGTTTAGTCTATCAATGAGTGAAGGCTTGATGAAAAACTCTTAGAGGATTCATGTTACATTTTTCTATTACTAGATTTAAATGGGATAATATAACCATGTATTTTATCAATGTAATTCCAAAAAAAAACCAATAATTAATGATGCAATATGGGTGATTGTTGATCGATTTACCAAATCTACACATTTCCTCACCATAATGGAGAATTTTACACTGGATCGCCTTGCATGAATCTATATTAATGAAATTATAAGACTCCATGGATACCATCACTTAATTGTGTCTGATAGTGACACCTGATTTAAATGGATATTCAAGAAAATTATTCAGAATGAATTAGATACCAAGAATCTTTTGAGTACTACTTATCACATTCAAACAGGCAGGAAATTAGAAAGGGAGATCCCAACTTTATAAGACATGTTACGATCTTCTTAACATGTATTTCAAGGGATTTGGGATCATTATTTTCTTTTAGTGTATTTTTTCTACAATAATAGTTTCAATTCAAGTATTCATCTTGTAGCATATGAAGCGTTGTGTGGAAAGAGATGTCAATCCCCAACATGTTGGGATGAACATAGAGAAAAAAATCTTGTGGGACCTGAGCTTGAGGAAGAAACAACAAAAAAAAGTAAAAACTATTCAGACCCATTTCAAAGAATCTCAAAGTAAGAAAAAGATCATTTCCAATAGTTGAAGGAAGGATTTGGAATTTCAAGTGGCAGATAATGTTTTCTTGAATATATCTCCAATGAAGGGTGTAATAATATTTTGGAAGAAAGGGAAACTAAGCCCTAGGTACATTCTACATTTTGTTATTTTAGAGTGAATTAGTTCTATGGATATCATTTAGAAATTCCACATAGCCTTGATTTACTACATAATGTGTTCCAGATCACTTTGATAAGAAAGTATAGGAAAAAATCAACACATTTAATTGAATTTGAAGGAATTGAATTGGAACCTGAATTATCCAATTGTTAAGAGCCTATCTAGATTATGGACACTAAATAATAGGTGTTGAGGAATCAAATGAATTAGCTGGTAATGGTACTTTGGATGAATCATATAATTTAAGTGACGACATGGGAGCCTGAGGAACATATTTCGAAGAACTACCCAAATCTTTCTGTGAGTTGACATTCAGGAAATTTCGAGTTTGAAATTTTTATAAAAGAGGATAATGTAACAAGCCATAATTCTATCAATGAAATTTCCATTCTTATAATTATTTTATATATTATAAATCACATAAAAATACATATAGAGTACATTAAAACATTATAATGGAAGAATAAATCAAATATTATTTATTTCAAAATGTTAAATAACTTATACTTATGAAACAATAACTTGACCATCGGTATGACAACCCTTCTTTTTATTATACACTTAAACATGATTAATTACATAAACATAACCTGATGAAACATAGAAGATCGATAGTTCTAGTGTCTTTGGGGCTTAGGATCATAACATAACAACTTAAAACATGAAAAACAACATCTTTATTGAAAACATCCTTTACATGACAACTACATTCCCTCGTACATAGCATTGCATGGGATAACCCAATGACATGAAAAAAAAGGTGAGCTATAAAGCCCAGTAAATGAATTTACATGGAGTAAAATGAAGAATACAATAAATGTAAGACAATAGGCATATCATTAGAGAACAATAGAAGCATAAACATAAAGTCATGATAAAACATGATAATCATAACATGGAAATATGTCAACAACACTTAACATGGAATTAGCATGAGCCAAGGCTCAATGCACATGGCGAATGTATATATCCTCATTGAACATGAAGCATGAGTAAAACCTCTTTTCACCTGAATTTTCATGAGTAAACACAAATTTCACATGACGTATAATGATACAATACTTTACCAAATGCATTGGAGAGTTATAAGGGTGCACCCTTCTTAAAAATTTCATTTCATGAATAAGTGTGCCACATGTATTATAAAACATTGAATCATTCAACATAATATTTTATTCCATGATAAGAAAATGTTGAATACATACATTAAACTCATTAAACAATATGTAAATGTCCATAAAGGTTAATACCCTTGATAGAGAAATGGGCATGGTATTAACTACACAATGACTTTGGCTTGGAAAAGCACTGTGCAATTTCGGCTGCATAATGACGTGACATAAGAACTCATAAAAATGGTTGATGAGAGAGAAATAAGTGTATAAAAATATTTAAATGACTTGGACAATAATTGGGTCATATAGATACATTTACCAACAAATGTAATGGAATTTAGATTAATGATACAAAATAATTGCTTGAATGTAAATGAGGAGAGATAAATTCATTTCAGAATTTCAGCATAGTAACAGGTGTACATGGGAAGCATTTAATGAGAGAGAAAGGTGTATCCCATCATTCAAACATAAATAGGGAATTATGGGGGAGGTTAAAACCCATATCCCAAAATTTATAACTGAAATTAAAATGGAATAAGAGTTTAAAGAATATTGGACAAAAAATGAGAAAGGAAGAAAAACCCTTACATTGAAGTGTGCTTCCAAAGGCTTGAGAGAGGCTTGAGAGAGGCTTATTGGGAGCTTGGGGCACCTTGGGAGGATTCTAGAGAGAGTATGTCAGAGTTTGGACGAACTCAAAAGGCTTTGAGTGAGGAGGAAGTGGGAGCCTGGGTGGGTTTATATAGGAAATGTGAGATAATTCTTTATTATTTAGGTTTGGGACACCTCACATTAATCTAATCCAAAACACAAACCATCCAATGGTTATTGCCCATGGTTTTTAAAAAAGGGAAGTGGAAAAAAAATATTTTATATGTCAAAATTATTAACTTCTTAAAATAATGGGGCTGATTATGTGGAGGGGAGTCACAGTCCCACAGAAAACAATTTAAAAAGATTAGATGTTTAATAACTCTTGAAGAGTCCATTAATGCTTTGTAAAAGAAGTCAAACTAACCCAAAATCAAATTATTTTAATGTTAAAACATATATTGTCCGAGCATAAATCTTATAGTATTTTATTACATCACAATTGGGTCATTATGATGTCATAAAACACATTATATATTTAAACCGTATTTAATTTTTATCAAAAAATTTGACTATCTCAGAAAATTATGAAAAATTCACCGTTGGATAATTTCGATGTAATAATTACAGAAATAATATTTATTTTATCTAAATAATATTATAAATATGTTAATTTTGACTTTTAAAATTACAACCGATATTTATCGAAAATTCACGGGTTTTGAAAAAAATGTCATTAAAAACATAATAAAAATTATGATTGCATTAATAAAATTATATGATCATTTATATTTAATAAAAATTAATTTAATTAAAATATTTGTGAATTCAAAAATCCATTAATTCATCAAAATATATTTCTTAGTTGAACATTAACTAAACATACTATTTTTTCTTTAAATTTTTTTTACAAGGTAACAATAATAAAATTAAAGTATTTCAATATTATATACAAAAATAATGTACATAACCATAGTGATAAGGTCGTGTTACATAACCCCTTATAACACCTGCATAAGACCAAAGAGTAAGGTGTGCGATGGTGATAGACTCTTGGGGTGACTTAGATAACATTGCTCAGGTGGTAGTATCTATCAACTTCATTTTCTCTCGTATGCAGTACCACTTGAGCTTAAAATATTCAAGCTCTTCTTGGGCTTGGTATAGAGAGAAGCCCAATGATTCCACCTCCTTTCCTAGATTTGAAAAATGGGCTTCGTATGGGGCACGTCTACTGGATGAGGCCATTTCTTCCTTTTTCTGAGTAAATTAGATTTCTTAAAGCCCTATATTTTTTCTAATCATGTGATCACTGTTCAATGGCTATATTAGCAATGACCACAATTCATAACAGTATTTTAAAACCCAAAAACATAAAACCAAAGATTTTGACATTTTATATAAACATTTTACCTAATGAGACATTTAATTAGTTCAAGAGTGATTTCCATTAATGAATGTTTGGGTCGTTACAATCTTCCCCCCTTAAAAAAAATTTCACCCTCGAAATTTTCTTTTCCCACACTAAAATAGATGTGGGTAACTCTGCTTCATCATTTACTCGCATTCCCACATTTCTTCTTTAAACTTGTGGTTTCGCCACAACACCTTGACGAGGGGCATTGTCTTATTTTGTAGAACTTTTTCTATACGATCTAAGATCTTCCCAGGTTTCTCCTCATAATAAAGATCATCATCTAACTATACCACCTTTGAAGAGATTATATGTGAAGGGTCTGGTATGTACTTCCTTAAGAGGGATACATGAAAGACATCATGTACTTAGGCCATGGTAGGTGGATGTTCTAGTCGATTGGCCACAGCCCCGACACGATCAAGAATCTTGAAGGGGATGATGTACCTTGGACTTGACATTACTTTATTTCCAAACCTCATGAACATCTTCCACATGGATATGCATAGAAATACAATGTATCCTACTTGAAACTCAACGACTCATCGTCGGTTATATGTATAACTCTTTGGTCAAATCTTGGCTTCCTTGATATGCTGCTAAATGGTTTTCACTTTATCCACCATTTCTTCGACCATTTCTGGTCCAAGCAGCTTATGCTATCTGACCGCATCCCAACACGCCGGTGTTCTGCACCTTTTCCTATAAAGGGATTCATATGGTTCCATTTGGAAACTCAAGTGGAAACTGTTATTATAAGATAACTCCACTAGAGGAAGACGTTGATCCCATACTCATTTAAATTCCATTGAGAATGCTCTTAACATGTCCTCAAGTGTTTAGATAGTCCACTCAGATTGGCCATCAATTTGAGGATGATCTGCTATACTGAAGTTCATTTCAGTATTCAGAGCATATTGAAGACTCTTCCAAAACATATAGGTGAATCTTGGATCTCTATCAGACAAAATAGATAGTGGTACTCAATAAAGCCTTACCAATTCCTTGATATATATTTTTTCCAGTTGATCCAATGAGAAATCCTCCCGAATAGCAATGAAGTGTGCAACCTTTGTAAGATGATCCACAATAACCCAAATTTCATTGTTGCCTTTGGATGTCTTCAGAAGTCTAATGACAAAGTCCATGGTGATGTTCTCCCAATTCCATTCTGGTATGGGCAATGGTTGTGTCATCCCTTAGACTTCTGCCTCTCTACCTGCACACACCGGGCACTTTGATGTATATTCATTGATCTCCTTCTTCATATTATCCCACAAAAAATTCTCTCAGTGATCTCGATACATATTTGTGCTTCCTGGGTTAGTAAAGAAATTTGAAATATGTGTATCATCCAAAAGTTCCTTCTTCAGCTCCGGACTTGATGGAACACATAGTCTTTTCCTAAATCACACAATTCCTTCTTCATTGACATTAAAATCTGAGGATTTACCTTTTCCGATAGCTTCCACTTTTTCTTGAATTCCCACATCATCCTTTTGAGCATCTTTTAACCTTTCCAAAATTGATGATTGAGCAATCCTTTGTGAAAGGATTGATGATTTTCCCTTATTTATGATTCTCATGTCCATCTTTATCAAATATAATAAGATTTTATCCTTTTCAATTCACATCAATTATAAAATATCTTTTTCATTTCTACTTGGGGAATCATCCACCTTGTTTTCATTCCCAGGGTGGTAATGGATTGAATAGTCATAGTCTTTGATCAGCTCTAACCATCTTCGTTGGCGCATGTTCAACTCTTTCTGTGTGAATATATACTTGAGGATTTTGTGGTCAGTATATATTTCACACTTCTCCCCAAAGAGATAATGCCACCAAATTTTCAAAGTAAAGATCATTGCAGCGAACTCAAGGTCATGTGTTGGATATTTCTGTTCATGAACTTTCAATTTCATTGAATAATATGCAATGAATTTGTCATTTTCATTTAGCCCACATCCCATTTCCTTCTTCGAAGCATCAATTAATGACACAAAAAGCTCTCTAATTTGGGTATGGTGAGCACGATCACAGTGATAAGCCTCCTTTTCAACTCCTTAAAGATTTCATCGCATTCATCAGTCTAAGAAAACATTACTCCCTTCTAATTTACTTTGGTAAGATGGTTAGACAATCGTGAGAAATTTCTCCCAAATTGACGATAATATCAAGCTAACCCCAATAAGCTATTAATATCTATTAATGTTGTTGGCCACGACCACCCCTCAATTGCATATTTTTTGGAGGGATCTATAGATATCCCACTACTTGTGATGATATGGCCCAAGAATGAGACCTCCTTCAACCAGAAATCACACTTTCTGTACATTTCATGGAGTTTATCCTTCTGTAAGGTCTCTAGTACAGTTCTTAGATGCTTCTCATGATCCTACTTGGTTTTGGGGTATATTAGAATATCATCTATAAAGACTACCACAAACTTGTTGAGGTAATCTCTAAAGACTCTATTCATCAAGTCCAAGAAAATTTCTAGAGCATTAGTGAGTCTGAAAGGTATTACTGTGAAATTATAGTGATCATATCTTGTACGAAAAGCAGTCTTGGGGATATATTCCTTATTCACCCTTACTTGATAATATCCCGACCACAAATCCACCTTGGAGAAGTATTGTGCTCCATGCAGCTGATTGAATAAGTCATCTATTCATGGGAGAGGATAGTAGTTCTTTATCATGATTTTGTTAAGCTCACGATAATCTATGAAAAGGAGCATTGACCCATTTTCTTCTTGTTGAAGAGGACTGGTGCACCACATGGTGAAGCACTTGGGCGTATAAACCCTTTATCCAGATTCTCATGTAGTTTTTTCTTCAGCTCCTCAAGCTCCACAATAGACATTTTATATGGAATAATGGATATTGGAAATTACCCAGGTATAAGATCAATTTAGAATTCGACATATCTTCTAGGAGGAAGACCATGTAATTTCTTGGGAAACCCTTCAGCGAATTCCCTCATGATAGGCATGCCTTCTTGGATGGTTGTCTCCTTACACTAAATCATCTGATCCGGATATGCGTGATCATATAGTAGTAATATCCACGATTGAGATTATGGAGCTAAAGAAGATTCATCTTCATCCTTGCACTTGTATATAATCGGGGGTTGATTCTCCACATGGAGGGTGATTTACCTCTCACGACAATTTATGTTGGCTCCATATAAGGAAAGCCAATCCAATCCAAGAATTGCATCAAATTCCACTAGAGGGAGTATGATGAGGTTCTCCGGGAAGTTCAATACACAGATTATGATAGGGGAGGAGTTATATTCATGGGATATAATGATTTCCCCATTTTTTGTACTCACTGACATCTTCACTTCCATGATTTGTGGTGGTGCTGGGATTGTTCTACTAGAAATTAGAGATATAAAAGAATGCATAGAACCTGAATAAAAAATTATGTTCTCTAATATTGATTGAAAAACTTGTGTACCTGTCACCACTTCATTTTTGGAATTCACTATGGCAGTAGTGATGGAAAAAGCACTCCCTTGCTGCCTTGGAGGTTGTTGGTTACCTCTGAAAACCCTTTTATTAGGGCACTGATTTGCAAGATGCCCAGGTTGTTTGCATTTGTATCAATGAATAGTGCATTGAGGTTCAAACGGAGCATTCCTCTCCCCTTTCATAGATGTGGGTCTTTCTTTCTGACATTTTACAGCTAGGTTCCCTTCTCTTCCACACCTAAAGCATTTCCTCATCCCCTCAGGAAATTTCCATGGTTCTTCTTTCCGTACCATTGGCAAGTGGGGTGCTGGATCTTCTTAGCACCGTTGGATTTATCAATAGGACCGCCAGCATTGAAGTCCACCTTACACAACTTATCCCCATGATAACCCTGAGATTCTCCAATCTCCATTTTGACATTGAGGGAAAATCAAACAATTTCCTCATAGCTGTGGAAGTCGCAGATCACCAGCGCTTTTCGCAGGCTTGGTTTCAGTCCACCAAAGAAGCGGTCAACCTTGCATTTGGGGGTAAAGACAAAGACAGGAGCATATCGTGCAATCCTTGTGTAGTTTTCTCATATTCTCCAATATATTCATCATATTTTTTTCTTGAGGGATAGTAAGTCCCTTTCCATCTTAAGCCGGAGGGTGCGCAAAAACTAATTATCGAAAAACATCGTCCAGAAATCCTTTCATTCCAATGCCTTGATCTCATCCTAAGGATTTATATTTTTGATCAACGTCCACCATTGATCAGCTTCACCCTCCATATGATAGGCAGCTAGGAGAACCTTCTCCTATTCAAAACATTTAAGGATAGAGAAGATCTTTTAAATGGAGTTGAATCATTGTTCAACGATTGAGGGATCAGATGAACCATTAAAATTATGAGGCTTTTGTCTCATAAATCTGTCGATAGTGACTTATTCATTCTTGGGGGGGGGGGGTTGAACATTCCTCTCGACCCATGTTTCCATTAAAATATTAAGATAGGGGAGAGATAATCGTGACAAATATCCTGATTCCCGCTCCCATTGGATTGGGAATCTCAATGGTACAGTCATCACATTGATCTTCATATCGGTTGTTAGCCCGATTCCTCCTATTACTGACCTTTGGCTCGAATAAAAAGAATCTTAGGGGTAAAAAATAAAGGGTAATACAAGGACAAACTGATTAATTATAAATAACTCATATTTCCCTAACATATGAATCCATTGGCCTCAGTCTATGTTATTCGTGATCTACTTTCTAACATATATTATTAAGGCATTTTTTTGTCCCTTAATAATGGTTCATACTAAGCTTGTGAATTTACCAATGTGTATCCCCCGGAGTTTCATAACCAAGAGTGCAGCAAGGCCCGTTGTCGTGCACCAGTTCTCATTCAAGTCTAACTCAAAGCGGTGTTTTTGGGTTTTACCCCTAGGATATATCTGTGCCATAGAACCCTCTACCTGCTCATATCCAGACATGGATGTATTTTCTTGGTAAAACACTTACTAAATACTCAACAAACATAGGGATTTTTTATACTTAGTCTTGTCTCTAAGGCTTTACTAGGGTTTTCTAATCCTAATCCCAAAAATAATAAAACCCATCCTCTGATACCAACATTAACACCCCTGCTTTTTATTATACACTTAAACAAGATTTATTACATAAAATTCACTAGATACAACATAAAATATTGAGATGTCTAGTGTCTTTGGGTATTAGGATTATTAAATAACAACTTAAAACATGAAAAAACATCTTTATTGAAAACTTCCTTTACATGACCACTACATTCCCTCATACATAGCATTGCATGGGATAACCTGAGGACATGCATAAGAAAAGGGTGAGCTATAAAGCCCAGTAAAGGAATTAAGATGGATTAACATGAGGAATACTATACATTTTATAAAATAGGCATATCATTAGAGCACAATAGAATCATAAACATAAAGGCATGATAATCATAACATGGAAATGTGACAACAACACTTAACATGGAATTAGCATGAGCCAAGGCTTATTGCACAATAAGCATGAGTAAATCCTCATTACACATGAAACATGAGTAAAAACTCGTTTTACTTGAATTAGAATGAGTAAAAACCCATTTTACATGACATATCATGATACTGTACATTACCCAATGCATTAGAGCACTATAATGGTTCACCCTTCTTAAACATTTCGTTTCTTGCATAAGTGTGCCACATGGATCATAAAACATTGAATCATTAAACATAATATTTTAATACACAATAAACAAATGTGGAATAAAAAAATGAAACTAATTAAACAATAAGTAAATTTTCATAAAGGTGAATACCCTTGATAGAGAAATGGGAATGGTATTCACTACACAATGACTTTGGCATGGAAAAGTGTGGTGCAATTTTGGCAGCATAACGGCGTGACATAATAACTCATAAAAATGGTTTATGATAGAGAAAGTGGTGTCTCATCATATTTAAATGACATGTATAGTAAGGGGGTCATATAGATACCCATCCCAACAAATTCAATTGAATTTAGATTCACGATACAAAAAGAATTGTTTGAATGTAAATGAGGAGAGAGAAATTCCTTTCGGAATTTCAGCATTCTAACGGGTGTACATGGGAGGAATTTAACAAGAGAGAAAGGGGTCTCACATAATTCAAACCTAAAGAGGGAAGTATGGGGTAGGTTTTATACCATACCCCAACAATTATAATTGAAATTAAAATGGCATAACAATTTAAATAATATTTGAAAAAAAATAGAAAGGAAGAAAAACCCTTACTTGGAAGTGTGCTTCCAAAGGCTTAAGAGAGGCTTGAGAGAGGTTTCTTGGGAGATTGGGGAACCTTGGGAGGATTCTAGAGAGAGGAGGGAAGAGTTTATACGAACTCAAAAGGATTTGAGTGAGGAGGAAGTGCGATATTGGGTGGGTTTATATAGGAAAGGTGAGAGAATTCTTTATTATTAAGGTTTGGGACACCTCGTATTAAACTAATCCAAACCACAAACCATCCCACGGTTTTGGCGCATGGTTTTTAGAAAAGGGAAGTAGAAAAAAATATTTTATAATGCCAAAGTCCGAACTTCTTAAAATAATGGGGTTGCTTATGTGGAGGTGAGTCACACCCCCATGGAAACCAATTTAAAAAGAGATGGCGTTTAATAAGTCTTGGCGGGTCCATTAATGCATTGTAAAATACGTAAAACAAACCCAAAACCACAATATTTTAATTTTAAAACATATATTGTCTGATAATGAAGCTTATAGTATTTTATTACATCACTATTGGGTCATTATGATGTCATAAAACAAATTATATATTTAAACGGTATTTAATTTTTACCCAAAAATTTGACTGTCTCAGAAAATTATAAACATTTCACCGTTGGATAATTTTGACGTCCTAATTCCAAAAATAATATTTATTTTATCTAAATAATTTTATAAATATGTTAATTTTCACTTTTAAAATAAAAACCGACATTTATAAAAAATTCACGAGTTTTCACAAAAACGGCTTTCAAACATTAATAAAAATTATGATTGCATTCGTAAAATTATACGAAAATTTATATTTAATAAAAATTAATTTAATAAAAATAATAATAATTTATTAAAATATTATTTAATTCAAAAATCTATTAATTCATCAATGTATATTTCATAGTTGAACATTAACTAAAAATACTATTCGTGCTTTAAAAAAACTATTTGACAGGATAAAATAATAAAATGAAAGTATATTCATTATTATATAAAAAAATAATGTACATAACCACAGTGCTATTGTCTTTTTACATAACCCCTTATAACACCCTCATAAAGCCGAAGAGTAGGGTGTACGATGGTGACAGACTATTAGGGTGGCTCAGATAGCATTTCTCATGTGGCAATCTCTATTGACTTCTATTTCTCTTGTATGTAGTCCCGCTTGATCTTAACATATTTAAGATCGGATTGGGCTTGGTCAAGAGAGAAGCCCAATGATGCCACCTCCTTTCTGAGCAATGAAAAATGGGATTCATATGGGGCACGTCTACTGGATGAGGCCATCACTTCCTTTGTCTGAGTAAATTGGATTTGTTAAAGCCCTATGTTTATGAATAGTAACCCCACCCATGTAATTAAGAATAAAATTTAGGAATATCATAAGTGAAAATACGATATACTTATATCATAGTATTATTCATTGAATATTTTAAAAATTATTAATTAAGTGTTGCTATTTTTGAGAGTCATAAATATTAATTTAATTATTTATAATTAATAAAATTATTTAAAAAGAGAAATAATTTTAATTAAATGGATTCATAAATTAATATTTTGTTTTCGTATGATACTAGGATAATTTAAGTAGACTTCAATTAAATTTTTAGTGACTTACATAATTAGTTTTAAATTCACAATTTATATCCTTACAGTAAATAATGAATTTATTTAAAATTTAAATTTCACATTTTGAGAAACATATTTTAATAAAATGGATTCAAATTTTAAATTATATAGTAAAAAAATGGTAATGTTATTTTTTGTGTTTTTTCTAAAATATTTAAATTTTGTGAATAGTAAAATATGGTATAAATACATTTGAAGCTAAATACACTATTCCTGAAGTCGTCGATAATGTAAGAACCATAATCTCGAAGATTCCTTAACTATTTTAATATAGTTGATGATAATTTTCAAAAAATTCATAGTCTTAAGAAAAAATAATAATGAAATGAACAAGGTATTCAAAAATCAACGTATCCATTTTCAACTAGTAGAATTTAAAAATGAATTCTATTTTACAACCGTTGTGGACAATGAACCTTCGTTCTTTAATTTATCCTTCGAGTCTATTCGTGAAACCATTTTAATAGTTGAAATATATTGTAAAATTTATTTTAAAACAATTTTTATTCTATATATGTAACTTATTAAAATAATACCAAGCGATAATACAAAATGTGTTCATTATGATCAATAACCATCGTAATAATCTAAATTATTATCACTAAATATAATATCTAATGATTCATACTCATTTATGGAAAAATAATAATACATAACACAGATGAAACATTTGGATATTCATTAGTAACGTTTAATTCCTATTCGGGAGAATTATACCCATTTTACATAAATTCCCTTACTTATAATCCCATGAATCGGTCATGAAACCAAGGAAATGAATGCCCATGAGTGATAAAATTGTATCGTATAACTCATAAAAAGGCCTTAAATGATATTAATATAATTCTAATAAATCAAATACATGTAGAAAATGTTATTAATAAATTAATTAATTAATGGTTTACATGTTATTATCTAGGAAATAAAAGTCAATTGAAGATGTTATTCAGACATAAGTTATGGTTTTTCAACCCCAACCTCCATTTTATTTCGAGTTACTCTTTTTCTATATTAACCCAAAAAAATTATAATTATCCTTACATAATCCTCATAAATTCAATTTGAAGGTACTATATATGTGTACCAATCAGAATCCATCTTTATTTTATGGGGTGTTAAAATGTTTATATGGATCTTTCTCAATTCATCCCCACAGACAAGCCCGATTCAAGGGAGCTTCATGAATTTTTACATATTATCAAATGTAATCTATAATATGTTTTAGAAAATTAATTTTTCCAATGTCACTAATTTTTTTATGAAAAATTTATCTTATTTAACTTCTAACTTAAAAAAATATTTTTCCAAAAAAAATCTTCCCTTCAAAGTGAAAAGTATTTCCCTTAATAAGTTCCAGATGATTTTATAGGAGTATTTTAATCTATTTCAACACTCTTGTTTATTGTTATGTTTAATTAGGTTTTCAATTTTATGATATCATATACCGTATTTTATTTAATTATATATGATCAGTTTTACTATGGATGTTCTTTCTTGATACCATTCACCATACTACTAAGAATTGTTAGTGATCATGTTTACAGATTGGGGAAAGTTTTTCAAGTTTAATTTTTATATGTTTTTTTATCTTTAACTGAATTCATAAGAAGAATAAATTAGAATTAGTAATTGATGGGTGGGGCCCTCTATAGACCCTTGATTTGTCTTTATTTCTCATAATACAAAACATATATTGAAATGGCTGAGGCCATTCCCATTTTCAAATACGGTTTTGGATGAAGCCTTAATCATTTTCCATTGTCTGGGCTGATGAATTGATGGTATGGTTATGATGTCCCATATTATGAGTTCCCCCGTTATGAAATTATTAATTAAAATTAAATGTAGTTGTTCTATTAGTAAAGTAACCATGGATATTTTTTATTATGTCAATATTTAATCAGCTTTTATTCGATCTATATTATGGAAAAGTTTATTTTTAAAGGAATATGTTTTTAGTTATTCACCATGCCTAAAGTTTATGTTTATGATATCTCACGTTATAGCTCTTACCCTTACTGAGAAACTGATCTCACCCCATTATTATGTTTTATTTTTTCCCAGGATGCGAAGATGAATATTATGAATGACTTACAAGGATAATATTGGAGTTATGGAAGTTTTCATTGGAATTCATATATTTTATTTCCTTTCAATGTTTAATGATGAACTTATGTATATATCTTTTTTTATAAAACTACTAAACTATTCAGTCTTTCATGATATGTATTCCTAGATTATATTCGAATTTAATGAAACAAGTCACTAACTATGGGAAACTATGGTTGGGGCATTATAGTTTAGGTCTAGGTATCATATTTGGAAATAATGGTTCTGATATATAGAGTGTCAATTAAACGGTATAGGGGAAAAATCCTTATCCTTGCAATTGGCATCCCATTTACAGTTAAATTTAGATTTAATAGATTAAATTTGATTAATTTCATACTATTTAATATAAATATAATGATATATATCATGTTCCAATTAGATTCATCACCATTGCCTATTTATAAAAGTCATACTCCTTCTAAATTGTATTTGAACAGATGTTTAACTGGAACATGACCATTACATCTTGTATAATGATATAATGGGTCATAAAAAAGTATTTAATTAAATGAATAAAATTTAGGGGTTATTGAAGTATTTCCTCCATAAATCACCTTTTATATAAAGGAATCTAATCATATAACATTGTATTTGTCCATGAAACTCATAGGTACATGGCCCATAATGTGGTATAGCTGGACAAGTGAGGATTAATAACCAATCTATGTGGGGAAAAACCATTTAGTTTTATGTAGGTACTTTAAATAATAGAATTTTATTATCCCCTTAAAAACTATTATAACATTTTAATATATAATAAGCAAGGAAAAAACAATATATATAAGGGAAATGCGTGAAGAAATTAGACACGGAATGGAAAATTATTTGAATATTAGTCCAAATGTTCCTATAATGATGCATTTAATGATAAATAAATTACATAACTTTCTAAATAAAAAATTATATCAATAACATCAAAAATAATAATATCACCATCATGTGAATCAACCAATAGTGAAATCATATCAACTATAACAAGAGAAATAAAATAATAGAAATAACCCATCACAAGTATTTTTGTTTCCCCTGTATATGGGTTATCTAATCCCAGGCATGATCTCATTTCAAAATTCTATTTTTTTCATAGTATCTGATTCAATACCCAAAAAATCAGACAAAAATGAATATAAACACTCTGATAACAATTTTTAACATCCCATCCTAGGATCCATTTAACAGGTTCCCCAAGCCAGTGGGTCTGATGGTCTCAAGCAAGACTTCCCTTACCTTGGAGGATTATGACTAGTAGATTAGGATCATTATGGTCTAATGGGGAGACTATACCATCATATTAGAGTCGAATAATTAATAATAATATAAAAATACACAATAGAATAGGCCTAATAAAACATATGGTACATCAGAAACAGATACAAAAAATATGCAGTGGAAGTAAAAACATCTAACCAACCAAATAAAAATAAAAATAATATAGGCTAACTCCAATACAATTATGTAATTCTATTTAGATATACAAAAATGGGGGAACAGTGGATATGTATATAAAATAATAAAAAAGGAAAAAAGACTACACCACTGTAATCATGAGCATATCCTTTTTCCTCTTCTCCCATTCACCATGCTATGAAGGAAATATACCAAGAATCCATAATAGGGAGCTTTCCTTTATATACACATGAAGACATGAGGTCTAGTCGGGTACTAATGGAGGCCTAATTAGGGTGTGACATAAACTCAATAGGAAATTACCAATATTATCCATAAATAATCCAACCTATGTACATGACAATAGTAGTGTGTAGATTAATAAAATATAAACAATGATAAAGAATAATTACATGTTGGATCAGGTTCTTATAGGACACATAGATGTCTCTACCTACTTTGGAAAAAGATGGAATTGGCATGATCTCTGACTATATATATATTAATAATATATATATATATATATAATTTTTATACCTGTATATGAATACTACACTTGTGGATTTTTAGATCTATATACATGGATACAAGGTGCTTGATGGACCTGAGTTTTAACTCAGGCATCAATAACTACTCTAATGATCCAATCATTCTTGCAAGGGTATGATACCATTATATCATATGAATGATATACATCATTCCCATCACTCATGATGGTGGGGTGTGTAACATCCCAGGTAAATACGGAAAATGACATTTTCATATTTATCAATATTTGTGAATAAAATGTTAATATTACATTAATGGGAATGCAATGTTCGATGGCGTACCCAATACGCAACAGTGAGTTTCTTTGAAATCTTACGTTTCACACTAATAATATCATAATATTATTTTAAATGGTACTTAATGCCTTGCCGTTTTAATGGAAGGAATGAACAGAACTAACTACAAAATTATTATATATGCTTTTTAAATATTTTTTTACATTTATCCAATAAAATTTAGAGGCTTAAAATAAGAAAAGAATTCAATTTTAAGTATAAATATTCTAATGTTGATTAACCAACTTTTGATGGGGAACCCTTTTTAAATCTACCTTTTGAAAATTTTATATGTTATATTTGAAAAAATAAAATCCTTCTTCAGAATCAAAACATCAAAATTTACTTTGTGTAAATTTTTGTTATTTTTCCGATGAAGGTCATTTTTTAATGAATAGCGAAAAATGTTGTATTTTAATTCAAAACCCCCTTTTAATCTAATTTATTTATATGGTAATATTATCTTTTTAATTTTTTTTAATGTGTAGTTAAAATATATTTTTACCATTTAATCTAATGGTGGAAATTGGAATTAATTTCACGTTGAAATTGGACAAAAACAAGTGTCAATCTTTTGATGTATATTGTTTCTTAAAAACATGATATTTGTTTTGACAACGGGAATTAATTATTAAATTAATTAATGCGGATTAAATGATTTTAATTTTATAAAATATACATCATTTTTGAATTCAGAATATCAAATTTAGCTTAGGTTGAGTTTTTGGTATTCTTCTGAAAAACTTCAATTTTTTTGATGAATAGTGAAACCACTAAGTGGTGGTTAAAAAACTGATTTTTCATTTAAATGAAACTTTACCACTTCTGTGAATTGAATATCGAAAATAAAAAATACATGGTTTTCATTAGTAAGTAAAATTTGGTTCAATGGGATGAAAATAATTTTTCATGAATAGTAACTTTTAAGTTTTTTTAATCATGATTAAAGGTAATTAGTGTAATTTAAGATAAATATAATGTTATAATAATATAAAAATACCTTTACACTTGTCCTACACTTATTGGATGAGTCATGTCTGACCATTACAATCAATGGGTCGATGTTGGGGTCCCCATGGAGCCACATGGGTAAGATAATGATATTAATGCCTTTTATTTAAAGTAAAAATAAAAATGTCACAAACATGTATTGTTTTACTAAAACAATTATTACATGGGGTTATATAAGTTATTGTTTTTGACTATAAATATTAATTAGAAAGATAAAACGATTTCCTACATCATGGTAATTTTTTTTAATTTTTATACATCAAATAATTAAAATTATTTATGACACAATGGTGATGGAGGGATTATGTCATTAATGAATAAATTAAATAAATAAGAATATAAAGGATAAAATAATATCCAAAACTTGTAAAAATCTTATTGGATGATTTTATTTCTAACATGGGCCACCTTATCTTCGACTTTAACGATTTTTGGAGCTTTATAAACCTAATTTCATTTTATAATAAAATAATAGTTTCAAGATTTCCAAGAGAGCCCCTCATCTCCCTTATAAAAAGACCCCACTTCCTACCAAACTCTCACAATTATCAAGCCCTTTGGCTCATCAAAAATATACTCAAATAAAATCCCAATATCCCTATATTCATCATAGAAGCCTTACCTTAGGCAGAAATCTCTTCAAGATACCCTTTTGGTTCAAACCAAGAGGAGTTACCCGATTTAAAGGTGATGTCTTCACTTATGTTCATTGGTTTTATATTGATTATACAACCCCCTAAACTCTTTTTACTCCATTATTTTATAACAAAAACAGTACATTAAATATACTAGGATGTTTTTATAATAATTATTTGAGATACACTTACACACACCTTCGTCTAATGGTTAAATAACATACTGTTTTTGTGGATGACGAAATAATTTCTCACAAAATGATGATTGTTCAATCTTCTTTTAACACCAATCATGGTGCCAATTAAGATGAAAATATTTTTATATATGATATATATTATTTTTTTTCATACATTATGCTTATGTATTTTTCTTTTATATCATAACATTATGGTTTCCAGTATGGGTAAACACGATAATCTAATTAGAGGAAGTGTGGGCTACTGCCCCCTCAAAGTGATATGACTCGTTAATACCATATGTGGTACGTATAAAGGATGGAGTTAATGATATTATATATTATAATATACTGGAATTATGATATAATTATGTATCATTATGTTTTAATTTTTTTAAATACTAAATAGAAATGAAAGTAGCGTTCATGCGTATGTACGACTTACCGTCTCCATGAACGGTGCATTTCATTTCTTAACTCTAAATGTTAAGTTATATTTTAAATGCATGTATATACTTGATTTATATGATATATATGATATCTAAATCATGAATCTAATTCTGGAGATAATGGATATTTACCGCATGATCAACTTGTAAATATAAGAATTTTATTTTTGACTCAAGTACCAAGGATCGACAAAACGACCATTATTAACTTAAATGATTACATAATGTTTATAACATGGTAATAAGTGATATAAAAGTAATAATTAACGTTAAAAGTTTCTCAATAAAGTATAAATAAACTCTAGTTTATTATTCAGGAGATTAAAGAACGATCGAGTCAAGTCGGAAATGAGGTAAGGGATCCTACCTCTCTCTTTCTTTTCATGTATTCTCCTTTGTGTCATTTAATTTAAGCTCTATGTTCTTATGTTGGGGATGTTCTTTTATATTCATACTACTATCCTTTTAATGTTAATATGATTATATACCACCTCTTACTCTCATAAATTCATTTTATGAATTTTTAAGTGGTGTCGTTATGCTGCCAAAATTTTTTAAGGGGATTTCTTATCTGACTTTTAATTCCGTGATATTTCCATTGTTCATCACTTATTTATTGCATGTTGTGTATTGTGTACTGCCATATATTGTCATTATTCTATTTATATTCATTTTATTCAGATATTCACTTGTTGTTTATTTTCTTTTGGTCGTACGAATCGATTTATTACAATGAGGTAAGGGGTTTTTATCTCAGTTTTTATTCATGTGAGATTCAAGCTATATTTGTCACTATCTCCTTTATGTGGTGTATGTACTGGACATTATTCTACTATTTGTGTAATATACTCTTCTATATGGGTATTTACATCTTCATTGTATTACCCTTCTTTCATGGGGTGTACGTTTTTGAATGTTACCCAAATCGGTAAGGGCACCTTTCACCCTCCTATTTTTAAAAGTCTTCTTTTTGTTAGGTCTTTTAATTTACATCTTCTTATGTTGGGATATGTTCTTATATATCCTTATTATTGTAAATGATATTTCGAAGTGAAGAGGTACCCTTTTTATCTCTCATAGACTCATTTTTGGAATTTTAAAGTGATGTCGTTAGGCTGTCAAATTTTTGTAAGGGAACTTCTTAACCCAATTTCAATTCATTGGGTTAAACCTCTACTTCTTGATTATTTCATACTACGAATATGTGTGGATGACCTATGATTGTTTTACACTTAATATCATCTTATATTGTGTGGATTTATATTTGTCACACATAATTATGTTATTGACTTATCCTTAATCAAAGTATACAGACTGTGTAAGGGACTTCTTCTCAATCTCTTTTAATTGAGGCATATTTTGTCATAATACAAGAATTTATTTTATATGCTGTATAAACACCTTTGACTTTTCATTTCATTCAAAGGGAGTATTTTTCTATGAAGCGTTTTACTAAACTACAAAAAGGAATGTATCCTTTAACGTACGCGGTGATAATGGCCTTTTCTGCCACCATGAGTCTTATTTGATCTTTGGCTTCGTTAACAAGCCGTAATGTTTTTAAAAAAAAATAAATACCATATACTATTTTATGTATTTTGGTATTGAAAATGGTTTTGATAATGGATTTTTTATGTCCACATATTTAAGTGATATATTGTGATTGAAATGTGGAAATGTTTTCTTTCCTTTATATTTGTTTTATGTCTTATGATTTTATAATGGTACATGGACATTTGATGGGTGGTTACGTGATAAACCAAATTATGGGTGGTTACATTATAACCACAAATTCATTGGGTATGGAAGTCGGCCGTATGGCTATTCCATTTAGTGATTTGTGTGGAAGTCGAGTGTATGGTTATTTCATTTACATATGTTTATGTCCCAAGTTACCTTTATATGTTATGTGTTCCTTATATAGGTTTTATGGTAATCTTTTGGTTTCAAAAGGGTAAGTAATGATCTTTTATTCAGTGAAGAGTATTTACTACTTCATAAAGGTTAAAAGTATTACTTATGATAAAGTATTCATGATTTAGTTATTGTTTTGAAAAAAACGAACAGTTTTCCTTCTTTGTGTATCCTATATTGGGATTTTTATGCTCATCCCAAGTTTTTGAAATGTTTTCCACAGGTCATAAAGATGAATAGGTTCAACGATGGGATCATGGAAAGACATGCTATCTAAAACATGGAACTATACATGTTTCTTTTTAAGAGTTTTTATTTTATGGAATCATAGTAGAAGTGTCTACTTTATAATCTTTTGAGATGTAATAGTTATGTCCTAATTCTCTAAAACTCTAAACCTAGAAAGATCCCCTATGAGAATTATTAATTTAATTCATGATTATGTAATCTTTTAAGGCCGAGTCTTTATAGTTGTTATCAAAGGTCGGTTTAGATAACTTTAGAGGTTAGTGTATTCTTTAAGCACAAGTGACGTTATAATAATGGTTAAGAATTTAGAAATAGTCATAGTTTTAGATAAAGTGAATGAGTTTAAGATAACATGAATAATTATATCTTAATATTTACCCTCCTCATAAGATATTATGTGATGATTATAATGATATACTCAGACTGACCATTTTGGTTTTTGTAAATGGCTGGATCTAGCAGGCACCAATGTAATAGTGGATGTGAAGAAAACTATGATGATTTTCTGAAAGAACAACTGAATGATATAGGAGCTGCAATGAGAACTCTTGTGGTAATTCTCAACCAACAATCAGGATTCATGATTAACCACTTTAACCTTGGTTATTTCTCTAATTCATCATGTACGAGAGAACCAACTCTATTTGAAAGTTCATGTAATAATTATAAAGGTAACCATTAGGGTTTATATGATCCTTACTTTTGAGGTGATTATGGGTTACTATATATTATGATGGAAAATGAAAGGCATGAGATAAAATTGATGATAAATTATTTTATGGTTATTTTTGAAGATTTTATCTCATTTTGGGAAATTTTTTAAGAATTATATAGTTTTGGAAAAAGGACAACACACAGACCGTGTGAAAACCCGTCGTGTCGGATGAAGCTGTGGGAATCAAACCCACAACCAAAGTGTGACTGGGATTTATCACCTACCACTGGACTACGTGAAGTCCCTGGTTAATATGACTAATTATTTTTAGTTAGATGATCTTATGAATTAGGAATAAGTTGATTTTGGTTATTCTATGGAAATTATTATCCTATCATAGAGGATATGTGATTAGGTTAATTACTTTTCAGTATGAGACTTTAAGAGTAGCTGATGTTATTTGGAGATAAATGTTAAGATTTACCTTGGAAGACTATGTGATTAAATCCTTCAGAGATTTTGGTTTCAAACGTAGTTTGGAGTACTTTGATGAATTTTATGGATAACTGTTTATTGAATGGTCTTTGTTGGACTTTGGGTTGTTTGAAACATTTTGGAGAATAAGAGTTGTTTTTATTTTTGTAAAAGATTTTCCTTTTTGGGGATTATCTAATATCGTACTAACAATTTTGGTTTTGGTTCTGGTCTAAAGATATGGGAAATATATAGTTCTCTTTTCTGGATTAGGTGATTCTCTAGAGGTTGATTATAGCACTCTTAATGTGAACAAGTCATCCTAAATACTCATATTTTGGAGAAAATATGAGTTTGTGTAAGAAATATTGTATGATATGAAAGTACAAACGATAAGTAAGTAAGTTTCCTTATGATTTAGTTACGCTCATAAATAAATTCCTCAATGAAACGTAACTTAAAACAAAAACGTTTTCTGTTAACTTTTCTTACTGGGGAATCAAATACCTTTTAACCCATCATAAGTTTGTGATTTTTTGGGGGTTAACGTTATCCTAATTTTTTTTTCTATAACTCTACATCAGAACATGACCCTATGTTTTCTCTTCCATATCCATGTTTTCTGACATGGAATCCTATAATGGGTTAACTCGGGTGACCTTTGTACTTATTTTTCTTTCTTTTAAAGTGAGTGTTTAATTGACTCCTTTTCCGATTTGGGGCTTTCAATGAAGTTTATGAGCCCAATTTCAAAATTGTGAGGACGCGGTTCCCAAAAGGGGGGAAGGATGTAACATCCCAAGTAAATAAAAAATATGACATTTTCATATTTATCAATATTTGTGAATAAAATGTAAATATTACTCTATAGGGAATGCTATGTTTGATGACGTAACCAATACGCAACAACGAGTTTCTTTGAAATCATACGTTTCACACTAATAATATAATAATATTATTCTAAATGGTAGTTAACGCCTATCCGTTGTAATGGCGAGAATGAACAGAACTAACAACAAAATTATTATATATGCTTGTTAAATATTTTTTTTACATTTATCCAATAAAAGTTAGAGGCTTATTGTTATATAACTATAATATTAAAAATAAATTGAAAAACACATAAATAATATATAATAATTAATAAATTAGTCGTGAAAATAATGTTTATCACTCAATTATTTTTTATAAATATCCAAAATTGACATTGTCATTACTGCACATGCATTGCGTTTATACTGACAATACTTTTTATACCTATCATGAAATAAATTATAACAAACTTGTTCTGAATAATTTCATTAAAATATTACTCTTATAAATGAATTATTTATTTATTAAATAAATTCAATATTTTTTATATCATAATCATGTCTTCAATATTTCATAGAAATACCATATTTTATAAAAAAAATAATTTTTTTTACTATTCCCCAAAAATTAAAGTATTTTGTAAAAAACCAAAAAATTAATCCTAACCATTTTTTAATTTTTAGAATCCCAAAATGAACTCCATTATATCAAAATAATTTCATAAATTAGAGAAAATTAATTTTTAAATAAAATCATAATTAATTCCAAAAATAAAAATTTTAAAACTATGACTCATTTTATATCACCTTGAAAAATTAATCAAGGTCTTATAAATTTGTTGAAATACATTCAATGTTGAGTTTATTGTTCATTTGGCCATATTACTATTTATAAATTTATCATTACAATTCATAAAGATATGTTACAATTCACCAAAAAATAATTTTCTACTATAAGACTCCAAAAAACATACTGATCGCAACCATGTATGTCTGTTTTTAAAAATTAAAATCATTGATGTGGAAAATTTATTTTTAAATAATTGGTTATAAAGTTCAGATAATATTTGGTTGTTCATTTAAGAAAAAATTGTTTCCTTTTAAGAAATTGACATATTTCATTCTCCCCCCTTAAATACATTTTCCCACCACAATTCATTCACTATATATATAATCATGAATGTACATATCAATAATTATGAAAAACTATTTTATTTTGTGTATTTAATAAACTATATGTTCAAAATTAAATTATATCGCTGATATTTTATTAAAACAACAACATCTAATCTCCAATGTTCTCTAGATTGTTCCTCTGAAACCAACTGTAATGCCCTGAATATGCTATTTTGAATTGAGAAATAAAACATGATTTTTAGTTTTTTAATAAAAAGATAACAGAAAAAATAGGGTACAATATACATTCGAGGAATATTTTTGATCTAGGTTCTGGAGGATTTAAAAAACCATAAATTAAATCAGAGTTTAGAAAAATAATTACAAAATAACAAATTGAATTCATTGGCATTATCACCTTAATAGTCATTTGAACATATAAGGAATTCTATGAAAAAAAATTAAAAACATGGTATGGGATGAAAATATCATTAAGGGACATAAAAATATACAATGAGACTGTTATTCCATAAATACTTTTAAAATATTTTCCTTTGAACATTAACATAAAAACACTGAATATGAAAACTAGAGGTTCCCATAAAATAAGTAAAACATATTTGTAACTTGGGGAATCACTTAATTAATATATTAATCCTCATGGATACCATATTATTTGTAACCCTCAAGGATACCTTACAATGTAACCCTCACATTTACCTTACAATGTAACCCTCACACCTACCTTGTGGCGTAATCATCAGAGTTACACTTGGAGTAACCATATAGCCGACCTCTAAATTAAACATACCCATTTCATATTATGGATATATAGGTCCCCAAATTCATAATATACAATTCCCAAAAACCATAACATAATCATAAAACAATAATAATTTAAAAAAAAACATTTCTTTTGAATTTCATAAAATAAAATTTTAAAAGTGGATTTTTTAATGAATTCTCTTTACCAATATCATATAAAATAAGTGAGAGTAAATATAATTAAATTATTTTGTCTATAAACTATAAATATAAATAATAAAAAATAATATAAAAAAATTCATTACATGAATAGTCTCAGAAACATGTAATTAATCAAGTAAAAGGTTAACCCAAAGAATGGAAATTTGGATAAGAATTCCATTACCTCAGGTTAGTCTTATGTAAAACGTATTTAAACAAATTTTATAATGGTTAAAATGGGGTTATTAATATTTTATAGAAAATTAATCATGTTTATAACACCTTATAAGATCATTTTATAACATTCTTCGACTCATTTATTAATAATATCTTGTTATTTCAATTGTTTCGGGTTTGTTCTTTTCACTATTGTCAAGGTCGGTTCATTATGGTCATCCTCATAAAAATGAAAAAATAAACAAGAAGTGATAAAATACATATATTTAGTTAATTTTATACAATTAAATTTGAATATAACCTTTCTAGGATTTCGCTAAAATGGAAATGAAAAATCAACATCCATGAAGGCGGGGAATTAATGCATCACATGCAATGATTTATTTATTTTAGAAAAAGGAGAATATTGGAGATTTTAAAATGAATATTCCATAAAATATGACACTAAAGTATATAATTTATACTGTAGTTGTCATTAAATATTAGAAAAGAGGTGGGGATAAGGTATATTTGAAAAAAAAATTAAAATAGAACAAAAATGAACTATACTTCATGAATGTTCCTCCTTTATAACATCTTTAAAAATATTGGAAGTTGTCTTATTATGAGTCAAAGATCTCATGAATATGGAAAGGGATGGTGAGGAGGGAATATTCTTGATTTTAGGTGAACAAGATGGCTTGAGATGATGAAAATATGTGATGGATGCATCCTCCTTTCATAAATGAGGTGAGAGGTAACATAGAAACTACTCAAATTATTAAAATATAACCATTTTATTGTAGGTTTTAAGACTTAAAAATGGTCTAAAAATATTATTATATCCCATTTTCAGAGGTTTGTAATCATTTTTCCCTTGATCATGACTTTTTTTATTCTAAAATAATTTAATAAAATATTTTATTCATAGAAAAATGATTTGGTCAAAATATAAACTATTCACAATCTAGACATTAAACACATCAAAAAAAGTTTCCAATTTAAAATAAAATTTTTATTATATTATATAAATATTAAAATTACTAATTTTAATTATTAAACTCCTTAAAAATATCAAATTACATTTATTTTATTTTTTTAAAAGAAATAATTTTCTCCATTCAATAATTAATATTTACTGCATCATAATTTGCCAAGACATTAATGAAAATATGTATTACCAAAAAATTAAAAATAAAATTCCATGACCAAGACACTTTTTTTATATTTCCATATATTATTTATTTCCAAAATAATCTTCCAGAAAATGATTCATTAAAATATTAAACTAATTGAAAGTTATAGTGTGACTAAGATGTCATTCTTTTTAATGAACTAATATAACCAGAATAATGTGACCCATGTAGGACCAGAATGTCCGCAATTCAAATAAAAAAACGATAAAAGGTCAAAATTTCCTCATTTAAAATTCTTTAGCCACTACTTTTAAATATAATAATTCGTATAATATTAATAAAAACATTTTTTTAGGCTTTCACAAGCACTGCATCAACGTTGTACATGCATTAATGTAATTATTTTATATATAAAAATTCAAAATAAATTAATATAATAAAAATAAATTAATTAGGTTCAAAATAAAATTCTATATTATTTTTTATTTATATTCATAAATATACATGTCAAAATTCCTTCTAAGATTTTTTTAATTTTGTCTTTTCTTGCCCCGCAAAAGCATTGCCTAAACATTTGGATAATATTACTGTTATATAACATTAAAAATCAAATTTAATATAAAAAACAAAAATAATACATAATAATTTAATAAATTAGTTATCAAAATTATTTTTATCACTCAATTATTATTAATAAATATCCAAAATTGACAATATCAATGCGTGGCAGGAACTACGTCGGCACTAAAATAAATTTTTATGCCTATTATGAGATAAAATATAAAAAATATGTTCTGAATTATTTCTGTGCAATATTAATCTTATAATATCATAATTTATTTATTAAATTAATTTAATATATTTTATATCATAATTATGTCTTCATGATTTCATAAAAAAATACCGTATTTTATAAAACAATATTTTTTACTATTCGGGAAAAATTAAAGTATTTAAAAAAAATCCACAAAACATAGTCTAATAATTTTATGACATGTATAATTCAAAAATGAAGTCTGTTTTATCCAAATAATTTCGTAAATATGATAACATTAATCATTATATAAAATTATAATTTATTCCAAAAATAAAAATTTTAAAACTACAACTTATTTTATAACACCTTGAAAATTTGATAAATGTCTCATAAATTGTTTCAAATATATTCATTGGCGATGTTAATATTCATTTTCTCATATTTCTATTTATAAGGGTAAAATTACTTTTCATAAAGGTATGTTACTATTCACCAAAAATTAAGTTTGCCCTATCAGACTTGAACAAACATACTGGTCGCAACCGTGTATGTCTTTTTTTAAATTAAAATAATTGAAGTGGAAAAATTATGTTTAACCACTAAGCTATAAATGTCACATTATATTTATCAGTTCATTTAAGCACATAGTTTTTTCTTTTAAAAAGATCAAGATGTTACACCCATGTAGTTCGGTACAACATAAATAGACACATCACCTGTTAAGATCGTCTGATGAGAACCCAATTGTGTATTTAACATCATATGAAAAAGATGAGTATAAGAGAGATGATTAGTCATGATTTGGTGTGGAACTTATGCCAAGTCATCCCAACATACCTGTAAGATAAATGGTTTCCTAGGTGAATATAAAACCACTTGGAATATGGCCTAGAAAAATTATGGTGGAATTAGATATCAGTAATGAACCTCAAGGAGTTTTCCAACATATCTTAGTTAGTTTCGACTCACATTCTATGTAGTTCTAGAAGCTGGGACAAATGCATTGAATCTACCCAATTTATTTAGGATCGGTTCTTGCACCACAATGGAGGTCCTGATGAATTGGGGATTGTGATTGGGGATTATATATAGGGAGAAGACCTTCAGGATCTGGTTTTATGTATTTAAGATTCCAATTATGTGGGACATTATTTGATTTGGGATCACACATGGAAGCTTATCATTTGATTTATGGTTGGGGATTACATCTGTAGAGAAGGCCCTTTCAGATCGGTTCATATGCATTGATACCATCCCCATGATTTATGTTCGCGTCTTAAATCTTTAGAGAAGGCCCATTTGATGTTTTAGGTCATGAGGATTTCATGATCATCAGTAATCTCAAATCCCACACGAGTCACACTAGTTTTGAGAAATAAGAGGAAGCGGTGTATCCGATGATCACAAAACCCTCCACATCCTCTAATGGATAGTGCTGGAGCCTAAAGGGGGATAGATAGGGCTTTTGAATTATCCCATTTCCTCTCTTGTTTTCTTATCCATGATAGTCATATTTGGGGATCTATACAGATGCATCCTGAGCTTAGGTGAATTGGAGGAATATTTTCATCTCATGTAATAATGTTTATGGGATTACCTTATGAGGGTTCCTTTTGAATATAAACTGTGGTATATTGTCGCTTAATTCCATATAGATTGGATGATGACATCATAGTTTAATTTCGTGTGGCAGAGACTAAAAGCCTATAGTTTAACATCAATTGTCCTTGACTATAACTCCTACTTTACGGTCCTAGAGCTTCGACCACTTATTATAGAAACCATGATTAACAGGAGGATAATTGGGATAGGATGTTGTAACATGCCTCGAACATGAAAGGGATAAAAAGTATAAACCATGAATCTAGGTATTGTTGTATCTCGAGAAACGATTCGGGGAATGGAAGTCATTCGGCATATAAAGTTACTAAAAGCGTCTCCTGAGGATGAATTTTTCTCTAGTTGACATGATTTTTTGTGGAAAACTTATGCAAATCCACTGGGGAATATTGTGAATAGTTATTCCATTGTTCCCTTAGGACACTGAACATATATTTACAGTGCCCATGGAGGGTTATGAAGGTCCAAAGTCACCTGGGACACATAGTTTGATGAAGGGAATTGATGTGTAAGGGAATGTATGAAATGTTCAGGCAACAATATTCAATGGAGTTCTTGATCTACCTATCATATGAGGTAGGTGATGGGGTTTTACGAGTGTCAATATGTGTATATAAACTCATTTTATTAAAGATACAAATGTCGGTGAAGAAAATGGGAGGAACATAAAACATCATTGAGCCGACCCAAAAAAAATTTAGTGCGACCCTCCATTTTCATGGAGTAAGTGATGATATCTAAGGGACCTGCATGACTCTGATCTCGTGTAGGGGTGTGGTGGCGAAACCCTTGTAGTATTGAATGGTGGGTATGAATTGTGTTTTCTCATAGAAACTAGCCATGTGGGAGATGGCCGCATAAGATGGTCTGTGAAGGAGCTGACTGCATAAGATCTTCCGCATAGGAGTGTTCGTGATGGGCAGTCTGTGAAGGGTGGCCGCAAAGTGTCATTCCATGAAGGATGCTATTGAAAAAGGAGTGCTCTCAATGGATATAACTACATAAGATTTTTCTACATATGAGTGTCCATGAACTGTTTCTCATAAAGGTTCATTCACAAACATTTTATTCCTTTTGTGGGGTGATAAATTAACGCCTCAATTGAAAAAAGACTAAAGAATCTGCAATGGGTATCCCAAATATGGTTCAAGGGATGGATTCTTTGATGTGACACCCTCATTTAATTTTCAGGATGGAGTGTGTGATGTGATTCACGTGTGGTATTGATTTATCCCACACCCTCTATATTCTTCTCTATGCTTCATCCCCTTTTCACTTGTCCTTTCTCGGCTCCCCAATCAGATTTTTTAAAGCAGAATAGTGGGTTGTGGAGCATATTTTATGGGGATTACATGCAGTATTCCATGGATAGAGGATGAATTTTTCAGTAGGGGGGATCATTTTCATGTGCTAGAAATGCCACCTTATCCTGCGAACAACTTAGTTCATGAGGGATATTTGTTTGTGGACGCCGAAATCACCACCTCCTTCCATAAACTATTGAGGTCAATGATGGATTTCAAAACAACTGTTCATGATGTGGAGAAACGGTCCATGAAGAGATTTTTTTCATCATGGATACATCCCATTAAATCATTCTTCAGTGTTCTTCTAGGTCTTCTCAATACCCTTTTTTGGGTTTGATTGAATTTTTTTCATCAAGATTAATTAATTTTCTAGACCAAACAATCATGATGAATAATACAATGGAAACAATGATGATCAAATAATTCTATATAAATAATAACATGATATTAAAACATATCAACGGATATCATAATCATTAAAATAATCCCATGGGAATAAACTGTAGAGACCCAATCTTCTCATTCATAAATAGTACATCATAATAGATTACTATTCATTATATAATGTCAATATCCATTCCAGAGTTTTTTAGATCCTATGCCTTTGGAAACATGAAAATATAAACAACTAGTTCATAGCTGAACTATAGATTCACCAACTAATTTCTTCATATATAGTCCCCTTTTATAATTATCATATATAAAAACTTTTTTCATAACATATAGAATAAAACATAAGAAAGGGTGTGCTTGAATTCTCATTAATGAAAAAATGGTAGATATCAATCATCACATAATAATAACATGAGAATAAGGGTATGAGAACGTGATCTTATCATTTTCATTCAATACCCTGCATATCTTAGATCATAAACATGAGTCATACCATAAATATTGTCATTCATAAGACATTAATCATAAATTAATCAAAGTAGATAATCTATAAGAGTATAGCATTGGCATAATACATATCGTTGTGGAATACACATATGAATATAAAACCTTATGTCAAGTATAACCACCAAGGCATTCATAAGATATTTTAATTGAGGTATCTACACATGTACCAACTTCAGTCTTGTGATAAAATCCCATGCACCATGTTTTAAACATGGGATAACCTCCCATGGATCCTCATTTGGGCATGGGATAACTTCCCATGTATTATATTTCAGGATTGGGATAACCTCCCCTATACCATTTGAAATAATATTACATTAATCATTTCACAATTCATTTTAGGGAGAAATAGGCCCCACCCATCACATAATCTATATATTTTTGTTCCATAAGATCATAAAACATTAATCATATTATAACATATGGAAATAAATGGGTTTTATAAAACATTTCATCATATCATATCCTATGAAAAAGAAATGGGGTGCCTAAATATCATGTCCACATAAACAAAAAACATCCATATAACAATATGGATGGTATAACTAGATTATAACCACAGTTATTCTTAAGAAATATCAGATTATTTAATCTTATATGGAGAATTATTTTTGAAATATCACTTGAAATATTTCTTGTGTAAAATACACTTTTCACATGAAATCAATTATTTAAAATATAAATTTTCCAAATAATTTGCAAAACTTTTCTTTGAATGTAAATATAGAAACTTCTAATTTAATCCTTAAATCTTTTATTTCTTATTGATATGGTAAATACATTTCATTCCATATAGGTTTAAATAATGATTCTTTTAAAAAATTTGCTAAAAGCTACACAGAACTTGTTTGGAAGGTGACAAGAAGATTACGTTCAAAATATTTTTTAAAAAAGTAAAACAAGGGTATAAATTACATTAATTAATCATATATGAATATTAAAATATTATTCAAAAAACTTTTTATAAAATTTTTATTTGGTTGAAAAAATAGTTTTAATCTAAGATTGAAATAAATTCAATTTTTCTAAAAAAACTTATTCAAAATTTTGTATTACATAATGAGGGTAAAATTAAAGGAATAAATTTATTTACAAGAAATAACCATATGATAGTATAATTCATGAGATTTGGGAGATATAGATCATAATATTTCATCATTATAAGAAAAAATATAAACTATATTTATAAATGATGATATTGCATTATAAAACGATTACCACATTGGTAAAATTGAATAAGTAGACTCATGAAAGAAACAAATTAAATGAAAATTAGTATATAATAGAAATAAATAAATTCATGATATTACATATCAAATTTTCTCTATATACACCTCATAAAATAAGATATGTGAATTATATAACGTATGTTCCAAAAAAGAATCATTGAAAAAAATACCTTACCTTATGTAATGAATTTCATTATATAATAAAAAACCTAAAATAGAATAAATATTGGATTATTATAAATTATTTAAAAATAATAATCATATTTATCATACAATAAATGATTTACTTATGACATTTTATTGCATATTTATCAATAATTTCTTGTTAAAATTGTGTTTTGGGTAATAGATGCTTCATTTTTCATGTATGTTTTTGTTTGGTATTTTTGATCTTTTTACATTGATCATGGATACATGAACTCAAAAATATTAAACTTGATATAAATATAATTTATATTTATTAAATACATATTTAAACCAACCCATAAAAGTTTTATAATGATAATGAAATACAATGTTCATGGAGACGGTAGGTCGTTCATACGTATAAACGTTGTTTCAAATTTCTAGACGGATGGAATCAATGGAAGATAAATAATATATATCATTAAAATATTGTTTATAATTTCGTATATATTAAATATATTCATTAAATATATCCCCATTACCTTCTATGAAAATTTTATGTGAAAAATGAATCACATCTTTTCAAAAGGTGGTAGTCCGCCAAACACATGAGGGATATTATCGTATTCTTATAGAATGTAAAGTAAGAAGGTATATGTGATACAATAATTAAAAAATTATAATAATAACATATCTATCCTATATAAAAATTAAATCCATCATTATATCATGTTTTGATAGGTGGTGATGGAAAATGCTTAATATTGGTTCATTAGGTGGCGGTCCACTTTACACATGAAAGATGGTTTCATTTCCCATTTTATGGAAGAAGATATAGATATAGTTCATTCCATTTAATTAATAAAATATACTTTTAGTGTATAGTTTGTATTGATCGTGTTTAAATAATAATATTAATAATATATCACGGTTTGTTAAAACATGGTGTTGCATGTATCACATTTTTTCAAAAAAATTAAATTTATTAAAAATATATTTCATAAGAAGTCAGGGTGTTACATGATACCCCCATTAAATAAATTCCCTAAAAATTCATCACTTCAATACAAAAAATTTGGGATACTTCTGCCTCATCACATCCTAAGGTTCCCACATAAATTCCTAAAGTTGGTGGTTTCAACACAACACATCGAATATGTGAGTGGTCTTGTTTTATAGAACATTCTCTCTAAGATATGAAGTCTAAAATAGCTTATCCTTATAATAAAAATCATGCTCTAGTGTTATAAATTATGATTTCTTAAGATGTGATGGATCTGGTTTGTCATTCCTCAGAAAAAACTTGGAAAACATCGTGAACCTAAGAGAAGTTTGTTGGAAGCACAAAATGAGTTGCTATAATTCAGATACAATCAATAATTTCAAAGGGACTGCTATAAATACATCTTATTTTTTCCCTAATTATTAATTTCATTACCTTCTCTAATTGGTAAATTCATAGAAAAACCTACTCACTAACTTCAGACTCTGATCACATTGTTGATTGTCTACATAACTTTTTTTTCGACTCTAATAAAACCTATTTTTATTTTGAATGAATATAACATTATATCCAATTTCCATAAATATCTTAGGTTCTAGTAGAATTATTTATCTATCATCAGACAAACATGTTTGATTTCTACACTTATTTCCATAGAGGGTTTCATAAGGATCCATCTAAATTCTCGAGTGAATGATATTACTGTATGATAACTCAAATAGAGTAATGTGTTGAACCCAAACAGTTTTGAAATATATATATAAATATCTAAGAATATACTCTAGGGTTTTAATTTGTCTCTCATTCTTGCCATCTATCTGAGGATGATACATAGTGTTGAAACTTATCTCTATATTCAGGGACTACTGAAGACTTCTCCAAAACATCAAGGAAAACCTCAGACTCTAATGAGACATAATAGAATGTGGTTCAACATCAAACCTTTCCACATCCTTAATGAAAATAATCTATATATGTTTAAGACAAAAATATTACCAGATAATGATGATGTTTTCTACCATTATAAGGTGATTGACTACAACCCATATTTCATTGTTCCCATTATACGCTTTTTTTGCAGTGTGATGAAAAAATTTATTGTGATGTTTTCCCATTTCCTTTCTATATAGAGAAATCATAATAAAATCACCTTATACATTTTTATCTCAACCTTAACTTACAAACGTACCACGAACCAAGGTGTAGCCTCTTCAATATATTTCTTCACTATATCCCACCAAAAATAATCATTCATATTTATACACATCTGTATACGTCCTAAATAAATAGAGAATGAAAAAGTATGATCTTCCCCTAATAGATAATTCTTCAAATATGGTATGTATGAAAAAAAAAATAGTTCTTGAACCTTATGATTCTATCACAATCTTGTTTTTACTCAAGAAAATTTATCACCTTATTTTGAAGTTTTACATCATCCTTCTATGCCTTTTTATCCTTACATGGATAAATGGTTGATCACTTATTTTAGAAGGATTATAGTTCCCCTCTTTCTAGATGATTTCTATATCCATCCTTTCAATGTCCAAAAATAATGGACCTTTTTTGAATCTAATCATAGTTAATCTACTATGATCCTTTTTACTCAAATCATTGGCCACCTTGTTCTATTTTAATGAATGGTAATGGATTGAGGAATCATAATTTTTAATCAAATCCAACCATCTTTTCTAGACCATGATCAACTCTTTATGTGTGAATATATACTTTAAAATATTATTATTAGTGTATATATCACACCATCCTATATAAATATAATGCCACGAAATATTTAATGAAATTATTACAACATATAACTCTAAATCGTGAGTTTGGAAACTT
The DNA here is from genome assembly GCA_963277665.1 of Viscum album. Classification (NCBI taxonomy): domain Eukaryota; kingdom Viridiplantae; phylum Streptophyta; class Magnoliopsida; order Santalales; family Viscaceae; genus Viscum; species Viscum album. Next base: position 559,651,262 of record OY728127.1, on the reverse strand, counting down.
TTCCCCTGAACCATCAATATCTTTGAGGCATAAGCAATAAACATGTAATTTTTAAATACCATGGTTATCTCCATCATAAAAAAATATATTACCAAACTTAAATAAATAATTATCAATAACATCATTTATACTATCCAAAACATTATATGTCTAAATGATAGGCATTTCACCTCTTATCACTCTTCACATGTGGGTTCAAACCCTACAACCTTCCCAGATGTGACTAGTTGTAACACGTTCCATGGTTTTTCCATTTTCGAAAATAATATTAGAATAATTCATAAAACATTACCAAATTTTAATAAGCCATAATTACCTCAAAATAAATTATATAATAAAATATAAAGGTTACAAATACCTTTAATCATATTTCCATAATAGGAATTCATCCTCAAATAGTTTTTATACTAAAACATATTCAAAACCCAAGGGTTTTATTTCTATAAATCTCTCTCAAAACATACTTAATATTTATGAAATCACCTCCCATAAATCCAAAAAATTTGTGTCTATAAAATTTAACTTATGATCAACCTTAAAATCAGAAACACATTATGGTAACTGAAACTTTTAAGATAATCATACATGGAGACATGTAGGTTCCCAAATGATATTTAACCTTAATTACTTAAATGAGAACTTATCCTAGACATAAAAGTTTCCATTTGGAGCTTGTGTTCATGTTTTCCTAGATATAATATCAATGGTGATTTCATTAATGTATACTCCATGTAGATAGAGACAATTAATTACCAAAATCACATAAAATTTCACTAATTTCTGAAAGAAATATTTTGATAGGGCTCATTCATACAAACTCCAATATGAAATTCCTTAATCATGAGTGGATGATATGTTTTCCCTGACTATAAATATTTACTCCAGTTAATGTTATTATATAATATTTTCCTTTTTTATTTTTCCTCAAAGATTATTTTAGCCTATTATCTTCATTAGACCTTTGATTAAGGAATTTTTTTTATAATTTCCCAAGTCCTTTCACTTGATTCACTAGAGTATGGGTGGTGTATTCTATGGTGATTTCCCTCTATTAACATTACAATCAAAACTTTGTCCCAAAACATTATAACTTTTCCTCTATATGACATTCTTTTATTCACTTTAAACATTTAGTAGTCCCATTAATAATAATTCCTCCCAAATTCCATCCTCACATTGAGAATGAATGAAAAATCATTTTCTTATCTCAATGGGTTTTAGAGTTTCCATTGAATACCTTATTTATTTTCTCATTAATTCCATAATATTAATGGGTCCATACAATATCAAATTCCACCTTGATGTCATATTGAACAACTTATTCATTTATATTGATGTTCCTTTTGGATAATTGCATTTGGATGCTTTGTTTTAAGCATTTAGAGAATCTATCGAACTTAATTTCAGGTTTGATGATAATACCTAAACCATACCTTTCTTGTTTTTCAGAAAATTTATTTTAAGATACTGACATATTAATCATCCTTATATTTTATCCCAAGTAATTCCTTATCTATTTTTTATAAAGAATATGATGAAGGTAATTATTAAAAAATAATCTCTCAAAATCATCCTGCTCTATGGAGTGAATTTCAACATGTTGCTTCACATTCTTTAAAAGAGTTCACCATTGATCAACTTCACCTTACTAATGATTAATGTACAAAATAAATTTATTATTATCTAAAAAATAAGGAATTGAAAATATCATTCCAATGGTACTGATCCATTGATAGACAACTAGTGGATCAGAATAAACACAAAAGGAATTTTGATGTTTTCTCATTAAGGACTCAACAAATTGTTATTACATCATTTTTCATTTGAAAGTTCCTCATGACTCATAGATTGAGAATTTTGGGTTAGCATAGAAACAAAAAATTTCCTTCCAACCCCATACCATTTGGATTCTCTATAGGACGATCATTTATTTCCTTATTGAATCAATATTAACATGAATCCTTTGGGATCCAACCATAGACTAAAAATAAAAAACATAGTTTAAGAAAAAATAATCATAGATGGATACCACATAATCATCCAAATTAATTTATAGGATGTCTAATAAATGACATAGTATTTTAAATATAATATGCATTAGGCTTAACAAAGATCATTCTTGATAATTATTAATATTATATAGGATGCTTCATAATGAAAATTTGAATTTCAAAACCATATCTTGTTAGAGTGATAAATGAGGTTTTAAGGATCATTATTGTTGACTAGGTGATCCTAATGTCGAACTTCTGTTCTTTTTTTATAGTTACAACCCCAATGTATAACTGTTCTAGAACTACATCCACTTTTAGTATCTAGAAAGGAATATAATTTCATGAAAACCATTCGCTCAATCCGTTACCAATATTCAAAGATATTTTCCTATATATAGAATTATCTTTACACTTATGATTAGAAATATACCAAGGGATCTCACTAATGTATTCTCATGCTTGTTTCCAAAGGATAATACCTTAATTTTATACCAATGATAGTGACTCGAACATCCCATTCAAAAATATTACATTTTAATAGACAAATATTTGTAACATAACATAATGATCCATGAAAGAATCATTTCATTCAAAGGAATTTGGATACATGGAAACATAAACAACTAGTTATTAGTTAAAATATTTATTATACACCTAAATTCATCATATATGGAACCCTTGTTAGAAATATCATACAAAAAGATTATTCATAAGCCCAGGAAGAAAATATAAAAAAGGGTGAGCTCATATTCTCAATAAGTGTTAACAAGGGAGATATCAACGATCACATAAGGATAAAATGAGATTAATGGTTTGAGAACATGGGATTCACATTTGAAAACCATCACCTTTAAGTCATATATAATAAACCTAAGTCATGAAATAAATTACGGTATTTCATAAGACAAAAATCATAAAAGAGTCAAGTATATAATCCAGGGAATCATAACAATGGAATAAGACATAGAGTTTTAGAATACACTTAATCATAGAAAACAATTCAAGGGATGCCCAACAAGATATTCATAACACGTTAGGAATAGGATAACAACCTTTTTACTTACTTTTTTCTTAGGATAACCACCCTTGTACCCTGTTTTAGGATTGGGATAAACTCCCATGGATCCTTTCTCAGGCTTGGGATAACCCCATGTGTACCCTCTTTTAGTATTATTATAATCTCTCATATAACCTTGATCTCATATAACATTAATAAGTACCTAATACATTAGTGGGAGATATATGTGTCAACCATTAAAGAATTTATACATTTTTATTCTATATGATCATAAAACATTCAACATCTTAAAACCCCTGAAGTTGACATGGGATTCATAAACAATTTATCATAGCATATCCCATGGAAAAGAAGTATTCTTGAAAAAAGTAATTTCATCATAAAAATAAAATATATAGAGTAATAAAAAGGATTTTATCCCTTGATTATCTCCCTATTATATTTTATGTAACATTAAAGTATGTTATCTTATAAGTAATTTGATTTGAAAACATCCCTTGGAACTTTTCATGTGGAAATTACCATTTTCACTTAAAATCATTTAATTAAAATATAATTTTCTTTCAAATATTATGGAAAAATTTTAATTTGGAAATATCCTATGAAAACTATAAGGTAGACAGTAAATAATTTATATGTCATAGAATCGACATAGTACCATTCAACATGTACACGTCAAAATAAAGATTCCTTTCACAGTTTTGGAAAAACATAAATGGGGCTTATTAGGAAAATGACAGGAATATTGCATTAAAAAAATTTAAAAACGTCATTATATGTTAAAAAATGATTTTAAACAGTATTAAAGTAACATTAAAACAATATTTAAATCATTATTAGGAAACATGGATATGTAAGAAAATGAATTTTCTACTGAAGAGTGAAATAAATTCAGTTTTTCTTAAAAAAATTATTTTGATTTATTGAATACATAAAGAGATGAAAATGAATGAAATTTTTTTATTTCCATGATATAACCATATGAGAATAAAATTAATGAGTTTCAGTAGATATAGATCATAATATTTCATTATCAGAATCACAAACAAAAACAATACTTATAAATGATGAGATTGTATCTTAAAACCCTTACAACTTTGGTAACATTGAATCCAAAGCCCAATGAAAGAATAAAATCAATTTGAACATAAAATTTCCTGAGGATAGATGAAATCATGATATTAATTATGAAAGGGTCTTTATATATTCCTAATTAAATAATATTACCGCATACTATAACTTATTTCTCAAATAAGACAAATTTAAAAAAAATATGTTACCTTAAGTCTCGACTTCCATCATACATGTTCAAACCTATAGTGTAATAAATATAGGTTTATTATAAACATATTAAAAAACCATACTCATTTGTAATGTACTATATATTATTTACTTTTGACCCTTTATTACCACTTTGTCAATAATTCTTTATTTAAATTTGGTTTTAGGTATTAAGTACACTGTTTTTCTTGTAGGTTTTGGTTTTCTATTTTTGAAACATTTACTTTTATGATGGTTAAATTATATTAATAATTTTAAACTTTATATAAATATCATATATATTCAAAATATATTTATATATATTAATTCATAAATGTAAGTGATTGAAAATGAAATATGCCATTCATGGAGATGGTGGTTCATACGCATGCATGCACACTATTTTAATTTTCTTTACCAATTCAATGAAAGGACGATAAATAATATATCAACATTAGAAATTAATTAATATTTTATTTATATAAAATATATTCAATAAATTTATCCTCGTTACACTCCATGTAAGGAGTAAGTGAAAAAAAATCACATTTATTTGCACTGAGGTAGACTGCCTTACACACGATCAATGTTATCATATTTCTACATAATGAAAAGTATGAAGCAATATGTTATATTATAAATAAAAAATTATAATAATATTCTCAATATAATATATAAAAATTAAATACATCATTATATAGATTCATGATAAGGGGTGTTGGAAAACGAATAACATCAGTTCGTGAGGTAGTAGTATGTCATACACACAATCAATGTTTTTGGTTCCCATATGATGGAAAAGAAGATAGATATAGGTCATGAATTTAAAATAATAAGACATGAGTATATTTGTAATATTTTTTGTTATATTATCATAGTTGAGGAACATTTTGAGGATGTGGAAGAAGAAATAAAATAAAAACACATGTTTAATAATTTTACCTCTTTTTCAGAAAACGTCTATATAGTTATACCTAAATACTAATTAGCAGGATTTCCTAAACAAAATAATTTATCTAGAATGTGGGGAGGGAATTAAGGATGATACTTGGATAATTATTTTTTTTCCAAAGGGTTTTATATGTATGAAGTGGAGATGAGAGTGGGTGGAGTTTTATAAGTGGGGGAGAGGACACACATGGAATTGTTTTAAAAGAACAATGTGTACCCACATTTATAAATGAAAAAGGAACAAAATAGGAAATTATAGAACCATACTGGTTAAAAGGTATAAATATTACCATAAAATGGGGGTTTTTAGAAGTTTATATGTTATTTTACCCTACATTTTTTTATTTTAAGCCTTGGTAAACCTGTTTTAACCTAAACCATTTTAATTAATTTTTACTATTTTTAAAAATAATTGAAAAAATTAAGTTGAAATTATTATATAATATATATTATTATGATTAAAATATGGAATCCATTTTCACAAATTCTATTCACATAATTGGATATTTTTAAAATAAAATTAATCGTGTCGATAAGGCGAAATAATTGTTTTTCGAGGGGAACAATTTTAGATGTTTAAAAAGTTATTATATACAAATTCAATATGAAATTTATTATAATGGATTATATTGGATTAATTAAAACATAATTGAGCAAATTTTACTTTTAAACTATTTTAAAAAAATATTGAACCTTTTAAATTCATTAAATGAAAAGGAAATTTTCAATCAATACAAGTATTTTTCATTATTTATGGAAAAAATGATATTTTCATTAAAATATCAAAATTTAACCCAAAAATAATTTTTAAATGTTGATTCAAAATAAAATTTTAATTTTTTTATTTTAATTTTTTAAATGTGTAAAAAACTGTTTTTTGTTCGAAAAAAGTAATAAAAAAGTTTTTCACTATTTATGGAAAAAATGATATTTTTATAAAAATATTAATTTTTAAATGTTGATTCAAAATATAAATTTAATTTTTTTATATAAATTTTTTAAATATGTAAAGAAATTATTATTTGTTTCATAAAAAGAAATAAAACAGATTTTTCTTTGAGAAAAGGGTACTTTTGATGCATATAAAGAAATTTCCAAAAAATTATATTTTTTATTACTATGATTTATTTATATATAACCATTATAATTAATTTTATAGTTTTTATTATTCATTATATACCACCCTATTTAATATCCAAATTATAATGGTCATGTTTAATGAATAGTATTTATAATATATCGTGGTTTGTTAAAACTCAATGTTTCATGTAATACAACCTATCGAATAATTAAATTTATTAGAAAATATATTTCATCTAAAAATGTGGTGTTACATAAAAAACTAATTTCTTAATTATGGAGTTCATAAATCTAGACTTCTAAAACTAACCATCACCCCGCTATAACAAGACATCTAAAAATTATGTCCAAGCCTCCTAACAAGACATCTTAATAAATGGGTAAGGCCTCAACTAAATACACAATATATTTTGTCTCTTGATACCTACAAATGAATAATGGTACTATATAATTATGGGACCCAACTAGTCATTAATAATTCTAATTAATTTATTATATGAAAATAAAATACAATTTAATTGATATACCTTAAAATTCAAAAACCGCATGTATTAGAATAACTAGTATACAGAATGTGAATACATTACCTAGTCAAAATAATATTAAATTTAAATAAAGGTTGTGTATGGTATCATTATAACATACCCCAAATGGATAAATATGGATTTTTATGAATAAAAATACCCAAAAACACCATTTAAAATTCATGGGTAAATTACCCATTTTTACTTTGAAATTCACTTTAAAAACTAAAAATATCAATAATATGAGAAAAAAAATATCTTTGAAAATATCATTGTAGTTTTTAATGTAATATTAAAAATATTAGATGTTCTTGATTTGGATAAATTCTTTTCTTACCGATTACATTAAAAAATATTCATTAAACATTTTCAATAAAGAGCCAATGAGTACATCGTTTAAAAAATGAAAAGAATATTCCTTTTCATTTTATTAAAATTTAATCATGGGTAAAAATTAAATTAAACATAATAAATTAATATTAAATATATTATTTAATACATTTTTAGGAAAACATGTACAAGGAAGAAAAATATTCCCGACTAAAAAAGAAAAAAAATTTGTTTTTCTTTTTTTTAACTTTTGAATACTTTGAAGAGGGAAATGGAAGGAAAATTAATAATTTTTTTAATTAAAAATTTTAAAATAATATATATTTGGTATAATATTGATATATAACTCAATTTCCACAACATAGTCTTAATTAAAAAAATCTAGAATAATAATGAGATTATGAAGTAAACCCTTAGGACTTTCGTAAATTTCAAATTATAACCCCATACAAGAAATAAAATATAACAAAAAATGAAAATTTGTGGATATTAATATATTCATTATATGACATATCATAATGGAAATATGTACCCCTTATCAAGGATTATATGTGTATAACATGATATATATCCTAAAGAAGACAAGTTGAGTCGAAGAACCCTTACCTCTGGTTCAAGTTCTTTCATTTGTGTTTGAAATTCTTATTTAATAAATTTATTTTTATTATAAATATATTATAGAACCATAATATATATATATATATATATATATCGTACCATATATTGTTTACTTATAACCATTTATCATCTATTTATAAATATTTTTTATAAAAATATTTCTTATTGGTGATGACTGCTTTTTTTTCATTTTTGTTTATGTTCAGTAGCTTTAGACATTGTACATTGATAATGGTTAAATCATTTAATAAATTTTAATAATGATATATATATATATATAATATTAATTATTCATATATATAGTGTTATCCATAAAATATAGAGATATAAAAATGAATTACATTGTTCGTGGAAAAGGTTTTTCATACATGTGCATAAGAATTGTTTTTACTTTTTGACGGATGGAATGAAAAAAGTTAAATAATAATTCACCTTTCCATTATCAATCTTATTTAATATATATATTATATATTCAATAAATATATTCTTAATAATATCCATGTAAATATAAATGGTAATGAATCACAACATGCTGTGGAGGTAGTAATCTACATGTACACATATGTGATGTTATTATTGTTCAAAGGATTCTATGTTAAGAATGTAGGGATGATATTAAAATTTTAGATTTATACTTATGTCATAAATATAATATATAAACATTAAACCCATTGTAATACCCATCCATAAAATATAGTGATGAAAAATTAATAGTATCGCAATTTAGAGATGATAGGTCATACGTACGCATGAGATATAATGTCACTATAAATTTGATTACGAAGATGGTGGATAATGATAGTATCATATTCATAATAACATTTAATTATAATTATGATACTTAAGTTACTATTTTTTGATAAATACCACATATTTAGGGTAGTCTAGAGAAGAAATAAATTGAATGGGGTAGGGTAAGATGGTTACCACTTCTAAATCATCAGTACCATTTAACATAGGCTTTCATATTATTAAAGAAAAATAACTATGAAAAAATCATTTGATTTTTGATGATTCATATGACCAAAACACCATTGATATAATAAATCTATAATATAATTCAGAAATCTCAATTTACAAGCACATTAATCCTTAATCTTCAATGATTGACATGGAATAATTACTTCATTGGTCTAGGAGTTAACACTTGTATTAAATAATTGACTTGGATAATGCCCATGTTCCCCAAAAATAAGACATTTAACTCTTTAGTAATCTATATCTATTTGAACTTGAAATCCATAATTAAAAATATTCCACTTCATTTGATACATTCTCTGAGGTTTCTTTATCCAAATTTTTTTCATGAAGGAAATTGATCCTTATTTCCAAAATGGTATCAACTACCCAAGCTATCAGAAAACTCTATGCATCTAATATTTTGTGAGTCCGAGACCTGGTTAAGTGGTAATTTCTTAATCATATATAATGATAACTAATTAGTTATAATTAAAATATATTTTACTCTAGTCATAATCCCGTTTGGTTTCTCCCAATAACAAAATTATCCCTCACATTCAATGTTAACATGGTTCCTTTTGGTTAAATCAATTGACAAAAAAATAACTATATGAGAAATAATAATCAAAGCACAAATCCATATAATCATGAAAATAATTTATTATATGTACAAGTCATTAGACCTTCTTTTCAATCTAAGACACCTTATGTTTAATCTAGGTCATTCATAGTCATATATATTTAAATCCTTCTTAATGGTTCATAATAAAATTTGAATTAACTCAATAATATCCCTCGATAGTGCCAAACCATAAGTATGGTAATTTCACACTCACCGTGAACTAGAATGATGAAGAATATATATATCTAAACAACTCTTTTTAGAGTTATTACATCTAAATTCATTTTTTGAAAAACTACCCCCTCCTGCAGTATCTTGAAAATGATGTATGTATAGGAAAACCACATAATTTATACCTCAATAAAACCTTTGTATATTATCCTATACTTGCACTTGTCCTAATATTTAATAATAGGGTTACGGTACCTAATCTATATTTTCCTTAATATAGTTCGTATGTTTTCTATTAAACACAATCTAATATATAATTCAAAGACCCCAACTGTATTAATAGATAGTCGATAATTACATTATAACATTGTCACTAGATACATGGAATCACATCCTGATGGAAAAAATAGTTTTGTAAACTTGGTAAACTATATACATACTTGAAACCCACATTATATGTGAAAATATAAAATGCAACATAGTCTTTTTTTCAGAACAGCACTACACCCTCTAGCATGTCCTTATATGTCAATCATAATACACATCCTCATATAATCGGGAATGGAAAAAAATAAAGGGTGTAATTAGAATCTCAATAATGGATACATACAGTGGGATCAATAATCAATAAATAGGGTCTAATAAATATGTAATGGTAAATAATTGAAAAAACAAACCAATTAATTAATAAGAGGAAAATAAAGAATAATATGGTAGGAATAAATGATGATTAAATAATTCCATATAAATAATCACATATGCTTGAAATATATCCATATAAATCATAAATATTCTAATAACCACATGGAAAGAAATAAATAATTACATAATGAGAGAATGAATAATGTTATATATATGAAACATAATGTCAAGGCCCGGTTCCAAGATGTCTAAAAATACTGTCAAGGGATTGTGCCAAGAAATATACATAAATGGGTAAGGCCATGTCCAAATAACGAATCAATTTTTTCACATAAGTCTAAATGATGCATTGAGGGGTTATATAATTCTAGGAGCCACCCATAATAAAATAATTCCAATGAATTCATCACATGAATAAATAATTAAACTTAATCAATATTTCTTTAAAATAAATAAAATTCAGTCTTTTAAGAACCATCATACATAATATTAACACATTCCCTAGTAAAACTGATCATAAACCCTCTAGATAAAGATTAAAAATGTAATGATAACATCATTTATCCAGTATATAATAAAATTTTTGTTTTTATTTATTAATATAAATACAATAAAACATCATTAAATACATTCTTGAGGAAAATATTTGATGAAATGGTGGTGGTGGAATAAATAATTCCATTGAAAAACATTTGGTACCAGTATAAATAATTCCATTGTATCAAGAATATTGATTGTTTCCTAAATGAACAATTATAATCCAATTCTTCGAATTATTAATCACTATAAATTTATAGTGATAATAAATTATATGAAACAACCAAAAGTTGATCAAAAAAGGAGTAGGTTCTAAAATCAATACCAAACCATATAAAAATCTATGTGTGATGATATTTCATTTATTATGAACAATTTAGTTGAATGTGATTATAGAGGGCACACAAACGGTCCATTCATCTTCACTGGGGAAAAGGTTCGAGTGTAATAGTGGACAATTAAAAATAAATAATAAACATAATAAAATGTTGGGTTTATCAATTCCCCCTTGCCTTAATGTCACTTCATGATCCATATATTTTCTACAAGAATAAATAAACAACTACATAAAAGATACCTTTCATGACCATGGGTACAATCCCAGTCACCCAAATGCCACCATGCATATTTTAACCCATCTCATATGAGTTTGATAATTTCATATAGTACAACTATGATCACATAATAATAACATGATCATAAGGGTATGTCAACATGAGCATATCATTTGAAAACCATACCCAACATATCATAGATCATAAATATGAGTCATAGAATTAATATTGGCAGTTCATAAGTCATTAATCATAAAGGAATCAATGTAGATAGTATATAAGAGCATAACATTGGCATAAGACATATCATTGTGGAATACACATAAGAATATAAAAAATTATGTCAAGTATAACCACAAATACATTCATAAAATGTTGGAATTGATCTAACTACACATGTACGCACATCATCCTTGTGATAAAAACCCATGCACCATCTTTTAAACATGGGATAACCTCCCATGGATCCTCATTTGGGAATGGTATAACCTCCCATGTATCATATTTCAGGATTTGGAGAACCTCCCCTATACCCTTTGAACTAATATAACATTAATAACATCATTTATATGATGATGTCATATTGAACAAATTATTCATATCTACAGAAGTCCTTTATGGATAATTCCATTTGGATACTTTGTTTTAAGCTACTAGATAATCGATTGACCTTTATTTCAGGTTTGATGATAATTCCTAAACCATAACTTTCTTATCTTTAAAAAATTTCCTTAAATTTACCAACATTTTCATCATCCTTATATTTTACCCTAACAAATTCCTTCTCCAATTTTATATAAATAATATGATGAATGTAATTACTATAAAAGAATATCTCAAACTCATCCTGCTCAATGGTGTGGGTTTCAACATGTTGCTTCACATTATAGAAAATACTTCACCATTTATATTCATCACCTTCCAAATGATTTATGAACAAAATAAATTTCTTATGATCTAAAAAATGGAGATTTAAAAATATCATTACATTAGTTATGATCCATTGATTGAGGACTTATGGATTAGAATAACCACTAAAATAAGGTTTATTTTTCCTTATTAAGGACACAATATAATGTTATTTCATCATTTTTCATTTGAAATTTAATCATGACTCATAGGCTGAGAAAGATGGTTTAGCATAAAAAACATTTTTTCTTCCAACCCACATACCATTTGGTTTCCCTGTAGGACAATCATTTATTTTCTCATATAATAAACATAAAAATGAATCCTTTGGGATCTAAACATTGACTAATTATAAAAAATATACTTCAAAAAAATAATCATATTTAGAAACCACATAATCCTCAAAAGTAACATATATGATGTCTAATAAATGATACCATAGTTTAAATCTATGATACAATAGGCTTACCTAGATCGTTCATGATCGTTATTATAATTATACAGGATGATTCATGAAAATATTTTAATTTTCCAAATCATATCCCCTAAGAGTTTAAAATAGGGTTTAAAGGCTCATTTTTTTGACTATGTTATCCTAAAGTAGATATTTTGTTCCTTTTTTATATTTACAACCCAAGGTACATCTATTATAGAACCACATCTACTTTTAGTATCTAGAGAGGAATATAATTTCTTGGAAACCATTTTCTCAATTCTTTTCCAATATTAAAAGATATTTTCTTATATATATAATTATCCATACTCTTATTATTAGACATATACCAAGGGATGTAACTAGAAGATTATTATACTAGTTTACAAAGGTTAATAATAAAATAATCTGATACAAATGGTAGAGACTCGAACGACCCATACATAAATATTACATCTTAATAAATGAATATAAGTTAGATAACATAAAGATCCATGAAAGATTCATTTAGTTCTATGGAATTTGGATACATGGAAACATAAACAACTAGTTATTAGTTAAAATATATATTCTACAACTAAATTCATCATATATGTCACCCTTTTTAGAATTATCATATAAAAATAATTATTCACAAGCTGAGGAAGAAAACATTATGCTGGGTGAGATCATATTCTCAATAAGTGTTAAAAAGGGAGATATCAATGGTCACATAAGGATAAAATGAGATTAAGGGTTTTATAACATGGGATTCATATTTGAAAACCATCAACTGTATGTCATATATAAGAAAAATGAGTCATGAAATTAATCATGGTAGTTCATAAGAAAAAAATCATAAAGGTATCAAGTACATAATCCATGAAATCATAACTTTGGAATAAGACACAGATTTATGGAACACGTATAATCATAGAAAAAAAATTAATTGGATACCCAACAAGACATTCATAACATGTTAGGCATAAGAAAACAACATTTTAACCTACTTTGGTCTTAGGATAACCTCCCATGTACCATCTTTTAGGATTGGGATATACTCGCATGGATCCTCTCTCAGTATTGGGATAACCCCATGTGTACCCTCTTTTAGTATTATGATATCCTCTCATGTAACATTGATATGATATAACATCAACCCTTACCCAATACATTGTTGGGAGATATTTGACTCAACCATTATATAATTTATACATTTTTATGTGATAAGATCATAAAACATTCAACATAATAGAACCCCTGAAATGAAATGGGTTTCATAAATCATTTCATCATAGCATATCCAATGGAAAAGTAGCAGGTTTAAACAACATCATTTCATCATAAACATAAAATATATAGATTAGTAAAAAGGATGGTATCACATGATTATGTCCTCAGTAAATTATATATAACATTAAAGAATGTTATCAAAGAAGTAATTTTATTTGAAAATATCACTTGGAAAATTTCATGTGGAAAATAACATTTTCACTTAAAATAATTTAATTAAAATACAATTCTATTCCAAATATTATGAAAAAAATTAATTTGAAAATAACCTTAGAAAACTATAAGGGAAGTATTAAATAATTGTTTTTTAATGGAGTCGAAAAATACCATTCAACTTGTACATGTCATAACAAATATTCATTTCATAGGTTTGGTAAAACACAATCGGGGATTATTTAGAAAATGACAGGGATATTACATTACAAAAAAATTTATAAAGGTAATTAAATGGTAAAAACATAATTTTTATATTCATAAAGTAACATTAAAACATTATTTAAAACATTATTAGGAATAATGGATACATAAGAAAAAGTATTTTCGATTGAAGAGATAAATAAATTTGGTTTTTATTAAAAAAATTATTTTGAATTACTGAGTACATAATGAGATGATAATGAAAGGAAAAATTTTATTTCCATGAAATAACCATATCAGAATAACATTCTTGAGTTTCTTGAGATATAGATCATAATATTTCTACATCGGAATCATAAATATAAACAATCTTGATAAATGATGTGATTGTATAATAAAACCATTACAAATTTGGTAACATTGAATCCATAGAAAAATAAATGAATAAAATCAATTTGAATATAAAATTTCATGAGGATAAATGAAATCATGATATTTATTTTTAAAGGGCCTTTATATATGCCTCATAAATGAAGATTACAGCATACTATAACTTATTTCCCAGGAATAAAAATTTAATAAAAAATACATTACATTAAGTCAAAACTTCAATTATACATGTTCGAACCTCATATGTAATAAATATAGGTTTATTATACCTACATTTAAAAAATCAAACACATATTTAACAAACCATGTATTATTTACTTATGACCCTTTATTTCCTCTTTGTCAATAATTCTTTATTTAAATCATGTTTTAGATATTAACTACATTGTTTTTCTTGTAGGTTTTGGTATTCTATTTTTGAACCTTTTACTTTTATCATGGTTAAATTATATAAATAATTTCAAAAATGAAATAAATATAATATATGTTCAATATATATTTATTTATATTAATCCATAAAAGTTTGATATAGAAAGTGAAATACACCAATCATGGAGATGGTAGGCCAAACGAATGCATGAACACTATTTTAATTTTCTTGAAAGATTGAATGAAAGAAAGATAAATAATATATATCCATTAAAAATTAATTATTATTTAATTTATATTAAATATATTCAAAAAAATTATCCTCATCACATTCCATGTAAATCGTAAGTGGAAAAAAATCACATTGCTTTGCATTGAGGTAGTCTGCCTTACACCTGAGCAATGTTATCATATTTCCACATAATGAAAAGTAAAAATGTATATGTTATATTATAAATAAGTAATTATATTAATATCCAAAATATAGAACATAAAAATTAAATACATCATTATATCAATACATGATAATGGGTGACCGAAAATGAATAATATCAGTTCTTGAGGTAGTAGTCTTTCATACACACGATCGATGGCTTCGTTTCCCATATAATGGAAAAGAAGATAGATATTGGCCATGAAATTAAAATAATAAAATATGAGTATATTTTTATACTTTTTATTATATTATCATAGTTTAATAATATTTTGAGGATGTGGAAGAAGGTATAAATTACACATGTTTAATCATTTTACCCCTTCTTCGGAAAACATCATTTGGTTTATACCTAAATCATAATTAGCAGAATTTCAAAAACAAAATAATTTTTCTAGAATGTGGGGAGTGAATTATGGATGATTCTTGGATAATTAATTTTTGAACCAATGGTTTTTATATGTATGAAGTGGAGATGAGTGTGGGTGGTCTTTTATAAGTGGGGGAGAGGACACACATGGAATTGTTTTATAAGAATAAATTGTACCCATTTTTTAAATGAAAAATTAATAAATGGGAAATTATATAACCATACTAGTTAAAAGGTATAAATATGACTATAAAATGGGTTATTTACATGTTTAAAGGTTATTTTACCTCATATCTCATTATTTTAACCCTTGGTTAACCTCTTTTAACCTAAACTGTGGTAATTAATTTTTACAATTTTTAAAATTCATTGAAAAAAACCAAGTTGAAATTATTATATAATATTAATTATTATGATTAAAAATATGGAATCCATTTTCACAAATTCCATTCACATAATTTTATTTTTTTTTCAATAAAAATAATCATGTCGACACGGCGAGATAACTGTTTTTTGAAGGGAACATTTTTCAAGTTTTAAAGTATTTATATCCAAATTCAATATGAAATTTATTATAATGACTTATATTAGATTAATTATAAGATAATTGAGATAAATATACTTTTCAAACATTTAATAAAAATTTGAACCTTACAAATATTTTAATTGAAAAGGAAATTTTCAAAAAATACAAGTATTTTTCACTATTTATGGAAAAAATGATACTTTTATAAAAATATCAAAATTTAACCCAAAAATGAATTTTAAATATTGATTAGAAATATAAATTTAAATTTTTTAAATAAATTTTTTAAATGTGTAAAAAAATATTTTTATTATTTATTCATAAAAAGAAATTATTTTTTTAGAAAATGGTATTTTTGCAAAATATGAAGACTTTTCCAATAAATTTGTATTCTATTTATTAATATGATTTATTTATATATAAACATCATAATTAATTTTAAAATTTTGATTATTCATTTTATACCACCATATTTAAGAGCTAAGTTATAATGGTCATGATTAAATAATAATATTTATATTATATCACGATTTGTTAAAACTCATTGTTTCATGTAAGGAAACCTATTGACTAATTAAATTTATTCAAAAACATGTTTCATATAACATGGGGTGTTAGATTAGAAATAAATTTATTAATTATAGAGTTTGTATTTCTAGACTTCTCAATCTTACCATCAGGCCCTGATAAAAATACATCTAAAACTCTTGTACAAGCCTCCTACCAAGACATTTACATAAATGGGTAAGGCCTCAACCAAATACAAAATATATTGTGTCTCCTCATACCTACTGATTCATCAAGGGAATATATAATTTTGTGACCCAACTATACATTAATAATTATAATTAATTTATCATAGTAAAATAAAAAACTACATAATCAATATACCTTAAAATTCCAAAACAACATTTATTAGAATAACAAGCATACCAAATGTGAATACATTCCCTAGTCAAACTAATCATAAACCATATAAATAAAGGATAAGTAATGAATCATTATAACATTCCCCAAATGGATAATAAGAGGTTTTTTATTAAAAAGACACCATAAAAAACAAATTAAAAATTCATGGTGAAATTACCATTTTATACATTGAAATTCACTTGTAAAAACTATGAATATTAATAATATTTTTAAAAACATTTCTTTGAAAATATACAGAAATTGTTTTAATGTAATATTAAAAATATTGTGTTTTTTTATGTTGGTAAATTATTTTCTTATAGAGTACATTAAAACAAATATCCCTTTAACATTTTTAATAAAGATCCAATGTGTACCTCTTTCAGAAAATGACAAGAATGTTACTTTTCATTTTATTAAAATTAAATCATGGGTAAAAACTAAATTAAAAATAATAGATTAATATTAAATATATTCTTCAATATATTTTTATGAAAACATTGGCAAGGAAGAAAAATATTCTTGACCAAAGAAGAAAAAATGTTTTTTTTCTTTTTTTTAACATTTGAATTCTTAAATAAGGGAAATGAAATAAAAATGAATAATTTTTTGAAACAAAATTTTTCTAATAATATAGATTGGGTTTAATATTTATATATAAATTAATTCCTCAAACTGAGGATCAATGAAAAATAATCTTGAATAATTATGTCATTTTGAAATAAACCCTTAACACTTTAGTAAATTTCAAATCATAACCCCATGAAAGAAATAAAATAAAACAAAAAATGAAATTCCATGGATATAAATATATTCTTTATATAACATATAATCAAGTAAATATATACCCCTCATCACATATGACTTGTGTATAACATGATATATATGCTAAAAAAGACAATTTGAGTAGAAGAACCCTTACCACTAGTTTGACTTCATTCTTATGTGTTTGAAATTCCTACTTAATAAATTTATATTTATTATAAATATTTTATATAATGATAATATATATATATATATATATTATACCATATATTATTTACATATAACCCTTTATCATATCTTTGTTAACATTTTCTATAAGAATCATTATTATGGGTGATAACTGCTTCATTTTTCATTTATGTTTTGGTTCAGTAGTTTTTGTACTTATGCATTGATAATGGTTCAAAAATTTAATAAATAATAACAATGATATAATTATAATATATATTAATTATTCATATATATATTTTAATATATAAAACATGGAGATAGAAAAATTAATTACATCGTTCATGGAGATGGGTTGTCGTACATATGCATGAATATTGTTTTAACTTTTTGATGGATGGAATGAAAAAGGTAAATAATAATTCAAATTCCCATTATCAATATAATTATATGTATATATAATATATATACATTAAATCTATTATTATTACTATCCATGTTAACATAAATGATTAATGAATCGCAACACAGTGTGGAGGTGGTAGTCCACCCATATGCACGAGTGCCGTTATTATTGTTCAAAATATTATAAGTTGAGAATATAGAGATGATATTATAATTTCAGATGTATAATTATTTCATAAATATCATATATAAAAATTAAAACCATTTTAATACCCATCCATAAAATATGGCGATTAAAAATAAATTATACAGTTATATAGATATGATAGTTCATACGTACACACGTGATATAATGTTACTTTACATTTCATGAAGAAGACAGTGGATAATGGTGGTTTTATATTCATAATAACATTAAATTAAAATTTTGATACTTAGGTTACAATTTTTTGATAAATACCACATATTTAGAGTAGTTTGGAGAAGAAATAAATTGGAGGAGGTAGGGTAAGATGGTTACCTCTTCTAAATCATCAGTACCATTTAACACATGCTTTCAAATTATTATAGAAAAACAATTGTGCAAACATTCTTTGATTTTTCATGATTTATATGACCAAAACATAATTGATATAATATATATACAATATAATTCTGAAATATCAATTTAAAAACACATTAATCCTTCATCTTCAATGATTGACATTGAATAATTACTTCATTGGTCTAGGAGTTAACCCATATATTAAGGAATTTACATAAATAATGCCCATGTTCCCCAAAAATAAGACATTTAACCTCTTCATAATCTATATCTATTTGACCTTGAATTCCGAAATGAAAACATCTTCCACTTCATTTGATACATTCCCTTGGGTGTCTCTCTCCACATTTTTTACATTAAAGAAATTGATCCTTATTACTTAAATGGTATCCACTGCCTAAGCTATCAGCAAACTCTATACATCTGTTATTTGGTGAATCTGAGAGTTGTTTAAGTGGTATGTTCTTAATAATATATAACAATAACTAATTAGGTATAATTAAAATATCTTACACTCTAGTCATCGTCCCATTTGGTTCCTCCCAATGTCTATAATTTCTATCACATTCAATGTTAAAGTTGTTCCTTTTGGTTCAATCGATTGACTAAAACAAAAAATAACTATATGAGAAAAAGTAATCAAAGCGCAAATCCACATAATAATGAAAATAATTTTTAATATGTGAAACTCATGAAACCTTATTTTCAATCTAAGACAGCTTATGTTTAATATTGGACCTTTATAGTCATATCTATTTAAATCCATCATAATGGTTTATAAAGAAAATATAAATTAACTCAATAATATCCCCCGATAGTGCCAAACCATATGTATGGTAATGTCACACTCACCGTGAACTAGAATGATGGCCAATATATATCCAACCATCTCTTTTTATGGTTATTACCCATAAATTCATTTTTTGAAAAACCATGCCCGCTTGTAGTATCTAGAAAATTATGTAATTATTGGAAGACCACAAAATATATACCTCACTAAAACCTTTGTATATTATCATATACTTTCACTTTTCCTCAAATTAAACCCTAGTGTTATGGGACATAATCTATTTTTTCCTTAATGTAGATCCAATGTTTTCTAATGGACTCAATCTGATATATAATTTGAAGACCCCAACCGTAGAAATCGAGAGTCAGTGGTTACATTAAAACATTGGAACTAGATACATGGAATCACAACCTGATGGAAAAAATAGTTTAGTAAACTTGTTTAACTATTTACATACATGAATATAACATTATATGTGAAAATATAAAATGCAACATAATATTTTCTTTGAGAACAACATTAATCCCTCTATCATGTCCTCATATGTCAATTTTAATACACTTCCTGGTATCTTAGGGAAAGCAAAGAAAATAAAGGGTGTAATTAGAATCTCAATAAGGGTTACATACAATGGGATCAATATTTAATAAATAAATTATAATCTATATGTAACGGTAAATAATTGAAAAAAAACCATTTATTTAAAAATTGTAAATTGAAGAATAATATTATAGGAATAAATGACAATAAAATAATTCCATATAAATAATCTCATTAGCTTGAAACATATCAATAGAAATCATAACTATTCAAAAAACCACATGTAAATAAATAAATAATTTCATAATTACGGAATGAATAATGAAAGATATATGAAATATAATGTCTAGGCCTTATTCCCATACGTCTAGAAATACTATCATTGTATTGTGCCAAGAAATATACATAAATGGACAGAGCCTTGGCCAAATAATGAATCAATTTTGTCACATAAGGCTATCTAAAGCGTTGAGGGGATATATAATTCTAGGAGCCACCCATAACATAATAATTCAAATTCATTCATCACATGAATAAATAATAAAACATAATATATATTCCTTAAAAATAAAAAACATTAAGTATTGAAAGAACCATCATAAATAATATCAACACATTCCCTAGTCAAACTAATCATAAACCATCTGGAGAAATAATATGAATTGTATCGTTACATCATTCATCGAGTATATAAAAAAATATTTGTTTTCATTGATTAATAAATATACAATAAAAACATCATTAAATACATTCATGAGGAAAATATTTGAAGAACTGGTGGTGTTGGTATAAACAATTCCATTGAATAACTTTTGGTACTAGTATAAATAATTCTATTGTCTCATGAATATTTATTGTTTCATACATATTATCCAATTCTCAGAATTTTTAATCACTATAAATTTATAGTGATAATAAATTCATTGAAACAACCAACGATAGATCGAAAAAAGGAGTATGTTCTCACATCAATACTAAACATTATAAAAATATGTGTGTGATGTTATTTCTTTTATTATAAACATTTCATCTGAATGTGATTATTGAGGTCACACAAATGGTCCATTAATCTTCATCGTTTAAAAGTTTCAAGTGTAATAGGGGACAATTAAAATGAAATTATAAACGTAATAAAATTTTGGGTATATCGATTCACCCATGTCTTAGTGCGCCTTCACAATCCACTTATTTTATACAAGAATAAATAAACAAATACATAAAAAAATACATTTCATAAACATGGGTATAATCCTAGTGACCCAAATGCGACTATGTCTATTTTAACCGGTGTCAGATGAGCCTAATACTGTCATATAGTAGAACCATGAATTGTAATAATTCTTAATCATAACACAACCATCATATTTCATAATCATTAGGGGAATAATACCCACCCCTTATAACCACCATATATCATATTCATTGAGGGAATAATTCCCACCTCAAATATTCATCATATATAATAATAATTTGTGGCATAGCTTCCACCTTTTATAATCATATTGTAACATTAGGGGGAATAACTCCCTACTCATATAAAATCATATATCATTTTAGGGAATAAATTACACCCCCTACACCATCATATATCATTATAGAGAATATATACCACCATATATAGTATCTTATATAATTTGGGTGAACAACACATGACCTGTATACAATTTTATGTCTTTGAATTGTATAGTGTGTAAACAGTATATGAGTATATATCAATGGGGAGAATAATTCTTTCCATGTATACCATTACATATCATCAATGGGAATATCTCCCACCCAGTAAAACATTATATATCATCAAGGGTAATAGTATCCTGCATGTATATCATCAGGGGAATCACACCCACCCCATGACCATAACATCTAATTAGGTGTAATGTGAGAAACCCTACTGAATTTTTATCCTAACTGGAACCTGAACTAGTCCCCCACATACCTGATGTTCATCCCCAATCCCCACAACCCAATGAAAAACATCATGGGTATCAAAAATAATTTTTGGGGATGGTTTCTCCCTCAATGATAAAAAATAAACATTAATCATTGAATAACAATAATGAGTAAAAAATAAATTCCAACAATTATAATTACAATCAATAATAATTTGAAATAAGTGTTACAAAAATAAAAAACAATCTTAAAGAAACAAAAATTATATACCATAGAGGCCTAACCCAAAACATTATCCTACCAGTCCTGTAAATAGAAGGTCTAATCACCATCTTTATGTGACCCCCCAAGTCACCACCAAAATCCCAACAACCATCTTCTTGACAAGAAAGATATCACTAGACCAATCCTGAATGCCAGACTTGAATAAACATACATAAGACGAGAAGACTACATACCCAAAAAACTAAGTATATTTTTCGTGAGATGAAAACAGTAGGATATCACCAAGATTCTATTTCATTTCTTTTATAAAGAAACTATTTTTTTCATGTTTGAAAAGGTGACATGGAAAAACGTGTTTCCTCTCTATTTCCCAAAACTGCAGGAAAAAAGGATATAAATAATACACTTTCATAAGTTGTTCCATTTTTTAAAACCATTTAGAAAAGATGTTGTTATTATAAAACACTTCCAATTTCAAATGAAACCAATCATTTTTCTTGAAACATGACACTTTTAAAATTAAACCCACACATGGATTAAAACATTTTAAATGCATTCCAAAAAATATAAAACATTAAAATCAGTTACCCTTTTTTCAAATGAATTATACACACACCCAAAAAAAGGTAATGAAAGGAAAAAAATGGAATCAATAATGATATAATTACCATAAATGGTCACAAGTAATGAAAGAAAAACTGATTCAACCAATAATTCAAATCAATACTAAAATATGACAAGATCAACATATCAAGATAGTTCATCCGTGAAATAATAAAGACACATTCCACCACATATAATACAAGGTATAAAATATGATACATATAATGAGGACACATTATAGGTTCTATCAAGACAACACAAGACATGACCAAAAGTGAACCAAAATGGATGGAATGTAATATAGTCAGACACATATATCATTAGAATCACTCTCAACTTCCCTCATTAGTGATGACACACTAGACAATGCATGAATCTCAACTAGTGGTGACTAACTAGTGTATAATCCCAACTAGAAATATCTTTTTCTGACTATGTACCACATAGTAAAATTGATCTCTTAATAGGATAGTAAACAGAGGTTGGCCATGAGTAAACTATTAGATCACATGGAAATTACAATCCCAATGTATTGAAAACACAATAAATTTTATCCCACCCCAAATAATATCCATTAAAAGAACCATAATGCATTATAGATCTTGAATAACTTTATAAATCATCCACTTCATGGATTATACAAACATCATGGAAAAGGAATGTGTCTCAACAAGGGAACAAACTACATCACTTCACAAGTGCCAACCATTCCTTCTCTTATCACATATAACATATACAAATTCAAATACCTTTTTAAAAACCATTTGGAATATAAACACTATTCTATATGAAGAAATTAATATTAATAATCACCAAATGGAAACTAAGGTAAACTCATATTGAAAATATAAAACAAAATCACCCCACTTTAAACTAATAATACCCATTAAACCATAAAGGGTAACCCAATTTTCAAATAAAAATTGAATTAAAACACAACGAACAATCATTTTTATCAATGAAAATATCTTTTTAGTTTTATTATAGATTTAATATGCATAAAATACACCTTTCAAACAATGCATACTTTTAAGCTTGGAATTCTACCAATTTTTTCATATGAAAACCAATAATATTTATGAAAAACATTTACTAACCAAACCTAGATAAACAAAACCATCCTTATTTAGGATAAAATTAATTTAAAACATCACTGATAAATTGAAATCTAAATAAAAAGAACATGAAATTTAAACACTTAACATGAGTGGCAGAACCATATCAACTTCGATGAAATCTACTAGAAAGGGACTCCTATGATGTCTCACAACTATATAAAACCAAAAACCGCAATTTCTATCAATCCCAACCATGAAAATTGGCCAATAATGAACTCTATGGTTAGAGAAGTTAGTGAAAATTTTATAAAACCATAGAGGAAGGATAATGAGACCCTTAATTATTCAAATAGATGAAGAATCACTAATAAAACACAATGAAATTCACATTAGATGAGTTTAGTGTAGAAAAAGAGGGTTAGTAAAGGAATCCAAAGCATGAACTATTATTGAGGGAATACAGGGGAAGAAAATCCAATTTAAAAATAATTATAATGGAAAAAATACCCATATTCGAGTGGGTTACAATGTTTAACTACATAGTTAAACAAATAATATAGTAACTATGATGATCACCAATGTATGTGGCTACAAACATAGGATTCATGATTAGTTCCACTATACACCTTAACCATACAACTTAGAAAATGTCCCCAACATTTTTCTTTTTAGCCCAAAACACCTCCAAATAAAGGGTTCAAACCATCCATTGAATACCCACACATAAAAGTGACACATTGGGTGTCACAAACTCCACCACCTTGCAACTTTCTACCCCTAGAGAGACTCAAGTCAGTATAGAGGTAAAAGAGAACAAGCCACAACCCACCCTCTATAATGTGATCTTAGTTAGATGATGAATTACTTGAGAGTTCCATAGGAATAAACTCTCATGAAATAATGATTTTCTAAATCCAATCCACTAAATCCACAAGTCTACCATATTTCTCTCTGAAAAACAGAACTATACTCACTTGAACAGACCCTAAAACCGAAATTGACACTGTGAATGGGGCTCCTAAATATTTATAAATATACTAAATGGGGTAAAAAAGATAATACATTGAACTAATGCCTTCTAAATGGGTAAATATCTCTAAAAAGGTTCCAAATAACACTTAATATAAAAATATTACATTATCATAGGAAAAAACCAGAAATGGATCAGTACCAACTTGGTCAAGCCATTGACAAGATTAACACTTTTCTGCACAAGGGATAAATTTCAAGGCATGCCACAATGAGAAATTATATCGGATGATAACCCAGGTCAATGTTCATTATGGGTATACTAAGACCTCAAAAAACACCATTTAATTTAGAAACCTGAAAAACTAGCACCATAGTGTGCTCAAAGTCTCAAAGGCCCACATCTTTCCTGACTGCCCTAATACCAAACTAAAATCCCCTTACACACACACCATTATGTAACAATCCTTAAAACATTTCAAGGAAGAATAAAACAATTGATTCTTCAAAAGAATAAAATCAAAAAAAAAAAATGATTCATGTTCCTAATATCAATACCTAGGGCATTGAAAAATCTATAAGGTAGGCAGAAAAAAAGAAAAAATATTCAAAAGAAAAAAAATAAGAATTTAAAAAAATATCCCATTTGGTTTAAATAAATAACCATGTGAACATTACCTTTTTAGACCTCATTACCCTTTCAAAACATTAAAAGTAGACCATTTCCAAAAAAGTAAACTTGTCAAAAAATACATTTTACCCCCCATTAAAAAAGAATTTTCCCAAGAATAAGTAATGGGAAAAACATGATTTTCTTAAATCACATTCCAAATAATTACGATAATATAATATAAAATTTAATTAAAAACCACTCACCCATTCCATTTTAGATAAAACCAATAGTTCCACTTTTCAATGGTTTTAGTCCCACGTCAAACTATTCATTTAAAACTATGCTCTAGAACTTTATTTCAAAAAACATCATTCAAATAAGTTATAAAAACATAGAGGAGAACCATTTCGAAAATTAAATAATTTTCCCCTAAAACCCTCAATTTTCGTAAAATACCCCTTTGAAATTTCAGAATATAACCCAATCAGATTCAAAATATTTTAAAATATCACACTCTATTTAATTTTTTTAGAAATTTACAATGCACTTGTGACATTAAATAACTTCTTGTATCACACATGAAAATATATTAGAATTTGAAAACCATATATTCTATTTCATTTTATGAACAAAATGAGTTAAAACAACATTTGATATTCCACATAGAGTTTTATCACAACTTCTAAAACTTTTCCGTACTTTTCATTTTCTGTCCCACTTGAAATTCCATGTAAAAACCATATATCAAGAAAAATAAAGTCACCTTCAACACATTTAAAATACAAACCATCCAACATTAAAGGGTTAAATTTTTTCACTAGGTAATTATAAAACAATCGGTAACTTGACACACAATTACTCACCAATAATTAATTCAATGGTAACTTGAATCTTGGGTGACGTCCTGAATTGTGATTCTAATATAACCAAAATGGAATTAAACCATAAAAGAAGAAACCATAGGAACAACACTCTATCTTACTCTATGAGTTTCCTAAAAGGAAAATAGAAAATAACATAATAAATGAACCCATCCATTTATTCTCCTTTAATAGAACATGCATCCCATGACTAAGGGAACCCAAAAAACACAATTATTAAAACATCCTTTGAAAAAAACCAGATGGAAAATATTATTTTAAATCCCAACAATTTCCCACAATTCTTTTCTAAAACATTAAACATTTAGTAGGACCTAATGATCTCAAATTTCCATTAATACAAAGGGAAAATACCCTTAATTTTACAAACTCATTACATAAATTTTCATAAAATGGGATATCTCACAGTCGATTCAAAAATATTTTAAAAAATCCCCTTGGAAATAAATCATCCCAATGAAAACAATATCATAAAATTATTATTAAGACATTCCACCTTATGAATTAAAATAATCCAAAATATTAAACCTTTTAAAAAATTAAATGTTTCCCCTGTAATGTTTTCATTATGTCAGTTTCAAAATAAAATACAATTGATCTTAAAAATATGAAAAAATGGGTTTTAAAAAATGTATTCTCCATTTCCAAAATAAATTTTTTAGACATTGAAAAACAATGTTCCCATGGTAAATGACTAAGTACCCCAACACACATCTCATATTAAATTGTATTCACTACACGAATTTCCCCCTCATCCCTTGAAAGAGTTGTTATCAAAATCAATAAAAAAGAAGGTCTTCGGGCCATTCAGTCAAATACACCACTTTCTATAAAGAACAAAATTAAAACTTATATTTAGGATGCCACTATAATAATATACTCTATTTTAGTCAATCCAGAGAAAAATTATGGAAAAAAATAATTCTAGAGGGGAAATTTCATTTTTCTGGGTTTAACAACATAGGTTGGTTAACCGAGAACCAACTATTCAAAAAGCACTACCCTGGTTATAGAACCACGTTACCTGGGCACTACAAGGTTTAATAAAATATTTTTAGTAACTATGATTCCATGTTCCATTCAATATTTTCTCCCCTGAAACCCATAATGACCCTCACTATAATTGATTCACTATATAGAGAATAAAGACTCATCTCTATACATTATAAATTAATCCAAAAATCTAAATCAAATCTCAAGATCAAGGCTCAAACCCAAGTCACCCATATAAATTCAAGATTTAGTGCGATGAAGAGCTGACCAGGTCTCTACCCACACACTCCACACATGTATTCATGAAAATTATAGTCTCTAGACTACTTGGGCACATCCTAAATAATAAATTGGGTGTTAAATATGATACCGTTTTATAATGATCCAACCCTATCCACCAACCAAATTGGTGCCCAATCCAAGCTACCACAAACATGAGGAGTGTCTCCAATACCCTCGAGCTAAGGATTTTAAATTTGACAAAAATCAATGTAAAAAATTATACTTACAATCACTACGGATTTTAAATTTGAGTTATAAAAAGTACAAAGGAAGATGAAATAACCAAAAAAAGATCCAAAAGATAAAAAAGAATCATGAGACAACCTCTTCCATAAACCAAATGTCAAATAACCATCTCCATGTGACACCCAAGTCACCACCATGATCCTAACATCCATCTACTTCCTAGGGAAGATGAAACTAGATCCAACCTGAGGGAAACAACATAAGAAAAATAGATAACTTAACAATAAATTTGAGTATTTATTATAACACCCCATGATTTTATGGTATGTATCTTCTTAAATCAATTTAATTTATTTGATATCTTACATTACACAGAACACCGAAAATAATCGAACTGTTATATACTATTAAATGTTAACAAGACCATTGGAATAGTAATGTGACCATTAGGAATAGTAATGTGCTGATTAGAATAATTATATCACCTATGAAATTATAAATAAAAATTATCTATCTCATAAATTAATATAATATATATTTATATCATGGAATAAGAAAAAAGATTTTAAAAAATGAAAAAATAAGTTATTGTATTTTTGTGAAACATAAATTTTGGTTTACAATTTTATAATTATTATAATGATCTAAAATAAAACATATTTTCATAAAATATATTCATAAATTAATATTTTGTTTAATTATAAATTTAATAGAATTTTATGAGACCATGATTAATTATTCAAACTGTCGTAAAATCTATTTGAATATTAAAATTGGTATATTTCAAAGAAATGGTGATTTTAATTAGATATTAAATTTATCATATATCAAACTTTTTTTCAAAACATATA
Source organism: Viscum album (assembly GCA_963277665.1). Taxonomy (NCBI): domain Eukaryota; kingdom Viridiplantae; phylum Streptophyta; class Magnoliopsida; order Santalales; family Viscaceae; genus Viscum; species Viscum album. The sequence goes on along the minus strand of OY728127.1, from coordinate 559,622,270 downwards.
TGCCATTTTTTTAATCTACATGTCAAATAATAGTTAGGGTGAATTTTTGGTGTTTTTCTGAAATAGTTGTATTTTTGTTGAATAGTCAAATACAGTAATTTACGGCATTTAACATTATAGGTAAATAAATTTATTATTGAGTAATGAAATATGTATAGACTAGGTAATGACAGATTAATTCTAACTCAAATTCTCTAAATACAATATTTAATCATGGTATTCAACACTATTGATAGTCTTGAGCCAAAATAATCAAAAATACTACTATCCTCCCACTATAAATACAACCCCTCACCACCTCTCACCACCCCTCCTCATATGTTCTAGTAAACCTTAATTACAATCTAAATTCTACAATATTCCTCTCTGAATCAACTTCCCCATGTCGTGGTATTTCTGGTCTCACCAAAAGTCCATTTCTAGGTTCATTAATGAGGTTCCTAAGGAGATGATCTTCGAGAGTTAAATCCTCTTTTATTCTATTTTAATCTCTTTTCGTTTCTTATCCTCTACTCACCTCCCCTTTCTAAAGAGAAATAGTAACTCAATTATGATATATAATCATTAATTTTATTATATCACTATAATATTCGTCATAAAATCTCTTCTCCTCTCATTTTACTTCAAAAAATTAAAAACAATGTCCAAGAGCTGTAGATTCACCACCTCTATGGACTGTGAGTTTTCATTTTTCATTACAACCATCATGGCTGGTCATAAAACCATTTTATAGTTAAACCATATTATAATTTGTATAATAAGACTTATTTAATGTTCATTAACAAATATACAAAAATAATATTAAATAAAATGACACTAGTTCATGATGGCCATAAAACCCACCAAGATAAACTAATCAGTTTTCAATAAAATTTTATATAATAAGTCATACTCATACCATATAACCAAATAAAAAATGTACCATTAAAAATGTTTTTATTATATTAATACCATTTCATTCCACTTCTAGAGTTTTTCAACCTTTTTATATGAACTCCAATTATTATACACAAGGAAATTTACCATAATACCAGGAAGGTACACACAAAAACGAAATAAAACATTAAAACATATCAGAATGGATATAAATATAAATAATAAATTTATAACAATAATATATATGGTTAATAGTTTATTTATTTTTTAATTAATGTATCTAATTTGATTATTTGGGAAATTCATTACAATTTTATAATGCTTTCAGACTTAAGTTATAGGTATACCTTCTCACTTTTATTTCCATGATATATGCCTTATTCACAACTTATTTATTATGTGTGAAGTCAGTATACTACCCATTTTATTTACCATCATCAATAATTGAAGATTTAATTAAATATCCATATTTCATGTATCATGTAATTGATTATTGTCTAAGTCATATATAATTTTTACATACGATGTTTACATTGAATTTTGTTTCAACTACGGAAATATTGATAAATCTATATCCACTACCTAATATGAATATATTGATAAGTAATATTTATTGATGAATTAAATTTATCATCTTAATGTTTTTAGAATTATTTGGACAAGCAGACATGGATGGGGTCTGATTATAGATAGCCCCATAATGCACCGATAGGTCTCATGAGACAAAATATTTAGAGACAAACCCTTTTTGTTTGTTTCCAAAAATAATTAGTTGAGTTTATACACACATACTTATACCATCTTGTGAATGGACTTGATGGTAGCGGTTCCTGTTCAAAAGAAATGTTGTCTAATAATTCATCATTTCCTTCATTCAGTATTCAGGTATTCCTCTTCATTCAGTATTCAGGTATTCCTCTTCATTTTATTTTCACTATGATGATATCTATAGATTCGTTTTCATTGTTTATGTATTGGTTAAATGGAAGTTTTTTTCATATATTTACCTTTTTATAATGATTTTAAAATAATTCTTAGGATTCACATATTATTGATTCATTTCTTACTATTTTCAACCATTACTAGGAACTTTATCTCCGACTTTTATTTGTTTTCCTTCCCTAGGTTATGGATATTAAATCGTTGAATATGTGTAGAAGAAGATATTTATTTTCCATTTTAATTTTATACGTATAATTAACAATTTATTAAGGGAACCATGTATTTATCTAGTTCGTCAAGACTACTATACTGATCAATCCTTGGTGATATGATCTCTTCTATTAGTTCTATTATAACAAAATAACAATAAAATCTTGGGTACTTGGCTTGTCCATTTTATAGTTTTGATTAAATAAAGATTAGTAGAATCCTTTAGAACATGATGTTAAATAAACATAATAATTATAACAATTATTTATTGTAAATATTTTCACAATAATCATGATGATTATGAGCTAACATAGTTTGTGTCATTATTTAGTGATTCGGCCTAATATAAGAAATGGAATCAGTACCCATGAACAATGAAGAGATTTCCCCATTGAGAAAGTAAACACAGTTAGTGATGGGGATGATCTAATCATGACCATATTATGATAACATACTCAGGTTATAAATAATGACCATAAAACACCCATGTTGTGTCGTTTCATGCATCAAAATCCCCCATCATTTAATTGGACTAATAATCTAGTGGTACATGGGAAATGGATCATGTTCCTTGAAATGGTATTTCTAGCATTGAGATGTGATGAAAGGTAAAAGGTATTGCTGTTATTATATTTTCTCAATGGAGATGATGATCACTGGTGTTTATTGATCCAAAATACAAAGTATGCAGATGAAATAAAATACATGGAAAAGAGAAATATTAAATAAACATTATTTGATAATAAATTCCCTTGTGAGAAATGAATATAAATGAAGAGAAAAATCCATAGAATAAATGAAAAGGAAGAAGAGGGGATTGCAAAGTTTGAGGCTAATTTCACAAGACTATCTAGTTATGCTACAGATTACAGAAGTGATTTGGAAAACAATGTTGATCATTTATTTTATCTTCTTAATCCATGTCTCCAAAGGGTATTGTCTTCTCAAAAAAAATTCATCATATAAGTAAATCCAATTAAGTTCCATAAAAATGGGGATGGAATTTTCTATATTATATATGTTCAAGGTAAAATATGAGAAAAGGATGTATTCTGATAACCATGAAAAATGTAAAGCCTCAATGAATAATAGGGGAACAAAGAAATTCCAATTATGTGAAAATTATGGAAATATTACTCCTAAAAAATGCTTGAAAGGAATCTGAGTATGTTAAAAGTGCATAGAAAGGGTCACCAATATAATAAATTAAAGGGGAAGATAAAAATAATAGATTTTAATTTATTAAATTGAAAATAAATTGGGGATAATTAAAACCAATCTCCCAAGAACCATGGTAATATTCTATAGAATAGGACAAAGGGAGATGTATAGGGCTATGAAATCAATAGAACTATGGTAAAAGTATCAAATGATGTGGTAGGAGGTACATTGATACCCGCTTAAAATTTTGGAAATGATTTATTTGATTTTTGATCACTGAACGCTTTTATATCTACATAGTTTTCCACAAAAATTTGGTATTTCAATTTTGATTGAGTAAGAGATATGTTAATAAAAACTCTTAATGGTATTTTCATTACAATATGGATGTGTCATAGATTCCCCATTATGGAATATAGATTAATTTTCAAACCTTATCATCATACCTAGGATTGAATTTGATATAATCCTTAGTATGTAATGTATTACAAAATATCATGTGAAAATTTATTTCACCTAGAAGGAAATTACAATTTTGAGGATGATGTATAATTACTTATAATTATAGACGAAACTTCTTCATCTAACTCATATATATATATATATCCAACACCAGTATTTTTACAAAATAAAATTCATGGGGTGGAAGAGAATAAAGCATCAAGGGATGAATAAAATAATCTAAAAATTGAGTATAAATCTATTGAAAAATAATACATTGATGTATTTCCTAATGAATTACCTAGACACCCCTTATAATTTGAAGTTGAGTTTTCTATTTATTTATTCCCAAATGAAATACCGAAATCTAAGACTCTATATAGAATGGAAACTGTGTAATTAGTGGATTTGAAGAAAAATATAAAGTTCAGTAATAATGAATTTATTCTCCCTAGTGTTACTCTTTGGGATGTCAATATTGAATTTTTTAATAAGAAATATGGATCCATGTGGTTGTGTAGTGATTATAAAGAAATAAATGCAATTACAATAAATAATAGGTATCTGCTACCCAACATTGATGATTGATTTGATCAACATAATAGATCTCGGTATTTTTCAATGATTTACATTCTTAATGAAGTTCACCAATTTTGAGTTATGAATGATGACATTCTGAAGAGAAATTTTTAGATGAGTTAGGTTGTAAAACCTCAAGATTTAGTGAATTGTTTTTTTCGAATTAATTTATCATTTAAATATTTTTCATTTCATGTGACACTGGAAATTGTTATATATATATATATAAACTAATTCAAATATTCCTTTCACACAGAATACTGACTTGTCTTTCACTACATGCAATACCAACTTGTCTTGCGCTACATGCAACACCGACTTTGCATACGATGCATGGAACACTATGTTTCTAGGAAACATATTTTTAAATATATATAAAATTAATTAAATGAGTTAGTTATAACATAAAAATTAATAATATATATTTGAATAGTAAATATTTCTTTTAAAATATTTTAAATTTTTTATTTGTATAAATAAAAAATATAGATGATGAAAGATGATATTTTTCGTAAATTCCTTTTATGTTAAAAATGCAGTTTTCATGAATTGATTACTTTTAAATAATAAAATTAATTTTCGATGCATTTATAAATTAAATTCGATAAAATAAAATTCATTTTTTAATTCTTAATGCTGAAATTGTCCTAGGGTGACTTTTTGGGATTTCTCTTAGAAACATCATTGTGTGATGAATAGTGAAAAATACTACATTTTGATAAAAACTGCCTTTTTTAATTAATTATTAATTATAAATGATATTATATTTTTTATGGTAAAATTAGATAAATATTACATATATTAATAAAATTTCATTCATTAGAATCAATTTCACTTTGAAACTTAATATAAAATCATAAAAATCTTTCGAACATCTTTCTACATTAAAACCACATTATTTCATCCCATCTATGGGATTAGAAAAAATATGAATATTTCCACTTCTCTGAAATGAATTTAAAAAATCCTAAATAAAGCATTGTATTAATTAAAATATTTAGATTTAAATAATAACAAGTTTACTTTTGGCCAAAAATATCAGTAAATGAGATTAAAATTTATCACATCGGTTATGACCCAATTAAGATTAATTATGGACTAAACCTTAATATTAAGGGCCCAAATGACCATGCCACTTGTCCAAAAACCATATTATGTCCTTATATCTTCCATACAACTTCTATTTCTATGTTTTTTTGTTTTCTATGAATTCTTTAGGTAAGAACATGTGCACACCTAACTTGTTTCGAAAGATTCCAAGTGAGTACTTTTCCTTCCCTACAAAAGGTCACCACCTCTACCCATTCCTCACAACTCTAAAACCTTTAAATTTAGTCCCATATCTTCCCATTTAGCCTAAAAAATACAACCATAGACCTTGAATCATCTATATGTGATGCAATCTTCTCATGAAATCCTTTTTGCCTAACCCAAATGGAGTAACCCGATTAAGAGGTAACATCTTCTCTCATGCACCTTTCCATTATTTTCCATCTTCACCCTCCACTTTATTTATTCAATTATTGTGTAAAAAACTAGTATAATACAAATTCATGGAATTTTTTATTCATGTATTTCTACCTACACTTACACACACCTACTTCTAATGTATATCAAATATATTGTTTCTGTGTACGACGAACTACTTCCTCACGAAACGATGATTATTCATTTCTCCATTACCACAAATCAGGGGGTCCATTATGATGGAAAATATATTTATATATGTAATATATTATATTTTTTATTTATTTATGATTATATATCACTTTTATAACACACAAATAATTTCTTTCCATTTGGTGTTAATATGATCATCATGTTTGAAGAAGTGTGGACTACAGTCCCCTCAAAGTGATGTGATTCATTCACACAACAAATGGAATGTATTAAGGAAGGGTTTATTGTAAATATTTGATATATTTGATATATATAATATAGAAATTATAATTTAATAATTATATATACAAATATATACATTTATCATTTACATACTTTCTTTCCATATGACAACAAAAAATGGAAACAACGTTCATGCATATGTACGACTTACCGTCTCTATGAATGGGGTATTCCATATCATACTTATATATAATATAAATTACTATAATATTTGTATAATAGATATATATGATATTTATATCATTATATACATTATATAATCATGATATAAGTTTAAGGACCAATGGTATAACAAATTAAGACACATGCGAAAAGCAAAGAAAATATTACCAAAAGTTAAACCTTAAAATAATATCATTAAAAAGTATGTAATATAATGTTATAATAACACCATATATGGTATTATGTATAATAAAAGTATTATTCAAGATATTTATAAAAAACGTATATTTATACATGAATGTTTTATAAGTACGGAGAGAGTTGAGAGACAAGGTAATGAGATTTCATCTTACTTTTAATTTCCATGAAATACATGTTATGTTCACCAATATTTACTTTTGTGTGGTGTATATACTGACCATTATTGTATTCTATTTATCTTACTCTTCAATTTATAGGTATTCAAAATTCCATTTTATTTTTCTTATTTCATTGAGTTTATCATTCAAAATATACCAAATAGATAAAATGGTTTGTCTCAATTTGGCTTCTTTGAGACTCATGTTTTGTTATACACCTAAACTCTTTTTTGAGGTGCATATATCTCCATTTTTCATAAACCTAATGAATCTAAATATTTTCATTCTATTAAATTCTCTATTTAATTTTCATTCATTACATTGAGAGTATGAACCCAAGATACCATGTTATAATAGTTTATTGAGACAATCTCATTTCTTTTCATGATTTTTTATGTTTATGATTACTTTGATGGAATATTATCATCCATCTCTCATGAATATTCATGAGTTTAATTATCCTATGTCATTTCATGATATAATCATGTACTGGTACCAGATTCTTCTCTTTGGTTCATAAAATAGTTAATAAAGTGTTTTTAGAAAATATAGACATTAACCTTTCTTCGATCGAAAATCTATGTTTTCTAAAAAGGTTTTCCAAGAATATTATTACATTATACTATAATCTATAAAATTAATTTTTACCCTTTTTTCATTTACCCATAGATTCAATGGAATATTATTTTCACTTTCTGAAAAAAGAAGTTCTCTAACCATTTTTACCATGAAAAAGGAAATTTCTTTTGACATTGTACGACATGTATGGATTTACTCGATGTCATTCCCCTTAAGATCCATTTTCATTTTTCATGGGTAATATTAAATAATTTTTTTTAAAATTTATTTTTCATGAAAAATAGTTTTAAAAGCATTTTCAATATCTATTTATATGTTTTAAAATTATTTTCAGTGAAATGGTTTTAAAAACGTTTTCGGGGTCTTTTTATAAGTATTAAATGTTTTTTCCAAGAAAAAATGTTTTTAAAATGTTTTGAAGAATATTTTATAAGTTTTCCAGGAAAAAGGATCCAAAAAAATTTCATATATAAAAAGTTATTTTCTAAGAAAATTATTTTCAAATGCTTTTATGTATTAAAAATATTTTTTCTAATAAGAAAGACTATGTTCCTCAGGAAACTTTTATAGAGGAAATTTCAAATTTATTTTACATCAATTAATGTTACTCATTTGTTTTTAGGAAACAATAAAAAGGTTCCATTAATATCCATTCAATGAATGAGTTATGATTAATGTCATGGTCTTTCTGAAACCCATTTATCCTTCCTGGGCTATTTGTGTATGAAATAGTTTTGTCTTTTATGGGTTATACATTTGATGAAATGATTATGAAAGCTTTAACTTCACCCAAAAGTTATGATATAGTAACATGTTTATGATACCCATTTCACTTCATGTGTAATGATATGATTTTTTATGATATTTTTGCACGTGTATGTATGATTTATTTATGTTATGGGAGTCACCTATATCTCCCTCTAATGAATTGGGTAATGATTAATGTTTTACTATCTCAAATGGTACACGGGAGGACATCCCAAGACCAAAATACGAGGGAACAAGGGAGAACATACCAATCCCAAAAAAAGGAATAGGGGAGAACATCCCATTCCCAAAACAAGAGGATACATAGGAGGACATCCCAATCCCAAAACAAGAGGGTCCACAGGGGGAAATCCTAAGACCAGAACAACAGGAAACATGACAGAACATCCAAATCCCAAAATAAGAGGGTAAACAAGATTACATCCCAATCCCAAAACAAGAGGGTACACAAGAGGAAATCCCAAGATTTAAGCAGGTATATGGGTGATTATCCCAATAATAACATGTTACAAAGGTCTTGGGTGGTCACCTTGACTTAGGGTTTTATATGTGTTTGCCACAATCCCATGTTTTATTCATTTGTTATGATCGCATGGATTATGTTCATTATTTCTCTATGATTCATGTCTTATAAATTTCCAATATTTATTATGATCTTTAATATACACATTATGACCTTAAAATGTTATTCTCATCTTACATACCCTTTTTTTCATTTTGTGCTTACATGACTTCTTTATTTACCCATACTGAGCATCTATTCTCTCCCATTTTATATGTTTCCTCTCCCCAGGTTATGAATAATTGGTTTAGGTAAAAGTGATAATGGTGTAGATATTTATTGTAGGTGTCGAAGATCTTTCACAAGGTTAAAATAATTTGTTTCCATGTTTCCAAAGACACTAAACTGCTATGGTCCCAAGGCCTGTATTTTTGTAATGTACTAAATATTTATCTTAAGTGATGTAATATCCATGAATGTTAAGCTTGGGTTGATATAGTTTGTATCAAAGGAAATTTTATTCAAAATTTGGAAACTAGAATGAGAAAACATTGTCTATATCCCTATGTATATTTCTATGATATTTCTAGAAATGAATCTAAGGATAAGTACAAGGATGAGTTATCATTGAGGAAAATGTAATAGAATTTTGGTGAAGGATAGAGTGAGTGGTTTATTAGAAATACATCCATGTTTGAAAAAAATGGGGATGTGGATCTGGAACACATGTACCAAGGGGTTAAAACTCTGAAAAGATTTTCTAGGATTAAATTGTGGTAATCTAGAACATGATAATGGGAGATGATTCACAGCTAGTTTGATACTCTCGGGGGATATGCATTGGGAATTCACAAACTCTTCAAAAACAATCGTGAAATATTTAACTAGAAGATGTATATTAATAAAAAAGGATAAACATAAGGTATTATAGATTTTGGAATGTTTCATACATTAAACATCCTGTAAGTGACATTTCATGATTTTGTGGTTCCTCATTATGATAATTGTTTCTTACTCTATTCTTTTTGTTTTAGAAAAATAGACAGAACCTGAAAGAACTGATGTAATCGTGATTGTGATAAACAATGCAATGTATATCCACCAAATGATCCTAATTTTATTAGGGCTAGAATAGAAAAACTTATTCCCATACTCTCACAGATTTCCCAAGCTACGAATCATGCTGAGTTTCTAAATGAGAAAAAGAGGGAATAAAATTCTATTGAGTCCTTCATGAGGAATTTCCCACATTCTTTCAATTGGTCATCAGATCCACTTTTTTATAATAACTGGATCAATACCATTGAAAATAAATTCTATTTTCTAAAGTTTTTTGGATTATGATAATTTCATTCTGGCAATTTATTAGTTATAAAGTGAAGCAGGTCAATGGTGGACTCTAATCAAGAATATGAGGAAGAAAGATGAAATTTAATGCATTGATTCAGATGAGTTCAAGAACTTATTATTAAATAATTACATTCCACATATTCTTCATTTGAATATAGAAAAATAGTTCCTTGAGTTAATTCAAATGGATGATGAATATTTCGTTACCTATATGGCCAATTTTACAAGACTTTTGAGGTATACTTTTGGTATTATCATTCAACTTAAAATTATACTTGATAGGATCTTCAATGGATTAAAGACAATTCTTAGAAGGTAATTGGAAATATGATACATTAGTATCTATGTAGAGATTGTGTTTTGTGAAATAAATGTTGAAATGGTGGTTGAAGTTATTTATAATCTCATGGTTTTAACAAGAAAATGAATATGGATTTCAATGGAATATCTAACAATGTAAAAAATGAAAATGAACCTTACGTTATGAACAAATTGTGCGAAGAAACATGAAGTAAATTAACTTAAGGGGACTACTAAATGTTATAACTCTATATGGGAATTTAATCGGGTGGTTGAATGTCAAAAATATGGGAGGAATCTGGATAATGATGAAAATAAGGTGAAGTCCCCCCAAACTGTACCTCCCAAACATTAGTGATTCAATTTCATTGGGTTTGGCCATTAAGCATTAAACTGCCCCAATCTAAGGACTAATGTGAATGCTAATCCACAAAAAACTATGATGAAAAATGGAAAAGGTAAATATTTTGAGATTATAAGGTATGAAGTTAACCAATATAATTAAGAAGTACTTGTCCTTCCCTTCTTAGATGGGAATGTTATGTGTGATTGTTTATGAATAATCGCTACGAGAGTCTTATAGTTCATCATTTGGTGAGATTTCATGTGACTATATTTTCTAACATGGATTATGGTATAATAAAATCAGATTAGTGTCCTATCAGTATATTGATGATCACAATTATCTAATAAAAAAGGTTTTTAGAATATTTATTGATTAAATGGTGAATTATATTTTGGAATGGTTAAAAGATAAACAATTTATGTAAGGTTTAAGTAAAAATTTGTATATGTTTTGTGATATTAAAATATTATATCAAAATATGAGAGTTATGGATATCAGATAGCCTATTAAAACTACATTTTTTATGAAAACTAATGATAGATAGGATGGCATATCAGGGATCTAATGGTCTGTTAGTACTTTAGGAATAAAAAATTATTATTGTTTGTTTTTTGAGTAAGAGATGAAGTGGAAAGCTATAGAGGAATAAAAAAGGTTAAAATTGTGTAAAAGGAAGGGGATAACACAAAGTAAGTATATTTCCTTATATTCTCGGTCATCAAATAGAGTTACTCAATGATAGGATAATGATAATAAAAAGTTTCATTTCGGAATACCTTAAATTTCGTTGAACCAATGACTTCTAGAATCATCACATATTTATGAATTAGAGTCCCTTAACCTTACTCTAATCATTAACTTGTTTTTGATTGATGACCTCAATCACTCCCTATAAATATTTGCGCTTTTCCACCATGTTTGGTCTTCACTCCAAACCTATGATCTCATATGTGGAAGACTAGTTATATGTTACTTTGGATAACGGTTATGGTTTCAAATTTTCCTTCTTAAGGGAAGTTTTAAGATCCATTTTTTTGATGTGGGTTTCTATGAATGAAACATTAAAGTATTAATCCTTTCATAACCTATATGATTTTTTAGGGAAAATTTATTTTAAGGGGGTGGAATATAAAACCCCCAAGATTTTGTGAATTTGGTTTTTCTAGTTAAATTATCATTTCAATATTTTTTCATTGCACGTGACAATAGAAATATATATATATATATATATATTAAAACAACAACTGAAAAATTATTTTCACACACAATATTGACTTGGCATGCACTACATGTAATACCAACATGGCTTGTTCTACAAGCAACACCGACTTGGTGTACGATGCACGCAACAACGAGATTCTATGAAACATATATATATATATATAATTAAATGTGAAAATTATAAGATAACCATTGAAAATAGTTACATTAATAGTAATAAATACATTATAAATATTATTTATAATTTGTTTTATAAATAAAACAAATTTATGTTGAAAGATAAGATATTTGGTAGTGTCCTTTTATGATAAAATACCATTTTCATGAATGGACCAGTTTTTAAAAATAAAATTAATTTTAGACAAATATATAAATTTAATTTGATAAAATAAACAATGTTTATGAATATATAATTATCTAATTATCCTACTGTGCTTTTTTGGGATTTTTCTCAGAAACATCACTTTATGATAAATAGTGAAAATACTACATTTTGTTAAAAACTGCCTTTTTGAATAATTAATAATTAATTATTAATTCTATTATAAAATTTTTTAATGTAAAAATAGTTATATATTACATAAATTAATATAATTTAATTCATTTGTATCAATTTCACTTTGAAACTAAATATAAAATCTTAACAATCTTTTGAATGTTTTTCTACATTAAAACTATGTTATTTCATCTTGTCTGTGGGATTAGCACAAATATTAATTTGGATGACTATGTTAATTGAATTTCAAAAATATGATATAAAATATTTTATTTAGTCTAATATTTTTAGTCTAATAATATCATGATAATTTTTGACCAAAAATATTAGAAAAAGTGATTAAAATTTCTCATAGTGGTTATGGCCAAATTATGCTTAATTAGGGGAAAACCCTTAAAATTAAGGGCCAAAATGGGAAAAACACTAGTAAAAAACCAATTGGATGTCTATATTTCGGCCCTAAACCATCCATAAATGAGTTATTTTTTATGAATTTTTAGGTAAGAAATTGTGCACACCTAACATGTTTCTAACAATCCCATGTGAGTCATTTTCCTTCCCCATAAAATTCCACCACCATTACCAATTCATCACACCTCAAAAAGATTTTAATTTTTTCCAATATATAAAAATGTAGCCTGTATAATATACTCCCATTGAACCTCAATCCTCCCTATTTATAGAAAGCCTCCCAAGGAATCCTTTTGGCCTAAAGCAAAAGGAGTTACCCGATTAAGAGGTAATGACTTCTCTCAAGCTCCTTTAAATTATTTTCTTTCATCACCCATCCAATCGATTTATTCCATTATTTTGTAACAAGACTAATATCCTGCATATACTATGACTTTTTTATGACATTTTTTTTACCTAAACATACTCACACCTCCATCTAATGGATATCGAACATAATATGTCTGTGTACGGCGAACTACTATGTCACAAAATAATGACTTCCATTTCTCCATTAATACAAATCATTATGACCATCAAGATTGAAAATATATATATAATTCATATATTATTTTTATTATGTCTTTATTTTTATTTATTCCATTTAATACACACAACTTTTTTCTTTCTATTTGGTTTTAATTTGATATTGTCGCTAGAGAAAGTGTGGACTACTTCCCCCTCAAAGAGATTTGATTCATTCATACACCACATGGAATTTATTTTTAATGGCCTGATCCTCTCTTTTCCAGTCCATTATGAATATCTGGTGTTTGATGTGTTCCAGGAGGTCAAAGTGACTTTTCTTTAACACATTGCCAAATTTCCAGTTCTGCGAATAGTTTTTCCATTTCATTGAATAGTGAAACAATAGCCTTATGTGAACAGTATCATTGGTAGCCTTAGGTGATCAGTGCAATGGTTGCCTTATGTGAACAATTTCATCGGTGGCCTTAAGTGAACAGTGCAACAGTAACCTTTTGTGAACAGTGTCATTAATAGGCTTATATGAACAGTGTAATGGTAACCTTCTGTGAATAGTGAAACAGTTGCCTTATCTGAATAGTGTCATCAGTAGCCATAGGTGAACAGTGCAACAGTAGCCTTATGTGAACTGTGTCATCGGTAGCCTTATATGAACAGTGCAACAGTAACTTTATGTGAACAGTGTCATCGGTAGCCTTATGTGAACAGTGCAAAAGAGACTTTATGTGAACAGTGTCATCAGTAGGCTTATGTGAATAGTGTCATTGGTAACCTTTAGTGAACAGTTCAATGGTAGCCTTATGTGAATAGTGTCATTGGTAGCCTTAGGTGAACAGTTCAATGGTAGCCTTATGTCAGGAGTGTCATCGGTAGGCTTATGTGAACAGTGAAATGGTAACCTTCTATGAACAGTGTCATCAGAAGCCTTATGTGAACAGTGTCAAAGGTAGCCTTATGTGAACAGTGAAAAAGTAGCCTTATGTGAATAGTGTCATCAGTAGCCTTAGGTTAATAGTGCAATGGTAGCCTTATGTGAACACTATCATCGCTAGGCTTATGTGAACAGTGCAATGGTAACGTTTTATGAACAGTGCAATGGTAGCCTTATGTGAATAGTGTCATCGGTAGCCTTAGGTGAACAGTGCAATGATATCCATATGTGAAGAGTGTCTTCGGTAGCCTTATTTGAATAGTTCAATGGTAACCATATGTGAATAGTGTCATCGGTAGCCTTATGTGAACCGTGTAACGGTAACCTTATGTGAACAGTGTCATCAGTATGCTTATGTAAACAATGCAACGGTAACCTTATGTGAACAGTGTTTCTAGAATGGTGAGGTCCAATAGCAGCCTCTATTTACTTTTCAAAATTTTGATTCCATGAAAAGAGTTTCCAGAATGGTGAGGTCCAACAGTAGCCTCTATTTCCTTTTCCAAATTTTGAGTTCATAAATAGTGCTTCTAGAACGATGAGGTCCAACGGTAGCCTCTATTTTCTTTGCCAAATTTTGAGTTAATGAACAGTGTATCTAGAACAGTGAGGTCCAACAGTAGCCTCTATTTCCTTTTCCAAATTTTGATTTCATGAAAAGTGTTTCGAGAATGGTGAGGTCCAACAGTAGCCTCTATTTCTTTTTCTAAATTTTGAGTTCTTGAATTGTGTTTCCAAAACAGTGAGGTCCAACAGTAGCCTCTATTTATCTTGCAAAATTTTGAGTTCCTGAAGATTTTTTCTAGAATTTTGAGCTCCAACGGTAGCCTCTATTTTCATTTTCCAAATTTTGAGTTTGTGAACAATGTTTCCAGTTTCCTATAGTTTCACTGCTTTCATGTTTCCTTTGATGTAAAATGAATTTAAAACCTCGTTTTATGGACTCTAAGGCTGATTCAAAGGCCATACCACATATATTAATTTTTCCTAAGGCTCAGGATTCTTTTACAAGGTCAAACTACGTGGTTTAATGAGATCCAGTTTTAATAAAAAAATTCAATGTCTCTTAATATACAGATCCGTTAAATCTTCTAAAGGGACGAGATATATTCACCCTTAGTTCTTCATCCTTGTTCTCAGGTGTGAGATGCTCGACCCTTCTATTCCTTCCCGTAGGAGTTTTGCAATCAATCTTTCATCCTTGGATTGGTTCCCCTCTGTTCTTTATGCAACTAAGTAGTATCGATCCATATTCGATATAAGGTATGATCTATCGTCATTTTTTTGGATTCATCTCCTACTATTTCTCCTTTCCCTTTTCTGGAATGCTATCTCTATGTTCCTAATTGGCTTTTAATGGGTTTAGACCGGTGTGGTGGTGTCTCTGCATCCTCAGATGGATACATTTGTCACAGGGGGAGGAGATCGTAACACGTTGTGTGGCTTGTTCTAATATAAATAATGTCATGAAGCATTTTAGAATGTGGATCTATTGCTTCTATTTTCTTTTACATGAAACTATAGAGTTATCATGTCTTGTCCCACTAGATCACAATTGAATTTACATATTAAATATTTTAACCGGATAAATAAATTAATATCGATCGTATGTTATTGCCTCTTGCTTTTAGAGATAGTGTGATATCTATGCTTTCTTTTTTATCTTCTCATTCTTGATGGAAATTAGTAATGAATGTAAAGCCAGAATTAATTTATAATTGTTTGGAAAAAGATAAAGAGGCATGTGAATGAACTCAATTGTAGATGTTGTAATTTGATGCTAATAAAATTGATACAATAAGCATGTTTAATCAATTTGTGATTGCTTTCTATTTAGGTTTTTGGTAGTTGGAACCTGCGAATAATAAATCGGTTAGTCCAATATGGATTATAGAACTGGTTTTTCAATTAAAGATAATTCTTTGTAGGGTTCTGAGTTACCCTCTTGCTTTTTTAAGGGCCCATATCCCAATTGATATGATGTTTTTTTTCAAACTTCTTGTGTTGTGATTTGAGCCTAGATGGCTATTGTGATCTATGGGGGCATGGAGGCGTATTGGTTGGGGCAGCAGTTGATGCTTAGAGTGGCAAGATGCATCAGTTTATGTGTGTGGGTGTCGGGGAGGACACTAGGGATGATGAAACAGGTTGGATGTGAATATTTGGATGCGTTCTGATTCTTATTGGTTGTTTATCCTGTTTACTTTCCCCACTACTCAAGGCTTCTTGTTTTCTTACTCTCATTACAAAAAGGGGTGAAGACATGTGGGGTATGATACGTGCTTTCCTTTTATTACTTCTCGAGGGATGATGGGTCTATGCTCTTTCTATAGGTGGAAAAGACTTGATGGGTAGTTCATCTACTCACCTAGTTGAGCCCCCTTGTGTTTAGTAGCTTATAATTCTTTTCTAGAATTCCTGGGAATATTGGAAAGTAATAACGTTGTTAATAAATGATTGAATAAATGATGTTAACCCAAGGGGTTGGATCTTTCTGGGATGCATTGCTGAGGTTACAATTCAAAGGGATATTGGACTTTGGGAGTGATGATAAGGAAATTTAATGTGGAATTGTTAATGGTTAATTAATGTTTAAATAATTTATTAATTTAAAGTGAAAATTTAAAAAATAGAATTAAGTATTGTGATTAATATCTTTAAATTGTTGTGTTCTTATAGGATACCTAATCTTAGAAGTTGTAGTAGGGATTCTGAGAGACGTTAGCTGTAGTTGTGTCTAGGACTTTTTTATTCCCATATTTCAGTTGTGATCTATAGAATATTTTATACTTTTTTTTCTATACACTACTCCACCTCATCATTTAGTGCAAAAAACACCCTGGGAATTATGAGCCTTGGGGGTGTTTTTCCCAACATTCTGCTGGGAGGATGGATAGCTGGAAACCCCCTTTGGCCCCGCTCTCTACTCTTGGTAGTTACTTGTGCTGGTAGGCACAATGGTTAGTTTTCCCCATATATGTTTGTAGAGGGCTGTAATGGCTTGTGGTTATTCACACAAATATATTATGGATATAGTTTCCTATGGAATACTATACGTGTAACATGTAAAGGCTATGATGGCTTGAGGATCCTTACTCAGTGTATGGGATATAATGGCTTGCGGTTTAATACCTGACATATGATACAAATTATGCGAGATGTGGTTGCTACCAAAAACTACTAGGTTACTTTTCTTACGTGGATGTGGTTGTTTTTTTTCATGAGGTGCCGTTTGTGGTGCTTTACCTAGGTAGTTGCAGGTAAGACTTTTTGGAGAGAGATGTTTAGGACGTGCGTCACTGGGGAAAAGCGAAAAACTAGTGTGGAAGTAGGAGCAGGGTACCCTAGATATTTTTTATTATATTATATACTCCTGTATGAGATACCTGGTATGTGTAGCCATTGTGAGGATGGAAATATAGTATACCTTCTTAATTGATGAGTAATTTTCTTTTGTTATTCACTATTCTTTTTCGTGATTTCTTTACTTTTTCACGAGAGGCTCTTGGGAGGATCCTACTGAGTACACTATTATCCTCACCCTATGTATATATAAACTATTTTTCAGGTCACTTGGTGAAGTTTGGATATTAGGTTGGTTTCAACTAGCTTGGGGTTGCTGGAGCTGTTTGGGCTTCGTGGTTTTTTTTACATTATTTTGGGTACTTTTAGTTTTCCCCATTCAGTTGTAGTAGTTTTGCATGACATTACATATTTGTACTTGGGATTTCATTTATATTTTTGTTTGAGTTGGAGTTGGTTGATGTATATCTTATATCTCTCTTTCACATGTGTTCTCTTAGAGGGTAATGTCTCCCATATGTGGGTTTACTACACCCTCGGTGCTAGTTGCCATCTCGGGGCCTACTAGAGGCGGGACTCGGGGGTCATTATCTCCCTTCTCAAATTTCCGGACCAGGAGGGGTACACTTTGTAGGGAGGAGTCATGAGATAGAGGTATTAGAGGTCCGGTTGAGAGATAGGGTGGAGTATAGTGTTAGGAACAAGTGAGGTTTCATGGGTTAGTAGGGAAACAATGTCAATCAAGTTTAGAAAGTGATGTAAACACTGTAGATAGGCAAAGACATAGGTGTTTAGGTACCAATATGATCTGATGCTTGGACCTTTAAGTTTATAATGGCTACTAAATGAGGTGATACTAGTTGTAGGGTAGAGACCTTGGAAAGGATCATGCATCATTCTTCCTTGTGCCTGTATTTTAATGGGTAGACCTTGGGATAGGTTAACCTAAAATGAATAAAAGAAAAAATAATAATTAATTAATGTTGATTCTTCCGTATTACATTTCTAGGATCTCTAATTATTTGTTATTCTATAGGTATGGCTCCAGGTCGATGTCCTCTCCAGGATCGCATAGAAGATGTCCATAAAGCTATGCCAGTAGATTGTTTCAGGGTAGAGGTTGATGATGACGACACTTAGAGGAGGAAACTCTGAGAGTTTCAGTGCTAGAGACTGCAGAAGTATGAGGTCTCCATTTCAGACGCAGTTACAAAAGACTGGTTGGAAGAGGTCGAGAGGGGGTTTAGTTCAATCAATTCTTGGAAAGACCACTAGGTGTCCTTTGTTGTGATGATGTTTCATGTAGTAGTGAGGCAATGGTGGTTCTTGTCCCAAGGGGATTGTGAGGAGTCTGTGATCTAATGGGATGAGTTCCAAAACAATTTTAGAGTCAAGTTTCTTTCTTCAACCACAAAGGTGTCCTTTTTCAAGGAGCTTCTTACCCTTTAACATGGGAGATCTAGTGTGCGATATTTTTGGAATCCATTTCAGGAACCTCATACGATATTCTTTGGACCAGTTTCCAGATGAGGAGGCCATGGAAAGGCATTTTGAGGAGGATATGCATCCAGATATCCATCCCCAGGTCAACCCATTTATAAAAAATACATATATTGGGGTGTTGTTGAGGGAAGAGGTCATCTAGAGGACATAAGATAGATACGTATCGTCATGACATGGGAGTCGTCCTGATTTGTCATGAAGCAGTGTTGTGGTTCGGGGTTCCCCATTTTCAGGGCAGAAGAGTTTTCGTTCGGTCGGGGGTAGGTCCCAGCCCTCAGCATTGCGTTTCTCTAGGGGGAAGTGGCTCTCAGGACTATGCCAAGGGATCAGAGCTTGTTTTTCTTATGGTGGTCGAGGTCATCAGTTACGAGAGTGCCCTAACATTCAGAGCAGTTTTCATGCCCCAGGTGTTCCGCTCCAGGTTCCTCCGTTGAAGCAGTTTAAACCAAGGCACTAGTAGTAGGTTGCACCAGCATTTGATCAGCAATTGGTAAATGGGGTAGCCATAGGATATCCCCGTGACACTCCCTATCCAATGTGAGAAGAGCGCGGCTGTGGTGGTGGTCATCATTAGGTTCAAAGAGGCCGTGGGGGAGGTCATGGTCAACTTCATGCTTTAGCATTGCGAAATCCAAGCGAGCCAGACGTTTTTCGAGGTACCCTTTTCTGGTTTTCTACCTTGGTGTATGACATGTTTGATTCAAGATCAACACACTCCTTTATATAACCTACCCTTTTCCATGCTTTGGGACTTCAGGTAGAGAGACTTCCAGTGCCCTTGGCGTTGACTACGCCAGTTGGAGGCTGAGCTGAATTGTTTGAAGTTTGTAGAGATTGTGATCTAGTGTTAGGAAAAACCACTCTTGGGGATATTTCCTAATTTTATGAATAAAACCATATTATGTCATCCTTGTCATGCATTGGTTGTATTCAGTGCTGGCTATCATGGATTGCTTTTGGAGGTAGGTAGTGTTCTTTGATGCGGATGGAGAGCCAGTAGTGTTCGTCGAAGAGCGAGACCCTTGGATGGTTTAGAGGAATGTTCTGTATTTATCTTTCATGATGTCCGAGATGATGCTGAGTTCATTAGAGGTTTAGTGGTTGGCATTTCCTGGGGTCGTAGAAGAGTACACTGATGTCCTTCAAGAAGACGATGTCACATTACCCACTCGACGAGAGATCAAGTTTGGGATCGAGCTAAAACTAGGAGTGTCTCATATCTCTATGTATCCATATAGGATGGGCCCTTCGGAGATACGAGAGCTACATATAAATTTTGATGGCATATTATAATGAAGTTTTGTTTGGCCGCGTGTGTCATCGTGGGGTGCACTGGTTTTGTTCGTGAGGAAGCCTGACAGCAGTTTGCAATTGTGTGTCTATTATCATAACTTAAACAAAGTCAGAATGAAGAATCTCTATCATATTCCATGTATTGATGATTTATACAATCAACTGAAGTGTGAATGTTGGTTCCCAAATGTTGACATGCGGTCAGGATATCATCAGATGCGTGTGAAGGATGAGGATATCCTGAAAAATACTTTCTATTGTCATCATGGGCATTATGAGTTCATTGTAATGTAGTTCAGCATGACAAATTCTCCAACTCTATTCATGGGTTGGATGAACGTTGTGTTCCATGTGTTCCTAGACAAGTTCATGGTGGTTTTTATCGACGACACCCTTGTGTACTCCACATCTAAGGTGTATCATGTAGAGCATCAATACGCCATTTTGGGAGTTCTTCTTCAATAACAACTATTTGGATAGTTGTCGAAGTGTGATTTTTCCGCTCAAGATGACCATTTCATAGGGAATGTTTTGTCTCATCATGGAGTAACTGTGGACCCATCGAAGATAGAAGTAGTTGTATCATGGGAAGCCCCCAATATAGTGTTGGATATGTGAAGTTTCCATGCACTCACAGGCTACAACAAGAGGTTCATAGCCAATTTCTCTCGAGTTGTCACTCCTCTGATAGCATTGTCCTAGAAAGATAAAGCATTCATATGGTTTGATCAGAGTGAGGTATCTTTCTAGTATCTAATGGATATGTTAGTAAGTGATCCATATATTTTTCTTCTAGTAGAGGGAGTTCAGTTTAATGTTTTCTATGATGCATTGCAACGGGGGGTAGGCTATGTTATGATGCAGTAGAGATCAATTGTTTCTTATTGGTCTCGAAAGGTGTTCCCCCATGAATTTAACTATTCCAACCATGATCTTGATTTAGCATCCATGGTGTTTGCTCTGAATTTGGGGAGACATTACCTTATTGGTGAGCGCATTGTAGTTTTCCACGATCATAAGAGTTTGAGGTAAGTTTTCTCCCAGTGTGACTTGAAATTATGACAGCATTGGTGGGTGTAGTTCTTAAAGGAATATGACTTCAAATTATCATATACCCCTGGAAAGGGGAATGTAGTAGCTGACGCGCGGATTTGGAAGTCACGTAGTGATGCACTACATGAATCTTGTGACTTTGGGAGAGTAATAGAAGAATATTCATCATTACGTCTTGATATGGGTGAAGTTGGGGGAAGAGGTTGTCTTTTTCAGATGATGGTGTAGTCATCTTGGGTGAAGTATGTGGAAGAGTCCCAGTTGGGGGATCTAGAGGTGGAGGTCTAGAGAGACTGAGTTTTTTGTGGTGAGGCCGCTGATGGTTGGTAGAGGATAAACAACACCAAATGTTGTATCATAGAAGGATATTTGTTCTTTTGATGATGCGCGAGATGGTTCTCGGAGAGTTCCATGGTTCTCCTTTAGCGGTGCATCCTGGCATGACAAAGATGTACTAAGCCTTGAGGAGACAATTTTGGTAGACTGGGATAAATCGTACGGTTACAGAGTTTGTGTCTCTATGATTGGTCTTCCTGAAGGTGAAGGTCAAACACCATGTTCTTGTTGGTCTTCTCCATCCATTAGATGTTCCTTAGTGGAAGATGGATGAAATCTCATTGGAATTTGTTACTGGTTTACCTCAAGATCTGGGGGTACATGATGCTATTTGGGTGGTAGTGGATCAATTATAAAAATCATCCCACTTCATAGCAATCAAGGAGTCGAGCTCAGTAGAATTTTGGTCAAGGTACTATCAGGACGAGGTGGTGATACATCATGGATTCCCAAGGATGATCATTTCTGATCAAGATCCTCGTTTTACCTCTATGGTTTGGAGAGGCTCCAGCATTCTTTTGGTTCTCATCTATTCCTTAACAATTCTTTTCATCCTCAGATAGATGGTCAAACATAGCAGACTATCCATACTCTTGAAGACATGTTTCTCTCTTGTGTCTTGTATTTTGGAGGATTGTGGATGAGAAACTTACCCTTGGGAGAGTTCTCTTAAAACCATAGTTTTTACTCCACAAATGGTATGGCGCTGTTTGACGCCTTTTATGGTCAGCCTTTCCATTCCACATTATGCTGGACTGGGGTTGGAGAGTCTGTAATTGTTGGACTAGAACTAGTACATAATACAATAGAGATGGTTTAGGTGATTCATGAGGATGAAGACAGTGTAGGATCGTCAGATATCATATGTTGATCAAAGGAGGATACCCTTAGAGTTTGATGTTGGGGATTATGTGTTTCTGATGGTGACTCCCTGTCATGAGTAGTGAAGGTTTGGTTGTGGGAGTAAGCTTTCTCCTTGGTTTTTTTGGGACTTTCGTGGTGTTAGCTTGTGTTGGAGCTATGGCGTATCGAGTAGCACTTCCCCCGCAGCTGATCCGTAAACACGATGTTTTCCATGTATCACAGCTCCATCATTATCTTCATGATGACTTGCACATCATATATTGGGGTGCGATCGATGTTGATATTGATGTGACCTTCAAGGAGTGGCCTATGGAGATCCAAGACTAAAAAGAGAAGGTGATCCACAGGCGTTTTATCCCCTTGGTTCGTGTATTTTGGAGACACTGTGGCATGGAGGAGAGTACCTGAGAATGTGAGTCACAGATATGTGCTCAGTACCTAGAGTTGTTTGATGTTTAACTATTTTCATGTAACGATGTTCGCTTAGTGGTTGTAGACCATTCATGTTTATGAGATGGATTTCATTGGTTGTTTCTTGTGGCTTTCTCTTTTTTGAGAGATATCTTGATGGTTGGTTGTTCGGAATTCTATTATGTTTCCTTATTGGTTGGTTTTGATTTCTCGAGGATGAGAATTTTTCAAAGGTATCTAATGTAATGGAGCATACCTCTCTCAACCATTCCGTTGTAAATATCTGGTGTTTGAGGTGTTCTGGGAGGTCAAGGTGGCCTATCCTCAACACTTTGCCAAATTTCCAGTTTTGTGAACAGTGTTTCTAGTTCTGTGAAAAGTGAAATGGTGTTCTTATGTGAAAAGTTTCATCGGTAGACTTATGTGAACAGTGCAATGGTAACCTTCTGTGAATAGTGCATGGGTAGCCTTATGTGAACAGATTCATCGGTAGCCTCAGGTGAACAGTGCAATGGTAGCCTTATGTAAACAGTGTCGTTGGTATCCTTATGTGAACAGTGCAATGATAACCTTATGTGAACTGTTTCATCGGTAACCTTATGTGAACCATACAACAATAACCTTATCTGAACAGTGTCATCAGTAGCTTTATGTGAATAGTGTCATCGGTTTCCTTAGGTGAACAGTGCAACGGTAGCCTTATGTGAACATTGTCAATGTTAGGCTTATGTGAATAGTGCAATGGTAATCTTCCATGAACAGTGTCATCGGTAGCCTTATGTGAACAATGTCATCGGTAGGCTTAGGTGAACAGCGAAATGGTAACCTTATATGAACAGTGTCATCGGAAGCCTTAGGTGAACAATGCAAGGGTAGCCTTATGTGAACAGTGTCATAAGTAGGCTTATGTGAATAGTGACATGGTAACCTTCTATGAACAGTGCAACGATAGCCTTATGTGAATAGTTACATCAGTAGCCTTAGGTGAACAGTGAAATGATAGCCATATGTGAATAGCGTCATCTGTATCCTTATGTGAACAGTGCAATGGTAACCATATATTAACAGTGTAATCGGTAGCATTGTGTGAACAGTGCAATGGTAACCTTATGTGAATAGTTTCATTGGTAGGCATATGTGAATAGTGTAATGGTAACCTTATGTGAACTGTGTTTCCAGAACAGTGAGATCCAACAGTAGCCTCTATTTCCTTTTCCAAATTTTGAGTTCATGAACAGTGATTCTGGAAAAGTGAGGTCCAACAGTAGCCTCTATTTCCTTTTCCAAATTTTGTGTTCATGAATAGTGCTTCTAGAATGGTGAGGTCCAACGGTAGCCTTTATTGACTTTTCCAAATTTTGAGTTCATGAACAGTTTTTTCAGAATGGTGACGTCCAACGGTAGCCTCTATTTCCATTTCCAAATTTTGATTTCATGAACAGTGTTTACAGAATGGTGAGGTCCAATGGTAGTGTCTATTTTGATTGCCAAATTGTGATTTCATGAACAATGTTTCCAGAACAATGAGGTCCAAGGGTAGCCTCTATTTTCTTTTTCCAAATTTCAAGTTCGTGAACAGTGCTTCTATCTTTCTATAGTTTCACCCCTTTGACATTTCCCTTGACATAAAATGCATTTAAAGCCTTGTTTTAAAGACTCTAAGGCTAATTCAAAGACCATAACTCCTATATTAATTTTTTCTATTGCTCAAGATTCTTTTACTTTCTCAAACTACATGGTTTAATGCGATCTGCTATTAATGGAAAATTCAGCGTATCATAAAATGATGCTCCATTAAATCTTCTAAATGGATGAGATATCTTCTTCCCTTATTATTCCACTTTATTCTCGGGTGTGAGATGCTTAAACCATCCATTCCTTCTCATAGGATTTGTGCGATCAAACTTTCCTCCTTGGATTGTTTCCCCGCTATTTTTTTCTACAACCAAGCAGTATCGGTCAATCTTCGATATAAGGTATGATCTATCGTCATTATTTTGGGTTCATCTCTTTATGTTTCTCATTTCTCTTTTATGGAATGCTATCTCCATGTTCCAAATGATCTTTTCTTGGGTGTTGACTAGTGTGGTGGTGTCTCTACATCCTCAGATGGATACATTTTTCACAGGGGAGGAGATAGTAACACTTTGTGTGGCCCGTTCTTGTATAGAGAAAGCCAATAACAGCTTGAGGTAGGGGATTAGTTTCTTCTCTTTTCTTCTACATGAAAGTATAGAGTTAGCATGTTTTATATTTTCATTCTAGATAGTGTGATATATATGCTTGATTTTTTTATCTTTTCATTCTTGATGGAAATTCTTAAAGAACATAAAGGCAGAATTAATTTATAGTTGTTTGGATAAAGATAAAGAGGCATGTCAATGAATCTGATTGTTGTTGTTGTAATTTGATTCTAATCAAACCGATGTAGTTAGAATGTTTAATCAATTTGTGATAAATTAATATTTAGGTTTCCTATAGTTGGAACCTGCAAATAATAAATCGGTTAATCCATGATGGATTAAAGAATGGGTTATTTTACAAAAGATAATTCCTTGTAGGGTTTTGAGTTACCCACATTCTTGTTTAGGGGCCAAGAGCCCAATTTATATGATGTTTGTTTTAGTAATTATTGTTTTGTGATGTGAACCTCTATGGCTATTGTGATATGTGGGGGTATAGAGGCCTATTGTTTGTGGTAGTAGTTAACACCTAGAGTGGTGAG
This sequence comes from Viscum album, assembly GCA_963277665.1. Taxonomy (NCBI): domain Eukaryota; kingdom Viridiplantae; phylum Streptophyta; class Magnoliopsida; order Santalales; family Viscaceae; genus Viscum; species Viscum album. Next base: position 559,596,721 of record OY728127.1, on the reverse strand, counting down.
ATGCATCGGTTTTTGCATGTGGGTGTGAGGGAGGACACTGGGATTGTGAAATGGGATGGATTTGAATGTTTGGATGCTTTCAGATTCTTGTTAGTTGTTTATCCTCTTTACTTTCCCCACTACTCAAGGAAGCTAGTTTTCTTACACTCCTTCCAAAAGGGGGTAAAGACACATGGGGTATGCCACGTGATTTCTTTGTTTAGATTCTTGAGGTAGGATGGGTCTATGCTCTTTCTATAGGTGGAAAATACTTGATGGGTAGTTTATCTACTCACCGAGTTGATCCCCCTTGTGTTTAGTATCTTGGAATGCTTTTCTAGAATGGTAGGGAATATGGGAATGTAATAATGTTGTTAATAAATGATTGAATAAATTATGTTAACCCAAGGGATTAGAGCTTTCTGGGAGAAAATTCTGAGGTAACAATTCAATGGGACAGTGGACTTTGGGTGTGATTCTTATGAAATTTAATGTGGAATTGTTAATGGGTAATTAGTGTTTAATGAATTAATTAACGTAAATTGAAAATAATAAAAATGGAATGCATTAATATAACTAAGCTCTTTAAATTTTTATGTGCTTATAGGATACCTAGTCTTAGAAATGGCAATCGGGAGTCCGAGAGACGTTAGCTGCAATTGTTTCTAAGACTTTGTTATGCCCACATTGTGGTTGTGAGCTATAGTAAATTCTGTATTCTTTGTGTTTCTATATGCTACGTCACACCATATGTTAGGGAAACTAACACCCTAGTGTTTTAGAGCCCTAGGGTGGGGGTGTTTCCCCCCACATTCTGGTGGGAGGATGGATGGCTGACTACCCCATTTGGCCCTTTTCTCTTCTCTTGGTAGTTACTTGTGCTGGAAGTCACAATACTTAGTTTTCCCCCATATATGTGTATATAGGGATGTAATGTCTTGTGGTTATTCACACACATATATTATGGAGATAAATACCTATGGACTACTATAGGTGTAACATGTATAGGCTATGATGGCTTGAGGATCCGTACTCAGTGTATGGGCTATAATGGCTTGAGGTTTAATACCTGAGATATGATACACGTTATGCAAGCATTGGTGGCTCCCAAAAACTATTGGGTTACTTTGATTATGTGGATGTGGGGGTTTTGTTTCTTGAGGTGCATGTTGTGGTGCTTCACCCAAGTGTCTGAAGGCAAGAATTTTTTGAGAGAGGTTCTTAGGACGTGTGACATTGGGGGAAATTGAAAAACAAGTGGGGAATTAGTAGCGGGGTACCCTTGATATTCTTCATTATATTATATAATCTTGTATGCAATACTTCGTGAGAGTAACCATGGTGAGTCTGGGAACATAGTATACCTATTTAGGTGACGATTTAGATTCACTTGTTTTTTACTGTGCTTTAGCATACTTTCTTTAATTTTTCACGAGAGGCTCTAGGGAGGATCCTACTGAGTACACTATTATACTCACCTAATGTATTTATAAAATGTTCTCAGGCCACTAGGAGAAGGATGGATATCAGGCTGGTTTCTTCTAGCTTGGGGTTGGAGGAGATTTTTGGGCTTCATGGTTGCTGTTGTTTGTACTTTCTTTTGGGTAATTCAGTTTTCCCCTTTCAGTTGTAGTAGTTTTTCAGGAAATTACATATGTGTACTTGGGATTTCATATATATTGTTTTCTGAGTTGGAGTAGGTTGAAGTCTGTCTTATCTCTCACTTTCGCATGTGTTCTCTTAGAGGGTAATTCCTCCCATCTGTTTGTTCTCTATACCCTCGGTCTTAGTTGACATCCAAGGGCCTACTGGAGGCGGGGCTCAGGGGTCATTATCTCCCTTCTCACATTGTCAGCCCAGGAGGTGTACACTTGGTGGGGAGGGGGTTGTGACAGTATCAGTGATGGATTTAATGATCATAAATTATATATATTATATATAAATTCTAATTTAATGATTATATATACAATATATTCATATACATTCATATTTCATTTACATACATTCTTTCAAAATGAAAACAACAAACAGAAACATCATTCATGTGTATGTATGACTTTCCATCTCCATGAACTATGTATTCCATTTCGTACTTCTATATGCTATAAATTATTATAATATGAATATAATGGATACAATTATATTTATATAATGATCTAAATTTGGTAATCTTGATGTAATTAAAAGGACCAATGATATAACAAATTAGGACACATGCGAAAAGGAAAGTGAATATTACCCAAAGTGAAACCTTAACGTAAGATCATTAATAAGTGGGTAATATTTGGTTATTATCACAACATAAATGGTATTATTTATAAGAGTATTATTATGTAAAATATTTATCATAAAATTATATTAATACATTAATGTTTTACAAGTATAGAGAGAGTCAAGACACAATGTAAGAGGATTTCATATTACTTTTAATTTCTGTGAGATACATGTTATATTCATAACACTTACATTTTGTGTGGTGCATGTAATGCCATTTATTTTATTATATTTATCATAAAATTCAATTTATGAGTATTCATATTTCCATTTTATGATCCATTTTCATGGGCTTTATCTTTCAAATTTACCAAATCAGAAGAAAAAAATGTGTCTCAATTTTCCATCTTTGATACTCATGTTTTGTAATACACCTAAAATATTTATCGAGGATCATAAATTTACATGTTTCATGGAATACCATAAATCTGAATATTTTCATCAAATTATATTATTCATTTAATTTAATTTTCATAAATTTAGTGTATAATCCCATGATACGAAGTTATAATATTTTATTGAGACAATCTCATTGCTTTTCGAGATTTTTTATATTTATGATTTCTTTGATGGAATATAATGATCCATATCTCAATAATATTCCATATTTTCCTTCACCTTTGTTATTTCATGATATAAAAATTTATTGGTGCCATATTATACATTTGGAACAGAAAATAGGTAATAAATTGTTTTTAGGAAAGTCCGACTTTACCATTTCTTCAGTCAAAAATCTATGTTTTCTAAAAAGGGATTCCAAGAATATTATACCATAATTCTCTAAGAATTAAAATAAACTTGTACCCTTTTTTACTTTACCATTCTACTCAAATGAATATTAATGTCACTTTCTTAAAAATGAAATTTTCTAATCATTTTTACCATGCATAATGAATTTTCATTTGACATCATACGACATGTACGGGTTTACCCTCAATAATTACATTGAAGATTCATTTGAATTTTTAAAAGGGTCATCATTAAGAAAAAAAAATTATAGTATTTTTCATGAAATATATTTTTTATAACTTTTTTAATCTATATTTATAATTTTTCAATGTTTTTTGAAGAAATGGTTCTCAAAAATTTTCATCCTCTTTTTATATGGTTTCAAAGTGTTTTCAATGAAAATGGTTTTTAAAATGTTTTGATGTTTAATTTATATGTTTTAAGGAAAAAGGTTATCAACATGATTTCATATGTTTCAAGGTATTTTCTAATAGAAAGATTTTAAAATGGTTTTATTTATTAAAATTCCTTTTTTAAATAGTAAATGTTATTTTCCTCAAGAATCCTTTTTACAGGATATTTCAAAATTATTTTCCATCCAAGATGACATCAATTTATGTCACTCTTAAATTTTTAGGAAATTATCTAAATGTTCTATTAATATCCATTCTATTATTGAGTTATGATTAATGTCATGGTCTTTATGAAATACATTTCTCCTTCATGGGTTATACGTATCTGAAATCCATTTCTCTTTTATAGGTTTTTCTTTTGAGGAAATGATTATGAAACCTATAACTTTTTTCATAGGTTTTGATATATTTGCATGTTTATGATACTCATATCATTTCATTGGTTATGATATGATTATTTATGATCTTGTGGAACATGTATGTATTATTTCATTATGTGAGGGGTGGGACCTATTTCTCCATCAAATGAATTGGGTAATGATAAATGTTTGATGATAACAAAGGGTACACTGGAGGATATAAAATAGCAAAAAATAAGAGGGAACATAGGAGAATATACCAATATCAAAACAATATGGAACAGGGGAGAACATCCCAATCCCAAAACAAGAGGGTTCACAGGAGGACATCCCAAGACCACAATAAGAGGGAATGGGGGAGAACATCCCAATCCTTAAATAAGAGGGTACTCTAGAGTAAATCTCAAGACAACAATAAGAGAGAATACAGGGAACATCTTAATCCCAAAACAATAGGGTACACAGGAGGACATACCAATCCTAAAACAATAGGGCACATGGGAGGGAATCCCAATCCTAATGTATGTACACTGGTGATTAGCCCAAGACTAACATGTTACAAAGCTCTTGGAAAGGTCACCTTAACATAGAGTTTTATGTGTGTTATCCATAATCTGACATTTTATTCCTTTGTTATGATCTCATGGATTATGTTCATTATTTAATTCTGATTTATGTCTTACACAATTCCAATCATTATTATGTTCTCTAATATGGAGGTTATGTCCTTAAAATGTTACGCTCATGTTCCATACCATTTTCTTCATGTTATGCTTACGCATTTTCTTTATTTACCCTTACTAAGAATTTTTGATAACCCCTTTATTATGTTTTCACTCCCTATGTTATAAATATAGGTTTTACATCGATGTTCTAATGGTGTAGATAATTGTGGGAGATGTTGAAGATCTTTCACCTGGATAGAAGAATTTATTTACAATCTACCAAAGACACAAAACTATTATGATCGTTGGGAGTGTATTTTTCAAATGTACTAAATATTAATCTTAAATTATGTAATATCCTTGTATGTTAATCCTAAGTCACTATATATGTACATTATGAGTTTATAGTAATTCCAATTTAATTGACTAATGCACCCTCTATTTTGATGGATATGATAAATAGACTATTCATGGATTTTGTTGATGATACTTTTGTATTATTCATTAGTGATATTATGGTATATTATAAAACATATAAATACCATGATAATCACTTAATGATCGTCCTTGAGACTCTTATATGGAAATAGTTACATGGTAAATTTAGAATGTGTGAATTATGACTAGGAAATTTATTTTCTTATCCATATTGTCTCTATGAATGAAATATTAGCTGATCATGTAAATAAAAATGGAATCCAAGAATGGCCTATGCTAATGAACATAACAGAGGAACATAGATTCCTTCATTCACTAGGTTAGTATGAGCATTTTGTTCTGAATTATGATCTATTTTCTAACCCATTACCCAATATCAAAAGTAATGGTTTTATGTATATATGGAAAAAAAGAATGTGACGATTATTTAGAAGAATTTAAGAGAAGATTAGTCTATGATTCAATTTTTATTCTACCATTATGAAATGATGGGTTTGTGATATACAATGGTGCATCAAATAAAGGAATGAGTTGTGTCCTTATGTAAAATAATAATGTTATTAAATATGAATCAAGGAAGTTGATGATTCATGAACAAAATTATCAAGATCATGATATTGAGTTAGAATCCATAATCATTGTATTTAATATACAGAGACATTATCACAATGATGAAATATATGAGAAATATAAGGATCGTTATATTTTAAAATAAATATTTATATAAAAAGACCTCAACATGAGACCGAGATGATGGGTCCAATTTCTAAAAGATTATGATATCTCAATACACTACCACCCATGAAAGGAAAATAAGGTAGATAATGAATTGAGAAGGAAAGATCATAATGTTTTGACAAAGATAAGGGTTCATAGAGATACAATGTTTTTTTATTTAGTAAATATAGATATGGGAAATCTTAGGTAATGAGAAAAAATACACTTTTTTCAACTGATTGTTAAGATATCTTTACTAGAGAAGATAAGTAGTTATCCATCTGATGATGATAAATTTCAAAAGAAAATTATAGCTACTAAGGATGGAAAATTGGAAGTCTTCATGTATAACGAATGAATTATTAAATTTAGAAGTATGATATCTTTTCTATGAATAACTGATCTAAAAAGGTAACTATTAGATGATTCTCATAGCTCAAATTTCGTTGCACACCCTATTAGTACAATGATTTATAGATATCTAAAGGAACATTTTTGGTTGGATAATTTGAAGCGTAAAATTTTTGACTATGTGTCAAGATACCTAGTTTTTTCAAAATTTAAGGCTAACAGACAACATCTTAGAGGATTCATGAATCATATACAAATTCTTATATTGAAGTGTGATGAAATTAAAATGAAATTTGTCAGATGATTATCAAGGACACTGAGATGAAATGATTTTATATGGGTTATTTTTTATTGTATTTAAAAATTGGAAAAATTTCTTACTATTAGAGAATCTTTTCTTCTTGAGTTACTATAAATTCTCTATATTAATGAAGTTGTAAGACTCAATTGAGAACCTATCTGGATCATGTGTCGTCGATATCCCTATTTTAAATCAAAATTATGGAAGTGTATTTATAAGGATTTGGATACAAAGATTAATTTGAGTGCTTCATATCACCATAAAACTGACTGACAGTCTGTATGAACAATTAAATCATTATAAGACCTTTTGAGACCATTTTCACTTGACATTTATGTTGTGTGTGATCGGTATTTTCCTTTGGTCGATTTTTTACTATAGTGACAGTTTTTATTCATATATTTAAATGGAATAATATAAAGCATCATATGGAAATAGATGTTGTGTTACAACTTGTTTGGATAAGGTTGGTGAGAGGAAACATATAGGTCCATATCTTATTAAAGAGAAATAAACAAAGGTAAAGACTATTGAGTCTTATATTTAAGTAACTCAAAGTAGGAAAAAGAGTTAAGATGACAACCAGATAAAGGAATTGAAATTTTAATTTTAAGATAAATAATGTATGAAATTTTATCTATGTAAAGGTGTAAAAAGGTTCAGTAATAAAGGGAAACTGATCCCTAGTTACATCAGAACATTTGAAATTATAGAATGATTTGGAGTTGTAGATTACTAATTAGAAATTATACCATATATCTCTAATTTACATGATGAATTTGACATCTAATTTTTAATTAAGTACATGAAAAACCCAATGGTTGTACTCACCTATGAAGAAATAGAACTACATCCTGATTTTTCATACAACCAAAATCTTATAAAGATTATAGACACTAGAGAAACAATATAGGGAAATCAGATGAATTGATTGGTAATGTTTTTTTTTGGAGAAACCATAATATGGAAGATTCAAAGTGGGAACCTAAGGATGTTATGATGAAGAACCTCCACCAACTGTTTATAAGGAAATATTAATTTAAAATTTTGAAATAAAATTTTTTCAAGGAGGGAAGAATATGACATGCCATGATGTTATGGTATGTATATTCTTAAATAAATTAAATTTTTTTGATGTTTTACATTGCACATAACACTAAAATTAAACAAACAATGATATTAAATTAAATGTTAGCATGACTATTGGAAGACTAATTCTACTATTAGTAATAGTAATGTGGCCATTAAAATAATTAAATCACCTATGAAGTCAATTGAGGATGATCGGGTTGACAAGTGAGCTGATCTCATTATGTATAAAGATCTTTTTAATCCTTGTGAAAAAAGTAAAGAAAACTGATCAGTAAATACTAACGGTAAAGGATTTGGTTCTATGAATACATTTACAGATGTTTCTAAGATTGTGGGTAACCTAACCATTTTTTATTTTGACTTACCGTCTATTGGAAGAATCATAAAAATGGTCAGATTTCACCTGTTGTCAAAAATCGGAATGTGGTGGAAGAAAGCATGAGTCTCTTAAAATTTTCTATCATTGCACACATCCTAATTCAAAATGGGGTAAAGCCATGGAAATTCCATGATATTATTTGTATAATTGTATAGATATGGGGTTTTGATGATAGGATGATGATGAATATGGTTCATGGATTTTAACATATTATTATCATTTAGATGAATGTAAAACGAATACTTGGAGATTGGGTTTGGAATCTTTGAAACCTAGCCTTTTCCGAATTTAAGAATCAGACTGAAATTTTGACCCTAAACTTTTTAAGAACACTCAATCTCTAGTTTGGATTCGATTATGTAAACATATCTGGATCTGTTGGCATCCCTAAATCCTTTGGTATATTGCCTCCTATGTTGAAAATCCTATATAATTAGATAAGAAAACATATAATCTTTTATTCGGTCATTAAGAAAGGATTCTTGTTTATATTGATATGTTAACCACTATAGTTTATGATTTTTTTTAATACAGCACATGAAATTATCAATTTAGATATTTCTTATGAGATAAAATCAAAATAACGAGTTAATTTTTAATTTTTTGGACACATTTCCTATGATCTCAATAGAAATAAACACTAAAACAAATTCAAGATTAGGAGGAATGATGATTCCACATGTAGTAAAAGGAATTGAAAGGTTTTAGTTTCTCCACCCACTACTAGAATTTCTAAATATGGTCCATCTACATCTATGATTTGAAACCCTCCTCTTAGAGGTAGAACCAAGGATGGTAATCCAAATGATATCAATGAATGTATTCATGTCCTAATGGATGTGAAAAAAGAGATCAATATTTAGATCCCTAATGATGATATAGTTATTATATCTGATTATAATAGTCCCTTATATATCATCAATATTTCTGGTGACAATACTTCATAAGATGCTCTTATCATTGAATAGATAAATAAGCCTATTTCTGTATAAATGGATTATTTTGTATTTCCTCTAGAACCCAATAAGGATCTTTTATTTGATTCCACCTCTCCTGATTCTAATATTAAATTGGTTCTTCACCCAAACAAGCTCCAAAGGATAAGGGTTCTTCCTATATCTCACCCAAGAAGATTCCTCTAATAAATGGTATGGAAATTCCAATATCAGGTGTGTTGGATGACCACATGGATACTATGAATTTTCATCACAATGGTGATCTATTTACATAGGTTTATGCTTCTAAATATTTAATGAGGAAGCTACATTATAGGATCATTATTATCATGGCATAATATTCAAAAAAATTCAATGATTCATGTATTTTTTCATCAACTGAAGGTAATGATGAATCACCCCCATCTGAAAAAAACAGAGAATGAATTTTCTCATGTCAATGATTTTGTAGTAGAATATGATGGAAATAAGTATCCAAGGATTCTTTCTCTACATAGGACACAAAGATATGAAGGGACTATTATGATTTCTAGATCCCTTAATAATTGAAGGTCCTCTTATGGAATTGTCAGAGTCCTGGGAACTCTCCCATCATCAAAGACCTTAGGAAATATGTTATGAACAACAAACCACTTATTATTGGTGTTTCTAGAAAAATAATGAGCTTCTATAATTTTAATTCATTCAAGTGGTGCTCCTTCGGATATTCATTTTTTCCAATAACCAATTTCACGGTGATACAATTTAATTAGTGGTACATAAACATGATAGTTTTTCTATTGAATCCTGAAGCAATTATCTTCAGTTAGTAATTATTTCATTTATTTGAAATTACACTATTATTTTTTGACCTTTGTTTATGAATTCAATCAATACTTAATATGATGGTATATAGAGTGAGATCTATAATCCATGTTAGGAACAGTGATACATAATTGGATCATATTAGGTGACTATAATTCCATTTTGAGGCTAGATTAAAAATTTTGAGGCAATTTCTATAGAATATCAATGAGTTATATTTCCTCCTATATTGATAAATGTGGAATTATTGAAGTCCTCATGAATAGAGATGAATACACTTTGAGAAGATATACTCTTAATGGGAGGTAGGCTATTAAATTGGATAGATGATTTCTACCAATGGGTGAGAGGAGTTGTGGACTTGATATATTCAGTATCACCCTTCCAAAGTAACATTCAGATAAATACACACTATTTTTTGATATTTTTTTTGGAAAATCATGGTCATCACCCTTACGTTTCAAATTCAATAATTCATGGAATGTGGTGCCTGGTTATAGAGAAATTATCATGGATTCTTGGAAGCTTACTTTCTTTGGAGGCTCTATGAACATTCTTGCAAGAATGATGAACATTGTTAAAGAAGGAATCAAAATAATAGAGTAAAGAATATTTTTTTAAACTCGATAATGATATCATGGATGCTCAATCCCATTTAGAATATTTTTTGAAAAGTAATACGTGTCAGAATATGACTTAACAAGAGGAGATCCAATCCCTCTAAAATATTGTTGGTCTGTTGAACCCTAAGGATAATCATTATAGTAATCATTTTAATATCATGTGGTTAATATAGGGGGATATAAAATCATTGTTGGTGCATTATATTAATAGGGAGAAAAATGACTGAAAAAATATAACTACTCTAAATGTTGATAGGAGATTCTGTAACTCTGAAAATGAGATTTCAAATGTTTTAACACATTGCATTAAGGATCTTTACATGGATAATGGGGAGTAAAACACTCAAAAAATGGTCAACATCATTGATTCTTGCATTGATTACACTCGAAATAGGAATCTTGTTGAGGTACTCAATGCAACAGAAATTCATGAAACACTTTTCCCTTTAAATATGAATAGTATTTCTGGACCTGATGGATTCACCAATAAGTTTTTATTCTTCTACTAGTATATTTTCCGTATTGAGGGGATCAATTCTGTGAGGTAATTATTTACTCATGCATTTATGTCTCATGGTGTGAATTATAATTTTATATCATTGATTTCAAATAATTATAATTCTCTTGATTTTATAGATTTTAGGAATGTTTCTAATGGGAATTCTATTCCAGTGATTATTAGAAAAATTATTACTCATAGATTTTGTGAAATTTCTAAGGATTTCATCTCTTCAAATCATTTCAAGTTTGTTCCTGGGAGAAATATACAGAACTACCTCTTTACTGCTTCTGAGTGTGTAAATTTAATGAATATATTGGTAATTTATAGTAATATGGATATGATGATAGACATATCTAAAGACTTTAGCATAATAAAATGGAACATTATTTTTTATTGTTATAAAAATGAATATATTTTTTAGAGATTTACTAATTTGGTCTGTTATATTCTTTAAAGTTCCATACTTTCCATTCTTTTCAATGGCTCTTCAAAGGGGTTTCTTTCTGTTCACTATATTGGTCAAGTAAGGGGACCATCTACCTTGGATTATTTTTTCTATAGGTGAGGAGTATTTGAGTCGTTGTATTATAGATATAGCTGATTGTGGTCTTTAGTAGTGAATGAGGTTTTAGAGGGACATATTTATTATTTTTCATCTTCTATATGCAGATGATATTCTTTTATTTAGTATGGCCGAAAATGTTACAATTTCTCATATCCATGGTATTTTTGGGAATTATGGTGAATTTTCTGTACAGGTTATTAGTTGGGGAAAATCCTCCAATATAATTGGATATGGTTTTCCTAATTCCAAGAAGAATATGGTGTCTTGATGTCTAGAGGTGAAGATAGGGTCTTTACCATCCATCTATCTTGGAGTTCACGTTTTTTGGGGCTAGGTTAAAATATATCACATTGATAATATTTCTATGAGAATTGATAATCAGTTGGAAACTTGGAAATATAACACCTCGTCTCAGGATGATAGAATATTCTTGGATAACCCTATTATTACTTCAATGTTTTTATAAGATTTCACTTTATACAAATGGAAAAAACACTCATTAATGAGTTCCAAAGAATTATTAAAAAATTCATTTGGACTGGTTTGATTCATGAGAGGAAGTTGTTCATGGTTTCTTGGAAGGACTGTGTAAAACTAGTGAACATGGGTGAAATCGGAATTAAAGACAGTAAGAACATTGATAAAACTTTTTTAAAAAGTTTTACATAGAGGCTCATGACATGATTTGATTATTTTTTATAATTTCTTACCACCATATTTGTTAATAAATTACAAAATTATCATGTCATGTCTATTTATTCGTCAATTTAGCCAACTGTCAAGAAAACCTATTGTGATATTATGGTCTGTTCCAAATGGGTGGTTTGCAATCATTAATAGTAAATTTTTTGTAAAAATACTTGGTTATCAAATCCTATTATTGATGATATTGATATTATTTATATTCTAAGGATTACTATAATATCTGAGCTACAGGTCACTTTGGACATGCATAATATTTTTTCACCTCAAATTTTTGGGGAATTATTTATGTATGTGTATATTGATTATGATATTCTAATATGGACACCTAATTTTGATGTTAGATTCAATAATATGGACTACAGTAGTGATCAATGTGGTTCATCTACCACTTTATCAATATGGATGTCAGGTTTTGGAATACCATTAATTTCTCTTGACGACCTTCTTTTAATCTGGAAAATATTGAGTAATAAGATACCTATTAAATTATTATTCAACAAAAGGTAATTCACCATGATTATATTCGGTTTCTCTATTTTCAAGCTGAGGAGTATGTATTTCATTTGTCTTTATTCCACTATTGGACTATTAAATTATTGAAATATCTCCAAGATATATTTCACTACTATTTGTATTTTCAGAGCATGGATACACTAATTTCCTCTATCTACATAATGACATGAACTCATCAAGTACATGTGCGGATATTTGATGCTTCTTCCAGCCGTCTATATTTTATCTCGAGATCATAGAATGAGATAATTTTTAATAACCATCTTAGTATATTTCATGCAGGTGTTATGGCTATCCCTAAAAAGATTATGGCTTCTTCAAATATCCAAATAGGGGAGAGGAAGAAATACTTATATGATTTTCTATTTTTTTTGTCACTTGGTGTATGTTTCAGGGTGAAGAATCCACTGGTTTCTAGATCTATTAGGTGGATACACTTGATTTTGTGGTGGTAAAAAGTCAACATTGATGTGGCAGTTTCAGGGGTACCTGGTCTCTCAGGATGTGGTGCAATATTTCCTACCCATCGGGTCCTCTTTAAAGGAATCTTCCATCACTTAATTTTAAATTGATAAGATATTGATTATGAGATGTGTTCAATGATCATGTAAATCAAATAAGATATTAATTTTGGTTGGCGTAGGCTATGGTTGGAATCAAACTCAAATGTTTCTATGAAAATTCACAAAATACATTCTACGAATATACCATGGAGAATGTTAGTATCATGGATTAATATTCTTTATCTTTCTGAATCGTTATCCCTTCATTCCACTCATGTGTACGGGGAGGAAAAACAATTTTTTTGCTCTTTCTAAGAGGGCTATTATGTAGGTCAGTTTGAGATGGTCCTTTTTTCTACCAAATTATTGATTTAGATTGGTTGAGGCTAAATCTCATGGTGATTATCATACCTTCCTATATAAATATTATTTTTAATGAATATTTTGAAATTATTATTCTACAACAATTTCATATGATCTAGCCCGCCTGAATCCTGATCCTTTTTGGTTAAATAACTAAGTAAATGTTTTAGAAATGATAAATTAAGTGTTAGTATTTTTGTGAAACATAAATGTTTATTTAAAATATTATAATTAATATAATTATTAAAAATAAAATTTATTTTCATAAAATAGATTTATAAATTAATATTCTATTTTATTATAATTAAAAGAATATTTTTTTGATAACATAATTAATTTTTAAATGTTCCCTAAAATCAATTAAAATATGGAAATCAGTATTTTTTGAAAAATAATGAATTTAAATAGAAAATTGATTTTCCCTAATTATAAAATTATTTTTAGAAAAAGGATTCCAATTTTGGAACCTACATGTTGAATAGTGTTTATGGGTAATTTTCTATATTTTTCTAAAATTGTTGAATTTTTAGTGAAAAGTGAAATACTGAAATTTATGATATTTAACATTATAAGTAAATAAATGAATTATTGATTCATGTATGATTTATGGATGAACTAATAACTCATTATTTATAACTCACATTCTCTATTTACTCTATTTAGTCATGGTAATGAACAATATTGATAGTCTTGATCCAAAATAACAAACAAATGAAAAAATAATAAAAACACCCATATCCTCTAATAATAAATAATACCCCTCATCACCCATTTCCCTCATACCATAAAATCCTCAAAAATATTTTCTAAATTATTCCCAATTCTACTATAAATCCTCTTCCCCATGTCGTAGTCTTTCTGGCCTCACCAAAATACCATTTTCAATTTTCTTTAAGTAGGTTCCCAATGAGACGATATTCGAGATGTAAAATCCTCCTTCTTTATCTTTTAATTTCTATTAATTTTTATCATTACCTCAACTCCACTATAATAATTGGTATGGTAACTCAGTATGATATATATACTCTAATTTTATTCTAATAATGAAATACACATTATCAAATCTCTTCTCCTCTACTTTTAATTATAATAATGAATACATCGCTCGAGAGGTATCGATTCACCACCTCCATAGACAATGATATTTCATTTTTCATTACCTTCTTTAATGATAGTCATAAAATAATTTCTGTTGTTAAAAAAAGTATTATATGTGTATTAAAATTTATTTAATGTTCTATAAAAAAAATATATATAATTTTAAATAAAATGATACAAGACTGTGATGGTCATAAAAACTCTCAAAACAAACTAATCGTTTTTCATTGAATTTTTTTCTAATTAATCATCCTAGTACTATATAACCAATTTATATATTGGAAAATTTAAAATGATGGAAGAATATAAATACCATTCCATTCCAATGCTATTTTTTTTGATAATAACTCCCATTATTATACACAATAGAACCGACCCTAAAACACGGAAACGAACGCTCCCAGAAAAAAACACTATAACTCATTGAAATGGAAATAAATTAACTTAATAAAATGATATTAAATAAAATACATGTTTAATACGTTTGTTATTAAGTAATTAATGAATCTAATTTTATTATACAGGACATTAATTACAAGTACATAATGCTTTGGGACATTCGGTAAGGGGTTTCTCATCTAACTTTTATTTCTGTGAGATATGCCTTATTCATCACTTATTTCCAGTGTGTGGTGTATGTATACAATCCATTTATTTTATTATCAAAAACAATTGAATATTTAATTTAACATACATATTTATTGTATCATGGTAATGATATTGCATATGTATTATACCATTTTTATATACATTGTGTAATTTGATTGTTGTTTTAACTAGGAAATATTAATAAATCCACACCCCCTACTCAATACGGATATTTTGATATGTCATATTGATTCATGAATTGAATTGATAATTTTGATATTTTATGAATTCTTTGGACATGAAGACACTGGTGGGGTCCAATTATATATATCCCCTCAATGAATTCATAGGTTTCATGAGACAAAATAGTTGGTGACAACCCCTTCATGATTGTTTAAAAATAATATCAGATGGGTTTATATCCACATAGTAATACTATCCTATTAAAGCTATTGATTTTAGTGATTCATGATCTATATAAATGAAATCCAATAATTAAGACTTTCCATCATTCAGTATTTAGGTGTTTCTATCCATGAGATTTTCTCTATGAAAAAGTATAAAGATTCAATGGTATTATCATTTTATTGATTAAATGGAATGTGTCTTTCATATATTTAAATTAACATATTAATTATTCTATATTTTATGCTTAACATATTATTTATTTACTATTCTTCTTTGTGTAACCCTTAATGAGCATTTAAGCTCAACCTTTTAATTTTTTTCCTTCCCCGGGTTATGAAGATTAAATATTTGAATAAAGTTCAAGGAAGTGGTTTATTTTTTTTATATTATAAAAATAATTACAAATATAATAAGGGAACCATGTATAAATATTTTTCTTCAATAATACTAAACTAATTGATTATTGGTTATGTGAACTATTTTATATATTCCATTGTTTTAAACTAACCACTGGCTCTTGGCTACTAGGGTCATGGTATTTACATGTAGGGTGTAACCTGAATCCAGTAAGAAAAAAAATACGAGTCCATTTAATTTCCTTAATAAAAGAAAAAAATTATGATAGTTGGATAAAAGGCTTGGAAATTCAATTTTTCTTTAACTTTCCCAAAATATTGAATAATTCAAACTTGAACTATGCTCTCTCTCAAAGTGTACCATTATTTAAAACCATATAAAAAATAAGTTTTCATTCTAAAAATTCCAATTTCATAGGAAAAAATGCATTTTTGTCTAAAATTGACACTTTTTAAATTAAACCCGCACACAGTATAGAAAATTTCAAAATCATTCCTAGAAAAAATAACACTGTAAAATCACTTCCCCTTTTTCCTCTAAAAAATACACACACCTTAATCCTGGTCAAGTAAGGAAATAAGGGAAACAATAATGATAACATACTATAGAAGGTATCATGTAATTCCAATAAATATATGGAACCAACTAGTCAACATCAAGACTTAATCATAAGAGGATCAGTATATCAATTAAGTTAATCTAAGAAATAAGAAACACATGTTTCACCACATATTAAAAAAGGCATAACATATGATATGTATCATGAGGAAAAACTCAAGGTACTACCTGGACAATAGAAGACATGACTAAAAGTGGACCTAAACTATCCAAAATGTAGTAAGACTGCACATATCAATCATCTAAATCGCTGTCAAATAGCCTCATCGGCACAACCCACTATCCAGAGAATGAATCTCAATAAGGGGTGATTAGCTAGTGCATAATATCAAATATTTTATTTGTTTCCTACTAATTCCAACATAGTAACCTTGGTCTCCTAGTGAGATAATAAATAGATATGGTCCCTGATTAAATGATATCAAAGTAGGAAAATAACAATCTTCTAGGGATAATACCATAGACACATCCATCCCTCCTCCCAGACCACCATTTAAATGATCCCTAATATGTCACATATCTTGAATCATATCATATAGAATCCATAATATGGATAACATAAACATCATAAGCCAATAAGGGGGATTAACATGGGAAAAAACAACACCACTTCACAAGTTCCAACAATTCCTTTTATTATCAAATATAGAATATACACTTTGAAATAAATTTTTAAAAACCATTTTGAATCCAAACACCATTCTAAACGAAGAAATTTTTATCAATAATCCTAAAATAAAGTCCAAGTGAAATTCCAATTCACATTATAATACAACACACCCCTTTTTAATCTAAGAGAACCACTTAATCAAAAAAGGATAACCCACTTTGAAAATCACATTTAGGTTAAAACATAATGAACAATAATTTTTCTTAATGAAAACATGCACTGAATTTTATAAACCATTTAATATATATAAAAAAGCCATTTATGAAAGGAAAAATTTTAAATAATATTTTCACCCATTTTCCATATGAAAAACAATAAATTTTGAGATAAAATTTTACTAACCAAAAATAGATAAACCACACCATTATTATCTTGCATAGAAATGAATTTAAAATATAAAAAATCTATATAAATCTTAATAAATAGTAAATTAAATGGAAACACCTACCTTATGCGGCAGAACCCTATCACTTTCGACAAAATCCACCGCAAAGGGACTCTATGATGAATTAAACCTATAAAAAACCAAAATATAATATTTTTATCAACCCTAAAAAAAATCATAAAATCATGACCTCTATAGTTATAGGATCTGGATATAAAGAGATAAGACCAAAGTATAAGGAAAAAGGAGACCGTAACCTCTTAAACTTGGTTAAGAATTGCCACGAAAACACTTCAAAAGACATCATTGGATGAGCTTGGTGGAGAAAATGACAGATATGAAAGGCATACAAGTTATGGGGTTAAAATGATGGTAGACAAGGGGAGAACCCCAAATTAAAAAACAATGAAAAAGGATGACAATAACCTTCTTGTAGTGGGTTGGACAATTTAACCACATGGCTAAACAAAACTATGATGTAATTTTTCAAAATTAATAGTACAAGAGGATATAAAAATGTGTTTTATTTTTAGTTTACTAGTGTGACTTAACTCTAGGACTTGTAAAAATTCCCAAAAAATTCTATTTTTCATCCCAAAACACTTTTACTTGATGGGATAAACCATACATCAAATACCCCCATATAAAAGTGACACATCTTGTGTCGTAAGTAATATCTTCCACCTTTTATACTATTGTATATCCTAAATTCATAGGGGGGAAAGAATATATATTTAATATCACCATATATCATAATTTCTATGAGGGATAATTTTCCATCCCATATATCAACATATATCATACACAATAAGGGGATAATCTGGTCGGTTGGATATTGAAATATATCACAATAATAGTGATAGGAAACACACCCAAACCTTATGTACATTATCTAATTTTTTCTAACAAACAAAAAAAAAATTATCCCCATTTAATTCATACATTTATGTAATTGTGATTTCCCCATAAAGTAGTCCTCTCCAGAGTCAACACATGACTGGGGAGCCCACTCTGATTCCCTAGGTCACATTAAGTATATAAAAAACCACATGGGGTTTTTATGTAATTATGAAGAAATATAGAATACCCTATCACTAAATGGGAATCACATCCCTCAAAATAGCCATGCTCACATCATCGACTCATCCAACATGTAAGAAAATGAATATAAAATAATTACAAAGGAATATAATAACATATATCTCACACAAAACACTATGTGAGATTGGTCGTCTCATGAAAATCATATAAAAAAATTATTTCAATATTATACCCACATGGACGCACACACACATTCTAGTGGGGGAAGAAAATTCACCCCACACTTTGATTAACAAGATAAAAATCTATCTGATAACTCAATTTTTTGTCTGACCCACTCCTATGACAATCATTCCCTTTCCATCACACTCCCCTAATTGATGTAAACTAAGGACTCACATCACAAGGTCTATTATGATCTATTATATATATGCATACCCTTATCAGGTCAATATATCACATAAATAACATCTTTTTCATGACCATAATCATTATAGACTAATATATCAATCATATTGACCACATATCCATTGTGACTAAAGTAACTTCATTTTTAAATATATGGATTTATAATAATCAACTAATTTTTAATTCAATGTTGATAACACAAAAGTGAAGATACCATATATCACATGTCACCTCACAACATAGATAAACCTTAGGGAGATGTTTAGGGGCTATAAATCTCATTCAAATGTATTTCCATTTAACAAAATATCATCCACAAATATCAACTAAGCTTAATAAACCATCATACAACAAAATTACACCCTAACACCATAAATAAACATTCTAATTAATGAATAACTAGTTATAATTATTTTATACATTAAACAAAAATTCATTCCAAAATCATTACCTTGGTAATAATAAAATAAAAACTCACCAAGTGATCTCCCATAACTTAAACAATGTAAAATGGGGGTCACACCACCCCTGGTACCCACCTAGATCTCTAGTACATAAAATGAAAAATTTATTGTTTATCAAATCTATCAATTCACCCAAACCAATGTAAAATCCATAAATAACTCAAAAAGTGATATATCTCACTGAATGTTTAAAAAACTGAGTTTTTTTATCCTATCTAAACGTCCATTATCCAAACCACACAAAAAATCTTCATATTAGGATGATTCAACCATGTATTGGTGGAATAATTACTCAAACCTTAGCCTGGATGCACAATGGTTAAAAGATAACAATGTAGAATAAGGATAGAAGAATTAGAAAAAATTCAAACCTTAAACAAAAAAATAAATCACCTTCCATCACCATGGATCAAGGAGGTTAATGGGGAGTAAATAATGGGAAGGGAAAAATAACCTACCCTTGTTTAGACATCCTAAAAATAAATAATCTATAAGGGGGTTAGCAAATTAAAATCCCAAAAAACATTTTTCCCTTGGATTAAATTTAAAAATGTACACAAATATAACTTTTTCATGTTCGATAAGGATCACAGAGTCATGTATCTCTTATATTACATTCAAGGCATAACACTTTTAGTATTGAAAATTTATAATTCCCCCATCCAAAAACTAAGAAACCAGACCTCATCACCCAGGGTTATATTTCAGAGTGGTCATGTCCTTCATGGAATAACTTTCCACCGATACAATATTAATGATACCCTATCCTAAGGACCCTCTAGGATGCAACATACACATTGTGAAAAAATCCTTATCCCTTGAGAAACCGTCTTGGTGGAGCCCAAGGTTTAATGGAATGATCAGTCAGTCTATCATTAGCCATTTTTAATGCTTAAATACCATTCTTATCGATTAACCCTTACATTTACAAAAATGTACCAATTTTAAATAACCTTATATATCACATAATACCATACATATCATTAAGATAAACCTTTATAGATGGAATTTACCAATTTCATTAACTCATAAATATAATAGGGTAACCCTTACATATCATAGAGTTACTCGAATTTAACACTTATATATCACAAGGGGACCCAATGATAATGAAATAACTCACATATTAATTATTTATACTTCTTCGTTAATGTATTTAGTCCCACCAATCTGATAATATAAGAGAAATTAGAACATATTTTAAACTTTTGGAATAATCTAGATTTAAAATGAAAATGGATTAAATATTTATTTTAAGTTATTTTTTTAGAATTTTTAGTATAAAGCATACATTGATTTATAGGAGTTTGAGGATATTTTAGGAAGAAATATATATGTTGTGGAGATTGGAATTAAATCTAATATATTCATCAGCCAATATAGATTATATTTAGATTGAAATGGAAAAACCTTAAATATGGGTTAGCTGAAAAATAAGATATTGTGTGGCAGATACATAGAATTTATGCCTCAATTGTTTGAGATCAAAAGATAATATGTTCGAATCATTGGTTGGTTAATTAGGGGGTAATTGAGAAATTTTATAGTGATATAATATATCGTCAAATGATGCATAATAGTTCCTAACTAAGTTCTATAAAAGTAATTGGCATGATATTTAAAGGTTTCCATACAAACCGAGCGATATCTAAGGGAAGGGACATTATCGTAGGGATGATACACTTGATGTGTATAGGTACCATGAACAATTTATAAGATTTTACCAACTAATGAATAAATATTTTAATATTTTTTCCATTTTCACTAATGTATTTCCTACCCATTTGGATGATTTCCCATTGGTTCACTAATTCATAAGGTATTTTTTTCTAACTAAAGTGAAGATCCAAGACTTCTTTAAGATATGTAAATGTTTTTAATATGTAAATGAGATATATAAAGGTAAATAGGACACTTATCTGATACATGGAGGTCCACAATAGATTGGAAGGAATATATTAAGGCATTTTACTATATATGGTTTAGATAATGTCATGTCACATGAGAAATTAAATATCATCATAAAACTATCCACATAGAAGGTGATTCTAAGAAAATAGTAGAATATGATTATCCACTGTAACTCATGGCCATCTAAAAACATTGTGGTAAATAAATTCAAAGATTATTGTACACATAAAAGGATATTATAGCCAATGATAATCCCATATGTCCCCATTAATGTTGACTTTGATAATATTTAAATTATTTTCCCTCTATTTTAATTATAGTAGATCCCAAAACCTATCCTATCAGTTGGTCAATAGTTTTATTTAATTATTCATATTTTTTTCTCCTACTATAATTTTTTTAATAAGTCTTTAATTTATGTGTTCATTATATTTCTCTCTATATCACATTATTTCATTCAAGTTATTTGACCATTATCTCCAATATTTATAATTGTGATGAACTAACCTAAGGAATCTCATGGGGGAAGAATCTTGTGATTAATAAATGTATATTCTCACTCATGTTTAAAGTATTTTATCTATATTGGGTACTGTATAGGATCATCAATGGTGGGGAATGGTGACATTGTTTCCTCATTACAATTGTATTAGGTAGAAATTCGTCTCATACCATTATTATACCGCCCTTAACTTAATCATCAGGGCATAAGACAGATCCTTGATGGTTGAGTGATGAATGGGTGCGATTTTATACTAGGATGTTGGGTTAGTGGGTGATCTCAATTGAGGAGCCCTCTAGAATGTTAACCAATGAGGAGGTGTATGTGTAGTGTACTCATAGATTATTAGTTAAAATATATATTCAAAAAAGGGATAAATGGGGGATTACCACACATATGATGGAGTGTGATCATTGACTTGGTAATATAATAGAAATGTAGAAATGAATGATTCATTATGCTAATTCTATTTTAAGCATCTCACTTTTTTCTAACATCATTTTGTATACATATTTATATGCATGTTTATTTCATGTATTCATTCTATTTTCATATCACCCATTTTACCTGTCTTTTATTACATTAATAAAAACAAAAGTATAAATCTAACGTCATGACTCAGAATCCCTTAACCTGATGCTCCATGCTAGATCACCACATGACCTCAAGTACACCTCCCTATATGCTAGAGGCTTACAACTAGAAGCGGGGGTCTAAAATGAACTGTGAGCATAATATACACCAATGTCAAAGGTCCTATCAAAAATTGAATAACCAAATATTATAAAAATTAAAGTAAGTGGAAATTATAAATAAATAGAACATTCTATAATAAAATTAAATGAAAGAAAGGTCCAAAAAACCTTTTCATACGTACAACCGACAACCCACTAGTACATCAAATTGAAATAAAAAAAATAAAAGAAACTATAATATGTATCCATAGTATCACGAAGAGAAATACCTCATGTCACCCGATACAACTCAAGAAACCCTGATCAACAAAAAATTACTCACCTTGGGCCTCATTCAAAACCTGTTCCTAAAAAAGCATGTGAGCATTACTAAGGTATCCATTTACAATAGGGGACTGAGTAGGGTGTCAGTAAAACTCATTAGGCCCCCATGAAAAGTGTGTAATGAAAATACCAGTCAAATAAAAAATAGTATATAGATAAATAGAGTTACAAATAAATAGTACAGAAAAGAAAAAGAAGCCAAGGAACATAATACCTCTTTATGTTCCCACTGACCCAATGGTTCTATGGAGACACCTAGACAAACCAAATAGGTAACAACATAAACCATCCCTCTCAAGCATAATATAGGTGATACACACTATAAATTTCATGTAAGGGTGTTCCCTTTTCTCTGAACTCAAGAAGGCATACAACCTACATCCTCGACACCTAATGAATTTATCAAAGTCAATAATTCCAAGAATGTCAGTTTGACATCTTGATCAAATAGTATCATAAATAATAAAATGTGGCTGGAACCACAGTATATCAACTCACTATATAACAATATATCGGTATTGATACTAAATTTTGGGTTTATCAACCCATCACAAAAAAATAATTTTAGTTCCCAGAACCTCAGTCCATCATCAATCTATACATAACATCAGTGGTTCCTAGTGTGTTAGTTTGGACTATGCCATTGAGGAGGAGAATCAGTCAAGCGTACTTTTATGCATTGTATAATATCATCACTGAGAGCGTCATTATAATAATCTAACCATGAATATGATATCAGTGTCCAGAGCCTCAGTCTAACACAATATCCGTAATATGCTTCCTATGCTCGGAGCAACATTCCATCACCAAAACTGCATACCATTATTTCTTAAATTACATGATCAACATCTTCTGTATAAAAAATTAAAAAAAAATGTAACAACACTTTATAAACTATTTATAATTACAAAGTTTCTAAAATCCTTTAAATCCAAAACATCCCTCGACAAATCCCAACAACTATTTTCATTCCAAAAGTAGCTAATCTGAAAACCCTTGTAAAACATTTCTGGATCACCCTTTCAAAACAAGGGTCCCTCTCTTTGAAAATAAATAATCGATCAAGGAATACCATTCCATTAAAACCATCATGGAGGCCATTAATTCATTTGTATCAAATAGTTCACCCTATACCCATTTCAAATCATCATTTGAAAACCAATTAAAATCCTTCTTTAAAATACCACATAGAGGTCAACACCTCATTTCAAAATAATGATCATTTAAAAATTACCTTTCCCCCTTTGACAGAAAAAACCAAGTCAAATCCCAATATAAATATTTAAATACATTTCAGAATCCCATTAGGTAATTCAAAAAATACAACATATAAAAC
This sequence comes from Viscum album, assembly GCA_963277665.1. NCBI lineage: Eukaryota > Viridiplantae > Streptophyta > Magnoliopsida > Santalales > Viscaceae > Viscum > Viscum album. Next base: position 559,572,685 of record OY728127.1, on the reverse strand, counting down.
AAAACCTATTATCCACTTATGTGTCACGACAACATTATTTCCATGTTAAACCCATTAACCCCTTTTAACTATTTTATCGCACAACCATCATGATTAATTTTGTTAAGAAAATCACCCAACAACATTATTTAGACAATTAAGTAAAAAAATTACAATAATTCGATTTATTTTGAATACCAAATAGACAAAATAAATTAAAACGAGTATGGGTAAAGCTCTTAGACAACCTACCTCATCAAAGAAGATTTTTTGAAACTTTTTCCAATTAAGATAGCCTTTCTAGGTCCTGGGAAATCATCATATAACCCACTTTAACACCCAACCCAATTCAACATGATCACCCAACATCTAGTCTTTTCAAAGAAAATAAATAACTAATTATAAAAATTATAATTAATTAATTAACGAAAACCAAACAATTCATAATTCCAAAAATCCCACTAGGTCATAATGAAATAGTGAAACTGATGCTAACCACTCACTAAATAATCGTGGCTTAACCCTGACCACATTCTACGCCAAATACCTAAAAGGTGGTAACATTTCAACACTTAATAAAATTAAAATATTTAAAAAAACCTAATAAAATTAACCACTATTACATACCTTTACAAAAATCCATCCAATGAAGTACAAAATCCATGTTAGGATCTTCTCTACCAAAGTGGACCAAAATCCCCATCGTCCTCTAGCGGAATCGAAATTGAAACCCTAACTCAAACATTTGGAACATATAAGTAACCAAGGAAAGAATGAAAAGGAAGTAGAAGGAAAAGAAATATAACATCAATCACCGAATAAACAGAACCAAAATGCCTCCTTAGAAAGGATTGAATAAAGGGGGAAGGGAGGAGTAGCTTCCACTAGTTCATGTGCATGTGGGAAGAATAATATAATGGAGTGAGTTAAAATACATAGGGGAAAATGGTAAAAATACAATATTAATGAAAATCTAGGTAGTTTCACGATTTGGCCAAACAAATTTCCAAACACTGTGTCAAACATGTTTTTGGATCTTTTCGAGGCCACCACTCACACGGTTGGCCAAAGAATGTTCCAACCATACACAACCCTAATGTCCAACCCCATTCCCCATAAGGCTATACAGAAAAATTTGAAAAAACATGTGCCAAAAATGCTTTCATCACTGTCTCCCACATGTAGCAAGGCACATAGTTTTACTGAAACTGTGTAGAGCTCTTGTTCCCTGACTCTCCTCAAAATCACATTATTGAACCATTTTCCCTAAGTGATTAACCAAAAACCATTATCTAAACATGAAAATAAATCGTTATCATTTCAAAATGATATTAAAACCTCATGTGAATCATGTTTTCTCATGGTTTATCTTAAATTATGCACACCCAATAGTTCATCCTAGATGGAGAACTCCATAACTCCCAAAACACAACCCAAAGACTCTGAATCTCATCTAAACACTTGGTACAAATACCATGTATCATTCCATTTATAAAATTAATACTATTTGTCCTTCCAACTCTCAAAATATAATTACATGTTTTAAATCAAGATTCAACCCATTTGGTAATAAAATTTAAAATTCATTCAGAGTTTTATACCCATTTAGATATAGGATCTTATAACATCCCCATCATACAACTTATCATCCTAGAGAATCCACAGTGGTGATCCATCTATACCACCTTACCGACATTGGTCACCCAATTTTTTCCAATATCCTCATCATCTTTTGATAGCACACAACACAACCTAGGAAAACCACCTACTCAAGGACCTCAACCATCCAAAATTCCAAACTAACACCAATTTCCAAATAAAAAAACAATGGTGATGACTAATGGAGTCCATCCAATATAAATATTAGTGGAAACATCACATGATCATCGATCGAACTATGGTTCTCCCCAACATAAGTTCCAACATATAACCACCAAGATCTTAAACATAACAGCCTCTACATTAGGAATGTCTAAAAAACATAAACTTGTTCTCCCCATGTTCCAGACATGGTTCCCAACTCATCATGCTCCAAAACCCATGAGAACCCCAATCATCATTTTCACCCATCCTCATCATAAAAAAACCCAAATGGAGACCTACTCATCATCTAGGAACAAACCAAAAATATACGGGTTTTCCTCAAAATCCCAACTCGGCCCAAAATATAGCCATCATTCAAAAAAAGAAACAATGGAAATAGTTTGTTACCTTCACACCCACATGGTTCACTAACACTAGTTGGACTATTCTCGATCGACTCATTCCCAGTGCACCCAGATACATCTTCTACCCCAGTTCCATCTCATTTGATCACTATTACCCTACACTCATAGGCATTCTATAACCACTACAATTGTTTTTCACAAGCATCCCAATGTCATCGTGACTAATACAGAACCAGTTCCACACACTCATGACCCATCCTACACAAGGTTTATATTCCCACTACTGTTATGTATCTCCCCACTATTTGAGAATCATCATCACAAACTCACCAAACCCACCTTCAGTGCTTTGTCCCATGCTCTAAATGCTTATATCCTAGGAATTGGGTGTGGTTGTCTCACCGTCACTTGAGATACCAAATTAAATATTAAATGTCTCTATTTCCTCGAATTTGGGAATGGTACTTATGGGATTATTTTATATTTGGTCCATCCTGAAGGCCTCACCTATATACTGTCCATGGTGAACTACCCACCATACAATTCTACATTCTTCGATCCATGAGTGTCACCTCCTTAGGGGACCTTTATCACACTAAAACATTTATCTAGATAGTTATAGATCTAATTATCTCTAACTATACCTAAGACGATGTCTAGATATTAGGAACGATAATATGTATCCATGTGTATGATAAGAAGTTGTCGATAAATACAATCACAAATCTTCTATTCTCGGTGTCACCTCTCAATAAAATGATAAAGCAGTATCATCCAAAGGTATAATTACATCCTACCCATAATCATCTCGCCCAATATAAAATTTTTCTTAGCCTAATCATAACTGTTATCCCTACACAATCACCATATGTGTATTCTCCTATAACATCTGATCCGCCAACGAAAAACATAGCACGTCCCTCACAATTATTCCCCCAATAACCCATAAATAATAAACCATTACATGCTATTATGGAACCAAAACACATAACTTCTTTACAAATCTATAATTTTCCATTACATGAAACATCTAATCCCAAGCTATAACCACTGGTCATGCATCTTTTCCATGCATGTTTTGCCGAACATAGAGCACTCTTGGTGCGTCCCAAAAAGAGAAATAACTCATGACTCAAAAACCAATTACCTGATCAATAAAAACAATTTAATCATTAAAAGTTACACTAATATCATGAATGATATCCCCACATTCCTAAAGATTAATCCTGAGCTAACAGTTTATTTTACATGTCATCAAAACTGGACACCTCCCGGTGCCTCATAGAAAAAAATCATGGACGTAAGGAATCCACCCAAAATGAATGCATCCACATGAACCCACATTTCCTCAATCACCCCTTGTTCTCCCATTCTATCTCATAACCACAAGAAACACCCATTTTTAAATTCATTAAATGGGTTAGTAACACAAAAAATAAAACCCCTCTATAAGATAATCACAATGATAACCACTAGCACTCAAGTGACCATTCTTGATACCCAATGAATCTTACATTCCAAAACCCCATATTAGTCAGCACCCTTAGTGAACCTTCTTCATGAGCCTAAATCATCCATATATTACTCACACACCCTAAATCACTCATAATTTGGTTGACCCCTCACATAGGTCACTCTCGAATACCACATATAAATATCTCCGAAAACTGGAGTCAACTCAAAATATCATTATGTCCTACCAATGAAAATCTACACCAAATAATAAATGGACATTACTCAACAAGAAATAACAAGAAAACATCTCATTATCACAAAAAATTAGAAAAAAACCCCTCTTATAAGGTCCCTCAAACAAAGGTCTCATATACCAACCATTTGCCACAACTAGGTCCCCCATAATCTTCTAGAATTTTCACATCAGACTTCTCCCTGCGGCACCTAAACATGATACCAATATCACACCAAACCCGCACATAGGTACCAACAACTAGATACTTACATAACAATTAACCACTAAGGTCACTACACCAACCACAGGAGGGCCACCCCAAGGTCCTTTCCACTGATCACCTCACTGTAGATCCACATAACCATGCATTGGATGAAAATTTATAAAATAACATGATAAAAAAGTCTATAAATTGAGGATACTATGTTCTTATCATTATTCATGAGATGACTCTCACCTCTAATTGATATAAGTCAAAAATCAGTCACATTCATCTTTTTAGAAGCCCAAGAGTTGGAAATACATCTTAAACCACCAAATCTAAACAACATGTGTGACACTCGATGTGAAAATCATCTATAAATATAACATCAAAAGACAAAATAGAAATCCCAGCCCATATTAAAATATACATCCTACCATAATAGGTGTTCATGATATATGAACTCAGGATCCATCTTATGCCTCAACTAATTCCTATATCTCTAGTATATTGAATCCCAAATAGTAAAATAATGTGAATATAACTCCTTTGATACCACATTGTAATATACCAACCTAAAATCCTCTGAAATTGTGCTTCGAGATGGTTATCTATATGGCATCAAGCATGATTCCTCATTAAAAAGAGGCTTCCAACTTGTAGTGGGGTCCAAAATGAATTATGAGGAAACTATATCCTTATAATAGAGTTCAAAAATAGATATAAATTACAAAATATCATACCCATCAGGGTAATTGGAAGGGATATATAAAATAAACCTATTCTAAAAAAAGAAAGTATATAATTTCCCAAAATCCCATGTCATGCATACAACCAACATTCCACTAGAAAAGTTACAGAACATAGTAAAAAAATAAAAGAAACCATAAAAGGGATCTAAAACATCATGTATCCAAATCCTTCTTATAACTAGATACCACCAGATTAATCCTTCTTGACCAAACAGTGCTCATTGTAGGCCTCATTCCAAACATGTTCTTGCATTAAGCATATTAGTGTTCCTCTAATACCCAAATGTAATGATGTTCCAAGCAGAGTGTGAGGAAAACTAAGTAAGACACCATCAATTGTGTCTAAAGAAAATACATGTTAGATAAATAGTAAATATAGATAAAAATTTGAATAAATAGACTATATAGAAAAGAGAAACAATCCATGGAACAAAAAAACTCATTAAGTGCCCACTAGTCTTGGATTTATAAGGTGAAACCTGAACTAACCATACATGCAAGTACATAAACCAATCCTCTCAAGTGTCACAAAGCGAGTAAAAACTACCAACAACAAGGAAGGGTGTTTTCATTTCACTCAACTCAAGGATACATAGAACCTACATCCACAGTATCTAATGAATCTATCCAAATAAATAGTTCCAAGAAATTCTGTCTAACATCTAGATAAAATATCAATATCAAAAATCAAACATTGATGGAACCACCATCCCTCAGCTAACCATATACCAAACTATCACTAATGATACTAAATTTCAGGTCTATCAACCCATCATTAAACATAATAGAACTGCCTAAAACCTCATTCTAGCATCCATGTATGCATAACATCAGTGATTCCCAGAGTGTCAGTCGGGCCTAGTCCAAGGGGGAGGATCATCAATCCAAAATCTCTTTCATCATGGTATATCATCATCACCCAAAGAATCAGAATGGAATTCTAATCATAATGCTTAATATCAGAGCCCAAATCCTTAGTATGATTCTATATTTTTAGTATGCATCCAATTCAAGGATCATTAGTGCAGTACCCAAACCATATACAATCATTTATTAAATTCCAATATCAACATCACATTGGTAAATAACAATCAAATACAACACAAAAACTCATTATAAACCATTTAAAATTACTAACTTACCTACTACCCTTCCAAGTACAAAATTTCCTCAATAAATACCAACCCCTTTTCACATGCCAAAAGTAACTAATATTAACACCCATATCAAGCATTATAGAATATCCTTTTCAAATCATGGGTCCCTCTCTCTAAAAAAACAAAGACCATAACCTACATTTCCATTAAAACCTTCACATGACCATTAATTCATTTTCACCAAATATTTCACCCCATACCCATTTCAAATCATCATTTTAAATCTAATTAAAATCACTCTTTTATAAACCACTTGGAAGTCAACCCCTCATTTGAAAACATAGATCATATCAAACATAAATTTCCCCGTATAACACCAAAATCTGAGTAAAATTCCATTACACATACATTAAAATTCACATATTAAATTCACAAAACACATCCCATAAAACACCACCTTTTATCCCATTTGCATCACCACACCTTTATTTCCAATTTCTACCTATTAGCACCTTTTTATTATTTTACAACATTAACCACCAAGCTTAATTAAGTTAATTTCACCATCCAAATAATTTTTTTAAACAATGAAAGAAAAAATTCCACTGATGGCCAAATGGGAACACCACATACACATTAAAATAAATTAACAAGACTATGGGTAAAGCTATTAGACCACCTACCACATCAATAAATATTTCAGATACATTTACAAAGTATGATGGCCTTCCCAAGGCCAATCAAAGAATTTTAAAAACCACTATAGAACCCAACCAAGAACTTGATGATCAACAAATCTCTTTACTACCACAAAAAAATACAACAATTAATTAATTATATCAATTATAATTTTTAAAATAAATAAACCCATAAGAGAATAGTGCCCAAAATCTCATTGTGTCATTGTGCCACATCAAAACTGAAGTCGACCACTCACTGAAGACCCATGGAATAATCCTGAACACATTATGGTCCAAATACCTATGATTTGATACCATTTAAACAATTAATTAAATTAAACCATAACTAAAAAACAAAAAAAATTCACCACAATCTCATTCCTTAATCAAACATGATGTAATGATGTGTGGAATATATCATGGTATATTCTATTCCCAAGACAAAAAAATCCCCAAAATCCTTGGATGATTCCACCATGATAAGGAGGAATCATATTACATATATGAAAATTAGAATGAACCATGCTAATGAAGGAAGGGAAGGAGGAGGAAGATAAATCTCACCTTAAACACTGAATAAACTCCATTGAGACAAATCCTTTGAGAGGCTTAAAGAATAGAGGAAGGGATGATGAGCCTCCTTTAGTTCGTGAATGCAAGGGGAGAATAATTTGAAGGGGTGACTTAAAATCCCTAAGGTTAATATTTTAAAAAAAATCATTTTAATGGAAATTTAGGGATATGCAAGGTTTGGTTGCACAATTTTCCAAAATATGCACCAAATGTGTAATTGGCTCTGAACAAGGCCAATACTTGCACAATTTAGCCACACAGTTGGAAAAACATGGAAAAATCTGTGAACACCCATACTATCGAACCCCATTCCCTATACATTTAGGAACATGGGTTGATAAACTGTGCACCAACCATGATTTTTGTATTACCTCCCACCTACATCAAGGCACATCGTTTATATGAAAACATGTGTAGCCTATGCGCCATGCCTTAGAAAAATTTCAACCATGCACAATTTCTCCTTTTTTACCTCACAGTTTACTCCAAGTTGTTCTATAAAAATGCATCTCAATCATGCTCATTTCAAATTGAACGGAAAACATCTTAAGAAACAAATTGTCCCATGATTTCTCCAAAACCATGCACACCAAACCATGAAACCTTCCCTGATAAATCCAAATCTCCCAAAAAATAACCCAAGGCCTCCAAGTCTCATCCAAACAACTTATCCACCACATAAGACTAATTCCTTGTCTCAGAATACTACTATTAGGCTTTCCCACTCATATAATATTATTCTGAGTCTTAATGAAATATTCAACCCGTCTGATAATGAAAAATCAAATTCCATCAATAAATATTGATCCATACATATTTTGAATAATACAATAAATAAGTGAAATAATAATTAATTATCTAAATATTCTTGTTTGGATATGACCCTAGTTTTACACTATAATACACTAGTATTAATATAAATATTATTTTTTAACCACCATATTCCAAGTATGTTGGTTAACATTTATATATTTCTATATAAAACATATATTCCATGGAACTAACTTTTAAGTATCATAGGTTAACCCTTACGCATCATATAATAATGCTTATATATCATAATATTTCAATGTGTATTCAAAATCCTAATCATCAATGTTTATGAAACCCTTACATATTATCCTTTCCTCAAGGAAACCCTTACATATCATATTGTATAACCTTACATATATCCTTTTCTATAATCTAGTCTGTATGGTTTGAAAACCCATTATTTATTATGATAAATCTCACAACCACCATTAAACATTAAAACCCTTACATATTGAACACCATAAGATTTAATTTAACTACCATGTAATCTTTTACAAATTGGTCTCCTTCATACATGATGTGATCTTATTATGTCCTTTATAAGTATAATAACACGTGGAATTATCATTCCATGCTCCTTCCCATCATAGTATAACCCCATCCCGTTCTTGTAGTTTTAGTCCCTCGTGAAACATGTCAATCCATGTAACATCCCAACACATTATCTCTTATATATTCCTTGGATTATATTAGATCATCCAATTTTTTCCTGATGATACTGGGTTGTTTTTATTGATTTTTGGTTATTAATTTTTGTTGGAGAATTTTTAGAGGTTATGAGTGAGTTTTTTATGGGTTGGGAGGCATCATAGGATGGTGGATTAAGAGGTTTATGGGATCGTAGTAAGTAAGGATACATAATGTCCATGAATAGTCTAAAAGGATCATTATTCAACCAGTTTAAGGATGATAGTAGGGGATTCCTAGAGGAATCCTATATGATATTTAGTGGCATAGATGGTGGTTCATGATTTCTTCTTGGGACCACCAAATAGCTGGTGGAATCCCACAAGACAACCAATGAGGATCCCAATCCTATAATCATTCTTCCCGGTGCAACCATCTAGATGGTGGTATCCATCATCTATCTAGTGGGATATAGTGGTTAGCTGGTGACATCGTTTTGGGTGATTATTAGAAGAGGACTATCATATATATTTTTTCTCTTAATCTCCCATTAAATTTTAAACACCTATCTCTCAAACCTCAATTGACCTTGTGGGCTCTCTAGAGGTGTCTTTTTCCCTTACAACCATGAGACTTTTGGGATCAATGCTCTGTTTGAATAATTAAATAACTCATAATAAGTGAAATCTAATTTTGATCATGAATTATCATATCCCACCTATTCCTAATATCTTAGGACATGTGAAAACTCGAAGCCATATTTCACTATGATGTGTGAGGATCATTGTGACATGATCTAAAGGAAAATGGTGATTGTAAACATACTGCTATGATTAAAAGTGATTAAAAATAATTTATGTATTCCATTTTTTAATAATTGATTTACTCCTTCATTCTTTGATAAAAATTCCTATTCAATATTATTTTGGTGTAAATTAACTTTTGTACCTATTTATTAATATCCATTGAAATAATTTAAATATAATAAATTATAATGAATATTGAATGACAATCATACCATTTGTTATTTATAATTGAGCATATTTTTTTATTTGATATCGATTTCTTCAAGAAATATTGGTGAGATCTTATTGGGATATTATTAATCACACCATATATTTACCTTTAGACAGTTGTAAACATTCTTGTTCCCATCCTAGGAAAAGGAAAATCACTACTTAGAGGAGGGGTGATATTAATAAAAATACATTTGGATTTTTGACTGACAAGCATTGTTTGTGATCCAATTGTGGAAATAAGATCTTATATTAATGATTTCATTGTGTTTTTTACATTTATACATGTGGTAGTTTTACATTACTGATTGATGGGAATACCTAGCCATGTTTTTTGTTTTCCTAATTGACTTGAATCTTTTATATGTTATTGTTCATGTGGTAAAAACTTTGGGAGGAACGGTTTCACCTACCCCTATTCTGGCCAATTTTTTGTACCTTAGGGGGATGATATCATTGATAATTATAGGAATTTAATAATTATAAAAAACCATCTTTATAGGGTAAGAATGATCAATAAGAGGAAACAGATTGGTTTAAAAATACTAAAAAACTCTTTATGTTATTGGAGATTCTAGATACTATTAGAGTGATTTTTTCCATCTTCAAGCATTGAGGTACTAGTAGGTGATGATGGGATTCTATAGTAATGGAAAAGAATAATGAAGGATTGGATTCAAAATTCATCAAGGATATTCTAATGGAGAAATACTACTAAGATTTAGTTTTCATGGCTATGTACAGAGAGTTTATAGACATTCATCAAAGTGATTGGAAAGTGACTCATTATGCGAATAATTTTCCTGAAATTTTGTTGTTTCACCCGAGGTTATATTGATAGAGAAATTAATGGCCCATAGTTTTTAGAGGGGTCTTCAATTTTAAATCCATTATATGGTATTTATTTTTATTCTTACACCTTATTATAAGGATTTATAATGGGCTCTGATGGTGTAAATTGACTTGGATGGAAATTTAGTGATGAGTGTAGTGCCTCCTACTATAAGAGGAATATTTAGGGTTATGTTTAAAGAAATGGGGACGTTTAATTACACACGTAGTTAAAAAAATGGTGGTAGTCATTTAAAATAGAATTTCTCAAAGTCTTAAATAGTATATGGTAAGAGACTACACACATGTTTCTAAGGTGGAATGTTTGGACACTCAAATAATTATTCCATTGAGACATTAGAAAATTGTTGGCCATACGGTCATTTGGGCCACCAACAAGGGTTTTTTCATGTTTTTAACATGCACATAGTGGTACAAGATCATTAGTACTAAGAGGATATATGATGTGGTCATATCCTTCAAGAACAATGGGATTACTGCCATAAGGAACAAGAAAGAATGTTTTTCACATAGCGAATGATTATCCAGTGGGAACTAACGCGGGTCCCATGATGGTGAGAGGTATCATTATTATTTATCCATCTTTCATGAAATTTTTTTATACTGGTGGCTCTTATTCCTTTGTATCAACTCATATTTTGTACCTATTGAATATTCCTATGGATCTCAAGAATTATTTGACGGTGTTTTTGAAACTCTTTAATGAAAATAGAGATAAGGGCCTCTGATTCCCTATTTGTAACTTCTCTTTATCTAGGAGTGAGATAATCTAAGATTTTTTTAATTACATTAATTATATTGTCATTATAATGGGTATTTCATATAATATTAATCATAAAGTTCAAATTTAATATAATCTTTGGCAGAACTCCTTTACATCTACTAATGGGGAGTGAAATTTTTTTTAAGGGGAATGGGCCCCAATGTATTTCTAGGAAGGATCTCCCCTTCCAAAGATGAGTAGGTTAATATTAATGTATTTTTTTGTACTAGGATGGAATATTCTTGTTTTGATATTAAACCTATAGCTGTTGTTATTCCCAATGTCTATTATCATATTTTTCTATTCTGCCATCATATAAAGAAGTAATGTTCTATATTGATTTGGTGTCATGTGTTCAGTCCATATCTATTCCCTCTTACTATGTAGAATCAGATATAAAAATTAATTTAAGTCTCATTTGGATTTTTTGGTGTCCAAAGGCTTCATTTCACCTAGTGTGACACCTTGGGAGTCACCAATGCTTTACAAAAAGAATGCAGGGGAACCCTTTGCTTATGTGTCAATTATCCAACGTACAATTTGGTTACTATCATGAACAATCATTTTTTCCATTTATTAAAGATTTGTTATATTATCAAAATAGAATAATGTGGTTCTATAATATTGATCATCATTCTGGTTACCACAAACTTAGGATCAAGGGGTCTAATATCACTAAAAACGCATTCAAGAGAGGGTATGTCTACTATGAGTATATTTGTATTCCATTTTTTGTAACCAACACTCTTATAGACATTATGGGTTTTATAATTAGGAAATTCAACTAGTATCTCAACTCATTAATTTCAGTATTCTTGGATGAAATATCAAATTACACTAAAATTAACGAGGTTTCTCTACTTTATTTTAGATTAGTTTTTTGACATCTTGAGGAATCACTGATTTATTATAATTTTTCAAAGTTCACAATATAGATTCAAGAAGTGATTTTCCTAAGGAATTTTTTCTCAAAACATGTTATCTCGGATGTTCCAAAAAAAATTAATGTTTTTATGTCATGGGAGAAATTATTAATGTCCCAGGATAGGATTTCACTCAACAGTTCTCCAAGCCCAGTGGGTCATAAGGACTTAATCCCATCACCCCAAACGCCATAGGCTATCAACCAGTGGTGAGTGCCTAGGGGTGAAAGTGGGGATATGATTCCCTCCTCACTAAATTATACACAAAAGATATTAATAATATTTCAATAGTAGAAGAAGATAAACAAGAATACTAGTAAAATGTAAACATGTTTGGGATACATAAACAAACTATAATTGTCTCATATACAATGATATAGTTGATACATGTATCTAGTAAACATCCTAAGTGGGTATATAGAATTAAAATGCAATATAAGTATCCAAAAATATAAAAATCCTTGTATCATCGCTAGACTTAACTTGGTCCTATTCTCCCCTACTCCAAAGAAAAATCAACAACCCATTTTAGGGAACATTGCATTATCAACAACAATAACCGTATATTCTATTGGGTCCCCAAGGGAGGCGCAAATTTGGTCTGAGATAGAATCACAGTAGGAAACAACCAAAGATCTATACAACTCTATGGTGTGAAATATAAAAAGATAAATAGATCAACAGTAATGAATGAATCAAATTCAATGTTTACCAAGAACATATGCCACTATAAGAAATTTTTTCCAAAAGCCTCTTGAGGCTCCCTAAAAAATAAGTGTCAAGATCCTAACAAATTTTGTAAAATAAATAATTGTAAACAACACGACCTCATCATACTTCCATACATATCATGTCCACACCGTTGTTCCATATGATGAAACTATATAAAAAACCCATATCCTTCCCATAAAACCAATCCTTTCAATTATCACAACCATTTTGTATAATGGAGTGAATAAAATTTCCATCGGTACTCTGTAATAACCATAGTTTTAAACTAGTAAGGGATGTGTCTATGGTGTCGAATGATACGACATCCTCGTCGAGTCCCAATAGAATCATGATGGGAACTCGGTAAAAGAAATAGTCGGAGTCTTTGGAGAATTCCTATCGAACATTTACTATGTGGGTCCAAGAAAGTTATATCCAAGGGGTAGAAATCCCCAAGAAATCACCTAGAATCAAGACCCATGGGGAATATTTAATCAATTTCATCCACTTTCATGTTCAAAAACCATGGAGATCCATCCATGGACTCTATACAATCATTCATACATTTCATATCATTTAATTATCAACACCATATGAGTCTACCCACTCATATATAAACATTTACATTCAATTAATCTCTTGATTATACCCACTAATATATCGAAAATAAATTAAAAAGGAAACCTATGAGTATACCCAATCATTCTTCATAAATCACAATTAATTATATTACATGAGTATACCCACTCAAATCCCCATTTTACCAAAAAACTATTTAATTAATTAAGAAGATTCTCAATGAGTATACCCACACATTGATCCAAAATAAATTAATCTATTTAACCAATTTAGAATATGAAATATCAATACATCCCAAAGAAAGTAGGCAAGACATCTCGTAAAAACTCAATTTTGTATTTAAATTAACCATTTAGTCAAAAAAAACTTACATGATATGGAGGAAACCCATATTATATTTTAATAATACATTTAAATCCATTTATTAAATATGTTTATCTATGAAGTAAATCTTCAACTCAACCAATGGGTGGTTCTACAATGCATTATAAAGGTAAATTCGTATGTCACACACCACGGGTGGCCTTGGTTGTAGAAAATCCCACCAATGCGCCTCAAAGTAATCTAAATTCACCCATAATAGGACTTATATAACCTAATTCAATTTATCAAGTTAATTTCATGAAATTTTTGGAAATTATGGTAAGTGGAGTAATGGAAACTATATTTGAAAATAACCACAACCAATGGAAAAAATATAGATCACCTATGTTAGATTATTAGTAGAGTGTCCATCCTGTATCAAATCCTGATTCATCTCATATTAGGAGAAATTTGAGGAACATATGAAGAAATAATATTAAGGAAAATCATATTTCACCTGAATAGTTCAACTGTTATCTAGAAGAATCGAGAATGTCTAAAAAGAAATCAAGGTCTTACCATTGCATTTCCAGTGATAGAAACTGAGAAATAATCAGATATTGGATAGAGAAATAGGATCAATTCCTAGTTTATCCACTGAAGGAGGGCACTAATACCCTCTCTTTTTTGTATTCAGAAACAATACCAAAATTATTTTTATAAAAACAAATTTTATTTAATTTAAAATTATTGAAATTCCAAAATTATAGGGGATGTACAGTTTAGGTGCACACTATTGAAAAATATGCAACAACCATGTACTATTTTCTATAGGTCAAGGGTCACAAAAATAGTTTCCTCACTCTTTTTGAAAAAAACATGTTGAAAATGTGTGATTATCCACTATCAATGTCTGCTAAAATTGTAGACCTAGACTCAAGGTCACACCCCTACTCTCACACATTTTTTTCATACTGTGAGGCCTATATACCCCCACTATCATGCATCGTACGGTTTGTACTAACCATGAATCCTGCCCCCACCCATTTGTAAAAACCTTTCTCCATGCCATTTTCTTCCAAAAATTTGGTTCTGGGCTCTAAATATCCCCATAAACCCCCAAAAAACCTATGTTCAAAAAAATCAGTCACATTTGTCCTTATTTAATGATTAAGAAAAAAAGAAGGGATACATAACTCATAAGAAAACCTAGGTTCTTATAACCTTCCCCATTAAATAAATTCATTCCAAAAATTCCCTTTTGGGTGGTCATGATTAATAAGAGATCATCTATTGCCACTAAGAACATACATTGACCTCCCACTACCAAGTCTTGTCTTATAAATAGCTAGTCTGGTAAAGCACCCATACAAGAGGAACTGCCTAGATTCCAAGAACCGTTATTCTCTAATCAACTATACAAATCTTTTTCTCCTTAAAGTATAGATCAACCAACATGTCAACCTCCTCGAGCCGAATAGCATGATACTGGTCTGAATGATAGAGGTGTGGTTGAGATAAGTGGAAGACTTTGTGCATGGCATGGTATCATTGTAGTAACTACAACTGATAGGCTACTAACCCAAATATACCCAGAATTGAAAATATCTTGGCATAACATGGTGAAATATTACCATGAATCCTAATCCAACTGTGTCCCAACCTCAGTGAAACACATATAAAGAACCGATCCCTAACCTCAAACTCTAAAATTCATCTGTAACAATCAACATAATATTTCTATCAAGACTGTGCAGTATCATCTTCTTCTGAATCAACTTGTCCAACTCTGACGTATCCTACATGATATGTACTCCATGAAGATATACCACACTTGAATCTAACAAGAATATGGTCCTTCATCATGGACTACCATTTAGAGCCTCAAAATTTTCCATCTGAATAGTAGTATGAAATCTATTATTGTAGGTGAATTTAATAAGGGGTATATACCTCTTCCAATATCCTATGAAATATAGAACACATTCACACCACATTTCCTCAAACACCAGCATCATATGCCTTTACTGGACATCAGTTTGATTGTGGTATGTTGTTCTAAAAAACACTTATATACCAAGTTCCCACTTCAACCCTTTCTAGAACTATAAAATAAATCAGGCATACCGATCTGAAATGAAAGAATTTGGGACCACAAAAAGTATTACTATCTCATAGATATAAAACCTATCAATCACATCCACACTAACAGTTTCCTTGATTATAAAGTAATTAACAACCTTTATGTTCCAATATTACCTGATACATGATCCCATTATCATCTCTTTCACGAATCAGCCTAATGTTATTCCAATTTTAGTTTTTTATTTTCCAACTATGATTGACCCGACAGAACTGGTCACCCATGATTCACTTGAAAGAACCAAAAAAACATTATAGAGGACTTTTTTTAACCCACAACATGAATTTCATACCTCATTGGAAAAGAAACTAGTCAATCATCCTCTAGATGACTATTCTAAAAATCATTCATCTTAAATGAAAAATGCACCTCAAATAGATACTCAATGCCTACCCCCACATCACCCTTTGTAAAAATAGATAACATCAACCAAGGCTCATACCCAACCTCCAAGATGACTCTTTCTCAAACTATTCTCAGTTCCATTTATCAAATAACATATTCATGCCATGAAAACCATCCAACGATCGATCTAAACCAACCCCATCCCTTTCCTCCTAAGGGTTAACAAATGTCATAGGGTGTTATCCACATTATTAGGAACCATTAAACTAATGATATAGTGAATGTACTATGAGTCCATTAAATAAGTCATAAGTGTTAACCAAATACATTAACATTGATTATAACTGATGCCCTCTCAGAATACACAAGATGATGTCAATATAAGGTCATGCTCGTCACTAAAAAAGGACTGAACCAATATTTTTTTTCATTGAGGGTGTAACAGTCCTACCAAGCCCCACTCACATCAAAAAAATTCTACAACAACCTTAACCCACACCTAACACCATGTCTTCTAAAAATGTGTTTTCAGTCTTTAAATAGGGGTCAACATTCTCACGAAACCCAATTTGATTTTAGAGTATCCCTCATCATAGAGCCATCGTGAATTTACCCAATCTCCAGATCACCAATCCCAGAAGAATCCATCATAAACCTTTGGTCTTTGGCCCTCATGAGGCCGTTAAAATGATAAAATATCCAACCATAATGTATCAATATTCCCATAAACTGGGTGTGTACACTCCCATACAAACACATTCCACGTATGTTTTTCACTACTATGGTTCGCTCAACAATAAGACCAAGTTGGTATTCCTACATGGAATGTTACTCTCATGAAGACCATGTCCCCCTTATAACTCATTTCAAAATGAGTACCAACAACTACCTCTAACCATAAAATTACTAACCTAGTCTTGGCGTAGTTTTAGTAGTGTTGATAACATTAAAACCACCAATCAATTAGGTTAGAAACATAAACGGTCTCACTCGGTGATCCATTTTTACTTAGATATTTCCCATGGTGACTCCAAAAAGGAAAGGCATAACCAAATTTAAAACAAATTACTCAAGAATATACCATGAATCGTTCAATATTGAGAATAGAAAAGTTCATTTCTGTAAGTAAATCATAAACATCGATCCAACCTCCCACATTGGTTGTCCCTACCCAAAAGATTATCACTGACCTACTAGGGTCTATGTTAAGAGTGGGATATCCAGGTCTACCCCCTGTCCCCATGGAGAGAGGTATAAGGTAAGGGACACTAGGTTATACCCCTTCCCTTAAGGTTTGTCACATCACAACCAAAACCCATATAAGGGATTCTAATACGCAACATCTAACTGCATGAGACACTCTCTAAGAGGAGGAAACCCAAAAAAATCAAGGAACCTCATCCTAATAGGGTTAGATTATGTCATTTAAGGTATAATAAGAGTTATTTCACCCACTCGGTATCCACCAATGGGGAAAACCCCTTGAGGTCGAAATACCAGATATCCCACCATTCATTTGGGTTTCATTTCAAGATAAGATGTCATACTAGGGACACCCTTCGTCAAATGGTATTTATTTGCAGAAAACACCATGTTCATTTAAGAAAACATTATTTTATAAGGGTTCCACCACCTACAGGATATCCCATTTTTATGGTGACCCATCATTACCACCCATCCACAAGGCTCGACCCAACTTAGGAAAATATACTAACTCGAGAGAACAAAAACACTCACAAAACCTCTCAAAATATAGTTAAAAAATAAGTTGACACTTAACCAAGGGTTCAAGCTATAACTTCTCCACAGGTTCATCCTAATAGAAAATAAAAAGAATCACTAATCATATCATGAACATTAAATGAAACTAGAAATATCATGTACCATCTATAATGAAAAATTCAATATCCCATTTATCATGAAAACTCCCTCTTGGGGTTGATCTCTAAAGCCTATAAAAGGATTGATGACTGATAATGGTCTCATTACGTCCAATGGGATTACTTAAAAACAAACCCTAATATCCATCATACCACACAATATATGAAATAAATCACTTTACCTTTCTAAATCACAGGGTCTCAAGAAAAGTTATCAAAGAACATGGTATGGAAATCACCCCAAACCATCTCTCATGGTCTATCAGACCAGTTCTATACATTCCACCATCATGTTTCTCCCCACATAGCGTATACATCTTGAGTTCACTCTCTTCATACTAGGTGTCTTAGAAACATGAAGATCATAAATATAGTTTCTGGCCACACCTCAATAACCTATGGACTTCCTCCTCCCCAAAAGATGGAAGGATACTACTATTGTAAAACATGGTTCAACTCATCCATAGAAAAGTATGAATGACCTGATCCCTAAAAATACCTCATATAAAGAAATAATCCCTTATGGGGATATTCCTCAACACCTGTTTCTAGAACAAGCACTAGTGTCATAGCTTGCACAAAATTTGGATTCATCAGTAACCCATGGCCCACCACCTTCTGGTGTATGACTAGTGTTCATCGTGGTTCCATGCATCTAAAATTCCCAACACACACCTCTAAAATATCTGATATCAATGTTCACATCTCAAAATCATTGGAGAGGTCAAAACCCTACTATAAATAGGTCAAACCACATATCCTAATCCTAAATCCAATAATGTAAAAGGAATAGTCAGGACAATACAAAAGGCACAACCTCTTGTCCACTCAAACGTTGGGTCTATGTTAAAACTCTATTTCCATGTTTAAATTCCAAATTTATTTTCATTATTTTTCATTTCATGGACATAACAAATTATTCACTATTTTATATTAATTGAGGGCCCATAACACCTCATGAACTACTATATGGAATCCATATATCCATACCACATCATATCACATTAATTTGATAATTCATTTCACATGTTGAGTTGAATGGTTCCCCAAATTCTGATCCATGGGGTCCCATACTCCCCATGATCCAAATCATGCGTCCATAAAGTCACACTAGAGAACACCACAAAATACATATCACAATTCCATGTAATTATATCATAGAACCTATCACAACATCTTGAAATAAGTAATGCATCCTAAATGGCATGGCATGCGATATCTAACAAGTACATATATGATGAAAGAAATGGAATACCCATATCTCATTGGGATACAACACAATTGAACATACAATCATATTAAAAATAACATTAAAATGAATATTTGGCTCCCAATGGTGGAATAAAACCAAATGTAATAGGAAAAATCCAGAAAATAACAATAGCATTTTAGGTAGTTTAGATTTTCCCTATACACGGGGTTGCTACTCCTGATCACAACTTATTACCAAACTCCATTTCCATCCTATTCCTATCAATTCTCGCTATATAGTAAGACAAACTAGAAAATATCACTATGATACCACATTGTTACTTCCCAAACTAGGATGTCACTCAACAGTGCTCTCAACCAAGTGGGTATTAAGGCCTCAAGTGCATCTCCCCAAATTCCAGAGGCTTCTGACTAGATATGAGGACCTATGTGTGTCAATAGGGATGCTATTCACTCAGCACTAATGTATTCACAAAGGATATCAATAACATACCAACAGTGGAAGTAGATAATCAAGAAGACAACTAAAACGTAAATATATATATAATCAAAACATAAGTTTCTAATATACAATTAGGAAAATGATACATGCATCTAGAAAATATCCAAAATAGGTTCATGGGAGTACAATACAATATAGGTACCCAAAAATCCAAAAAGTCCATAAAGTGACCTGGTAACAAAGCAAGCTCCAACTTGGTCCCATGCTCTAAAAAACAGTCAAAAACTTGTGTTATGGTGCTTTACCCTATAAACACTCACAACCATCTATTCTATTTGGGTCCCCAATGGAGGACTAAATAGGGTGTGATATTACATACCATTAGGAAAACCACCAAATATCTAGGCATCATCATGGTGTGTGATATAACACTCTAAATAGGTAAATAGTAAATTTGGAATCAAAAGTAAAGTGTGCATGGAACGAAATAAACTACAAGAAAGTGATACCTTGATGCCCCCTGTAAAACAAGTGGCAATATCATAGCAATAAAGCTATAAGAAATAAGATTAAACCACATATCCTTTCTGAACATACATACATATCATTTCCACCTTACCTTTCAAGATAATGAAATTATATCAAAAACCCACAACCATATTATAAAATGAAGAATGAAAATTCTCACAGTCATGCCATAAAATTCAATGAAACACATTCCCATAGCCCCACTGTAATTACCAATGTGTCAGACCGTGAGGTTCCAGATCCAAGGTCTTTAATACCAGTGTATACTTTACGATTCCCATGATCATCTTGATGGA
This sequence comes from Viscum album, assembly GCA_963277665.1. Lineage (NCBI taxonomy): Eukaryota > Viridiplantae > Streptophyta > Magnoliopsida > Santalales > Viscaceae > Viscum > Viscum album. Next base: position 559,552,111 of record OY728127.1, on the reverse strand, counting down.
AACTCGGTAAAAGCACTAGTTGGAGTCCAAGGATCATGTCCACTGATCATGTCCTACTTGAGTCAAATAATGCCAGATCCAAGGGGTAGCAAGGCCCAAGGAATCCCACATAATCAAGACCCAAGGGGCATACTCAAAATAAGGCATAAACTACCACGCTCAATATTGATAGAGATCCATCCATGGCATATATAAATCATTCAACCATTTCATATAATTTAACATTCAACACTATATGAGTCCACGCACTAAAATATAAATATTTACATTCAATTAATCTCATTAGTATACCCACTCATATATCACAATTCATTTACATGGGAAACTAATGAGTATACATAATAAATTTTCATAAATCACAATTAATGATATGACATGAGTCTACCCACTCATTTCCTCATTTTTCCAAAATCCCAGTTAAGTAATTAGGAATATTCCAAATGAGTATACCCACTCACTGAACCAATATCAATTAATCCATTTATCGAATTTAAAACATGTAATATCAATATAGAAAAGACAAATGAGGAAAGACATATTCTTAACAAGCTATTCATGTCCCATGTAAACCATTTAGTCAAAATATTCAATATTCTATGGAGGCAACCTATATTCTATTTAAATAACCCATTTCAATTAATTTATTAATGATATTCATATAATATTGAAATCTTCAACTCACCCCTTGGGTGGTTCAATAAGGTGTGAACAAGGAAAATTCATATGGAACACCCCATGGGAGGACTTGGTTGTGGAAGCAACCACCAATTCACCTAAATGAAAACTAAGGTAATCCCTAAGAGTTCCTAAGTCTTTTAATTCAATTTATCATGTTAATTTTGGGACCAAAACAGAATGTATGGTTGGTGGTACAACAACAACATAGTCTAAAAACCAAAAAAACAATGGGAAAAGTATAGAACACTTACCTAAGTTTACTAGTGGAGTTATCATCTAGTATTGAGTAATAATTTGGATCAGATCAAGAGAAATATATATAATGTAAAAACAAGTAAATATGAGGGAAAATCCGATTGCACCTAAATAGTAAAAATGATATCCAAAAGAATACAGAGTAGCTAAAAAGGACTCAATTCATTACCATTGCAGATCCAACGAGACAAAATGATCATGAATCGAACATCAGATGGAGAACCATGATCAAATCCTAGTTTATCCAATAAAGGAGATCTCTCAAACCCATACTTTTTTGAATACAAAATCAAAACCTAAATTAGTTCTTAAAAAATATGAATCAATTTAAAATTGTTATAATTATCAAATTACACGGGATGCATAATTTAGGTGCATAGTTTGGAAAATCATGCACCAAACATGAATGGTTTCTTAGTGGATAAGGGGAACCCACAAAGTTTCCTCACATGTTTTGAAAAAATGTGGTGAAACAGTGTGACAAACCACTATCAAAGTATGCTAAAATTAAAGACTTGGCCACACGTTCGTTCCTCTCCTCTCGCATGGTTTCCTCAAACCATGTTCCCTATAGACACCCACTATCCTGCATCGCACGGTTTCTATTAATCATGTGGCCCACCCCATATGGTTTTTATAAACTATTTTTCAATCCATTTTCAACTCAAAATAGGGTTCCATGGTCCAAAAAATTCCCATACACACCGAAAACACCCATGAATTCAATGGAAATTCACACTAAGCAATGTTTAAGCATTGAATCAAAAAAATTTGGGTTCCATACGTCATATGAAAACCTAGTTTCTTACAAAACTATAGAAATTATTTGAGGTAAAAATAAGGGATACATACCTCATTTGAAAAACCTAGGTTCATAAGAACTATAGAGTTTTTTGAGTTATAGAGAATTTTATGTTTGGTTTGGTATTAATGATAAATGCTTGCTTCTCTATTAACATATATTACTCAAAATGGAGTAAAGTTCCCTTTTTAGGTGATATTTCCTGATTCCTTTTTTGATATTATTCATCTTTTGACATTAGATCTTATTTTGAATCTCTTAGAGGTCATTCAGTGCTATGAGATGTTTTGTGATGCATCATGATAGGGTTTAGGTAATGTTATGATGTATGGTGACCATGTGGTGGATTATGGATCTCATTGGCTTTTTTCTCATGATATGAATTATTTCACACACTATCAAGAACTCATATCTTTGATTAATTGTCATAAGATTCGGTGGAACTACCTTTTCATTGAAATGTTTTTAATATACTCAAAATCATGAGTTATAACATCTCATAAAAATATTTGAATATCATTCAGAGGTGATCGGTGGAGTAGAAGTAAAATGTTGACATTAACATTTCCAAAACCCTTGAAAATAGGAATAATTTAACTTATTATTTTAGTAAGAAACTACTATACTAGTCCATGAATGAATCATTAAAGGAATGGAATCAAATAGATCTCTTTTCTTATATGAAATTGAGAGTCTAGGAAGTTGGGACTGAAGTTGTTTTGAGGAGTGTTTATTTTAAATCCTCACTTCGTGAGATGATAATCTATGATATGTAGCTTGTTGATGAGTTTTAGGGAACTATATATTCATTATATGGTGGGGATACTGTCATTGAATAGTCTCTATATTCACAGGGAATCCTGTAATTCTGGATCAATTTAGTTGTTTTGTCACCAACATATCTTTGTTAGGGGATTTTCATATTTCCTAAAGGTAATTTCATTCAGGAACAATAAAAATATTTTATGATATGTCTCATCTTTCCTAGTGGGAATTTAATAGATGAAACATCGTTGATTTTTTTCCCATTGTTAAACCAACCAACTAATCACGAATGAGATTCATAATACATCATGTTTTCTTTAACCCCTTTGAGTATCGACATGGTAATGGGATGGGATATCGATGTGATTTTTTATTGGGCATCCATGTACTTATCAAGGAGAGAGTGAAATTTGGTACATGAATAAACAACTTGACCGAATCATATCATTTTATTTCCATTCATGATAGCACCAAAGTTAAGGACCTAGGAAATATTTATGTGAAGAAGATTATCATATTTTAGTGTGTTACATCTTCTATTGTTTTTTGAAAGGGATCCCCAATTCCTATATCAATTTTTCAAGAGGAATCTAGGAGGTGATGTTGTCCTTGGTAAATTTGTGCATAATATACCATCATCATCTAGATGGTCGGAAGAAATGTTCTATACATATTTCAAAGGATATGATTCATGCTTGTATCATCAAATTTGGGAGAGTGTGGAATTACCATCTTGCATTGATTTAGTTTTCATATAATGAAAACATCCATTTATATAATAAAATGGAACCCTTGAGGCCTTGTATGGTTATTCTTATAAATATCCACCTTATTGGTTGAATATTGAGGAAGCTTTCATTGTGGGACCTAGTTTGATCTAGGAAATGATGATTATATTATACATGAGTCATTAGAGGTTAGTGAAGGTGTAGATCCAGTATAAATCCTAAAAGAATAATCATCTATTTCCTTTGGAGTTCTTGGTTTTAGACCATGTATTTTTGAGAGCCTCGCCTCGGTTGGGTAACTAATGGTTTTGGAAAATAGCTAAAGTTGGCACCATGATACACAGGAAAATTTGAGTTTGTTGAGAAGACTGGGAATGTGGAATACCATTTTTTGTTTCCACCTATGATGAATTCAATACAGGAATTGTTTCACATGTCAAATATCAATAAATTCCTCTCAAACTCATCACATATTTTGAATTGGATGGAACATTATGTGGAACCTTGTGTGATCGTGAATGATAAGAAAGTTCAGGTTAATAATTCAAATATAATGGTTCTCAATAGAGAGCCTATAAATTTTGATAGGGTTAAATGGTATTATGTTTCTCATTCACATTATACGTGGGTGTGTGAGGTGATGATGAGAGAGAAAGAGCCTCATGTATTTGTGAACCACTATTCCTGATTTCCTTTTGAGGGGTAGAATTAGTTTATGAGGGGGGTAAATAGATCCTAACACCTTCTTTAATGTAATATCCTTGGTTTATTATGGATCTTCTTGTTATTGATGTTGATCTCTATAATTTTACATTGATTATATTTGTAACCATGTTTTAGTGACTTTTCAGGGGTTGAGAGTGATTTTTGTTTATTGTTTGTGGGATCGGGAGGCATCCCTGGAGGATGGATTTAGGGGGGACATGAGCTTGTAGATATGAATATTAAAGGAGGTACACTAGCTAGTCGGTGAGGACCACCAGCTAGTTTGTCGAATGATGTTATTTGTGGATTCATATAGGAATCTCATCTTTCATCTGATGGTATAGCCGGTGGTGCAGGCATTCTTCCTGGCACCACCGGCTAGCTGGTTGGGTTCTGAAGCCTATATGAATTTTTCTTAGATCACCGATTAGATGGTGGGATATAATGAATATCTAGTGACATAGTTATGGGTAATAATTTAATGTGAAGTATCATAATTGTTTTTCTCTTAGTTGTTGTTTTAATTCAAAAAACATCTCCCTTGAACCTAATTCAAACTATTCAACCACAAGGGATCAATAAAGGTGTTCATGGCCCTTTAAAAATTAATAATTCATGGATCAAAGTCACACTTGACACATTGAATATCTAACGATATGTTTAATCACCTTTTTATTATGAATAATATTTTCCACCAATACTGGAGATCAAGGGTTGTGTGCATACTTGGAGTTATATTTCATTAAGATGTGTGAGGATCCTTAAGCCTTGATTAACTAACACCAGGGCCTATAACCATAGTATTATGATTGAAAGTGACAAAAAATAATATTTACAATCTAGTGTTTAATAAATTATTTACTCATTAAAATTTTTATAGAAATACAAATTCATTCCAAGTTTGGTGGAACTGCACTTTATACCAATTTATTATTATCCATTAAAATTATTTTCAAATTATGATTTATGTTGAATTGTGGAATGACTACCATTCCATATTTTATTTTAAAATTTACATTTTTGTAATTTTATATGGATTTCTTTTGGATTTTATGGTAATATCTCACTAGTCTATTCACTCTCACACCCATATTTTTTCATTCGGTGGTTATATACATTATTTTACCAAGTCTAGGAAAAGGAAAATAACTACATGGATGTAAAGACCCATAAATTTCAAGGAAACATTTTTCATAGTTTCATTGGAATTTTACATGAACGCAGTTTTTGACGGCGCCTGATTCCGAGGCCCGGTGTGCCCGGAAAAATTTTCTGAAGTTTAGCTCGGGTACGTTCTGTGAACGAACGAGCAGGTTTTTCTAACTTTTGAACTGGTGCTCGGAATTGAAATCCGAGGGCACCGATGAAACAGAATCACCGTTATTTGCTTATGAAGACCCTTTCTGGAGTTGCGTTTTCTCGGGAGGAGTTGTTTAAAAAAAATTGAGGGATAAAAATATAATTGTTTTACAATTATATTTTAATTTATTGTTAAGTGGATTAAGTGTTGTTTCACAACACTTTTCCCACTCTTATGTGTTTATAACCTAAGTAAGGGAGTTAGGGGTGGGACACACTTGTAGTTAACTACCTTTGGGAGGATTAAGCTGGGGTGGGGCCCACATGATCCCAACCCCTCACCTTCCCCTAACGTTTATAACTTATCCCCTCTTAAATTTGTAACTCTCAAAGAAAAACCCCCTCTCTTAACTCTTTCCATCAAACACTAATTAATTAATTGAACCTAATCAATCAATTAATTAAGAATTTTGAGTTTTGAATTTCAAATGGCATGTGATTATAAAATAATTGGTTGAGCCCTTTTATTTTATTTTTGGGGGACACACTTTGTGTTGAGGACTTTGGATAGAGAGGGCCTTCTAAGAAGAAGAAGAAGGAGGAAGAGGAAATAATTTCTCCTCGTTGAAGAACGACGCCTATTCAACAAAGAACGATGCCTCTTCAATGAAGAACAATGCCTCTTCAATGAAGAACGACACTTCCTTAATGAAGAACGACAACCTTCCTCTTCCACGACAAGGAAGGAGAGGCCGACCGTGGAGGCCGACGCTAACAAAAACGTTCTGCTACTTCTTCTGACATTGACGGAATCGATACCATTCTTCCACGACACCCGACTACCTCGACGTTCGACTTCCGTGACTCGATGACGTGCGATGTAAATTTTGAGGTAGGGGAATTATATTTCATTTCCCCTTTTATCATTTGAAAAAAAAATACAACAAGCGCGGATCAATCTCTGCCAGTTGATCCGCGAATTGCTCGTTCATGTGGGGTGGTTGTTGGGTGAATAATCAGGATTGGTTGAATTTGATATTGTTTTTAAAACCTCTAACATGGAGGGTACAGGCTAACGAACAAAGCCCGGACCCTCCGTAGTTTGTTGTCGAAGTGCGGATCGACGGGCAATGATGAGGCGGGCCGCAAAGGCGTTTTGAACCTGTCGCAGTAATCTACGGCTCCCGGGAGGACCACCGGTGCAGACAGAATTGAAAACGGACCACCGGAGAAACTCCGGTGGTCTGCGGAAGAGCCTGCCGGTGCGCCCCGCCGGCACGGTGGCGCCGGTGGCCGGAGGTGGCTGTCGACCGCTAGGAGGTGGACGTGCACGGCACGCCGCCAGGAAGGACCGCCGCGGCTAAAGCCGGGGCGGAAGACGGCGGTCCCGCGACCACACAGGACCAGAGGGGAGACCGGGGGTCGTAACCCTCGGCGGTCAAGGGAGCGGCCCCCACGTGGTGGGGGGGCCACGACTTCAATCAGGGGACGCGCTCCTCCCCCCTGTTCTGCTCAGCTCGACCAGCCGAGCAGGACATGCGGGCCGCGCCAGCGCGGCAGGCCAACCATCTGCCGGGCTGGGCCACGCCCAATCAGGCCGGAACCGGACCCGGTACGGGTCGACCCCATTCGGGCCGACCCAGGGGATCTTGGGTTGGGTCGGACCGGGCCCGAACCCCCTATTTTCGGGCAATTTTCATTCAAACGCAAATAACATGGGCTACGGACCTCTGATCGACGCACCGTCAATTGAGATGCGATCCTTGGATTGAAATGGTCATTTCGTAATATTACAGTAAGGGTTTTGGAGAATTTTGGGTATGGACTGGTTGGTTCGAACGCGAAACCAACCGAACCCTCGGAGCGGAAACACTTATAACTTGAGCTCCGGACGTCCGATAGAGGTGCCGTCGACTTTGTTAGATTTATCATGATGAGAATGAACTTTTGGCATACTTTGCATGAGTTTTGGACAGAATTGAATAGTGTCCTGGATGAATTGAACCTGAAATCCAACCAGGCCCATGAAATGGAAGAGCTGATAACTTTTAGACCGGACGTCCGTTTGACGAACCGTCAGCGGCGTTGGTGGTCACTTTTAGAAATGGTCCCTATGAGTATACACTATGAGAGTTCGGGGTACATTTAAGATATGGTCGGGTTGGTTCGTACACGAAACCAACCGGGCCCCTGGGACGAAAAGGATAATAACTCACAGACCGGACGCCCGATTGATGCGTCGTCTGTTGTGTTGAGACCCCTATGATGAGGAGGTCCTTTGAGATACTTCTTTGTGGGACTTTATGATAGTTGGAGTATCGACCAGTAGCTCATGGAGCGGACCCTCCTGGAGACAATCGTACGGAGTATGGAGACCGTGTAGCTTGTTGAGACCTAACGACTACTTGACCAACTCGACTTGGAGTGAGTCGACTAGCCCAGTGAACGAAGCACTACTTTTGTTGTGTGCAGACCCATGCTGGATGGAGCACTACTGTGTTTGAGTCCAGTCTCATGGTACTCGTCCGGAAAGTACCTCTGCAAGCTATTAAGGGGTGTGCACTACTATGTTTTGGTGGCATACCCCGGCAGGAATCACTACTCTGTTTGGGTGGCTGACCTGCGGTACTCGAAAGGAGGAGTATCTCAGAAGTCTTAGGTTAGTGAGAAGTACCTCAGAGTCATGACAGGATCACTGTACTCTCCAGAGATATGGATCTTTAGCAGTTACAGTTTCGATAATGAAAATCCTGGTTTGAGCTGTGTCTACGACCTTTGTGTTTACCTCATGATTGAGATGGGTCACTTGATAACTTAGGTATATGTATGGGCATATATCTATGTAGTGGTTATCCGTTGATTTCATAACCTTTGTGTTTCCTCATGATTGAGATGGGTTACATGATAACTTAGGTATATGTATGGGCATATACCTAAGTAGAGGTTATCTATTGAGATATTTATTTGTGGTTATCCTTGTTGGATTTAGTGAGACCTTGAGGGTCTCAGGGTCCCTACTGAGTAACGTATTCTCACCCTTGCACAGGCTATGACTGCACCTCATTGTATTGGTTGCAGATGACGGGCAGTGCTGTCGGAGGCCGAGTGTTCGAGGACAGGACGTTATCCGGAGGTGGACTACACGATGGGACGACACTCGGAGGAGGAAGACGGGCGATAGTCTTGTGGAGGCTATCTGTACCTACCCTTCAGGTAGGATCTGTGGTGGACGATATAGGTGTTGCGCTATCTGTACCTACCGTTCAGGTAGGATCTGTGGTGGACGATCCAGGAGCTACGCTATCTGTACCTACCCTTCAAGTTGGATCCGAGGAGGATGACCTAGGAACTACTTCCATTCTTCCATCTGTTTGTCTTTTCTGTTTTACTTTCATTCAGATGTAGTTGTACTTTCAGTTGGGTTTGTATTCTGGCCCACTTACTTTTTCAGCACTATCTTTTGTACTTAGTGTATTACTTCCTCTTGTACTCTTTGGTGTTTTGTTTACTTTTTTTAGGTCAATGCCTTCCCAGTTATCGGGATTTATGCCATGGGTGCTAGTCGTCAACCCCTAGCCTATGGAAGGCGGGCTTGGGGTAGTCACGGCACGGGCCCCGAGGATGGGTCAAAACAAATTGGTATCAAAGGAGTAGATTCTACCGTAGAACTTATAACTATGATATTTTATTTCTGTGAAGAAATAGTGTTAAGGGTACCGAGTGTGGTCTTCAGTTCAGGGAGTCCAGTGTTGGTGCGGGCGGCCGATGTATCCATACATCAGGACCCTGACTTCTGATTTTCGACTCAGTGCACGAAAAAATTATTGCGTGTGTGTTTTAAAAAGTTCTTCCTTAAAATCTCTCAAACCTGGTCAGCTCACCAGGTATAAATCATTCATCGTGTCACGTGTGTTTCTTTCAGGATGCCTTTCCACGGACGACCAGCTAGAGATCTGAGATATGTACGTGCTGACAGCTTGCCGATCGACGAGGCTTCGGTATAGGGCCCTCTTGTAGTTGAGGCACCAGCGGAGGCACCAACAGTACTACCATACATTGGTCCACCGATGCCACCGGCCCCAGAAGTAGGTAATGCACAATGCTTGAGCGCGTTTCTCGTGTTCCAGTGCCAGAGGCCACCCACGTTCCAGGGAGAGACGGACGCACAGGTGGCTGAGGATTGGCTGGAGGTTGTGGTGAGAGTCTTCAGGCTAGTGGGGATGCCGGAAGACTTCATGGTGATCATTTCTACCAGCCTCCTTCAGGAAGAAGCTGAGAGATGGTGGAGCCACTTGTTCCAGTTTTGCGACGGGATGAATTTCAAATGGGGAGACTTCAAGACCTTTTTTCAGGGTGTAGTTTGTACGAGTAGCTCTACACCTCGAGCGTGTTTAGGAGATGCTGACTTTGCTGCATGATTTTCCATCAGTAGCCGAGTCATATGTAGGCAGTAGACTGATGATGCAGACGTCTAGGAGGACCATACCTATAGGTGGTCGACCGCATGACTCAGGATCGGTGGTGCGGGGCACCCGGGGTGGGGTTAGAGCCAGGCATGCCAAAAACGGACAGTGTTACTCCTACGGAAGGAAGGGTCACGTGTCACGTGACTGTCCGACTCCCCGTACAGTTGATCCGCAAGCTTTGGAGGATCCACGAAGACAGAAGCAGCGTCGGGTTCTTGAGAAATAGCCGAGCAGTGGACAAGGTGGTAGAGCTACAGAAGTAGGTGGACAAGAGCGGAACTAGTGGATACGTCCCTTGTACTTATAGTTCCATGTTGTTGTTTTATTTTTGTCTTTCTACTATGAGATGCAATAATAAAAATACACTTATCTTCGTGATGTTTTCTTCCCTATCCTTTGTTTGGTTCATACTGAGAGGTCCCGGTTAAAACTGTGGACTTGACCCTCACTTTCGAGATTTCTACTGGAGGAGACCCAGTGACCTCACACTGATTCCAACAGTGTGACTCGACCCTTGGAGGCGAGAGTGACGGTTGGATCTCTTGGTAGTAACGTCGAGGCCTTAAGATGTTATCCATGGCATGAATGCATCATTCATGTCAGGATTGACTGTATTAGGCAATGGGCGTGGTTCATCCAGGGGATAAGATCGAATTTCTCTATTCGGAAAAGGAGAAATCATAGCATCTCTTACAGATCGTAGGCAAAGAAGGTGCAGATCATCCTGGAGCGGATGAAGACTACACAGTGCAGTAGAAACAGGAAACTGGTGCCAGTCTCAGAGACTTGGGTGTGAAATTTTTTCAAGAATAGGAAATGTTAAGAACAAATAAATCTGCAGAGCAGCATATGTGGGGGCAGAGTTAGGAGAGCAGTAAGGGGTGGTGTACATTTCATCATGTCACAACAACCCGCCTTTGTTTTCCCCGCTAGGCTCAGGGAGATGGATGGAAGGGGAAGAGAGTAGATGCATGTGGTCAAGGAGAGTGACCCAATGGCTCTAAGAATGATTTGAGGGACAGTTTGTGTCCACTAATAACTGCCATAGTAAGAGACATTGATACGAATCATTCCTTCCTTCCAAGAATCTTTTCCCGGACCTAGAGTTTCCAGTAAGCCTTATACTTGACCCTAACATCTGGAGATACCTTGGGAGGAGATTCAATATTCACACTTACGACGACAGTGTGGTCTGACCCTCGAGGCGAGAGTTTCAGATGGAATCTCTTGGTGGCAGAGTCGAAGCCTTACGATTTTGGTCTGAGTATGGATTGGATCCACAGTTCATACACAGATTGACTGTATTAGGCAAAAAGGTTGTGGTTTATCTACAACGTTGGGATGGGGTTTTTCTTGGTCGGCGAAAAGGAAACCCCAGGCAGCACAAGATAAACTCATGCATAGGAGGGTGTAGCCGATCATTCTTGAGTCAGTCAACCTGACCCTCGTGGCAATGGATGTTTTGATTTTTTGTTCTAATCAGGAAATTGAGGCCTCTTGAGTTCGAGGATGATGACCATGTGCTTATACGGGTCTCACCTCGATGAGGTTTACGGAGATGTGGCCAAGGCGGCAAGTAATCTCCGAAGTTCAGCGGACCTTTCTAGGTCCACAGCAAGGTAGGCGGGGTGGTTTACCGCTTGTCCTTTCCACCTCAGTGGAACTTGGTGCATGAAATCATCCACGTACCTCAGATGAGGAGATACGTGCATGATCCTTCACACATCATCGACCACAGGGAGTTGGACGTCGATGACAGGGCGACATGCACAGAGGTTACAGTGAAGATCGAGGATCGATAGGAGAGGATCCTACGTGAACGGTCGATTCCTCGGGTGTGCTTTCACTGGCAGTACGGGGACCTCCAGGTTAGCACATGGGGGTGGAATGATCAGATGGGTGCTCAGTACCACTTTTGTTTCCCTAGTTTGTGTTATAGCTTTACGGGGACGTAAAGCTCTGAGGTGGTAGTAATGTAAAGACCTGGAAATTTCAAGGAAATTTTTTTCCTAATTTCTTTGGAATTTTATGTGAACGCAGTTTCTGACGATGCCTGATTCTGAGGCCCGGTGTGCCCGGAATCATTTTCTAATGTTTAGCTCGGGTACGTTCAGTGAACAAATGAGCGGGTTTTTCTAACTTTTGAACCTGTGCTCGGAATTGAAATCCGAGGGCACCGATGAAACCGCAGCGCCGGTATTTGCTTAAGAAGAACCTTTCTGGAGTGGCGTTTTCTCGGGAGGAGTTGTTTAAAAAAAGTGAGGGATAAAAATATAATTGTTTTAAAATTATATTTTAATTTCTTATTAAGTGGATTAAGTGTTGTTTCACAACACTTTTTCCCACTCTTATGTGGTTATAACCTAAGTAAGGGAGTTAGGGGTGGGACCCACTTGTAGTTAACTACCTTTGAGAGGATTAAGGTGGGGTGGGGCCCACACGATCCCAACCCCTCACCTTCCCCTAACGTTCATAACTTATCCCCTCTTAAATTTGTAACTCTCAAAGAAAACCCCTCTCTTTTAACTCTTTCCAACAAACACTAATTAATTAATTGAACCTACTCAATTAATTAATTAAGCATTTTTAGTTGTTAATTTCAAATGGCATGTGATAATAAAATAATTGGTTGAGCCCTTTTATATTATTTTGGGGGACACACTTTGTGTTGAGGACCTTGGAGAGAGAGGGCCTTGTGAGAAGAAGAAGAAGATGGAAGAGGAAGGAATTTCTCCTCGTTGAAGAACGACGCCTCTTCAACGAAGAACGATGCCTCTTCAACGAAGAACAACCCTTCCTTAACGAAGAACGACAACCTTCCTCTTCTGCGATAAGGAAGGAGACGCCGACCGTGGAGGCCGACGCCAACAACAATGTTCTTCTACTTCTTCCGACGTCGATGGAATCGATACCGTTCTTTTGCGACACACGACTACCGCGACGTTCGACTTCCGTGACTCGACGACGTGCAACATCAATTTTGAGGTAGGGGAATTATATTTGATTTTCCCTTTTATCATTTGAAAAAAAAGATGACGAGCGCGGATCAATCTCTGCCGGTTGATCCGTGAATCGCTCGTTCATGCGGGGTGGTTGCGGAGTGAATATCCGGGATTGGTTGAGTTTGATATTGTTTTTAAAACCTCTAACGCGGAGGGCACAGGCTAACGAACAAAGCATGGACCCTCCGCATATTGTTGTCGAAGTGCGGATCGACGGGCGGTGGTGAGGCATGCCTCAAAGGCGTTTTGAACCCTTCGCAGTAATCTACGGCTCCCGGGAGGACCACCGGCGCAGACAGAATTGAAAACGGACCACCGGAGCAACTCCAGTGGTCCACAGAAGAGCTTGTCGGCGCGCCACACCGGCACAGTGGCACCGGTGGCCGGAGGTGGCAGCCGGCACCGGCCGGCCGCCATGTGATGGCGGCCCCCAGCGCGCCGCCAGGAAAGTCCGCCGCGGCTGAAGCCGCGGTGGCAGACAGAGGTCCCGTGGCCGCGCGGGACCAGAGGGGAGACCAGGGGTTGGAACCCCCGGTGGTCAACGGAGCGGCCCCCATGTGGGGGGTCGCGGCTTCAATCAGGGGGGCGCGTGCCTCCCCCCCTGTTCCTCTTAGCTCGGCTAGCCGAGCAGGCCACGTGGGCCGCGCCCAGGCCGGGCCGGCCCACGTAAGTTGGGTCGGGCCGGCCCGCGTAAGTTGGGTCGGGCAGCACCAGCCGGGCCGAATTGTGCCCAATCGGGCCGGAACCGGACCCGATATGGGTCGACCCCGTTCGGGCCGACCCATGGGGCCTCGGGTCGGGTCGGACCAGGCCCGAACCCCCTATTATCGGGCAGTTTTGGTTCATATGACGATAACATGGGCTACGGACCTCCGATCGACGCATCGTTAGTTGCTATGGGATCCTTGGATCGAAACGGTCGTTTCGATATATTAAACTAAGGGTTTAGGAGAACTTTGGATACATCCGCGTTGGTTCGAATGCGAAACCAACCGGGCCCTCGGTGCGGAAACACTTATAACATGAGCTCTGGACGTCCGATAAACGTGTCGTCGACTTTGTTGGATTTCTCTTGATGAGACGGAACTTTTGGCATACTTCGCCTGAGTTTTTGACACAATTGGATAGTGGCCGAGATGGATTGAACCCGAAATCCAACCGGGCCCCTGGAATGGAAAAGCTGATAACTTTCAGACCGGACGTCCGTTTGACGAACCGTCAGCGGCGTTGGTGATCACTTTGAGAAACGGCCCCTATGAGTATACCATATGAGAGTTTGAGGAACAGTTGAGATATGGTCGGGTTGGTTCGTACACGAAATCAACCGGGCCCCTGGGACGAAAAGGCTAATAACTCACAGAACGGGCGCCCGATTGACCCGCCATCTACTGTATTGAGACCCCTATGACGAGGCGGTCCTTTGAGATACTTTTTCGTGGGACTTTGTGATACTTGGAGTATCAACCAGTAGCTTGTGGAGCGGACCCTCCCAGAGAAGAGCGTACGGAGTACGGAGACCGTGTAGCTGGCTGAGACCTGATGGCTGTTTGACCGACTCGACTTGGAGTGAGTCGACTAGCCCAGTGGACGAAGCACTACTTTGTTTGGGTGCATACCCATGGCAGACGAAGCACTACTATGTTTGGGTGCAGACCAGCGGTACTTGTCCGAAAAGTACCTCTACAGGCTATTAGGGGGTGTTCACTACTATGTTTGGGTGGCATACCCCGGCGGGAAGCACTACTGTGTTTGGGTGGCTAACCCGCATTACTCGTAAGGAGGAGTACCTCAACAGTCTTAGGTTAGTGAGTAGTACCTCGAAGTCATGAACGGATCATTGTACTCTCCAGAGACGGGGCTCTTCATCAGTTACGATTTCGATAATGAAAATCCTAGTTTGAGCTGATTATATGTCCTTTGTGTTTACCTCATGATTGAGATGGGTCATTTGATAACTTAGGTATATGTATGGGCATATATCTAAGTAGTGGTTATCCGTTGATTTCATAACCTTTGTGTTTCCTCATGATTGAGATGGGTTAATTGATAACTTAGGTATATGCATGGGCATATACCTAAGTAGAGGTTATCTGTTGAGATCTTTCTTTGTGGTTATCCTTGTTGGATTTAGTGAGACCTTGAGGGTCTCGGGGTCCCTACTGAGTATTGTATACTCAACCCTACACGGTCTATGCCCAAACCTCGTTGTGTTGGTTGCAGACGACGGGCAGTGTTGTCGGAGGCCGAGTGTTCGAGGACTGGATGGTATTCGGAGGTGGACATCACGATGGTACGACACTCGGAGGACGCAAATGGGTGAGAGAGTTGTCGAGGCTATATGTACCTACCCTTCAGGTAGGATCTGTGGTGGATGATCCAGGTGATGCGCTATCTATACCTACCCTTCAGGTAGGATCTGTGGTGGACGATCCAGGAGCTGCACTGTCTTTACCTACCCTTCAGGTAGGATCTGAGGAGGGCGACCCAAGAGCTGCGTACATTCTTCCGGTTGTTTGTCTTTTCTGTTGTACATTCGTTCATATGTAGTTGTAGTTTCAGTTGGGTTTGTATTCTGGCCCACTTACTTTTTCATCACTTTCTTTTGTACTTAGTGAATTACTTCCGCTTGTACTCTGTGGTGTTTTGTTTACTTTTTTTTAAGGAAATGCCTTCCCAGTTATCGGGATTTATGCCTTGGGTGCTAGTCGCCATCCCCTGGCCTATGTAAGGTGGTCTTGGGGTAGTCACGGCACGGGCCCCGAGGACGGGTCGTGACAATGGAGGAGGTCAGTATTCTTTCTAGTGGTACCATGCATGTTGGGGATTATAAGTGGAGTTTATGATCCACTTGTTTTGAGGATATCTTGTATTTATGATGTCTTTGGGGTTTGTACTTGTCTACTTGTGGTACACTTATCTTGTTAAGTGTTTGGAATCCTAACTATTTTTTATTCTTTTATGATGTTTTTAAATTATCTATTTTATATTCTGGTGAAATCATTCCTTTTTCTTGTTTCTTATTTCCCAGGACCTATATTCTATCCCATGGGGATCAATAATTCCCTTTAAGGCTGTATGTGGGGTTATTCTAGATCCTTTTTAGTGAGTTATCTAGTTCTGTTATTGACATTTCACAACACCCCCTTGTTGAGGTTTAATTTTACACCTATTGTATAGACCAATAGCAGGGCCACCCCGGCCCTACTCTTGCACCCATTAAATCACCCAAGACTCCTATTGGGCATCCAAACACACCCTAAAACACATCCTAGATATGATCCAACTCCTATAATATTGATATGAATACCATTTCTGAAAATATCACTCACTGTAGAATCAAAAATTCAAACATTCTTTTATTTTCACCAATCCATAATGACATGGTTTGTTACAATGTTGGTATATTATAAGGCATGATATATGATATCATAACACTATATTTAAATATATAATATAATATGATATAAGAAAATTTCATGCGTTGTGATATGAATCAATCATGTTATACGATTTATGAGTTCGAAAAATGATATGTGTTAGCATTTTGGTAATTATACACATAAATCTATCATTTATTATGAAATTTTAATATGATGAAACAAATATAGAATCAATTCAAATTATTTTATAAATACATGCATGGTTGTTTGAGTGGATTCAAATTATTTTTACCAATATTTTATTTACTCATTCGTAATGAATGTACATGTAAATATATGAAAGGATCCAGAAACATCCTCAAGTACTATATAAAGAGGTTGAAGTCCATGAAATTGAAATTAAACCCATCTATTTCTTCAACCAACCAAATTATCTCACTTACAATTCATATTTTTCTTCATGAGGTTCTATAATCCCATGGTTTCAAGAAGAATACACACCAATCATTGTGTGATTCTAAAACTTATGGATACACCAATGGGGAAGGTTCCCATTGTTTTCTTCTCAGTATTTAGCACCACACCCATGTTTTAAGAAAGAATATTCATCCATCCTCAGTGTAAGGTACACATTTTATTCTTTATATATTATTAAGAATTTAGTTTAATATCATGGTGATTTTCATTTTTAGGTTTCTTTATGGATTATATTACTTGAATGAGTTTAATTTAATAGTAAACACTCGTAAGTTGTATCAGATCCATGTTACTATTCAAATTATCCTTAAAATAATGTTTTAAAATGATGAAAATGGATAATTTAATACATATTGTTAAATTGGATATAGATTTTGTAATTTTCCCTGCCTTATAATATAGGATATCATATGTTTTGTTATGATTGAAAAATATGATATAGAATTTTATAGCTCGTGGTACAATTAAATCAAACAGTTATCGACCTTTTGTGGTGTATGATACAGGGAGTCGTATTGGGAGATGTCACCAAATTACAATATTTTTCTAATATAAAAGAGATTATCATATCACATTAATGATATAGATTAACGTAGAATAATAAAATAATCACTTACAATAAATAAAAACATACATTATAAAGATACCATAAAAATGTATATAATTCTTGCATAGTTGATCATAATCTACAACTTAAAAATCTTGTGTTGCAATATTAATTTTGAAATTAATCTCCACATATCATGTTGATAGATCATTAAAAACAATATGAAGACCAATTTTGTTCAATTATAAATTAAATTATAAAATTTATAAAATTTTATAGATGAGGAAAAATTATTTTTCAAATGTTTATTTAAATAATAAATGGATTATAAATTGATTAAATATTTAATATTTATAATTAATTGTTAAATTTTTATGAAACATTTAAAAACTAAATACCCCTAATATTAAAATTTAATATTAAATACCTATGAATTTATATGGAATTGATTATAATTTAATTATAAATTTTTTATATTGAAATAAAAATGGAAATTCATAAAAATTAAAATAATTATGAAAAGGGCTAAATATAAAAGAATTAATATTGAAATTATGAATCATTCATGATATTTAATTTGAAATCATCAAATCAAATTATTTATTCGAAAAATTATTTAAACAATATAAAAATTACTTTTGATGAATTTTAAATGATAAAGGTTTAAATAATATTGAATATAAGATTTTATATTATATAATATATTTACGTAATAGAGAATAAATTTAAAATTTTAGTATTTCAAATATCATATATTTATTTAAATTTCATATAAATGATAATAAGATGGAGTTAAAATAAAAAATAAATATAATATTTATATTTATTTATTTATGTAATGTCTATAATGGATGAATATATTATAAATTGTTTATAATTTCATTATATATGAATTTTTCATAAATGTTTTTCTCATGTATAAATTTAGATATTGTTCATTTATTTAGTGTTATTACTTCTATTACACATAAATATAAATGTTACATTGTTGGTGGATGTAAGATTTAGGTTTAATGTGTTATATTACTTCTAAACTAATTATCACGAATTTATTTAAGGAGTTTCTTATTAGGTATGATAATTAGTTTAGTAATATTGTACAATTAATTTGGATATTACTAGGTTAGGATCTTGAATTAAGAATTCAATTACAGTTTTTGTATATTAGGTATTAGAATTGGGATGGAATGGAAGCCTCACTTAAGTAAATAACCTTGGATAGAGGGACTTCTATATGAAATTCTCAATAGACTGGGCACGTAGACATTATCTAGAAATATGGGAATTTTCTATATGTTGTTCCTTTCTTTAAATTGTTGGGATTATTGGTTTGATATTATTATTAGACATTACATGAATGGTTTTTATGTACCTTATGAATGAGATGCATTTGGATATGTGTCAAGGTACTTTTCTTTTAGTTTTGGTTAGTAACAAAAACTATGAGTTGTGTAAGGATTTACACATAAATATGGTTTGAAAACATTAGTTTAGGGGAAGAAATAGGGATTCAAAAACAAATCACGAGAATAATTCATGTATAAAATGGAATATATGATATAAGATGTTAAGATTCACAACCCCTTAAAATATTAAGTGTTTTATTCCTTCTAAAGTCACATTTTTTCAGACCTAAATCATATAACCTAGTAGGTTTATCTAAATTAGGATCCCGTGTATTATATTTTGTATGGAAAATAAGTTCTGGGTCACCCTAAATGTGTCATCCCATATTTACAATGCAAATTTTTATAAATTTTATTCAATAAATATAAATTTAAATCATAAATTTACTTATTTAACTTAATAATAAAATATTTATAAAAATATTTATCTCCTATTTTATTAATTTATATATTTTTCAATAATAATGGAAATTTATTAATTAAATGCTTTTATCGAAATTGTTTCTTATAGGCTGAGAAACAACTTTTCGTATCTATTGAGAACATTGATCTTGAATCCATGGTTGAATTGTGATAAGGTAAGAGTTCCGACCACTAGCCATTGTTATATCCTATTTACATTCTATAAACTATTTTACAATTTTTATATCTCTTTTACTATATTCAACATTCATTTTTCATATATACATTAATTTTATTAATAAGTTCTATTTGTATAGTAATTAAATTATTATAAGATAATTATTGAATATTAATTATCGAATAAACATATAAATTATCATTCACTTTTAACTATATTATGGATCATTTAATTTATAAATAGTTTTTTTTATATTCAATTTATGTATTTTAAATCTCAAAATTTTAATTTTAATGAATTAAGTAATATATATTATAACAAAACAATGTTATAAAATATTTATTATTATTATTTGAAAATTTAATTATACTTCTTTATAGTGTATTGTAATAAAAAAATAGTTGAAATTTCATGATAATTTGGTTTTTATAAAACTAAAATGGCTACTAACATAGTATTATTAATTATAATATATAATGGTTATTATTATAAAACATATTTTTTCTCAATTACATATTTGGAAACTAAGTTCCACTTAATTAGAATAATATTTCAATAAAATTCATAAAATAATTATATAATATCATAATAATTCAATAATAATATGGATACACCCCTACCTCATAAACAAATTAGATTTTCTTAAAGGAGTGTTTTCATATTTTAAACATAGAACACTCGATGATAGAGTACACAAGTATTTTTAAATTTAACATAGATATAAAATTATTTTTAATATAATTAATTTATTATTTAACATAGGGCATCTAAATTATCTTATTGTGAATTTTTGGTAATTTTACACTAAAGTTGAATTGTTGGAGAACATTTTAAAAATTGAAGTTTTATGAGTATTGTAGTTATAATGATATCATTATGAAGTAAATATTATTTAAAAATGTATGGAATATTTTATTAAATCATAAATAATTTAAGGATTATAATAATAAATTTAAAAAGGTTAATTTTAATTTAGATATATTACACTTGAAATGTTTGATAATTAATTATTTTTTTTCTTAATAAAAAATATATTTGTGTTTTATGCATCAAATAAAGGTAATGAAAGAACTATTTGAGTTTTCGATAGAATAAATGGTCCAATAATCACAATTAAATCTATAATTATCTATAAAATTAATCTTAATTTATTCCACCCACAACTGGTTGGATTAAATAATAAAATTACCACTAATTTAACACTGAAATACCTCCCTATGCAACTATAAATACCCACACATTATTACCTTAACCTCCACTCCAAATACATTGATAAAATATTCTCAATATTTTACTCTCAAAATAGTCTCTCTTAGGAGGATTTGAGCCATTAAATTTCCCATCTCAGGCTTTATTAATCACCCTAGAAAGGTAAGGTTCTCTAATCCTCCTCTTTCATTTTTAGGTTCATTATTTTTTTTATATTAACATTTTAAATTCCTATTTAATATCTATACATTATTTTTATTTCACAGTATTTTCTACCACTTAATATTTTTTTAAATGAGATTTTATTTATTCCCTATCATTATAACATTTTCCAATGAAATTACTATACCAAAATAGGGGTATCTAACAACTCCTATCCCATTACCTTTAAGAGACATTTTTAATTACTTTTCATTTCAATGGTAAATGTTATTATATGTCACTATTATATTTTTTATTCATTTTTATCAATTATATATCACCATTAACTCTCATTATTCAACCTTCATAGGCTATTATAATTCTCATACATTCTTATTTCCATAAAACCATCCTAAATTTAGTAATAAAAAGTGTGTGTGACTTTCATAGTTACAAAATCCATATATAGATACTAAAAGTGGATGTAGGATCTAAAAAAATGTACCTAGGGGTAGTAACAAAAACAATGGGAGATTGGGTATTAACTCAATTTTCACCAGGTGCACGACAAAGTGACGTAACCGAAAACCTAGTAGGACAATCCCAAGAAATTTTAGTTTTATAATTCACATGCACTTTATGATCCATGATAAAAAATTATTGTATTTTTAATGATATTTACATTAAATTAATATATATATTCCATAAATATACCATCCTATTTTTATTGTCTCTATTTCATCAATTACTTTACAACCTATTCATTTTTAACATCCTATAGTTTCTAATTTTTATTATTGGATATTCGTCAAGATAAACACATTAAACCCTTCGATGGGTTTATTTCCAGCCCAATTTTTAACCAATTATCTTGTTATTTATAACTCTACTTATTTATCATTCATTTAATGTTTCTCCTCCATTTCAATGTTCCTATTTACACATGGTATGGTGGATATAAGATCTCAGCAGAGAATTATCCTTCACGTCCTTTTCCCTGCCATATTATTAGCTATGCATAAAAACAAATTTTCTTAAAATGTGTTTCCTTGTTAATACCCGTACAAGATTATTATAATTTAAGGGTGTTCACATATATACCCATACATTATTTAACTAGGGAAAATTTTGACCAAACTACATACCCCATACCTAGAAAATTTCAACACATTATACTTCATTATCTTGATTGGCTATTATTTATTGATAAAGTTACAAAATTTCATTTGACACGCATTTAATTTATTATTGTTTTATCATTTTATGATTATTGACAGATTTATGTATATTTTTATCTATGTGGAACCCAAAAATTTATTCATATGAAGGGTACACCCTGATAGTGCTCCAATGTATAGAGTATAAAATTATTCCCTTGAGATGACCTGATTATGATACTTTGGGAACATACCTCAATATTATTTTATGATACCATGATGAAAAACCTTTGTAATATGTTTTATATCACCTTATTGATGATCCTTTGTGATTTTCATATGAATTTATATTTTTTATATTATATCCACATTTCCGTGTTATGCATCATGTTCTTATATCCATATACATATGTTAGGGCTCTAGTTAATTTTTTTAATGTTATTATGTTATTTTTGTATTTCACCCATGAAATTCATTAATAAATTTTTCATTGATTATTACCTTACTGGAATTTATATCCCACCCATTCTTATGTTTCCCCCATTCTATAAGTTTTTCAATAAAAGATATATGTATAAGAGAATTACATGTGTAAAGAATCATTGTGGAGGAAATGTGAATTATACTATGAGTTTAGATGGACATGTTCATAGTTCTTATAGACACTAAAATTTTGATCATGGGAGTTTTAATTGAGTCTTATGATATATTAAAAAAATTATATATTTACCACTAGATATGAAAATGTGGGTCTGGGGTATCATGGATGGTATCATAGTGTTGTTTGGTTTTTTTAGAATTAGGATCTAGAATATTTGGGTATAGATAATTAGATAGATAACATTTTTATCAAGAAGAATATGTTAAACTAGTATGACCCTTCAGGATTAATTTTCTTTTATTTATAATGATCCCTTTATATAAATAACATCTCCCTGATTATATGGATTTCATAAGTTCTTTTTAATGGAAGGAATTATTAGGAAAAATTTTATAAGGGAGAGATAAATAACATCCCATAATTCTAATGAAAATTTTATAAATTTTCTTTTTTAAATATAATTTAAGATTCTAAATAAACATCGTTATTTTTATGAAACAATATTTTATTAAAGCCCCAGATGAAAGGTGATAAGGGAATAGTTCCTACCATTTTCCTAAGTGCTATCCTATTTCAATCCAAAAAACATAAATATAAATTATTATATCTCATTTACTATATACTATTTTTTTACATGTATACAGTAGATTTATTAACAAGATCAATTTTCCTGGTAATTATGGTGTTAAAATATAATGATTGAAAATTAGTTACACAATAAAAAAGTTGTCATTTATTTTTAACTAAATTATTGTTCATTTAATTTATAAATTATATGTACTATATTCCATGTACATTTTTTTAGTAAGGATAATCTATTTAAAACCATAAGTTTTGTATTTTAAAAATAAATAATGTTATAAAGTATTTATTATTTTTGATGGAAAATGAAATTAATATTTCATATAATTTATTTATTAATAAAAAAACTAATTTCTTGATACTATGGGTTTTAAAATATTAAAAAATCTATTGACATAGAATTATAAATCTTAGTATATAAAAGATGTAGCACTAAAAAATATTTTTTTATTACATTTTGGGAAGGTAAATTTCACTTAATTAAAAGAATAATTAAATAATATTATTAAAATATATTAATAATAATATAATCATTCAATTGTTACATGGATGCTTACCTATATTACAATAAAATTATATTTCCTAAAATAGAGTTTTCAAATTTTACACATTGAATGCTCAATTTTAAAATAAAAAAGTTTTTTAAGTTTCACATTAATAGAAAATTATTATTAATAAAACGAAATTATTTTTGAACATAGAACATTAAAATTATGTTTGGATTAATTTTTTGATATTTTGGGAAAAGTATTTTTTTAGGTGAAAGATGAAAATTCTTATCTTAGGGGTACGATGATTTTAAGGATACCGTTATCAAATCTACATCACATAAAAAATAATGGAGAATTTTCTTTAATAAAAAAAATATTATGAATATAGTAATTAATTTAGAAATATTAATTTCAATTTATAAATTATATACTTATTTTGGCACCTTAATTATAATTTTTATCATTAAAAGTTACTTTTGAATTTTATACTCTAAATGTGGTGTTTGGAAGATACATTTCTATTTTGGCCTCAATAAATGGTAAGAAAATATTCATTTAATGAAATAATATCCATAAACATTGTTGTAACTGATTCCTCCCACAAATGGAAGGGTTAAATAATAAAATAACCAATATTTAAACACTTAAATAAAACCCTACACAATAATAACAACCTAGATATTCTACCCTCACTCTCCACTCCAAATACATTAAGCATGAATCCTATATCCTTCCACCTTTCATGAGTCTCTCATAGGTTGTTTTATATATCTATGGACCCCCTATCATGCTTTAAAAATCTCCCTCGCATGGTAATGATCTCCAATTTTCCTCTTTCCATTCCATGCTATTTAATTTTTTTATATTTATATTTTAATTTCCTTTTACAAATACTTTCATGCTTCTTATTCCATGGTATTATCCTCCATTTTAAAATATTTAAAATAAAATTTTATTTATTTCCTCTCATTATAGACTTTTCTTAAGTTGTTACACTACCGAAATAAGGCTTCCACACCCCTATGTTCCCATTACATTTACGATCATACTTAAATTCCTTTACACTTAATTGGAAAATGACATTATGCATCACTATTTTAATTTTCATATTTTGTTATCAATGAGATGTCATTGTTTCCTATCTATATACAATATAAATATGCCATTATTGTAGTCAAACATTCCCACATCCATAAAACCATCCAAATTTTTTTGACTAAAAGGGTGTGTCATTTTCTAGGTAATGACTACCCCATCCTTTTACTAAAAGTGGAAGATGGCTCTTAAATTAATGTAACTAGAGGTAGTAACATCAAAAGGGGGAATATTTTAATGACTCAATATTCAACGGGTGTATTGAAAATTTTCCAAACTGCACACCTATTTTGATACTCCTAGATGATTTTCATTAGATAATTCACATGCTCTTTATGCTCAACAATAAAGGATTAAAATATATGGATTGAGATTTAAATTAAATTGATATCCACAATACATGAATATAACCTCCACCAAATCTTTTTATCCTTCCATAAATTAGGACACTACGCTTTTTCTTATGAGAATCCTATATTTTCTAAAGTTGATTTTTTTGATATTCATTCAGATAGCCACATTAATCCATTTAAGGAGTTTCTTTCTCACCCATTGGAAACCAATTCTAATGTTTTATATCGGCCTCTATATTTTTCAAGCTATTTACTATTATTCTATATGTTTATTTTCTTATGTTCATGTGGTAATTTGAAAATAACATCTCTATAGATAATGATCTATAATTTCCTTTTTCTATTCATATCATTATCTATACATAATCATATCTTTTCTTCCAAAACAATTCCTTGTGAATACCCATGAATGATTCATCTGATTAAAGTGTGTTTTCTAAGATACCCATACATATATTGGATGGGGAAATTTTTGACTAAACCATATTCCTTTTACCTATATTTTATTAATACCATATACTTCATTATCATAATTTAACGGTATTTAGCATGAATGTTACTAATTTCATTAAATATAAATTTAATTTCTAGTGGTATTATCATGTTATTATTGTTCATCGGAATTATGTATGTTTTTCTCTATTTGGAACAAATAAATTTAGGCATATAAAGGGTTTCCCCTAATAGTGCTCCAATGCATTGGGTAAATAATTAATCTCCAGAGATGATCTTCCTATGATACCATAGAAAAATACTTGGTAATGTTTTTTATACTACAGTGAGAATAAATGGAAATATATTTTACAAATCCTTGGTGATGAACCTTGGTGATATTCTTATGAATGTATCATATTTATATTTTAGCCACAATTCCATGTTAAACCTCACATTATATTATTAATATACTTATTTTATGCCATATGTTATTATGTTCATGTTCTTATGATATACCTCAAGTTTTACCTATGATATTACTTAACAATATTTTTTCCTTGATTATTTCATTACTAGGATTTATAGCTCAACCTTTTTTATGATTCCCCTTTCCTATTGGATTTTAAATCAAATGGATACGTATGAGAGAATTACATGTGTGGAGAATCTTTTTAGAAAATGTATACATTGTACTATAACTTTAGATGGATATCCTCCATGTTCCCAATGATATTAAACCCAATATCTTTGTTGTTGGTTATAACTATTGTGATGTATTAGATAGTTTGTATGTTTGACTATCTATCCTTAACTATGGGTCTGGGGAGTCTCAGTAAAAGGATTGGGTTCTTTTATTTGGAAAATATTTTAGGCTATATGTAGCTACAAAAAACTAATGTTAAGAAAACCATAAGAATAGAATTGAGTTTATACTTATGATGTATTTGATAGAGAGTTGTACGTTCAAATATCCAAGACTCTTATATGACATTATTATCATAATGGCCTACCAAAATGACTAATTGATTGGAGAAACTAGTAAAATATAGGTCTATCCTTATTAATGGATATTATAGAATTCAAAATGGTTAGTTATTTTAGTTGTAGATTATTTAAAACAATTAATCATCAAATAATTGTAAAACATGATACTCATCAGATAAAAGATTCAGTTATAGATAAAATAGAATTATCTAGATCAAAAATGACTTTAAGATAAATATTTTAGAAAAAAACATAATATAATAAAACTTTTAGACTAGTTCTGATTCATAATAATTATTCTTAGGCACGAATAAAAATTTTATGTCCTAAAGTGATATCATACTAAATAACCAACTAATGATATTTTTTGTGAGTGTCTATAGATGGTTATGATAATTATATATGAATTCACATATATTTTTTATGAGACTATTTAAATTATAGGTGACTAAATGGATTTATTCTCCACTCAAGTACTTAATATGATTGAGTATATTAATGAATTAGAGAGGTTTATGGTTTCTATATAAATGGATAAAAGTCAAAACGTGAAGAAGAAAAGTTTGTTGGGAATTAAAACAACGTTTCATTAAGTATTCATTCAATGTTATTAAAGAAAGTGATTTTAGGAAGAAGGGATAATATTTAATTAAGATATAATTGTTTATGATACATATAGGGGTTCTGAGAAACTCCATGGAGAGTCCATATTATCTATTGATATTGTTATTTCATGAATATATTATAGATTTTTTTATTACATTGATCTTTTTAATATTAATGATATTATTGAAAATAATTTAACAGTTTTACTTATTTTTTTATTTGTGGAAGGATGAAACCAGTAATTTGAAAAAGAATAGAAAATCAAAATTATGAGGAGAAAAATAAAATTCACACCATGGAACTTCATCCCACAACATGACACTGAAAACAATTAGGCTTCCTAGGATGAAGGATTCTTATGGAACACTCTATGGGATAAATAGTAAAGGAATTAAAAAAAATATTTATGGAACTAGAAACTAGAGATTTACATTCTGAAAACACTACAGGATGAGAAAAAAAATACAATACATGAAGTTACCATTACATAAGGTGAAAAAATTATATGTGGTGAAATACTTACACAAGGTTAAAGTGTTGGTATGACAACAAATAGATAGATTCAACAAAAATGGTTATATAAACCTAATTTATGATCCTAGGACCACCTAACATCACTTTGACCAATTCAGATTCTATTGAATTCTATAGTATCCCTTTGTGTGTCTACATATAGTGGGTTGAGTCTAGGGAGAGAAATAGAACTGCTGTAGGGTCCTCCATCACTTTCTCTCTAGTTTTATTTATATTTTATTTGTATTTCTTTCATCCATATTACTATTTCATCATTATAATGAGAGGTTAAACCCCACCTTTTTCAATGGTTATATATCTGATGGGGGAGTTTTTGTTGGATGTATTTCTTGTTGGTAACCAATTATTTAGTTTTCTACAATCAAATTCCAATAGATTTATTTTTGATTAATAATTAACATTGATCAATAAATAAGAAATTATTATTATAATTACTGAATTGGTTACTTTAAATTGAATCATGACCATTATCATATTAAAGGAGACAAGGATTAAATAAAAAATCAAGACAAACTCAGTTCAACAATTCCCTAATTACCTGATCATGGGGAAAGATGAATTTTCATTTTGTGGAGGGGATACCATGACCGTTGGATCCACCACATCTCTAATCTAATGCCTTCAATGGATTAATAATTTAATCTCCAAAATCCAATTTAACCATAACCCTATAATTATCAAATCATGACATGCCTTTACAATCAGATTTTTACATAAAATCAACCGGAATCATATTCATTCAACATCCTTCAAATCAATCAAACAAGTCTCTTCTTCCCCACATTCATCATTTAAAAAATAAATTCTTTTAAAAATGAAATTAAACTAATTTCAACGTTTAAATGTGTTCGACTTCAAACTTATACTATATTCAATTTAATTAATTAATTTTATAGTTTTGGTTTTTATAATTTTTATATTTTGACTAGACCAGTTGGGAAATAATGAATCCCATTTGGTACATATGGTATATATGTTTTAGAAATAAATTCATTGATTTTTAGGTGTATATGATACTGAATGATTAATTTAAAAATTTTAGAAATATTCACGAGTTCAAAAAGATGGTAAGAATTTATGAAGATTGTATTTTAGATAAAAATAATGAATAAAATGGTGTTTAAATATTGTATTTTGTAACAGAAAATATATTTCCAACTCATATGGGTCATAATAAAATATGTATTTTCGTATCTATTTTATTTTGTACAATAACATAAGTTAATTGTTAAAAAAATATAATTATTAATAAAATGAGATGATGTTATAATACACATAGTTTATCACTCATCAAAAATTATAACTTTTTGGAAAGGAAACCAGGATAAAAATGTTTTATTCATTAAAAAGGATTTTTTCCATGATATTTTTTAAAATATTAGGGAATGATTTCCCACCGATATGATTGGAATATTTTAAATAATACATTCTTATTCTCAAAATGTTACTCCAAACACATAGAATAACATATGAGGTATGGTTATTAATAGTTTTTTTGTTAATTATTCTAATTAAATTTTGTTACTATTATTTAATTAAAAAAAGTATGTAATATATAATGACTTCAAATGAATACTATGTTTCACAATCTATACAACACACAACATCAAGATTTATTGTGCCATGAATAATTAATATCTAAATGTTAAGTAATAACATAGCCATTAAATTGGTGTTTTGGAATATGATTAATCATTTTATAATATATACATATATAAGGTTCATACATAAAAAAATGTATTGATTAATTCTAATTAAATACACACTAATTTTATTCAGTAAAGTCATTTTATGCTTTAAAAATTTGTCGTTTTCAAATGTGGTTTGAGGTATTTTTCTAAATCAATATTATAATTATTTTTTGGTAATTTTTTAAAATATATTTTTTAAAATTGATATAATTTTTTGAACTCATATTTTCAAAATTATTATAGGATTAATTTTTATAATTTCATGAATTGTTTTATTTTTTATTCAATAGTGAATATACTGATTTTTACTGAAAACTATCTTTTTTCAAGTATGTACGAATTAACATTATATTTTGAATTATTTTAAAATTTTCCTAATTTATTTTTCATTAAAATTAATACAATAATTTTTAAAGTAATCAACATTCTACTTGAATCTTTTATAAAAACATTTTTATACTTTAAAAAGTGTTTTTAAGGAAAATCTGTTTTTCATCATGTTTTTTACGCTTAAAATTAAATCAAATTATATCACTTCTAGGAATTGAAATTGATAAAATATATTCAGTATTTGGAATCATAAAAATCAATTATATTTTATAATTTCAACATAATATTTGTTTATATGAATATTTTCCATAGTAAATTTTTGTTACCAAAATAAAGGTAAACTACTTTAATTAGTGTTAAAACTGATATGATGAGGCTTAAAATTCATTCAAACACATTACTTAATTTCATTATGTGAGACTGTTTCATCTATAATCATCTAAACTTCTAAAATATGACCTTTTTTCAATTTTGATTTTATTTTCACTGTTATAATATTTTAAGTAAAGGAAAAAGACCAAAATGTCACTCTATTGATTTTACTATTTTTAATATTTTGTTAAATGGATAAAGAAAAATAATGTTTACCAGTAAATTTTAATTTGAAATATAAAATATTTTTTTTATCTTCATTAATTTTGGGCCAATTATTAGTGATGAAATAATTACCTTAAATGCTTACGCACCACCGACACGGTGCATGTGCAAGAAGTAGAAAAAAAGACGACTAAATGTTTTTAAAAATAATAAAAGTAAAATTACATGTACGCGTTATAGTTTACCATGAAGTTTATAGAACAATATAACATATTATGGTTGTTT
Organism: Viscum album; assembly: GCA_963277665.1. Taxonomy (NCBI): domain Eukaryota; kingdom Viridiplantae; phylum Streptophyta; class Magnoliopsida; order Santalales; family Viscaceae; genus Viscum; species Viscum album. The sequence continues at coordinate 559,521,989 of OY728127.1, read as the reverse complement.
CAAATGTTTATATTTGAAATTTATTCCTGTCTTATTATCTTTAATGTTAAACTAAATTAATTGTATAAAAAAGTAATTAATTATTCCATAAGTTAAATAATATTTTATTAAGTTATTTAAAATTCATAAAAATATTTAAAGAGGAAAATAAGGACTATAAATGGTAAAACACGTAATCCCATTTCTATTTTTGATCCAATTTTTACTTTATATGTAAAATTATAACCCTTTAATGTTGAAAAGGCCATTACCACATATAAGGATTAAATTGTTTAACTTGGGGTGTTAACCAAAATAATACCGTTTAAAGTAATATATGAACCTATAAAAATTTTATTTTATTATTATATTACTACCATATCCTAATTATTATATAATACATGTCATTCTGGATCCATTTTAGCAGAGTTGGAGATATATTATGCTGTAATATTTCAAAAATTTGCAAAAAATCAATTCCCCTCTCTTATGAAAGGACACATGTTCTTTATATTATTTAATCCAATTTTATCCATTTAGATTAACCAAATCCAGAAATCTTCTCTTCTATACACCCCTTTAAATGAATTAGGGGTGTTTTTATACTTCATATACAATTCCATGTGTCCTAAAGAAGGGATCTTGAGGATGTCTACTAAAGAAAATGCAATCGTCCATCCCAACCACATTCAATTTATTTCTTCTTATACCCACATAAAAGATTATTAAATAATAATGATATAATAACATAAAGATATAATCTATATATATGTGTTATTATGAGTATTTTAAAACACTTTATTAATCTCCTCTTAGATTTTATGATGAATGAAAACATCGTACATGTGTGTGTTTGGAACGCCACCTCTACAAAGCAGTATGTTTCAGTTTACAACATCGCCTCTACTGAATATTTAGAATGATGTATTTAATATAAATATATGAAATTAATGAAATAATTATAATTTTTAAAATATAAAATATCATCCATTTATCACCATTAAATCCATTAAAAAATGATAATTCCATTTGTGTATACGTCTGGATTACTACATGAATAAAGTTATGTGATTACTTATTTATCCCAAAATCACATGGAAGGTATATATAAATTATCAAAGGATAATATGATATTTTTTATATAATTATAATTCTATTAAGTAATACTAATACATTCTTTATTTATCTATTTTTTAGGAAAATGTAACTGGTTTACATTGTTACATACGGCCTACCATCTCCCTGATTGTAATATAATTCATTCTACATAACTATATTTAATATTTGGTTTTAAAATAATCAAAACATATAAAAATTAAAATAATAATAATTTTTATTTAGTTTCTATATTATGGAATAATTAAATATTTTATGATAATCAAAATACTAATATCGTTCTGTAGCTATGAACCAAACATCTTCCAAAAAAAGACATATACTTAACTGATTAAAAAATTAAATATTTCATTGTGAGAAATAAAAAATATATTTTAATAATAAATTAATAAAACTAAAAAATCATCTTAAACAATTAAATAATTTATAAAAATTTATTATATGGGATTAAAAGGATATACATGGAATGACTGAACTCGAGGTAAGGGATTTTATCTAAATGTCCATTCATTGTTCCATTTTTTAATGTTATGAAACTAAAATCTTCTATATAGTGTATATATTAATCCATTTAAATTATATATCATGAATAATTAATAATTCATTTTATTTTATGTAACAATTCAAATTATAGTGTTCAATTATATTTGACTAAGAATTTAACAATTTTTATGGGGTTTCATAACACAATTTCATTTCATTGGGTTTTATCACTTCTTCATTAATATATTTTTACAAGATTATGTGTGAAGTGAAATTTTATTGATTTATGTTTTATTTACTCTTGATTTATAAGTATTTAAATATGTTCACATAATCAATTATTTAATTAATTGTCACTTCAAAAGTTATGATTTAATGAAGGGTTTTCATAGTCTCAATTTCATTTTCTTGTGACATGTTTCATATCATGCATCGTGATTTCTCTATATGGTGTACTTAATATATAGTATTCCATTCTTTTCAATGATAAATATTATATCATATTAGATAAAAAGTCAATATATAAAAATATGACCCAAATCATAATCATATAGGTTTAGTGTCATTATAAACATGGATACATAAACAATATATTCACAATAGATCAAATAATCCCCGGATATGTCCTTTATAAATCTCACCCTATTTAGTAATATCATACATCAAACTATTCCCTATAACAATGAAAAATAAAACACAATAAAGGGTGACCTTAGATTCCACGTATGGGTAAACAAGTGATATATCAATGATTATTTAAACAAAACATGAGGTAAAGGGTATGAGAACATGATCTTAACAATTGAAAACCAAACCCAAAATATCATATATCAATATATTTATTCATTGAGTAAATATTGGAAATTTTTAAATCATGAATCCTAAAGGAATTACCATGATCCAAGATAGAAAAAAATGGTATAAAACATAAGTTTTTGGAATACACATAAGTATAGAAAATCAATTAATTTTTCAATAATCATTACAATGATTGTCATAGTTGATTGAGTTCACCCCTGATTCCATTGTATCCTTATTAAAGGTTCTCTAGCAAGACTACCATAGTGGAATGATTCTCTATTTGACTAGGCTCCCAACCTATTAAAATCCATAATATCTCATCATATATCTATATATACCACCTAAAATGGCTCTAAGGCCTTCATTTTTTTATTTATTTTGATAATACACATTTCAAGGGGTGATGTGGAACCCTTACAAGGCCTGTAAGTGTATGTATTACCTGGACCGTAGGTATTAGAGAAATTCATTGCCCACGGGCTTCATAAATTACATACAACCCAGACTAACTACTCAGAACTGCTCCTCCCCAACATCTTCATCGTGAAATCAGCTCTCCACCTTTGCATAGCTGTTAGGCTTGGCTTTCCCATGCATGCACAAGCTTGTCCCGATGGTAGGTGCCATACCCTCTCATTCTTGCAATCCTTTTAGCTTTTATTGTGGTGAATGTTCCTCGTTCATCCTCTTTCAGAATCTTGTTCCATGTAGGTTGTCTTGTTTTCATCTGCACTTAAGGTGGCCTAAAGGCCATGAGGTGGCCTGAAGGCCTTATTGACCCGAAGACCTGGGTGGCTCGATGGCCTTAAAGGACTCGGGGACTAAATCGGTGGCCCGAAGGCCCAAACAGTGGAGTTGTCCCGGGTGCTACAGTGCCAAACAGTACCAGCTATAGTCCCCACTATAGTTCCTACTACATTCTTGCTACAGTTCCTGCATAGTTCTACTACAATCCCTACTATAGTGCCTTCTATAATACTGCTACAGTACCCTTGGAAATATGCCTCCACCTGGATTTGATCTCGGGTCGCCTAGATGCACTTAAAGAGTCCTCAACAACCAGGTTGAGGCTCATGTGCACATATATACCCATTCCATTGTCAATATATAAAATTGACACCCATCACAGAATTATAATCCACTAATAAGGGTTTTATAAGATCATAAATCAGTCATAAAATATAATAACCCATTGAAAGGAAACATGTTTCATGAAAATTTCTACTGTTCATCATAGAATAACCTGATGAAAAAAATGGGTTTCCTAAAAATATGACCTTCATAATTATAAACCATCAAGAGAAACAAAACAGATGGTATCCTTGGATAATATCCCTATTAATGAATAAGTATCATCAAAGTATATTATCCTAAATTAATTTTTTTAAAATATCTTTGGAATATTTATGGAAGAAATTAGCCTTTTCATTTTGAAATAAATTATTTAAAATCAATAAATTCACTAAATGTTTAAGAAAATAATTTATTGGAAAATAACCATATAATCCTATAAAGTAATATTCAATTAATTTAGAGGTAATGATTATGGGAAATTTTCTTAATTCTATGTACGTTAAAACATTTATTCTTTTCACAATTTTGGAAAAAATTAAAAAAAAATTGTTCGGAAAATTACATGAATATTTCTTTTAAAATATTTTTAAAAATTTAAAACATTCGAAAAAATGAATTTAAAAAATACTATGATAATGATAAAAACATTTTAATCAAAATTTAAACATGGAAGAAAAATATTTCGGACCAAAGTTGAAATAATATATGGTTTTATTGGAAAAAATCCTTCATTTTTAGTAAAAAGAATAGGAAAATGGAAATATTAGTAGAATATTTCAAAAATAACCAATGGAGAATAAAATTCATGGGATTCATGTGATATATTTCATAAAATTTCATCATCATAATCTTAATTATAAATAAACCTGATAAACAATGAGAATGTAACATAAATCCCTTACCTCTTGTTTGACTTTCTTCGAAAGTACTATAACCTCCTATATAATAAATTTATATTTTTTATAATCCTATAAAATAATCATTTACATACTTATAAAATAATATATGATAATACCTCAACATTTCAATACCCATTTCTCAATAATTCTTTATTAAAATCATCATTTCTCGGTGTCAATTCTTTCATTTTTATGGTTATTTATGTTTGATGGTTCTAGTCCTTGATTTTTTATCAAGGTTCTTTTATCCATATAATTTTAATTATGATATAAATATCATATTATTAACTATATATTTTTTATTCATTAATATAATCTAGATTTATGAAAATTAATTACATCGTTTATGGAGATTATAGGTTTTACGTATGCATGAACAATTTTTTCGCATTCAAATAGATGGAATGAATGAATTTTAAATTATAATACACCATTGAATAAGAATTATTATATATTATATATCATATATATTCAATAAATAAATCATTATTACAATCCAGGTAAATCAAAAATCAAAAATGAATCAAATTACTTTGTGGAGGCGGTAGTCCAAACACATGCATGATGGATGTTATTGTTTTCAAATAGATTGGAATGTAAAAAGGTATATATGATATAATATTTAAAAAATAGATTTATATTATAAATATTTTTTATAAAAATTAATAACATCATAATACCCATCAATAAAATATGGTGATGGAGAAGGAATTTTAACTTTACATGGAGGCATCATTCCACACGTACGCAAAAGTAATACTTTTACATTCCATTTGATGGAATCGAGGGTGAATAATGGTGGTTCAACAATAATAATAATAACGCATATTTATATTTTGGATACATAATATAATATTTTATGAGTAATAACACATATTTATGGGAGTTAATATATGAAATAATTTGAAATATATTTGGTTGGATGATTACCTCTCCTTCGGTTGGCCTTATTTAGATAATTTATCAAGGATCATCAAAATGATCTCTAAGAAGACCAGATCCTTTATTTTGTGTATATTTAAGTTGAGAAGATAATTTGGTAGATCTTAGTTGATATATATTGGTAAAATATGTGTAAATAAGATAAAGTAGGGCTACCCATTTATAAGTGGTGGAGAGAATACACATGGAATTTCATAAAAGAATAAATTATAATAATGTAATTATCAGGAAAAATTCTTCCAAATGGATAGATATTAAAATGTGTGATAGTATGAGGATGTAATATTTCTCAAAAATAGTATTTACACTAGTCTAGTATGATAAAATAGCCTTATCTCTTGTTTGAAACCTCAACCCTCTAGTAAACTAGTTTTTACCTTAACCACGACATCAACTTATTACCGTTTTTATTATTAATTTTAATAAAAAATAAAAGTGACATCTTTAAATAATTTCAAAATTATGATTCCACATATTTAATCCATATTATAAAATTTAATTCTTATAATATTTATAATTTAATTTAAAATTAAACCTGCAAAATATATTTAAAAGTTCGTTTCTAGAAAATTTATTTTTTACCTATTGACAACTTTTATACAAACAATATGACATAAAATTAATTATAATGAAACTAATTAAATTATTAAAATATACATGAACTAATTTTACTTTTGAAACCAATTTTTAAAAAATGGAACTTTGAAATTTCTTTAAACTAAAATTTTGTTTTTAATAAAAAAAGTATTTTTATTATTCATCAAAAAATCAGTATCTTCAGAAAATCATTAAAAAATAAATCTAAGATAATTTTTTAATGTTTATTTAAAAAATGAATTTATTTTTTTGAAATTTCTTTTCCAAATTTGAATAAATTAATTACATTATTTTCTAACAAAAATTAATAAAAACCATTTTTGAGAAAAATGTATTTTTAATGCACAAATGTCATTACAAAAAATTGAATACTTATTTATAAAAATATTTTCTTCCTAAAAAACCATTATAAAATTTGTTTCAAAAAAATATTTCATATTCACCCTTCGATATTTAGAATTTAGATTATAATGGTATACTATATCAAAATTCATTTAGATTGGTTTCTATGTATATTGAGTGTTTTTAGAGAAATTATATTTGTTTGAAGATAAATTTATTACGAAATATCAGGGTGTTACATTATACCAAAATAAAATTAACTTTACATTATAAATACCATCACATTGATACAATCAAGTGAGGATATATTTGTTTCATCATATTTTCGAGTCCTCATTTCACTTTTTTGAATTTTAGATTAATCCTGAAAATTTTAACATGGTGAGTAGTATTTTTCCATAGAACTTATCTCTATGATATATGATTTTTAAAAGTTATTCTTCATAGGAAATATAATTATCTAGTTATAAAACCTCTAAGTTCATTAATATTGAAAGTTATAATATGTACTTCCTTGGGATAGATATATTAAACATATCATGATATCTAGAGATGTTCAGTGGAATCTCCAAGCGATAAGCTACCGCCCCTACTCAATCAAGTATCATAAAGTGGCCAACATATATACGTATAAAATATTCCTTCGTTCAACATTTTATAACATTATCAGTTGAAAATTATTTAGGAATACCTTCTAACCATATTTGAATTCTAGATTATTCTGAAAATTTTCATCCTATATTTTCTATCAGCTCTGATCAATGTTGATGTGCTACAAAAATTAATTTGAATACCTCTGACATTTCATTAATTATCTCGAGACTGAATAGATTTCATTCTCTAAATTCATCCCCGCACATTGGAGTTCTATAATTTTTTCCATAGATGGATTCAAAAGCATCCATCTGAATTATTAAGTCAAATATATTGTTGTATGAATTCTTAGCTAGAGGAAATTGTTGATGTCAACCACCTTCGAAATCTATTGAAAATTTCCACAGTATTTCCTCGAGGGGTAGAATGGTTTTATATGACTAATCATATATCAATGGTTGATAATTAGTACCGAAAAACCTCCAAATATAGAGTTTTCTGAATACTTATCTAGAAATTTGAGTTAAACCTTAGATCCTAATCAGGTACAATAGAATGTGGTACTGCTTGAATCCATTACATTTCAATAATATATATTCTAGAAGGTTGATCCAGATGAAAATATTTCTAATAGTAGTGATGTGTGCTGACTTCATAAGGTGATATACTAAAACACAAAAATTATTATGGACTTTATATGTTTTGGGTAGTCAAACGACATAATACATTGTATTGTTTTCCCATTTCTATTTTGGAATGTATAGTGGTTGTAATTTCTCATTAGACATCATTCCATTATCCTTAACATAGAAAAAAAACTAAGCACTAAGATGAAAACTTTATAATATTTCCCTTATTATTGTCCCACAAAAGATAATCTTTGAGTTCACTATACATAATCATACTTATATTATTAATATAGAATGATGAACTTTGATCTTAATATAACATATCCTTCTTCTAATATGGTATGGATGGAAAACATACATAGTTCTTAAACCATATAATTCAATCATATTCCTGGTTGAACTCAATAACATTTCCCACCTTCTTTTACAAATCCACATCATCCTTCTAAACCTCTATAATATTTACATGGATATATGGTACAATATTCATTTGAGAAATATTAGTTCACTTCCCTTAAATATTTCAACGTCCAATTTTTCAAATCCAAAAATATTGGATCATTTTTTATCCTCATCATAGATAAGATTACATGATCCTTTTGAATAATATCACCCTCCACGTTATTCAATATTCTATGGTGGTAATGAATTGGTCATCCATAATCATCAATAAACTCAAAACGTTCTTCTTAGGTTCATATTTGACTCTTTTTAAGTAATATATAATTTATTATTTTATGATTAGAATATATATGACAACTTTATCAATAAATATAATGCCTCCAAATCATTAATGAAAAAATTACCACAACTAAATTCAAATCATAATATGGGAATTTTTTGAATTAACCATTAGTTGTCATGAGGAATAGGCTATTACGTTTCATTCTTCATGAAAAACCATATCAATCCTTTATTCAATGAAATATTGTGGATCAAAAAACCATATCCACTATAGGATAGTGACAACATAGGTTTATTGACTAAAATTATATCCATTTCCTTGAAATTTTTCTCACTTTCATATATCTAAAGGTACTCGACTCTATTTATAGTTAATGTTTGAGTGAATTATATAGCCATGTGAAATATTGCACAAAGGAAATATCTAGATAAATCAAGAAAACTATGGATCATATTCACAGTTTTTTGTTTAATCCAATGTGCAATGAAATCTATTTTGACAGATCCATATATATACCATTTCTTGATATTACATAAAAAAATTAATATTTTTATAGCCAAAATCTACACTTATAAATTTCTTCATAAAATAGATCCTTTATATGGGTCTTCAATATTGTTCTGAAGATATTTGCATTCTATTCCATGGTTTTGGAATATATAAGAATAATATCTATAAAGGAAACCATAAAATGATCAAGGTAATCTGTTAATAGTCTATTCATTAAATAAATGAATATTGTAGGGGAATTAGTATAAACCAATGGAATCCTCATTTATCTATAGTATCAATACCTCACATGAATGTCTTCCATGGGTTTGTCTTCACATGTGACCATAAAATGATAGTATCCATGTAACAGTTTTTATTTTAATAAATAACATCATTAAAATTAATTTAAATTCTTTGATATTTTTTGTTACACACAATGCATAGTTTATATTGTGGGGTACCCAAAACCAGGTTTATATTACATTGTAGATTACATCGTGTCTCTTAAATAATTGGTGTTACATGCAAGAATGTGTTTTACAAAACACTAATATAATATTAATGTTTAATATGATAGTTATAAAATATTCATTAAGAAGGAATGATTGATTATAAATAGAAAATTATTAATATTTGATTTAAACTTTTTTATATTGTTGGGAAGAAATTTCTCAAGTTGTCCTGTTGGTATGTTTTGGATGTGGTTGTGTTTGTTGATAAATTCATATTACTAAAATGAATATGGTTGGTGTTGGTCGATGACAGGCTTTTAAGGTGGTGTAGTTTCCTAGGGTTTTCCAAATATTTGGGCCTCAAAATCAATAATTTTTTTAGAAATGTATGGATTTTTTATTGGAATGAATATAGTGAATAATGGAGAACAAATTTAGAAAAGTAATAAAAATGTGGAGCCCAGGACATGGATCATGTACCATGACCGGGAAGGGTATGCAGCCACGTACCAGGCAGTGGGAATGGTACATGGGAGGGGTTTGAGAAATTGAAAATGGTTCAATGTGGAAGGCGTTGTGGTATGTGAATGGCTTGATGTCGACGGAGGAGGCTAGCCAAATAGGAACAAAGACAGTACCTAAACCATGTATGATAAATGGTTAGTGGGTGTCTTGCGGTTCGCAGTGGAAGAAGGATATGTATGTGGTGAAGGATGGATTGAAGATTTTTTAAATCTTATATTATCATATTTTGTAGATATATTTGATTATATAAGAATCTCTAAACCCACACATTATAGTTGAGACTGAATATCATTAGATAACATATTTTTGGTCCAGGATTTCAGCAATTTCCGAAAGAGGTTGGTGAGGAAAAATTCTACAAAAGTTGATGTGGTTTGCGCAGAAGAAATTCTTCAAAAGTATTTAAGAGTAGAACTGTAACCCGAATAAGTCATAGTATGAGGAGGAATATGGCATGGTACAAAGGAGGATAACAAAGGCAGTCCATAAATAGAGAACAGTTCTCATAAAGTGGTTGATTTGCAGCAGAGGTTTGAGAAATTGGTTTGTGGTAGCGTTATTCGATTGTGAAAGAGGAAGCAATCCGTGGACGAAGGGTGGTTCGCAGTAGCAGCAGTAGTACCTAGAGGAGGTGTTCCACATACCAAACCCGGTACTCAGTACATAGAGAGTGTGTAGTTCCCAATTTTTACAAGGAATCCTGTGAAAATATCAAATCTTCTTGGGAAAGAGTTTTCTGGTACCTATTAGTACTCAGGAAGATATACTTCATCAACGGGTGGAAAAGGAACTTCAACTGAGCATCTACCTATAGTTGAGGATGTAAAGATTCATACAAATAAAGGAACCTACATGTCCATAAACTGTTTTTGTCCTACAAGTCGATAAAATGTGTGTGGATTCCTTTCCAAAAGTTGTGAGTGAAAGAAGAGGAAGACGGTGACCCTTTCCACTAGAAGTGAGCCATATAAAGAGGCATAGGTTGGTAACCTTGAGAATACTGTGAGAAGACCCTAAACATTGTAAAGGAAGTGATTCTGGGAATAAAAGATCTAGCCTGAACATTGTAATAATTATTCCCCTGAGCCTTACTGAATTTGGTACATTGGCGCATTGTCATTGTATACCCCTTGGTTGTAGCCCAGTGAGGGTGATCTAAGTAAAAATTTCTCTGTCATATGCATGGTTTCATATCTGTTCTAAAATTACTACGGGAGGAAGAGAGAATATAGTTTTCTCTAACAACAAAACAAGATCTGAATGGGAGAAAGTTTTAATCTTCCATACCCTATTTCACCCCCCCCCCCTCTCAGGGTATTCGACCTAATGGACCTAACATATATAATGTATTAATTAGTAGCTAATTCATTATAAATGAAAATAAAAAATAGTCGAATATAAAGGATGTGTTTTATGAAAAAATATTTCTATGACCCGAATGGAATACTATATTAATAAATTAAATTATTCACTATTATTGAATAATTTTATTGATATTTTTATGTTATACATTTAATAAATTATTTTTCCATTCATCTAATAATTTTATAGGATTATGATAATAAAAAATTCTATTTTAATCAAAAAAACTGAATATTTTTGAATTTCATTTTACCTTCTTTTAATGAATGATTGTTTTAAAGATAAATTTAGAAAATTTTATGATTTTAATTTGAAAAAATAAACTAAAACTTTAAATTTTTTATATCAATGTTTACATTGGGTTAATTGTTTTTATTTACATGAACTTTTATATTTGGATGAATAATGAATGAAAATGAATTGTAATTGAAAATTGATTTTTCATCTAAATATTATATGCTATTAAATTATTTTTTAAATTATTTTTAATGTGCAATTAGTAAAATTTTATATCATTTAATTCAATTTAAGTCATTGGAATCAATTTTAAAATGATATTAAATATTAAAACATTTTAAACTTTTGAAATTCTATCTCTAAAAACATGTGGTGTCATCATGTCCGTGAGATTAATTTAAATTATTTCCTATCACTCTTGTGATATAAAATGGAAAAATGGATTACATATTTGGAATTATAATAATTTATAACTTTCAGTAAGGCAAAAAATTATCAATTGTTTTTAAAGTGATTAAAATTAATTACAGTGATTAAGGTAAAACAATGTGTCTACATAGTGGTTAATCAGTAATCTTAAGTGGCAATGTGACCTAGAAACATGTCCAAAACCTATTATCTATCCACATTAGATCATATAAACACATTTATCAAATTTTTTAAACTATTTGAGGAATATTTTGTTAGGGATACATCACAATGTTTTTTACCATTTTATATTTACAGGAATAACACTACCTCTCCACTATAAATATTTAGTCACCCTCTCCACTTATTCACACATATAATGAACTTTTTCTTATCCAAAACCTGCTAAATTAATTTCACAACATCCAAAATATCATCCTACTATCCTCAATTTTTTCATAAATCATACCATGTATTTCTCTTTGTTAAAACCAAAAGGAGTTACTCGAAAGAGAGGCAACATTCTTCAATGATCACTTTTGTATTATTTATTTCTCAAACCACTTAAATTATTTATATTACATAATTATATAATAAACTATGTATAATAAATATAATTAGAAGAATTTATGATATAGTTAATAAGTAAAACTTCACAAACTTCTGTCGAATGGGATACACAATCATCATTCTTGTGTACGATGAACTACAGCCTTGCGAACCGCTGTCGTTCATTCTACCATTAAAACCTCTCAAGGTTGGAAATAATGATTGAATTAAATTTTTTATATGATATATATAAAATATATGATTTTATTATTCTTATTTAATTTTTATATTACACATAATTTCATTCTTTCATTTTTCATGAATACGATAATATCGCCTATGGATGTGAGGGCTACCGCCTCCTCAAAATGATATGATTCGTTCAATCGTTACATGGAATGTATTAAGAATGTGTTAAATAAAAATTTATAATATAAATAATTTTTATGATATTTATTGTCAATTATATATAAATAAATATTACATATCATTTTCCTTCTTTTTATTTCACACGCTAAAAATATGAAATCGTCATTTTTAGACATGTGGACTATCAACTCCTAAAAGCGATGTGATTCTTCCTTTGTCATCATCACATCAAAAGAATTATATATGTATATATATAAATAGATATAAATAAAAGAAATTTTATTTATAATATAATTTTAATTCTATAATGAAAAAATTCAGTTACCTTTATTCTATAATGATAATTGAAAAATGGGAACATTACTCATGTGTACGTGTGACATACCATCTCCATGATCATAACATTAGATCATTATTCATAAGAATAATTCATTTATGATTTTAAAAGTAAATTTTTTGTAAAAATTTGTTAATTATTTAATTATTATTACTCTTTATATGTCAAAATAATGACCTCGTTAACCTTAGTCGACCAATGAGAGTCAGTTTTGACACATAAGCCGGATATGGTCAAAACATCTGACTATAAATTTATTCATTCTGTAATTTTACATAACCAATTTATTAGTGAAATAAAATTAATAATAATAATGTTAAATGTTTTGAATCAAATAAATAATTAACATATGTTTATTATTTAGTAATATAGACAATATCCATGACAAATCGGACATAAGGAAAGTGATTTCTTAACTCAATTTCCCTTCACTAGGTTAAAATTCTATGAAATTTGTTATGTTAAACCAATAATATGTGTGAAATGACCTTGGAGTATTTTCTAATATATATCTATATTTATTTTTTTATTTAAAATTTTCACTCATAATTATTTCATTGATTTATTTTCACTCCAATTATCTGATCATTGTAGGTTTTTTTCTCACCATACTTTTATTTTTTCATATATATTCTAATTTCACCACTTGTTTATATTTTCATGTGTATATACATACCATGAAATTATTTTATAATTATTTTACTTAAATTTATGTTGTTATACATATACATTTAACAGTCTCACGTTCATGGGTATTATCATTTCAACGTTACCAAAGAGTTAACAGATTTTTGTCACAATTTTAATTCAGTTAGATATTTGTTATGTTATAAACCTATATTATTTTATGAGGAATTTATACTTACCCTTGTTCATGATATATCATGAATATAAGTATAGTCCTGATATTATAAGTTTCTTTTAATGTTATTTCATCATGGGGATTATGATTAAAATGTTTCAAGGTGGTATTGGACACATTGGAAAGTTTAAAGATTAATTTTCTCATTAATGGTTTTAGTGATATTTTAACACAATTTATATTCATCAACATCAACAACAATTTTTTTAATTAACTTAAATAATTTAATTTTTTTATTGATACAATCCTCAATATTTTATTGATAGATTAAGTTTTCTTCAAATAGGATTTTATTGAAGTTGTTTGTTTTCAATGGGCTAACCAGGTTTGGATGAGATTTTTATGGAACCCACTTCATTTCCATTGGTTAATCAAGATTCAATGATATTTTTATGTAACCTTTCCTTTTATAGGGTTTAATAATCTTATAAAATATTTTCATGGAACCAATTTCTTTTCTAAGGGTCAATCATGTTTCAAAGATATTGTTATTGGACCCATTCCCCTTCTATGTGTCAATCATGTTTCAAATAGAATATTATTAAACCAATTTATTATACATGGGTTAATCATGTTTTAGAAAATATTTTTAATGAACCCATTTCCTTTTCATGGGTTAATATTGTTTCAATAAGATTTTTATTGAACTTGTTTCTTTTCCATGGGTTAATCAAGTTTCACAGATATTTTCAAGTAACCAATTCCTTTTCCATAGGATGATCATGTTATAAAATGGATAATGGTTTTTCCTATTAGTTTATTATGAAATAAAATATTTTATGTGATTTGTAATTAAACCTAGAAATTTAATTGGTTTTTATGTGATAAACCAATTATGGGTGGTTTTGTGATTAACCAATGATATTTGGTTCCTTGATAAATCAATGATGGGTGGTTCTATGATAAGCCAATGATGGGTGGGTTTGTGATAGTCCCCCCAATGCATTGGCTATGGATGTCGTCTGTATAAATATTCCATTTGTAAGACAAAAATTTATGTACTTATACCACATCGTTATTGAATTTATAGTATGAAGAGTTTAATTATGTCCCAGATACTTTTATGTATGCTTGTTATGGGTTTATAATGTTTCTAATGATAAATATTGATATAACATGGATTTTGATTATTGATTCTGATGACTATTTCCATTTTTGGATTATCTAGGTGTTTATGGGTTTCAGTACTTTTATCAATCACTAATTCACTTTGATTATGTCATCATACCCATATTCACTACATTTCTCATTGATGAAATTCATTTGTAAATGCTTAGGTTTAACCTTACAAGGCATCTGGGATCATCATTTTTATGTTTCATTGTCCCTTGGTTTTCAAGATTGATGTTGAAAAATTTATATTAATAAAGGATTTAATGAGAATAATTTTAATAACCTAATGTGAAATAATAAAATCTTGGTATAAGGGAAGATTATGATCAACTTTATGAACTAGTTTTGTATGGGTCCAAGATGATATGAATTATTTATGTTGGAGTTTTTCCTAATTATCTAAATCTATAAACCAAAAGGGTTCTACAGAATATAAGTGATAAATGGTTTCCTTTTGAGGATATAATGTTTTCGTAAAAAAATATCATAATTATCAATATCACATACATAAATATAGAGTTATAGATTTTCACACAAGATCTTGGAGTGCATGTTCTAGGCTGTTATAGTTTGTATCAAATGTCATCATAAATATATAAATTTTGGGATGTACTCATATGTGGGTATATTATGAGTTATGGGTATCATTGTAGGTCTTTAGGATTAAGGATGGTCATGTGTTAAAAGTGTTAGTCACCAAATAGAGGTTTTCAGTGATGAGTTCATAAAGTAATTTTTGGAGATGATTTTTTAGGATGAGGTATTTTTAACCCCTAGGATTAAAATTAAGTGCTTTTATGGAGTAATTACATTTCACATTTAAAAAAATGGAAAACTTGTATACATGATGAAAACCCATCGTATTTGTCTAGGAAGTGGGGCTTGAACCCATGACAGAAAGACGATAAGGGTTTCACACAATCCCACTTGCGTATATGATGTCCTAGTTTGAATGAAATTTTTTAAAGGTAATGATTATGTTAGAAAAAATTTAGGTATTATATGAAGAATAATGTTTTATTTATCTTCGAAAAATAAATAATCAAATCCTTCTAATATTTCGGTTTCAAACATAGGTTGGAAATGTTTCATGAATTTTAAGGATAGTTATTTATCGAATAATTTACATTCCAATTTTGGTATTACTACTTAATTTTGATGATTAATGTATTATTTTATGAATTAGTCATTTTTGGAATTGTCTTAATATGTTCTAACCACTTTGATTTTGGTTAATGAATAAATATAGGTGGGGGATCATGTGTATTGCTTTTATGGTTATTCGGTCATTAAAAGTTTATTTTAGTGTTTGAGGAATTAAAAATTCAAGTGTAATACTTCTAGTTTGGAGGAAAAGTTGGTATTTTTTGGAAATTTAATTAAGGATAAAATTTTACTCATCAAGTAAGTATATTTACTCTTTATTTTTCTCTTTGTATAGATGCTAAGATAATTCATTTACTCTTGGGAATGGTTCTCGAAACAAAAGTATTATCATAGTACCTTCAATTCTGATAAACTGATGGTATTTTTTATCATCACATATTTTTTCTTTTTATGACCATTACTTTCCATTGACCATTCACTTGTTTATGATCAATGACCTCAATTACACTCAATAATTTTTCACAATTTTACACCACTCTAAAATATGTTCCCCCAATGTGGTATCCTAGTTATGTGAAACTTTTAGGGACCTTTATATTTCCGAATTTTCCTTTTAAGAGGATTATTTATTAAAATTTTATATGGTGTAGGTTTTAATAATGGAATTATAAAAATTATAATCCTTTGATAACTAGGATAACTTTTGTTGGAAAATTTTATTTTAATGGGGGTAAGATGTAACATCCTGAGAATATAATCAATGTCTTCTTTTAAATTAATTTAAATTATATTATATATTTTGTTACATGAAATGAATATTTTATCTTGTGTTTTATGTAACACTAATCATATCTTTCATTTCATGTAACATTGAGTCTTATCAATAACGTGTGGAACAAGAAAGACCATGTTTTATGAAACAATAATATTACGTTAATATTTAAAATGATAGTTATAACTTGGTCATTCGAAGAGAATGAATTAATAGTATTAACTAAATTATTAATTTTAGGCTTAAATACTTTTATATAATTAATTATTTGGGGACCATTTAATAAGAAATAAATGTAAAAATCAGTTGAATGTAAAGTATTTGTTTTATAAAAAACTATTTTTGTGATAAAAATAGAATTTCAAATTAATAAATTAAATTAATCACAATTATTGATATATATTAATGAAATTAAAATTATATATATTCAATAAAAGATTTTTCAATTCATACAATAAGCTTTCCAGGCTTAAGATAAGAACAATTCCAATTTTAAGGAAAAATATGTATATTTTTAAAAGTTTTTTACTAACTATTAATGGGAGAGTTAATTTAAAAATAAACATGGAACATTTATAATTTTAATTTTCAAAAAAAAAAATTAATTTTATAAATTGTAATATCAAAATTTAGTTTTGGTTAATTTTTTGTATTTTTATGAGTTATTCCATATTTTTATGAATAGAGAATGACACCGAATATTAATTGAAAATTTATTTTTCATCTAAATAATTTATTTTGATAGATTATATTTTAATTTTTTTTATAATTTTAATAATATAATTGTATTTTCATTTAATTTAATTTAGTTCATTGGAATCAATTTCACATTGAAATTTTATATAAAATAATTTCATACATTTGAACATTTCACTTTAAAAAACTCGTTGTCTTATCCAATCAACAGGATTAATTTTAAATTAATATCTTCCACTTATGTTATTAAAATTTAAATCAAAAAATTATATATTTTGAATAAATATAATCTATATTTTATTTTATATTTAACAAAGTTTTTTTCCAAAAATATTAGTGAAAAAAATTAAAATTATTTTTGGTAATTAATGTAAATAAGGTGTTTCCTTTGTTGTTAAAATTTAATCTTAAGTGGCCAAATTACCTTTAGAAACGTCAAAACCCCACTGTATTTCCATTATCATACCATATTATAAATTTTATTGAATTGTTATCATTATTTGGGGAACATGATGTAACAGAGTCCTCCGAATAGTGATAACCTTTTTATATTTACAAGAATATCACTCCCTCTCGACTATAAGAAGGAATTCACCCTCCCCAATTCCTCAAACATATAGACATTATTATCTTGAAATAAATAAATAAATATTCTCCCAACATCCCTACTCTCATACTATAAGACTCACTTTTTTTTAGAATGAAAATCAATGAAGTCCTTTGATGCAAACCAAAAGGAGTTGCCCGAAAAACAGGTAACATTCTTCAACAATCAAGTTTGTATTATTTATTTCACAAACAACATATATAATTATTATTATATTACAAAATAATAACATTAGAATCATTAATATATTTATATTTTGTTTATTTAAGGGTAATACCTACACCTTTACTCATTTCCATGAAATTGGATATGCAATCGTTATTCGTGTGTATGATGCACTACCTCCTCGCAAACTTATAGAAATCATTCTTCCATTACCACATATAAAGGGTGATAATAATGGGGAAATTACTTTTCTAATATTATATATATAATATTTATAATTTTATTATGATTCTAAAATTATTACATAACACATACCTTCTTTCATTCCATTTTTGGGAATTTGATAACATCATTTGTGGATGTGTGGACTACCGCCTCCTAAGAGTGATGTGATTCATTTTCTATTAACGTTGAATGTATTAAGGATTGGTTTAATAAAATTATATTATGTAAATTAAATATTTATGATATTTATGATATAATTATCTTTCCTTACATATAACATATCATCTTAGTTCTTTCAATTTTAGACACTGAAAATATGACGACGCCGTACGTAGACGGGTGGACTACCACCTCATCTAAGTGATTTGATTCTTTATATCACATCACATAATCAAAATAATAATAAATTTTAGTATAAATAATTGAATATAATTTTATTTATGATATAATTGTCATTTTGCAATAGGAAACATTACTTACCTTCTTTCCATAATGATCATTGAAAAGTTAGAATGTTACTCATGCGTGCGTACGACCTACCGTTTCCATGATCATAACATTTGTTAATTTTTCAAAAAAAAAATTATGTATTATTATAAAATTATAAATGATGTAAAATATTATAATTATTTAATTCTTATTATTATATAAATTTTTAAATGATGACCTCATTGACATTAGTCACCCAATGAGAGTTAGTTTTGACACATAAGCTAAATATGGTCCAAACATTCAACTTAGACATTATTTATTATTTAATTTTATATAAATTTTTTATAAGTGAAAAAAATTTGATAATAAAAAAAATAAAATTTTATTATTAAATTAAATAATAAACATAATTTTACTATTCCTAAATATAGAGTACATGCAAGACAAATCAGACTCAAGGAATGGGATTTCATAACTCAAGATCCAATCATTGAGTTAATATTATATTTCATTGGTTATGTTATTATAATAATATATGTGAAATTACATATGAATATATTATTATGTATTTAAAATTATTTATTTTATTAACATGTGTCAAAAATAATTACATCATTTACTTATTCTTACTCTAATGATATGATATTTGTAAGTGTTTTTCTCATGTCGCCTTAATTTCTATGAGATTATTCCATATTAATTGATTATTTTTATTGTGTGGTGTACATAATGACCTTGAATATATTTAATTATTCATATCCTTAATCTTTTAAGGGTTTCAAATATCCTTTTTATGATTATTATTTCATATGGTTTATAGTTTCAATGTTACCAATGCGGTAATTGATTTTTTCGTAATTTTCCTTCTTTGAGAGGTTTGTTATATAATATACCTATCTTATTTTATGAGGTTTGTATTTTTATATTTTATATTTTATATAATTATTCTCTTTATTCTAAAGATATTATATGTTTCATTTAATTTTTTTCCTTCATGGGGTTTCTCCTACAAATATTTCACGGTGGTATGGGATAAAATGGAATGTATAAAGGTTATTTTCTTCATGAATGATTTTAATGATATTTAATGGTGTTTTAGTTATTAAATATAAACAAAACTTGTTGTAAATTTTCCCCCATTAGGTATATTTTTTATTTATACCACCCTAATTATTTTATGGATAGACTAACATTATTTCATTGAGATCATTATGTAAGTTGTTTCTTTTCAAAGGGATAACCATGTTTTATATAGATTCCTACGAAACCAATTTCCTTTACCTAAACTAATCATGATTCATTAAGATTGTTTTGAAATCGATTTATTTTCTAGGTTTTAATCATGATCTAAATATAATTTTATGGAACCCATTTCTTTTCAGTGGCTTAAACTTGTTTCAATGAGATTGTTTTGAACCCTTTTATTTTCTATGGGTTAATCATGCCTCAAAGGGATTTTTGTTGAAACCATCTATTTTCCATGGTTTAATTTTTTTTTCAAATATATTGCCATTAAAACCATCTATTATACATACGTTAATCATTTTTCAATGATATTGAAAAGAAATGTATTTATTTTCCATGGTTTGATAATGTTATAAAATTAAAAATGGTTGTTCCTATTATTTTAGGATGAAATTAATGATTTTATGTTCTATGCAATTTTACATAGATATTTTATGGGTGGTTATGTAATAACCAATTATGGTTTATTCTATGATAAACCAATGATGGGTGGTTCCATTATAAAACAATGATGGGTGGTTTTGTGATAAACCAATGATAGGTGTATAGTGATAGCCCTCAAATACATTGGGTATCAAATTTGACCATATGGTTATTCTATTTGTAGGAGGTACATGTATCAATTACCATCACATGGTTATTCCATTTATTGTAATAAAAAGTTTAATTATGTCTCAAGATACCAGTATATAATATTTATATTTATTTATAATGTTTCTAGTGATTATGATTTGTATAACATGGATTTTTTATAATTATTCTAATGACTCTTTCCGTTGTTTGACATCCCAGGTATTTATGGGTATGAGTTATTTTATAAATTGGTCAGGCACTTTGAGTAAGTCTTCAAACCCTTATTCACTCTTATTATCATTGATGCATTAAATTTTTAACACTTATGTTCACCCTTACTGAGCATCTGATATCATCCTTATTATGTCCCCATTTCCCTAGGTTTCAAATAATGAGTTTGAATGATTTATGTCTATAAATGATTTTAAAAGTTTCACTACCACAAAATAGGGGAAGGGATTTGATTCCCTTTATCAGTGATAAATAGGAATAGATGATAAAGGGGTGTGCCTTTATCAGTGCTAGCTAAAAGCGCTGATAAAGGAAACCTTTATCAGTACTAAAATAAGAACCGATAAAGTTCTACCATTTATCAGCGCCTTTTTTAGCACTGATAAAGGGTACATTTATCAGCGCTATTATTAGAATTAATAAAAGTTTTTATTATTAATTTATATAAAATTATTATATTTATTTTGAAAAATAAGTTTTTTTGTATACATTAACAATTATATACCAATATTTATAAATACGTACTATTTATAGTTATAATTATTAATAAATAAATATATATTTATCCTATATATCATTTTTAATAAATATATAAGAATATAAATAAATTAATAAAATTTTACTTTTATAAAATAATTATTTATCAGCGCTAAAATTATAGCACTGATAAATAGCTACTTTATCAGCACTGATAAAGGTTTATCTTTATCAATGCTAAAAAAGTGGTGATAAACAAATATTTTATCTACACTTTTATTTTAGTGCTGATAAAATATACCTTTATCATCACTTTTAACAAGCACTGATAAAGGTTCTAGTGGTTTTATAAAAGAACCCTAACATGCCCCTCCTCCCTCGCACACGTTCAAGCCTTCGCTGAAGCTGAACCCAACCACTCCTATGTCACGACCCCTCCTCCTCCTCCTCATCCACCTCCTCTGTTGCCGCTGCCTTTTCATCTTCCTCTACAGCGACGGTCCTCCTCCTCTTCCATCATTGCCTCCATCACTGCCTCCACTGCCCCAACCTCCAATGCCCCTTCCTCCTCCCTCACTACCTCCGCCGTCGCTGCCTCCACCGCCGCTACCTCAGCTGCAAAGGTATATTCTTTGAGTGTTTCAGGTATTATGGATGAGATTATATGAATTTTATGAAGGTAAAATATGTTAGGGGTTAGCCTGGGCTTGAGAATTATTTAGAAACATGAAACAAAGGTATATGATTTTTTTGTGATTAGCATAAGTGGTGTCATACCAACTATGAGATATATGAATTGTTATGCCTTAGACATTGGTAATGTGGAAGGTATGGGTAATTTACTTGACTGGAGATTGTATATGAATTGAGATTCCATGGAATATTTTTGAGAAGGATTCCTTGAGTGTCGATGTTTTTGGAATCAAGGTTTGTTTCGCGGGTAATATTAGTGTGATTTATAGCCCTGTGTTTTTTTATGGGTTTCTTAGTGGAGTAGCTGTTAGATTATGGATGGAAACATGTGATTTTGAGATTATGTCATATGAAAGGCATTAGTATGGTGTTCATGAAAATTTTAAGGATGTTAATCTTGTTGGAAAGTATCATGGAGGTTATTGGTTTTGATGATCGAAAAACCATGGATCATGGTCATGGGTTTAGGCATGTGAGCCTAATATAGATGAGATATGACTCATGTTATTCCAAGTCAGGTGATAATTCAGTTTATCACAGAGATTTACACCTCTCACGACATGCATTATTTCAATAACGAGGGTTGTTGATCACTGTTCTGGAGACTGGATCATGTTGTTGCATGGGGGGGTACATTGGTAAGTTTATAGATAATGTTAATTAGAGTATCTCATGGAGATGGTATTTTAGTATAACAAAATGGTGTTCAACTAGTGAGATCATGATTCATGTAATTTGATCAGGTGGTACAATATTGTACACCCATTATATTGGATGAGGTGTTAATGGTACACGCCAGTTATGCGTGGTACCCATTTATATTTTAAGTCTGTGAGATGTAAAGTGTGATATGAGGACCAATGGAGATGAAGAAATTTTTTTATTCTCAATTTCTTGGGGTTTTGGATGAAATATAAAATTTCAATATATGGTGGATATACATCACCAATGGATCAAATATTGTGTCATGTTTGATCCGAGAGTTAATCCCAGACATGTCTTTCTTTGGATAAATTATCATGGATCAAGAGATGCAACACACATTTAGTGATAGAACATGTTTAGGTGATGCTCGATAAGTTTTATAATGTAAAAATATAGTGGGGAGTGAATCAATGGTTGTTGAGGGTGCGACTTTCATTTTAGATGAATTTAAAAGGGTGATTGGTATAATATTTCAGTGATCGGGGAGTATGTTGCAATTGATGTCTAATGTTAGAGATTAGGTATGATAAATATGATCACATGTATTAAATATCTATGATAATAGATGGATCATATACTATGGAGGTATGAAACTCATGTTACAAGGGTCTTTAGTATAATGGGACTGGTTATTGACGGTTGATATGGAATTTGTATGTCGTTGAGTTGGTGAATATGATTTATCTGGTCCAACATAAATAGCATATTTAGATTTTAAATGATTTTCTAGATAAGTTTTATATGTTTAAAAAATGATCAGGATAATATTTATATAATCCAAAGGCAATTCATGAGGTAAATCATGATTCATAATGTGATTTTTTTGGGTGAAACCCATTCATTGCATTATTTACGGGGTGGACCAATTTCTTCACATGATTCAATGATTGAATCATCTGTAAAAATGTAGTGGTAGTGTTTTCCATTATATTATATGTTTTAGACAATTGAGGTAAATGGTTACATCTTATTGGGTATGATAGGTTTATTTTGAGGTATTATTGGAACGGTTTGAGGGAAAGTCAATGTGTTAGGGCCTTGTTCATAAGCAGTAGAGACTTGTTTAATTTTATTTGGAATAAAATATGACAACTAGTACTAGATTTTGGAGGGTTTCTTCATATGTTTTTTGGTTTGGTTATTTTTAAACAACATCGATTGGGTTTTTGGACTACTGGATGATGTCTTAAAATAGGCATTTACGAGCATGAGGAGCACTTTGCATCAGGATCATAGTGGGTATCACCCTGAACCTGATGACGTGTTTAGTGAAAAAATTGTACACTTGAATGGATGGGTTTCATGGATCATCATATGTTGGGTTATATGATGTTTAAAAAAACATGTCCATTCATAAATCTAATTGGAATAATTTTGGATAGGTATAACATATGAGTTCTCATTTTATGTTTTCTTCTCAGTTGGAAATTTCCTCTACTGCATGCCTCTCCTCTATCTCAAACGCACCTCTGTCGTGTGCGGAACAAAACCTTCTTGGTGAGTTTTCTAATGTTACTCATTGGTTTCATATTTTTCCCATGTTATTACTGTTTGATATTGATGGTTTTAATGTGAAATGTACTGGCTAAACGCCCCTCTGAAAATCGTGGTCGTTGGTGGTCCTTGTTTGCACACTAAATGAATTGCATGTTGGTTGGTTCTTGTTGAACATTTGAATATTAAAATTGGAAATTTATGTATATTTGAATTATTAATGAATTCCACATGATGATAAAACTTATGGGATAATCCCTGAATTAACAAAAAAAATTAAATAACGTATGCTTTGTAAAATCTGAAATTGTGATTGTTTGGATTGTATGGCATTGTGATTGTGAGCATGATTGTGTGTTTTTATGGTGTTCCATTGATTGGAATGATTGGTATTCCATTTTGTTCCATGTTTTCATTCTTACACCATTGAATATCAATCCAAACATTACCTATTTTAGTGGCACCACCACTTTGTTACTAGTGCAATTCCACTGAAACCTAGAAAACCACTTCACAACAGGACTGTATGAGACACTTTACGGACACCCTAGTCAAATAACCAAGACAACACATGTAATTAATCCTTCCACCAGCAAGAACACTATTTAAAATCATACCATCTATTAGTTTCGTACCATAGTTCTTGACTAGAGACATTATGTTTCTAGAGAAACACTAAAATACCGGTTTACAACAATGCATGTAGATAACATGTGGGATATGAAAAAATTCTAGTGCAAGGGATTCTCAAAGCTGGTTGAACATCTTTTGTGTAGTTATTTTGTTATATATTAATATTACTATATCAAATAGGATGAATATGAATAACGAATGGATGAATTCCAACCCGTTGACAAAAGAGTATGAAGATGGCCTAAATGAGTTTATCAAGTTTGAAAAATATCATTAATATGACCCTTCTCAAATCATTTTTTAGTGTTTAAGCTATTGTTATTAAAGAAAAATTAGTCCATTGGATATGGAAGAAAACCTGATCTATCCTGGAATAGATTTAAGTTGTACATGTTTCAATAAACTCGGAGAAAAAACGAATGTAGATAGTGGCTCGGATAACACGGTGTTTTATGGATCATTTGATATGATTACAAGCCTGAACAATGAAGACGATCATATGGAGGATGTGATTATAGATGTGAATGATGATGGAGATCGTATTGAGGAAATGACAAGGAAAATTGAATATAAGCTTCGTGATTGCCCAAAATTGTTTGAGATGTTAATGAGTTGTGAAAAAATGTCATTGTTTGTTGGTTTCACTAAATATACTTCATTTTTAGCCACACTAAAGCTGTATAATTTTAAAGCATGCAACGGGTAGAGTGACACCCGTTTTTCAGAACTACTTGCTCTCTTGAATGAAATGATCCCAGAAGATAATGAGCTCTCAAGATGAACATACAATGACAAATGAAGGCTATGCTCGATGGGTATGATCTTTGAAATAATACACGCCTGCCCGAATGATTGTATATTGTTTCTCAAGGAACACAAATCACCTAAATAATGATCAATGTTTTTTGATTCTCAATACAAGAAAGTTTATTCCATTACTATGAATGTTGTATGGTACTTTCCAATAATTCCAAGGTTTAGGTGCCCATATTAATGTGAGGAGACTCCAAGAAAATTGACATGGCATACAGATACAGGAATTAAAGATAGGAAACTACATCACCCGACAGACTCTCCTTAGTGGAAGAGAATTGTTCATGAGTATCCTAAATTTGGAAATGATCCAAGGAACCTTCGTCTTGCATTATCAACAAATGGGGTGAATCCTTTTAGTTTTCAAAGAAGTAGTCATAATACATGGCTGGTTATGTTGGTAAATTATAGCTTACTACCATGGTTATACATGAAATGAAAATACATCATGTTATATATGCTTATATCTGGACCAAAACAACTCGGTAATGATATTGATGTTTATTTGGATCCATCGGTTGAGGATTTGAAGTTATTTTGGGATTCAAGTGTTATGTTGTATGATGCTTACAAAAATGAAGATTTCAATTTGAAAGCCAAGTTGTACAGGACGATAAATGACTTTCCTGCTTATGGAACTCAAGGGTGTCCGGTTTGCAAACATGGTAAACAGTCAATTAGGATGAAACATTCATAAAGAGCCATGTTTCTAGAAAATCGTAGATTTCTACCCCAACAGCATAAGTACCGATCATGGACGACATCATTTGAAAAAAAATTAGAAGAATGTACTGCACCATATCCACTAATAAGTGATCAATTGTTTGAGAAATTAAATTATGTGGACACTAATTTTGGTAAACCATTTTCAAAAGACCTTAAGAAAACTAGTTGTAAAAAGATATTAGTTTTTTTTAATTACTATACAGAAATTTTCTGAATGTCATAATTTTTTTGATGTTATGCATGTAGAAAAAAATGTATTTGATAATGTCATCGGCATGTTGCTAAATGCACCCAGAAAAACAATGGATGGAATTAAGGCTATATTGGACATGGTTGAGATGGGAATACAGGAAAAGTCGGCACTAGTGAAAGTTCAATAATGAACATTACATCCTCCTATTGCTTATAATATTTCTAGGCATGAGAGATATCCGTATTGCAACTTCTTGAATGAAGTGATGGTTCCATAGGAGTATTCATTAAATATCATGAACATCATGTCAATGAGAGATTTAAAATTAATGGGTATGAAATCACATGACTGCCATGTTTTGATGCAAGACCTAATTCCTATAGATTTACATTTCATTTTTTCCAATAATGTATTCCATACATTAACGAAACACTATTTATTCTTCAGAGCTATATGCTGAAAATTTTAGATCCGGAGAAATTTTCACCTATAGAAAGTGAAATTGACATTATATTATGTGAATCGGAAATATTCTTCCCGCTGAGATTTTTAAATATGATGGCTTATTTTATGGTTCATTTGGTGAGAGAGATTCAACTATGTAGTCTGGTACATTATAGATGGTTGTACCCCATTGAATAGTATATGATGATTTTGAATGTGTATGTCAAATATCGAAGTCGGACAGAGGGTTGTATTGCAGAGTAATATATTGTTGAGGAAGCCATTGAATTTTGTACCGAATTCTTGTCTGGTGTGGAAAATGTTGGCCTACTAAAATCTCATCACATTGGGCAGCTTAAGCGTGAATAAATTTCTAGAAGAGAGGTTGTCACAATAAATATTACAGATTGGGAGCAGGCCCACCTTTACATTTTTCATAATATTTTCGATGTTGACCCATATGTTCAAACCCACGAAGAAATTATTATGCATTTTAATCCATATAGTGCTGAAAAAGGGATATCATCTGCACATAGTCGACAGTTTATAGGATGGTTTTGAGACAATATTTTTATGAAGTTAGATGAAAATTTGGACTCAATTTCAGAATGACTTCGATGGCTAGCCGGAGGAGAAAGTGTGCATGTATTATCTTACAATTCTTATGTAGTTAATGGTTACACATTCTGTACTAATGAACATGATGAAGACAATACCATGCAGAATAGTGGGGTTACACTTGTGGAAGAAGCGATGCATGTTTCCCATGCAAAGGGAAAAAATCCAATTTATTCAAATATGTCATACTTTGGCATCATCAAACAAATATGTGAGTTGGATTATATGAAATTACAAGTGATAATTTTTCAATGCACTGGGTTGATAATAGGATTTATATTAAAATAGATTAATTGGGATTCATGAAAGTTGATTTTTATAAGAAAGGGGAGAAAGATGAACCATTTATAATGGCCTCACAAAAATACAAGAATTTTATGTTCCAGACCCCACAAACCAAAACTGGTCAATTGTTCTATTATCGACCAAAAAACTGAAGGGTCCAATGAAAATTCAACAGAGGACGACCCTTTCATAAGGACATTGAAATCATTTCATAGTAGTCCCAATGTAGAAAACATTTTGTATGTTAGAGTAGACAACAATAAAGGGATTTACATAGTCAATAGAGGGGGAAATTATCATCAGCCTTTAAAAAAAGGGATTTCAATAATTAGGTTGTTTTTTATTGTAATATAAATTGTGTTACGTTATGTTATTATATGTATGTTGCTGCATTTATGTAATCTAAATTATATTTTAAACCACTTATGAAAATAATGACTTATGAACCTTCTGATGCACCCAATCCTGAGGAACAATAGTTCTCTCAACCAGATATTGCCGGTCCCAGAGCAGAGTAACAACAGGTTCTCAACCTATTGTTGTTGGTCCCAGTGTTGCGGTACAGCAGGTTTCTCAATCTGTTCCTGTTTGTCCCAGGGCTGATGCTAGCGCTCCGAAGGAACAAAATGATGATTGTTCTGTGGAAATGGTAGGAAATGAAACCCTGGTGGTGCAAAAAAACAAGAGTATCATAGATTGACAGTTTTATCCAAAATTTTGAATGCAAAAGAAAAAGGAATCAAATTTGAGGTGGGAAGGAATAAGTGTGTCCTTCATTTTAACCGCAAAAAATCCATCTTTAGTTGCAACATTGGATTCTTCACTCGGCAACGCATGCTGATTGATGTATAGTCGTGGCACCAGGTTATCACCGGGCTTAAGACACTAAGGTGGGAAGAGATTATGGTAACATTATGATATCATTTATTTAATTTATTAAAATAAAATAAAATACTAAAAAATTGAGTTAATCTTCATCATCCATTATAGAGTGCATTTATAGAAGATGTCTCCCACAAGGAATATGTGCTAAGTGTTTCAAGAATGATTCATAGAGACTTTCGCACAATTTTAATGAAATATCATCTTAAAGATGTTGAAGGTAAAATCATGCCACCCCAACCTCCTCTTTATGCACACTTGATATCCCAAGGATCATGGGATGAGTTTAGCAACCATCGTGGGGAGAAAACATTTCAGGTACATTGTGTTTGGTAATACATATTTTGAAGTTGAATTTATTCATTAATTTTATTGACAGTTTTTTATTTATGAAACAGCAACTAAGTGCTGAAAATAATGAACGTGCAACAAAACCAGCATACCCCTATCATAAAGCAAAGAAGGGGTACACTTCACTTGGGAAATAATTGGTACATCTTTTAAATTGACTGTACTACTTTTGGGTGACATAAAACAACACCATAACCATGTTTGATTGTATATATGAAGATTGGTGAATCGAAATCCAAAGCAATATCCATACCACTCCATGTTCTACGGATGGAGGCTCGTGTAAATAAAGAGGGGATACTGATAGATGAAAACACACCAAAAGGGGGGGAAACATGTCTATGCATGACATAACATAAATTTGATTTTCTTTAAATCTATATTACATAATAATGACTATTTATTTTCATATATTTTCTATATGACATAGTCACAACAATCAAAAACACCCACACTAGAAGCAGACATAATTTCAGTGGCCTTGAAGCAGCCAAAATAGTATGGTCGCCTCAGAGGTGCGTGTTTTGGGGTGACACCCTGGACATATTTTGAAAAACAAAAACAAGAAGAGGATCAAATGGATGAAATGAAAAAAATTGAAGAAAAATTATCTACTTTTCATAAATAATTACAATAATAGAGATATATGATAGCAATTTTGTTGGGGGAGAGGCAAAGAGAAGAAATAACTCAAGAATAACCAGTGCGTGATGATCCCACCCCACCCCCACTAGCTTTGAGGTGAGACATTCCCCTAAAAAACCCGACTTAACTGAGGTAATCAATGATCAAATAATTTTTTCTATGGAATTTGAATGGAATAGACACTAATATGTTACCTGTACTATTATTCTACAGGGTGAAAATGAATGTAATTTATATCTATCAACTCCCACCTATCTCCTTGTAGCGAGGGCTACGATGTTCAATATACAGAACAACATGATACACAATAGAAAACATCCAAAAATTGATTTGAGAGTTTCAATTAACATAGCTAATGATTCGAGTGCCGAGCTACCTATTCCAAATGACGATGATGAAACTCATATGGTTGAACAGGAAGTTAGAACATTCATCGCATGGCCATCAATTATTATAAAAAACATGTCGATAAGAAGGTATCCATTTTCAATTTATTTTTCAAGCTGGACCTTTAACATTTAATGAAAAAATATCTAAACTGATGAATGATTTTACAGAATGACAAAGATAAGGGGGTGAAATGAAATATCTTCTCAAAATTTTCTCAAGGATCAACTAACTAATTGAAATGTTATACTGAGAGAAACTTCACCCCGCCCGTTCTACATCCACAGTTAATATCATTGTAGGCCCATTTTGATAAAAAGATGATAGACAGAAATACTCAAACAATTGATATTGAAAAAAGTATTTATAGAACAGAAGAATCAGATTTCGTTAGTGCAGAAAATGTAAATGAAATTATCAAGTATGAATTGCTCGGCGCCTCAGTTGTAAATGTATACATGAGGTATGTTTTCATTATTTGATTTTACAAATGCTGATAAACTCTGATAATTATGACTAAATACATTTCATATTTTTTTCAGGTGTATATATGAAAAACAATTGAAGGGATTTCCCCATGAAAAAAATTGGACTCATTAGTCCTCACATCACCTCTTCAAAAGAAGAAATAGATTCTTATAGAGAGGCTATAATAATGTCATCCCTGCTCAAATCATTTGAAAAAAAAATTATGGTTAACAGACTCTTTTTAATACCAACGATGTAGGGGTAAAACACTACAATTTAGTTATATCAACAAAAATCTCATTTATTTTGTTACTTATTCATTTTTGTGCTTTTAGGCAGCATTGGATGCTGATTTCAGCCAATTTGGATATTCCAAAGATTTATTTTCTAGATTCAATGCATGAATATGCAATAAAACGACCATGCATGATGGGGTTTGTTAATTTTTAATACACTGGATCAAACATTTTAGAACTAAACATCTAGTTATATAATTTATATTATCTTTTAATGATGATTTTTTTGTGATAGGGTGGTGTATCAGTATCGTCTATTGCATGGAATAAATCTAGGACCTAAGGACAAAAATGCCTACATGATTTACTACTGGAAAAGTATCGTGGTATATATAATAACATTTCACTATCCAAACACATGTCAAAAAAATTAATTATTTTTATCGATACTTATGTACTCTCCAAAACAGACAAATAGAAAGGACTGTGGTTATTATGTTTGTAAATTTAGGAAAGAGATCGTATTTCATCAACAAACTAGCATCCCTAAAGAGGTATTTTCAAAAATAATGACGATTTAATTTAAAATATGTATTAATCCATCGTGTATTTATATTTTTTTAGTACAACCATGAATTTCACAAAAACTCATATTCACAAGATGATATAGATGTCTTTAGAAGCGAATGGGCAGCATACCAGATAGAATATTATACACAAATAGGATGAAGGTGAATTTGAACTACTTTTTTATCTTTATTTGATCATTGATATCTCCATTTTCTAAACTTATTGAGCATATATGATCACCCTTTATTATGTTTTTTATCCTTAGGTTACGAAGAATGGTTTTAGAAATTATTTTTCTTTCTAGTAAATCATAACATAATGAGAGAATCATATGAAATAGTTCTTTATGTTTTTATGTTTCAAAAAACACTAGACCTAAAATATTTTGGCATGGATCATTTATATTCTATATTTTGGGCATTTATGCAGCTGTTTCTACAGATGTAGTGTACTGGAATAATATTGGTAGTGCAACACTCACAAATTTAACAACAAAACTATGGATTATTCACTATTGTTGGTTAACTACCGCTTACCATAAAAAATGATCTAAACATCTGATCGGGCATCCCCGTGATTCTCTCATCCAACACCATCTCTATGATATCATCATTCATAATTCATGAGGGGAGTGAGGTTTACAAGGGGGTGTCTAGGAGGGGAGAGATGTGTATAAGAGGGAGGGGGTGTCTAGACGGATGTCTATGAGTGGGGGGGTTTAGGAGGGGCGGGGGGGGGGGGGGGGGGGTGCATCCATAAGGGAGGGGTGTCTTGGGGGTGTCCATGAGTGGGGTGTCCAGGAAGGGAGGGAGGGGTGTGTTTAGAAGGGAGGGGGTTTCCAGGGGGTTTCCTTATGTGGGGTGTCCAGGAGGGGAGAAAGGGGGTGTGTCCAGAAGGAAGGGTTTGATCATGAGGGAGGGGGTGTCCAGGTGTGAGGGGAGGTGGGGGTTTCTAAGAGTGGGGTGTGTCCAGAAGGGGGTGGAGGTGTCCTAGAGGGGGGAGTTGTGTAGGGGGATGGGGTCTCTAGGTGAGAGGGAGGGGGTGTCTAGGAGGGAGGGGGTGTCCAGGGGGTGTCCGGGAGTGGGGGTGTCCAAAAGGGAGAGGTGTCCATGGAGGTGTCCATGAGTGGGGTGTCCAGGATGGGAGAGAGGGGGTGTGTCCAGAAGGGAGGTGGTGTCTAGTATGGAGGGGGTGTCCTGGTGTGAAGGTGTGTGGGGGTGTCCAAAAGGGAGGGGGTGACCAAGGGGGTGTCCATGAGTGGGGTTTCCAGGATAGGATGGAGGGGGTGTGTCCATATGGGAGGGGGTGTCCAGGTAGATATCAATTCAATTCCATTCAATACTGATAATATACAATGGGTAGATAACTTCTAAAGTAGCCTAATGTGGGTCTGTAGTGAGGAATCAAAAGTTCCAACCAACCAAACCAATTCCAAGACCATGTAAAGGACCAACAATTATATTCCTGTTCAATTTGAGGCCCAATATATCATATTTAATGTCATAAAGTCTCAATATATGCATCATTTACCTTTCTCACATTAGATTTATATGAAACACACTTTTTCTCCACACCAATGTTGTAGTAGAATACATCTTCTAGAAACATTACTAATGATATATGAGTTTTATGGAAGGAATAATTTTTGATCTAGAAGTGTTGTGAGGACACTCTCAGCTAAATCAATTTTGACCCTCAATCGTGGCATGTGGATGAAATCTATGGAATGAGATGTTTTTTACCAGAAACTGAATTTCAGAAGATGTATCCCCGCTATATATATATATATATCCCTTCTCCCACATTTCATAGGATTAGTGTATGCCGTTTGTGTCATTGGATCTCTATGCTTACGATTTATGTATATTTAAATTATATTTTTTATAATGTTATGTGAAATTTCGTTCCTATTCCTCCAAAATATTTTTTATTGGTGTTTTTCCTTGATTTGTTAAATTTTATCTCTTCAAAATATATATGATTTTATAATTCATATTAGTGAATGATGGTGAATGAATAATATCTATTCCATTATCAAATAGATGATGAAAATATAGTTGTATAAAGAAGGTTATTAATTTGTATACACTAAATAACTTTGAAGGAGGGGTTTCCAGGAGGGAGGGAGTGTCCATGAGTGGGGGGTGTCCAGGAGTGGGGGGCTATCCAGAAGGGGGGGGTTATCCATGGGGTGGGAAGTGGGTTGTCCAAGGAAAGGGAGGGGGGTTGTATGGGGAGGGTGTGGGTTTTCCAGGATGGAGTGGTGTCCAGGAGTGGAAGGGGGTGTCTTGGAGGGGAGGGGGTTTTCCAGGTGGGGAGGGGCTATCCATGGGGTGGGAATAGGGTTGTATAGGGAAAGAGAGGGGGATGCAGGGGGAGGGGTGTTGTCTAGGAGGTGGGAGGGGCTGTAGATAGAGTGGTGGGGGCTGTCTCAGGGAGGGGGGGGGGGTTGGGTAATCACACTAAAGAACTATGAGATTAATATAAAAGTGAAATGGTATGATCATGGCCTATAAAATTATGTAGGTTCTCATCAGGACCTCTCTAAAATGGAGAAATACATTCCATCCATACCTTCAACAGGACCTTCGATAGTGAATGGGGTCCTTGGAGAGGCATAAGTGGTCAGAGTCCAAGTAGGGTTGGAGCCAATGTCTGATGCAGATGCAATAACACTCATTTCCTTTGACCTGGAAAGGGAGAGTACACTCTTAGAGGCTCCTGATATATGTAACTATTTCATATATAACCTTTCTTGGATGGTGGTATCACTAAGAAAATTTTAGAATTTATTCTAAAATTGAATACTCCTATGAAATTTAATACACCATCATGTATGTGTCATATTGTATAACTTATGGAGATTTCTCTCTTTTTTATTGTCAACAAATGAATCCTTTCGGATTCCATGTTGTTCTTGAGATTTATTCCTCTTATTTTCTCATGCAAGTAATCTTAACAAAAAAATATTTATAATTAAATGAATCGTATTTATCCTCTTCAAAAATATTAATTCAATCCATGGAAATATAGACAGGTAAATGTTGTAACAGGTAACAATTGACATTTTATTAATGTATTCTTTAATATTAATGATTAATTTATTTCATTATTGTATTACTAACATAATATTTGTTTTCTTATATAAGTGAAATTTTTTTCCTGAGTTCGAATTCTTTGTTCGGCAACTAATACCATGGATTAAAATTTTTGAGTGGATCATAGATGCCAAAAGGATGAAACATTAATGTTTTTAACTTTTTTCTGGATAATTGTAATTGTAACCATATTAAACATTTTTTGAAATGTATATATCAGTGTATGTTTTTTTATTAATGTTTTCAAGTAAATTTATATAGTATTTTTTTCTTATATGCTTTGTATGTAGGTGTTGTTTGGGTTGTGTGTGCAGGTGTTGTCTTAGGTATGCAGGTGTTGAGGAGGTGCTAGGTTTTCTCAAGCAACATGGCCTTTATCAGCGCTAATTAAGAAGTGATAAGTTTCTAATATATCAGCACTTTTTTAGCGCTGATAAAGGTGGTCTTCATCAGTTCTATTTTGAGTGTTGTTATATTACAAAATTATTAGCACTCAAAAAAGCACAGATAAAGGGGAAATTTATCAACGTTCAAATAGCACTGATAAATATTTCCCTTTATCCACACTAAAAAAAGTGCTAATAAAGGGACATCTTTATTAGCGCTATTTTGAGCACTGAAAAAGAGGACCCCCTATCTTCTTAGTGATTAATAGCACTTTTCTAGCACTGGTAAAGGTGTTTTTTAGTACTATTAAAAGCCCTATTTGTAGTAGTGTTTTATTTCATTGACCTAATGTTCATTTAAAAATCTAGGTATAATGGGTGATGATGTTCAACATTATCAAATAGTTTTTTGTGTGTCCATGTTGATGTGATTTCGTTATGTTAGAGTTTTTCTTAATATCATAAAACACTAAACCTGAAAGGTCATCTACATTTTATATGATCAAAGTCTTCCTTTTTAGGTGGTAAGGTTTTGATGGGAAAATAATTGGGTCACAATTATCTGCCTCATAGACGAAAATATGATGTTATGGATTTTAGGACAAGATCCAGTAGTGTGGGTTCTCAGTTGTGATAATCCAAATCAAATATCAATCTTTTAAAGTTATTGATATCCTCATAGTTGATTCAAAAAAATATATGGGGTATAGGATACATATACATTATTATTATCTTGTTATGTTCACACAAATTATTATTGTTCCACATTGATCCATATTTCTTCATAATAAAAAGAATAGGTTCACCTTGAGGTGATAAATTTGGATGAATGAATCCATTTTCATGATTCTCCATGGTTTTCCTCTTTAATTCATGTAACTCAGTAACAACCATTCTATATGTATTATTTGATATTGGTGTATCCCCATGTATGAGTTCTTTTGAAAAATAAACTTCACAATTCGGAGGAAGACAAAGAAATTCTTGTTGAAATACATCGATAATCTCTTATACAACAGGAATATCATTGATGTTGAGATTCTAACAATATATATAAGATATATACCCATTTTAATAGTAATTAAGATCCATACAATGGATGTAATTTCTATTATATGTTCATATTTTTAACCAATTGAAATATGATCATATGTTGGTTCGGAATATCAAATGTGACTTCTATTCCTATATAATTAATGCAGTTTTTATATAAAGATATATACTTCAGGTGTAAGATAAATTCAAATTTAACTATAGGGGAAATAATTATATTTTTATGAAGCACATTCCCACAAGCATTAATCAGATAAGAATCATGTACTTCAGAAGTGATCATAGTACCATTAGTAATTATAACAAAAATTTAATATTTAATCATTTAGGTGGTATGATGATACCCTTATAAAGATCTAAAGATATAAAATAGTGTGTATATATATAATTAAATAAGATATTAATATTTTTAACGTGGAAGTTAAGTATACATGTCAACACTTCGTTATTACACCCCACAGTAGTAATAATGATCACAGGGTATTTATCTTTTTCTTTGTTCTTAACAGTTTTTGACATTGATCATCATCACTAACCTTCATATTTGAGAAATGATTATCACAATTCACATACATTTTTCTTTTGAACACTGGTGTGTGGGTGGTGCATTCTATGGATCTTTTTCTCCATCATTAGATAATTTATTTTTCCCATCACTTTGGAATTCTTATTGTTAGATGATCATAATTTCAAAAATTAAAACATTTACTCGACCCTTTAGAAAATCTCCTATATGTTTTGTTCCACTCTTCTAGTATAAAGGAATGATCATATTCATCTCTTCATAGATATTATTATTATAAATTCCTTTGAATTCTGTATTTCATTTCTTAACATAATTGTTAGATTAATGGGTTTCTCAAATGACCATTTACACAACAATAGAACATAAAATGATTAATTTATAGCTACTGACGTATCTTATGGATAATTCCTTTCAGAGACATGGTTTTAATCTATAGAATAATTGATCAACCTCACATCAAGTGTGGATGTTAATACTATAAACTTACCATGCTTGTCCTGTAAAGTTTCCATCATATGTGTTAATGGACTCATCATCCTTATTTTTTAATTCAAGGAATTCCTTATCCATTTTCATACAATGAATATGAGTAGATTAAATATTGAAAAATAAATTCCAAAATATATTATAACAAGCATATTGTTTTATTAAATATATTTGTCAACAATTTCATTTCTTTAATATCTTTAATTTAATGCATTAAAAAGTTTAAATTAACTAGAAAATATTATTATGATATTATACATCCATTAAAACCGAGCCATTAAATAGGTGATAATGAATATAAATATCTAATTTATGAAATAAATATAATGTTCAAAATCAATATGAATGCATCGGTATGTTATTATGAAATGTATCACTAAATTTTTAGTAATGTAACATTATTCTTAAAAAAAATATGGTTTCATCAAAAATGATTTTTTTATTAGTAAATATTAATTTCTAGAAATTATAGAAAATTTATTGGAAAAAATGAATTCAATTTTTCATTCAGAATGTAAAAATTGTACTAAAATTATTATTTTTATAATTTTATGAGAACATTAATTTTCAAGGAATAGTGAAAATACAAATATTTATTGAGCACTGTATTTAATTTTCTTGTATTGAAAATGTCAAATTATGTTTTATGTTATTTTTAAAATTAATTATTTGATTCTGATTTAAAATAATCCAGTTTTATTTTTTAAGTATTTTATACATTAATTTAATATAAAAACATGTCATGTTTTAAAAGTTTATTTTTTAAAAAACTATTTTCATGGAATTTTTTCTATTTTATCGTAAATTTTATCATTCATTTAAAGCCACAGACCCGTGCTTTTGTGCCCAGTATAAATAATTCTTGTAAATTTGTTTTATAATAAAATTTAATATTAAAATATGCAATCACATACATATGGGGATTTTTTCTGTTCTAGGAGTTGGAGAAAAATGACACCCATTATATATTATAATAGTCAGAAAAAGGAAGCGGTTGAAATTTTCTTATTCTAGATCCTTATCAAAGAGAAATTACATGAAACCTCTAAATGATATTAAAATCATATTATAAAAAAATGGTGAGAAAAATGTCCTAGTATGGTTTTTTAAATATTGAGTGAAAAAAACTATTGAAGATACATATACCTTTTGAAAAATATGTTGAAAATAATTTTTAAAATACATAGCTTTTGAAAATAGTTTAAAAATATTTTCCAAGTACTTATAGTTTTGAAACTATAATTTTGAAAAAAAAATTCAAAATATAATTGCTTTTCTAAAATTCCATTGAATTTCTTTTAAAAACATGATTTTGACAGTGACTTTTAAAATACGTACATCTATTTAAAACTTTAATAAGGATGTTTGAAAACACTTACTCTTTTTAAAATGTTATAAAGCCTTTGAGAATAATTAAAAAAATTTAAACATGTCAATACTTTTTTAAAATTATTATGCTTTTGAAATTAAATAAAATAATCAAGTGATTTTTTTTGAAAAAATTCAGCATGCTTTGGAAAAAACCATGAGGCCACTTCAAACATTGAAGGCTAGCTGGGCCCACCCACTTTCCTTATGGATGGGTTCACTCCCCACTTCCCATTCATGTAACAAATTCTTGGTCTCAATTGTTTTTATAAAAACATTTTGAGATTTCCTTATATAGATATAAATATCACAAATGTATTTTCGTTAAAAACTAAACAATGCCTTAAATACATATACACAAATATATTTATATATAAATATATAAATATTAACCTTCTTAGGAAATAACTTGTTAAAATTTTTACAACCAAATACCATGATATTTTTAATATTCATAAATCCATGGATTATTAATTAGCATCCATGTAATTAAATCAATATTTATAAAATCATGAAATACATTTTATTGAAAAAGAACATAAAATGGAAAGCCTTTTTCCTTTTAAAACTAATAATTGAATATTAATATTAGATACCCATTTACTTAATTCATAATTTGATGATTTTATATATAAAATAAATGGTTAAATATATGAACCCTTCACATAAAATTATAGAAATTGTAAATTTCTATTAAAATAAAATAATTGATATATATTTTTGTTTTTGTAAAATATTCATAAGAAAAAAAAATTTATAAAAAACACATAAAATTATAATAATTATTATTTTTAGACAGAACATATCATCCTTTCATAACCAACATTAGTAAGATGGTAGTTTGAAATTATAATAAGTTTCCGTACATGAAATGATTACTAATTCATGTAACAATTATGTAATGGTTATATGAACATATATGAATAGAATAAAATCATTAATTTAAATAAAAATATAGACACTTTTATATTTATAAAAATCCACTAACGTAATTTTGAATTACCTCCATATAAAAACATGGGTTTTAGAAATAAATTACCTAAAATTTGAATAGATATATACATACACTCTTACATAAACCCATGTATGAGAATGCTTATGTAATTAGAAGTTTCAAAATAAACAACCCATGGTGATTGAAAAAAATCAAATGTATGTGATTTTAATTTGAAATTTATTTATAATTATATGTATTTATGATTAAATTAATTAAACATGAGAATAATATATAATCATAATAAAAAATTACATAAAAATAAATGCATAATTGTTTAAGTAAATAATGATATTTATATACATAAAAATAGTTTTTTTATAAGATTACTCTACTTAAATACATTGAAATTGAAAATGGAATCCTAATTGGGGTGTTTAGACCTAAGTAATGGTAGAGAGTTTCGGATTTTTGTAGGGTACTCAAAATAGGTGGAAAAGAAGGAAGATGTATTTGTTCAGATTTCTCTATTGATTGTAATTACCAGTATAAGTGGTTATCTATATATATAGTCAGAGAGTGGTTTAGATATAAAATAATAAATGATAGTCAACATAAAAAACAAAATCTTACCCCTTGGAATTGAAAACAATGCAGTTTAAATCCTTGGATTGCGGTGAAAGTTAAGGAAATTTATATTTTGACATCTATATATGTATATAAATATATATCATTGGTTTAAGCATGTTCATTTTTTAAGGGAAAATCATCGTTATTGGAACATTATTCATATGTTGGTTCTATTATAGGTTTCTTGAACTAGAAGGAGGAGAAGATAGCTTAAACTAGTCGGGAATCCAAGGATAATGGATGATATTTTCGTAGATGAAATTCAGATGAAGATATATAGTGAATAGTGGAGGGAGGAAAGAAATGTGAGTGAGGAGATGACTTGGGAGATGAGGACATCTTAAGAGGATTATCGGACGATTGAGGTTTCTTGATCAAATGTTCGATATATAACTGATATTTAAAAATTTATCCCACGTTGAAATTAAATTCACTTCCTCAAACCCTTATAAGTTAAGTCATGTAATTAAAACTGATATATGAAAAACAAACCTTATACATGGGATAATAGGAAAACTCTCTTACATATGCTCATGGGTCGCTCGACCCACCTTTCGTAAACTTGGTCGAACCATCTATCCACCATGGTCAGGGTAGGCTCCCACTAGGTGGTTAAGTACAACTAGTGTGTGATCCCACTTTGGTTGAGCTGGCTAAGGCCTGTTGAACTCATATGGGAACATTTGTTTTCTAATGTTTCCTATAAAACTATGGAATAATAATTACTTTTCTTAACTCATCATTATTTTTTCTGTAAACTAAGTCTTAAAATTTTAAATTAATTCCAATTTTATTTAACAATTTTGTTTGTTAAATAAGTTTATCACCCACATAATATTAATTTATAAGATCCAAAACTGTAATTACTAATAGCTATCATACATAGTTTAATGTCCAAAGAAATTAATTTTAGTATTAATTAAATCATAAAAAAAATCATTGTTAATATAATTATGATCTTAGTATTATATGATAATTATCTCTAATTTAACATCTTATAAATATTCAAAAATTTATTTTCTAAACACCCTCAAAAAATGAATTTATATAAAAATTTTATAAATTAGTTTTTCATCAAAAAATGATATATTAAACAAATATAATATTTAAATGTGATTTTTATTAAGATATTTTTTTATGTAATGAATGTTAAAATTTATATTATTTTTTGAAAATACATTTACATAGAAATTAATATGTTTTCATTAAACTATAATAATATTAGTAAATAAATATGTTATATTTATTCATAATTTATCAAAAATATCTAAAATGACTAAATAAATATATCTATGTTTATATTAAATTATACATTATTTTACCTTAATTATAAAATAAATCAATAAATAAACATTTACTCAAAAAACTACACTTATAATTTCTATGGAATGACACTGAAACATCTATGTATTGATTTTTTAAAAATGGATACTATACTTGGAATCAGTTGGTCGAATTTAGTAAATATGTCACTTTTATTTTCTACCAATATGAATAGTGAACTTGGTAATTTTTATTACCATGGAAAAAGTAAATTGGCTAATATAGGTTAAAAATAAAATGATAATGATAATAAAATGACCTTAAAATTGTACCAAATTTTATTAGATGAAGTTAACTTGACCCTTAAAACCTCATGTTCAAAATATAATTTTTAAATTTATACATGTCATTGAAAATGACTTATATATTTTCTAAATCAATGAAAGTTACAAAATATCACTTTCTTTTTCATAAAAATATCTTATATTTCCACATGGGGAAAAGGTAGGTTTTGAATGAATATATGTGCCCATTTGTGACTTATTAAACTTATTTTCATGATATAAGTTTATTTATGATTTTTGGTCTACATGGATAAGATTATGATGTTTATAATATTTTATTTATCAACAAGTCAAAGAACCCACGTTCATGTTTTAAATACTATAATATTTTTAATATAGGGTTATTTTGAAGATATTTTTGTCTGTAAATATTATTTGGAAATATATAATACTTATCTATATAATGGTATTTAGTTTTTAGTGATGAAATATGTACCTTAAATAAAAAAACAACAATAATGCAGTAATTCGTTATTGAATAAAAAAATCAAATAAATGATATTAAAATTATTAAAATGAATATAATTTGAACTAATTAAGGCGATCCATTAATTTTATAGATGATTATGACATATTAGGGTTGCATTAAATTATTTTCTTCGAAGTGTTTTACTGTCTTGATTTCTATTAAGTCAATGTAATGAATAGTTTCAAAATTGAAACTAATAATAGTTTATCAATATAATATTTTTTAATTTATTTAAAAAACATTAAAAAACATTAAAAATACAAATTGATACCAGCCTGATAATTCTTTGGTATTTTTTATATCAAAATTATTTATTTTCTTCACTAGCTTATATTACACACAACATCGAGTTTACACAAACTATGATATAATATTTAAATATAAAGATGAACATTATGAAAAACTATTATATAGGAAAGTATGTATTGGAATAACTATATTATGAGATATATTTATAATTAATAAATATAAACTTATTTTGTGTATAAACATTTTATTCCTCAAAAATATGTTTTCATCAAAAAAGGATTTTCTTTCCATATATGAGAAAATAAATATAATTAATTTTATCAGTTTTAGAAAATTATTTTAGATAAATAAATTAAATTTTTGAATTCAAAATGTAAAACATATCTTTAGATTAATGTTTTTGAATTTTCTAAAAATATTAGAATTTTAATAATTATTGAAAAATACTAATTTACATTGAAAACTATATTTTTCATTTAAATCATTAACAAAATCAAATTTTATTTTTGATTAGATTTAGAAATTAATTAGTTCCTTTTAATTATAAATAAAATTACTTTCCATAATTAAATAAATTGTGTACATGAATTTTTTATACAATAATTATACTTAAAAAGGGCATTTTTTGGGAAAATTGTTTTTCAAATCATTTTGTACTATGTAAATTTTAATTAAATTCATCAATTATCTATTTTGAATTTATAAAATTTAATTCAATATTTTGAATTAGAGGGTCCAAAATTTTTAAATATAAACCTTTTAGTTTTTATCAATCTGTATAGTAACTTTGGTAAAAAACAAATTACCACAATTAAGGGTAAAATTGGTAATTAAAGGTAAAATTAATATGATAAGGACTATAAAATTACCCTAATACTTTCCACAAAATTATTTTATGAATTAAATTTTACATTTAAAAACTTATGTTCTAAATTCAATCATTTTATGGACACTTTTCCATGAAAATGACATAGATATTATTAAAATCAAAGAAACTGACAAAGTGTCATGCTCTTATTTTTTACAAGTATAATATTTTTAATATTGGGTAAACCATGAGATATCATAGATCATAAATATTATTT
The DNA here is from genome assembly GCA_963277665.1 of Viscum album. Taxonomy (NCBI): domain Eukaryota; kingdom Viridiplantae; phylum Streptophyta; class Magnoliopsida; order Santalales; family Viscaceae; genus Viscum; species Viscum album. The sequence continues at coordinate 559,478,578 of OY728127.1, read as the reverse complement.
GGAAATATAAAATAATTATATACATATTTTTAATTTATATTTAATTTCTATTGAATAAATAATCACCATAAATTCTTACACAACAATGATGAAGTAATTGTTAAATTAATTGAAAAATAAAATAAATGATATTAAAAATATTAAAATAAATGTAATTTGATATATTTATGATAAAAGATTAATCTATATATAACCATGAAATTTTTTGGATATAATAAAATAGTTGGTTATAATTTTACATTTTTTATTAATTATTATAAAGTTAATGTAATTAATTGTTTTAAATTTGACATTAAAGATATTTTATTGGATTACTATTTTTAAAAATTATTTAAAAACCCGATAAAATTTCAAAAAACGAAAAATAATTATTTTATGATATAAAATTTAATAATTTAGAAATTTATTGTCCAATGACACCATTTAATTAAAATTTATATCCTTATAGTATTGATAATTTTGATACCACAATTATAATTAAAAAATTTTAATTATGGATTAATCAAAATGATGAGGTTTAAATAAAACCAAAAAAGCCTAAATTTTAAGGGATTCTAATATTATAACCATGTATTATTTTATCTTCCAATATGTTTACAATTGGTGATATTTAGATATGAAATTATTTTATTATAATGTAATATTTTGAGAAATTTCAAAAAACACCCCGTCATCCCTTATAAATACCTCCCCTATCAACCCCTTATTCTAACACCTTCAAATCCTTTTAGGTTGTTCATATTTTCCCCAATAACATGAAAAATAGTATTCCCCATTTCCAAGAGATAATGGTCTCAAAAAATACCAATTCTAGGTTCCTTAATGGTTCTTTCAATGTCGTGATATTCAAGTGGTACCTTTCCCAACCCATCACTTTTAATTCCTTTTCTTCTTCTACATTCTCATCACCCACTTCATGGATAAAAGAATAATAAATCTAGACTAAATTATTTACTATAATGTTAATTTATATTTGAATATATTATGTCTAATGCCTATCTCATCTCCTCTTATTCATTGAAATGAAATGGTTGTCCAAATTATGGCAGTTTATCATCTCTATGGATAATGAGTATTCATTTTCCATTACAATATTCAAAGAACCTCATAAAACAATTTTTATGGTTAAATAATATGTTAATATTCATATTATATATTTTTTAATAATATTTAACTAATATATAGACATGATTTTAAAAAAAATAGTTTGTAATGGATTGAAAATTTATAAAATAAATTTAACATTTAACATTAATGTTTTATCAATTGAATCATCCTCATGTCAGAATAGAAACTATATATGGAACCATTTAATCATATTCAAGTTAATAAATACAATTTAATTTCACTTCTATTATTTTGTTTCCATTTGATAAGAACTTCAATAATTATAGAAAAGTTAACTAATTACAAAACAGTGAAACGAAGAACCTCCGAATGATGAAATTGATATTTAAAACTCATAAAAATGGTCATAAATGAACTTCATAAAAATATAATAAATAAAATAAATTTTTAATAGGTTATAAATTATTTAATTAAATAATATAATTTTATTTTGAATGGCATTAAGTATATGTGCGAACGCTTTTAGACATAAGATAAGGGAACTCTCTGAATCCTACTTTTTCCCATTCTGTTACTCCTTATCACTTTTTAGCACAATTAATTTGACAATTATTCCTATATAATTTTTATGAATTATATTTAAATATTAAAAATATATCTATCTATAAAAAATAACCTTGTATTTTTTTATAAATGATAATTGAAAAATAATTAGTAACTTATACATTTTAGGACCTTTACCGGTCTAGGATTTTGTGAATTAGACAACAACATAGAAATTATTATATTTTTATAAACATTAATTAATATTATTGACGTGTTCTACCTCAATTTAAAATAAATGATAAATTTTAAATTCTACTAAACCAGGGGAATGTATTTCAAAACATGAGGTGGGCATAAAATTATCTAGTAAGGGGTTTTAAAACTACTGAAAAATAATTTTAAAATTCCTTTATAACAATTTCTATAAAAAATAATTTATATATATTTTAAAAATAATAATATATGGATTTTATAATAAATAAATATTCATACCATTTTAATAAATTAACGCTTTGAAAACTATTCAAATATATCATTTGAAAAATACTTTTATTTCTCCTTAAAAACCTTTTGAAAAATAATAAAACATCTTTGTGTTAATGTAATTAATAGAAAATATTTATAAAACATTGTGGAAAATAGAATTATTTATTTTATAAAAATGTCCCAATGAGGTAATGGGTTCACTCCGCATTCTGCATCATCTTATTTGACATCCAGGAGCCATATTTTAAGAAAACATATTTAGAAGATCTTCATTCTCATTCTAAACCCATTAAAAACAATTGAAATTTTAATTATATTTTTTTTCGAAGAATAAAATAATTTAATTACTTATAATTGGTCAAAAATTTCATTTTATGATAAATATAATTTTATTGAACTGAATTACTAACATTTATATAATTTGAAATAAGTTTCGTTAAAATTAAAACAAAATATAGTATTAAAATGCATAAAATGTCATTAAGAATTTTAGTTGATGTCCATATATAAAACAATGAATGAAAATAAATTATATTTCCTTGAAAATATAAAATGATCTTATTAATATAATACTTTCCAAATAATCCCCTTACCTTTTGTCTAACATGTCACATACGTTTAACTATCTCCCTCTTCTTTGGACAATACCTTTGTTTAACACCTTCATACGTAAAAGGTTGGTTTTATTAAAAAATAAGACCTCTATATTATGGGTATGGATTCTAAAAATTTATTTGTGTATATATTATCTAAACCAAATTGGTTTTTATGTGTGAAGAAAATATAAGAAAATTATTTCTTCTATAGGAGAGGAGAAGGGACTCTCGAAATTACATGAATTATTAAATTAGAATAAATTAGTTTTAATTTCAAAATGGATCCAAAGTGAGTTAAATATAATATAAGATGATTACAGGTATAAATCCTATCATATAATATAATTTAGATAAGTTTTGACTAATTTTATTCATTATATTTTAATTTTAACCCTTATTTAAACTCTTTATTTCTTACTGCGACAACATGGATTTTTTCTCTTCATAGGTTAATATAGTAACTATAAAATTGTATTAAACCCATAAATGAATAATGGATTAAAATTTCAACCTTATCTCAATAATTTTTACAATTTATTTTCTTTAGTAATGTTATATTATTTAATAAAATATTATTTATTTTAATGTCCATTTTGACATTATTCATCCCTTTGACATTAAAAAATATAATGGAAAATATAATAAAAATTAGAAAAATATATTATTTTTAATCTATAAATAATAAATTTCATATATAAAAATCATTTATGATAATATTTATCTCAAATTATATTTATTTTATTATTTTTAATATCATTTATTTTATTCTTCTTTAAATTGAATAATTATTTCATCAGTTTTGTGACAGTATTTATGTTAATTATTTTATCACAAAAAATCCAAGATATAGATTAATATTTTCTATTTAAAAACACTAAGTATAGTCAAATTTATCTTTTGGATAAAATAATATTAAAAATTTTATATTATTTAAAACATGAATGTGACATATTTTATTTTTTATTAAATAAAAAATTATTGACATCACAATCTAATCCAAGTATCCAAAAAAATCATACCTAAATTTGTATCACTGAGATAAATTTATTAATATAATAATTAAAACTTATATGAATTCATAACCTACCTTTTTTCCCTTGTGGAAGCATAATATATATTTCTGAAAAATAAAGTGACATTTTGGGACATTCATTGATTTAAATATTATATAAGTCATTTCCATTGAAAAAAATCCATTAAACAACTCAATTTATATCTGTATGTGTTAAGGGTCAAATTAAATTTTTCCAATAAATTTTTTTCAAGTCTTAAGGTTATTTTTTAATCCTTATCATATTATTTTTACCCTTAATTACCTGATTTACCCTTTATTGTGGTAATAAAAATTACCAATGTTACTATTTATGTTGAACAAATATAAAAACGATATATTGACTAAATTGAAACCCTATATTTCCAAATATTAAATCCTTTTTTAAAAATTACTTTCATAGATGTTTCATAATGAAATTTAAAATTAAACTGGATAAATGCAACGAAAAACAATATCAAAAAAAATACCATGTTTAAATTTAAATATTTTTCTAATAAAATCAAATATAAAAACATTTAAAATAATAATAATTTGATTAATTAATATAAAACCTAAATAATTAAATGTTAAAAATAATCCAAAACATAATTTTGTCATGTACATACTTGAAAAATATGCTTTTTAATAAATATCTGTATTTTTACTATTCATGGAAAAATCAACGTTTTTAGAGAATTATAAAAATTTCACAATTTTAGAATTTTGATATAATGATATCAAGAATCATGTTCTATTACAAAATAAATTTTATAAATTCTCTAAAAAATAATTATATTACTTGTACATAAAAAAGAAATAAAAATCATTTTTGAAGAAAATGTATTTTTTGGAAGAATAAAATAGATTTTTAACAAAATATATGAGTTCTAATAATCATGATAACATTTATGAATAAATGGGATACTAAATTAATTATTTTATGCTAAACACCATAGATTTAGAGTAGGTAAGTATTAGTAGAAAAGGAAAGTGATCAGTTAGAGCGATTACCTATTCTTTGAAATGTCTCTTATAGGTCTCCTTTAAAGGGATCCATGGTTGTTCTTTTGAGAACATAAATACCTATATAATGTGGATAAGGAATTGTAGAAGGTAATTTGGTATATGATTATTGATCTAGAAGTCTCAAAGTGATCTAACAATGTGTGGAAGTATATGTCCTTTTATAATAGATTTGAGGGGAACTGTTGGAATTTCATAAAATATTAAATTATTATAAATTATTTTTCTATAAAAATAGAAATAACAATTACATTCAATATAATATAAGATATGTTATGGTTTTAATATCATCAACCAAAAAAGTTGGGACATTTTTTAGTGTTATTTTAAACCATAGAAAATTTGATTAAACCTTAGCAAACCAATTAAAATTTTAACTACGTTAAAAACATTTTCAATATTAATAAATTGTAATTTTTACATATAATGTGTCAATTTTACAATAAATGAACAATTTATGTCATATATAGAACCTCTTTCCTGTTGAAATGTTTGTACAATTATCACTCATGCGTACCTACGACTTACTATCTTCTCGTAGTGGTACAACCCATTTTTCATCACCATATTATATGGATGTGTATTATAAAGGGACTAGTCATTATATATTATATTTCTAATATAATGTTACCACTGGAATGAAAATATTATGTCTGTATTATCATCATAAAATATTTTTAGAATCAATAACGTCGCTCATGTGTATGTATGGACTATGATCTCCATGATGTGATGTGAATCATTTTCACTTATATTTCACGTGGATGGTAAAAAGGATGATTTTCATGAAAATATATGATATATATATATCAAAATAATTATTTTATAATGGTTTATTATTATTATTTACCATTATTTCATTTCATTAGATGAAAAATAGAAACATTTTTCATGTGTACGTACGGCGTACCATCTCCATGAATGGTGTAATTATTTTTTCTATCTCTATATTTTTATGAATGATTATATATATATATATAATGATTATATATGTTTTTAGACCAATATTATCATTCATGAAATTATAGGACCACGATCAAATATAAGTGCATGGAAAACCAAATCGAATCACACATGGAAAACGAACCAGCTATCACCCAAAATAATTATTTAACTAACAAATGATGAATAAACAGGGGATAATATTTTATATTCAAATCATACATGGAATTATGGATATACATTTTTGGAATACATGTATAAAAATTTCATAGTTATTATACAACATGTTTTAATATGAACAATGAAAATCAAACCGTAGGGTGATGATTTTTATTTTTGTCCCACTTTTATTTCTGTAGGATAGATGTTTTATAAACTACTTATTAATTTTGTGTGGTGTATATACATACCATGAATTTATATTATGAGCATTATCCAGAATAATATTGTATATACATATTTATATAATTCTAATTCCTTCATCGATCATATTATTCGACTGATTAAAAATTTGTAAGTGCTTATTTCATATTCTCATCATTATTCAAGATTGTTTATATTTATGACTGTACTAAGGAATATTTATCTTCCATATCTATGTTTCCTAATGTTTTTAAATTTTATTTAATATTCTACTAAAATTATTTTATGTCATTTTTACTGTTTTTTTTCCTTTTTACAAAATGGTTTGAAAATAATATTTTTTTCGTTATCTAAACAAGGAACTACGTGAATTTTTAATAGAAATTTGAGAGGGATATTTTTTTAACTTATACAGAATGAGAATATTTTACCAATTTCATTATTCAATAATATCTTAAATCTTATTTCAAAACCCTAATTGGTTATTTTCAATCATAATTGTTTCCTTTTAAATTTCATTAATTTTAGAAGAATCAATGGTGAGTGGTTATTTTCCTTAGTAATTATTTCAACTACACTTTAAAAATAATTATATGTCTAAGGAAACATTATTTAATGTTACTTATGTTTTAAATGTTATATAATTAAATGATTCTATTCTTATTATTTCTGTTAATGTTTTTTGTTTATGATTTCATGATTTTTATGGATTCAATTTATTTTCCTGAGTTATGTTATAATGAAATAATTATGAACCCCATTTATTTTCGTGGGTTATAATAAAATGAATTATTTATGTTATTGGGTAAAAAATATATGGTCTTCATTATATGACTAATGATAGCTATATATCCCTCCACTACATTGTGAAATTTATTATATATCATTATATGGTTATGAGAAACAAGTTGGTGTTCTTGATCTACAATCAGATACAAGTTGATGTGCTTGATCCATAATGTAAACAAGATAATGCGCATGATCCATTATGGGAAACATGATTTGATCCATGATTTAATGGTCATTGTAGTTAACCTTGACATATGAAATGTTTTTTATATTTATGATGATTCCAAAAACATTTATGACACTAAATTGTTGTTTATAATTGACTTATGATGAATTATCATTCTTATGATTCATGTCTTTAAAATTTTAATGTTTTATTCCATAATCCATGATTATGATCATTGTCATATTGGGAATGAACATCATAATTTATCGTCAAGATCAAATTTTCATTTTCTTTTATTATGTTTTTATATGATCATAAATGAATATATTCCATTTTTACCTTTACTCGTAATCTGATCTCACACATTTATTTTTTTCCTTTCCCTAGGATATGAAAAATTGTTCAAGTAGTAGTACAAAAGCGAAAGATAATTTTTAGAGATATATATTATCTTTAAAAAGATAATAATAATGTATATCTGATATCTAAATACATTAAACCTTTATTGATCTGACATGGATTATATTTTTATTCACATAAAAATGAGTAAGAGCTTTGTATGAAAGGCTTGGACCATTATACTCATCCAACTCTATGTAGTCAATTTCTTCTCATTGCCTCGTGTTGTTGATAGGACAACCCAATTGACCTACTTCACCTAACAAATTAAAATAATCAAATTAACTTTTTCCTGATCCAAACACTATAAAATAGAAAATATATTTTCAGTGGTACTAATCCATTTTATAGAAACTACTGGAAAATCATAACAACTAAAAATGGGGGTGTTTTATAATTAGGTCTCAACATTACATTGTTCCCTTCATTCCTCATTTGGAATATTAGTATGATTCAAATCTTGAGAAGGTTATGTAAGTATAAAACATGATTTTTCCTTCAAAGTCCCATAATATTTTGTTTCTAAAGAGGAAAACCATTTCATTTTCTATCACATCCAACATTTTCATAGTTCCATTGGGTTCTATCTATTGACTAAAATGAAAAGTCATAGTGTGAGAAACAATAATCAAAGTCAGAAACCATAATATTGAAAAATAATTTACATGATGTCTAAATCATGAAACCTTGTTTTGGATCTATGAAGCCTTATGTTTAACCTGTTTCATTCACATTCATTATCTATGCAAATCCTTTATAATGGGTCATAATGAAAATGTGATTTAAACTAAGAATATCCCCCAAGAGTATCAAAATAGGTGTACAATAAAGGAATACTCACCATGAATGAGAATAATGGTCAATTTATAATTGAACAAATATTTTTGGGGTTATTATCCCTTGATCCACCTTTTTTATAATCATTTCCACATGTAGTGTCAAGACGGGGATGTTGGGGTTGGAAAAATAAACTCCTTCCTTTACCATAAATTACTATGTTTTCATATATATATGATTACTCAAATGGTCTTAGCTTAATTTTTCTTATCCTTATTTCCAAAGGTTACATGACAATGCTTTGATACCAACTATAGAAACTCGTAATTTACATGCATATATATTACATTATAACTGAGGAATATTCAATAAAAAACAATAATATATGTGTTAGAATCATATAGGTTTAGTGTATTTGGATATTCAGATACATAAGAAAATTTTTCATATGATATCTGCATCATCTCTCACAAATTAAATTATAACTTGCACCCTTTTTATAAATATCATACTTAAAACCTTTATTCATAACCTTGGGAATGAAAAAATAAGAAAGGATGGGCCTAGATTCTTATTATGGGTAAACAAGGTATATATCAATGATAAATTAAACATTACAAGGGAATAAGGGTATGATAACATGAGCATAACATATGAAAACTAAACGCAACATATCATGGATCAAAATCTTGAGTTATGGCATAAAGCATGGAATTTCATAAATCATGAATCATAAATGAATCAAACGATATGAGAAATGATAGAATAAAATTGGTATAAGATAACATTTTGTGGAATAAAAATAAGAATATAAACTAATTTCCACATTCAAGGCTCATTTCCAATACTATCATAGCGTATTGGGTTCACTCCTCATTCCATTGTATCCTTAGTCACTGTTTGATCCAAATACTATCAATGTGAACATAGTCCCTTGCTGAACTAGTTTCACTCCCCATTATAATACTTATTATCATACAATATATCCATAATTACCTAATTAATTAGAGGGATATATAATTCTTGTCCCATTAGTCACATAATCAAAATTTGTAAAGACCCAAAAATTCTATAAATTTTTTTTAATTAATTGGAATTATTACGAGTCTGTGAAAATTGTTAGCACATGATTCCAAGGCCCAGAGAGCTCGAAATATAATTTTGAACATTTTTATGGTACGTTAATTAAACGTGTGTTTCGAGATTTCAATCATTTGAACTAGTGCTCAGATTAAAAATATGATGGCACCATTGAATCTACAGTGTCATGATTCGATTAAGGGAATCTTAGCTTCAACCGATAGGGGTCGGACGAAAAGGTTAATTTTAGGAATTTACAAAAAAAATAATAAAATAAATCAATGAGTTAATTTATTTTTTTCCTTAAAACTGTTGAGCGGTGGTGGTGGGACTACTGGGTTGTCAGACCATTTAATGGTCGGTTACACTTGGTTGTGTAACCACGATGTTTGGAGAATTAATAAGTTCATTAACTAAATTTATTAATGAACCTCATTAATTTTTTGGTGGGTTGGTATCTTATTCTCCTCTATTTAAACAAATCTGAGACATGGGTGTTTGGAACTAAAGAGAGGAACCTCTGGAGAAGTGCCAACAATATTTTTCACCAATGTCGAATAGAGCTTCGAAGACTGCTGGAAGATTTGATGATGAGAACTAAAGGGCGTGAACCTTCTCCTTCATCAACTACATCCTCAAGCATGGACACTCCTTTCTCATCCACAGCAACTTCCAACGAACTCGAGGTAGGGGGTTTCGTCGTTTATCACAGATTTTTTCATTCATGAAATACATCCCTTGTTATTATGCTAATGCAGAGGGCACGGGACAATAGAACAAGGCCTAGGACACTCCTCCGATCTTGTTTTTGGGTTCATTTTTTGTGGGAAACTAGAAGATATGGTAGAAAGGTTGAACCATGGGCCGTACAGTGTAGGAACCATCTCGGGATGTCTGTAGGAACAGACAGAAATAAGGTCATCCCACCTGAGCTTCATCGGTGGCCCGCAAAAACTCGGTCACTGCGTTGGTGCCGACAACTGAGGGATGTGGCAGCCGGCACCCGCCATTGGTGAAGGGATAGGCGCCTGAAGGCGTTGTGAAAAAAAAAATGTGGCTGGCCATTTCCGGCCACAGGGGTGGTGGGAAGTGCACTGCGGAAGATGGTCGCAACTACGAGTTGTGGTGGAGGGTAGACCCATGGTCCGCATGTTCCATAGAAGGCTGGTCCATGTGGACCATCCAGGTGGTGTGAAAATATCTTTCACCACCTCTTTGAAGATCCTAACGGCTCTGCCATTCGGGAGTGGAGTGGACCACTGCACCCGACCATTGTGTCGGGCGGTTCCGTGGCTCAGCAGGCCACACAAAAACTGGGCATGCCGGTCTAAACATATATCCCAGTGGGCCAAGCCCGCGGCCAGTGGTCTGGACCATGCCCAATGGAACTGGGATGGACTCAGCCCCTTCGGGCTGTGTCAGACCACACATAGACCCCTTTCAACTCAGGTGCACTTAAATTAGCATATCTCCTAAACCAGATGTTTGTTTGATGAATAGTCTACGTCGTCGGAACCCTTATTATGAGGTGGCCCTTTTGTGTAACTCTGATTGACTTTTTGATAATGTTGGAGAATTTCCATGTTGGATCGAAGCTGAATCCAATTGGGACCTTGGCACTAAAATGCCAATAACATACACACCGGGCATCTGGTTGACGCGCTGTCAGTTGCATTGGAATCCTGATGACATGATGGTTTATTGGGTTACTTCTTCATAGGACATCATTCAAATTGAAATATGTATGGGTCAGCACTCAACGATCTTGGGTGGGTCAGTGCATACAGATCCTATATGGGTAAGCATTCAGTGATCTTGTGTTGGTCAGCACCTATTGATCCTATGTGGGTCACATCCTGTGTGGGTCAGTTCTCAATGAACCTATGTGGGTCAGTGCCTATAGATTCTATGTGGGTTAGTAGCAGAGCCTCTTGAATTAATTATACGATCTTTCTTTATGACTAATCATATCTACTTTTGTACTTATGTTATACCTGGTGTGATCAGTCTTTTGATTTTTCCTTTTTGATTGAGATCATGCTTTGTGGATTTTTCTTTGTGGAATTCTGGGAGACCATCGAGGGTCTCGGGGTCCCTATTGGGTATTTTTACACTCACCCCTACACATGCTTCGCCCATACCCTATTGTGTCCTATGTAGATGACGAACAGTTAGACGGACTCTTGAGGAGTTGGGGATTGATGATTCTCGGAGGTGATCGGTTGACGTGGTGAGCTGTGATGTTGATTTGTACCTACCAATCTGGTAGGAACCTTTGCGGATGACCCCAGGAGATTGTTTTACCTTTTTTTGTACTTCCATTTTAATTGGGATGTAATTCTGGCCCCTTTACTTCTAGTACACACTTATACACTCAGTGGTGGTTTTTTTGTGGTTGTACCTCTCTTCTTCCATTATGTTTACTTGTGCGCAATGTGCCCTGTCTGTGTGTCTAAAAGCTCTCGAGGCAACGAATGCCCATTTTACGGATATTACTTTCCAGTTCTAGTCACCAACCCCTGGCCTATGGATGGTGTGCATGGGGTAGTCACAGCATGGGCCCTAGGGGACGGGTCGTGAAAAGGTGGTATCAAAGTATAACAACCCTTCTTTATATTACACTCTTAGACATTATTTGTTACATAAAAACATCACTTGAAACAATATAGATGATCAAGAGGTCTAGTGTATTTGGGTATTAGGAACATACCATAAATACATAAAACATGAAATACAACATCTCTATCAAAAACATACCTTACATGACCACATCATTCCTTCGTACTTAACATTACATGGGATAACTTAAGAACATACATATGAAAGGGGTGAGCTATAAAGCCCAATAATGGAATAAATATGGAATAACATGAGGAATAAAATACATTTTAGACAATAGGTATATCAATAGAGCACAAGAGAATCTTGAACAGAAAGTCATGATATATCATGATAATCATAACATGGAGATGTGGCAACAACACTAAACATGAAATTAGCATGAGCCAAGGCTCATTGCACGTAGATCAAGATTAAAACCTCATTGGAATTTAATTATCATGAGTAAATCCTCATTTCACTTGAATTATCATGAGAAAATTCTCATTTCACTTGATGTATCATGATACTAATCTTTACCCAATGTATTGGAGCACTATCAGGGTGAACCTTTCTTAAACATTTCATTTCAGGCATAAGTGTGCCACTTGGATCATACCACATTGAATCAATCAGCGTTATTTATTTCATGATAAATGGATGTGGAATATGTACATGAATATTTTTAATCAATAATTAAATGTGCATAAAGGTGAATACCCTTTATAGGGAAATGGACATTGTATTCACTACACAATGACTTTGGCTTGGAAAATCGATGTGCAATTTCGGCAGCATAACAACATGACATAAGAATTCATAAAATGGTTGATGAGAGAGAGAATGGGGTGTATTATTATATGTACATGAAATGTACAGTAAGGGTTAATAAAGATACATGTCCCAAAATGATTAATGGAATTTTAGATTCATAATACAAAAGAATGAATTGAATGTAAATGAGGAGAGGGAAATTCCATACCGAATTTTTTCACGGTAACAGGTGTACATGGAAGTAATTAGTTAGAGATAAAGGGATCTCTCATAATTAAAACATAAAGAGGGATGTATAGGGGAGGTGAAAAATCATACCAAAAAATTTATAATTGAAAATAAAAGGTCCTAACAATATTAAGAAGCATGATTGAAATGGGAAAATAAGGAACAACTTGCTTGGAATTGTTATCCCATTTTCTTTGGAGAAGCTTAAGAGAGGATTCATGGGAGAATGGGGAACTATGGGAGGATTCTAGAGATAGGAGGGTATATTTTGGATGATCTAAGAAGGCATTGAATGAAAAGGAAGTGGGATCTTGGGTGGGTTTATATAGGAATGAGAGGGAATTCTTTATTATTTTTGTTTGGTTCACCACACATTAAACAAATCTAAAACACAATCCAGCCCATGATTTTTCCCATGGTTCCTTCCAAAGTGGAGTGGAAAAAAAATTTATAACGTGAATGGACGAAATTCTTAAAATATCATGGTTTCTTATGTGGAGGTGAGTCACACTCTTAAGGAAACCAATTTGAAAAGCTAAAATGTTTCATAAGTCTTAGAGGGTCCACTAAGGCTTTGTAAAATAAATAAAACAAACCTAAAATCACATTATTTTAATTTTAAAACATATATTTTCCGATAATAATTTTTATAGTATTTTATTACATTACTATTTGGTCATTATGATGTCATAAAACACATTATATTTTTAAATGGTATATAATTTTTACCCAAAATTTTGATGTCTCAGAAAATTGTGAAAAATTCACCGTTGAATAATTTCGATGTCCTGATTCCAAAAATAATATTAATTTTATCCAAATAATTTTATTAATATATTAATTTTCACTTTTAATATAAAACCCGACATTTATAAAAAATTCAGATGTTTGACAAAAACAACTTTCAAACCTTAATAAAAATTACAATTTTATTCATAAAAAATATACGATCATTTATACATAATAAAAAGTAATTTAATAATAATAATATTTTATTGAAATATTATTTAATTCAAAAAATCCATTAATTTATCAAAATATATTTCTTAGTTGAATATTAACTAAAAATACCATTTTTCATTTAAAACTATTTACAAAGTAACAATAGTGAAATAAATGTATTTTATTTATTATATACAAAAATAATGCACATAATTATAATTTTAATGACTTTTTACATAACCCCTTATAACACCTGCATAAGATGGTAGGGTATGTTGTGCGATGGTGACAAACTCTTGGGTGGCTCGGATAACATCGGTCGTGTGGTAATCTCTATCAACATCCACTTCTCCCGTAGGTGGTTCCATTAAAGCTTAACATGCTGAAGCTTGACTTGGGCTTGGTCAAGAGTGAACCCCAATGACCCCACCTCCTTTTCAAGATCTGTCAAATGGGCTTCATATGGTGCTAGTCTACTGGATGAGTCCTTCTCGTCCTTTGTCTGAGTGAATTAGATTTTTTAAAGCCCTATATTTATACTAATCATATGATCACTATTCAACTGCTATATTAGCAACGGTCACAGTTATTAATTGTATTTTAAAATCTAAACACATAAAACCAAGGAAGTGCATACTTTATATAACCATATTACATAAAAATACATTTTATTAGATCAAGAGAAATTTTCATTATTAAATGTTTGGGTCATTACAATCTTCCCCCATTAAGTTATTTTGCCCTAGAAATTTATTTTTACTACCCTAAAACAGATGTGGGTTACTCAGCTTCATCATTTCCTTTAATTCCCACGTTTCATCTTCAAACATGTGGTTGTGCCACAATACCTTGACGAGGGGCATTGTCTTATTTCATAAAACTTTTTTATCTACGATCTAAGATCTTCACTGGTCTCTCCTCATAATAATGATCATCCTATAACTATACTACCTATGAAAATAGTAAATGTGAAGCTTTTTTTATGTACTTATTTAAGAGGGATACATGAAAGACATCATGTACTTTGGCCATGGTATGCAGAAGTGCTAGTAAATAGGCCACAGCTCCGACAAGATCAAGAATCACAAAGGGGTCGATATACCTAGGAAATAACATTCATTTCATTCCAAACCTCATGAACTTCTTCAATATAGATATGCGTAGAAATACCATGTATCAAACTTTTAACTCAAGTTCTCATCGACAGTTATTTGAAAAACTATTCTTTTGACTTTGGGATACCTTGATATGCTGCTGAATGTTTTTTACCTTCTCCACCATTTTTCGACCATTTCAGGTCCTAGAAGATTGTTCTCAAAAACTTCATCTAAACACGCCAATGTTCTGCACCATTTCCCATAATAGTCTTCATGTGGTTCCATTAGGATGCTTGAGTAGAAACTGTTATTGTAGGAGAATTCTACCAATGGAAGATGTTTCTCCCATCCACTTTTTATGTCCATAGAACATGATCTTAGAATATCTTCCAGTGTCTAAATAGTTCATTCAAATTGGACATCAATTCAAGGATGATAGGATGTACTAATATTCAGTTCAGTTCTTAGAGCATGTTTGAGACTTTTCAGAACATCGAGGTGAATCTATGATCATGATCAGATACAATATATAGTGGTACTCCACGCATCCTTACCACTTCTTTGATTTAAATCCTTCCAAATTGGTCCAATGAGAAGTCCTCTCGAATCATGATAATGTGTGTTGTCTTCGTAAGATGATCCACAATGACCCATATAGCATTGTTTTATCTAAATATCATTTGAAGTCCAGTGAAAAAGTCCATGGGAATGACGTTCCACTTCCATGTTGGTATGGGTAGTGGTTGCATCATCCCCTTATACTTTTGTCTCTTAGCCTTCACTTGCTGACATACCAAGAACTATAATGTATATTCATCAATCTCCCTTTTCATATTGTCCCACCAAAAGATTTCTGAGAGATATTGATACATATTTGTGCTCCCTAGGTGAATAGAGAAGGTTGAGCTATGTGCATCATTTGGAATCTCCTTCTTTATCTTTGGATTGGACAGTACACTTTATCCTGACCCAAATCTCACAATTTCACCTTTTTCAACTACGAACTCTTAGGAAATCCCATTTCTGATAGCTTCAACTCTTTTCAAAATTTCCACATCCTTTCCTTGAGCATCCTTTATTTTATCCATGAGTTATTTTTGAACAATAATATGAGAAAGGACTGATGATGTTACTCCCTTAATTATTCCCATGTCCATCTACTACGAATCTAATAAGATTTTATCCTTTTCATTTTTCATCATTGATAATGATGCAAGATCCTTTCTACTTAGAGCATCCTTCTCCTAGTTTGCTTTCCCTGGGTGGTAATGGATTGACCGGCCATAATCCTTGATGAGTTCTATCAATCTTCATTGGCATATATAAATCTCTTTTTGAGTGAATATATATTTTAGGCTCTTGTGATCAGTATATATCTCACATTTATCCCCATAGAGATAATGCTGCCATATTTTCAATGCGAAGATCAAAGCCACCAACTCCAGATCATGTGTGGCATAGTTATGCTCATGGATTTTCATCTTCCATGAGGTGTATTCTATCACTTTATCATTCTGCATCAACACACAACCCAGGACCTTCTTCTAAGCATCACTGAGTACCACAAAAAGGTCTCCACTTGTGGTTAAAGTGAGCACAAGTGTAGTGATAAGCCTTATTTTCAACTCTTTTAAGATCTATTCACATTCATCACTACAATAAAACTTTACTCCCTTTCGAGATAACATAATAAAAGGGTCATACAATCATAATAAATTTCTCACAAATCAGCGATAATATCTAGCTAACCCCATGAAGCTATGGATATCCATTACTAATGTTGGCCTCAACCATCCCTCAATTGTATTTTCTTGGAGGGATCCACAGATATATCATTTCTTGTGATGATATGACCCAAGAATGATACCTACATCAACCAATACTCACACTTTATTTACTTTGCTTTGATCTTCTCCTTCCACAAGGTCTCTAGAACAATTCTTAGATTCTCCTCATGATCCCCCATGGTTTTGAAGTATATTAGAATATCATCTATAAATACTACCAAAAATTTGTCGAGGTAATATCTAAAGACTCTATTCATCATTTCAGGGAAGATTGTTGGAGAATTAGTGTGTTTGAAAGGATTTATTATGAATTCATAGTGCCTTTATATTGTACGAAAAGTTGTCATGGGGATATCTTCCTTCTTCACCCTTACTTGAGAATATCCTGATCGCAAATCCACCTTGGAGAATTATTATGCTCCACGTAGCTGATCTAACAAGTCATCAATTCATGGTAGAAGATACTTGTTCTTTGTCATTAATTATTTGAGCTCACAATAATCAATGTAAAGGCGCATTGACCCATCCTTCTTCTTGATGAAGAGAACTAGTTCACCTCATGGTGAAGCACTTGGGAATATAAACCCTTTATGCAGATTCTCCTATAGTTGATTCTTCAGATCCTCAATGTAACGCCCCGACCCCAGAAGCCCAGAGTCGGTGCATTATTACATATCATTGGCATGATCAAAAAAAATCATGTCTTGAAATACCAATTAGTTTAGTATCCTTGGAAGTACTAGATACATTCGTAATGTTTACATTACATCATAAAATGGAAAACTAAAACAACATTGTTTCCATGGAAAATACTGAGATCCCATAGACTATCCCTATAGGACAGTCATAATATACTTCTTTGCATCCTGGGGAAAATAAAACATAGAAAGGGTTGAGCACATATGCTCAGTAAGGATAACAATATTTCAGAAGCTTTCCTAAATAAGTATAAACATTTAAGGCAATGTATAAAACTAAAACAAAAGCCTCTTAAACATGAACTTCAGCATAATATGGAAAAAATAAAAATCAAATAAATTCCATTTACTTATTCACATGGATATTCAACTAGTCAAATAATCACATGCAATATCAATAGCCACTTTCATAATGATGGAATGCATAATGCCAAACTTTCGTAACCACATAGTCAAGGCCTTGTGCGAAGACTAAAAATAAGATTTAGTCAACACATTATGCCAAGACACTAGTTTGTCTCATGAGACCTACCGATGCATTGAGGAGCTATAGCGATCTCCACCCGTTACATTCTATGTCCAATGCATTTCTTATATTAAAATGTTTAAACATAACATAAAAATTCATATTAAAATTAGCATACGAAATGTCAATACATTATCCATAAACCATGAATGGTGTAAAAATAACACATCCATATTCAAACATATCACATAACCTTCAATACAATATATAGGTTTTGTATCATAATAAATCAACTTCAAATAAGCTTAAAATCCATCAAAGGATGTTGACATAGATGTAATCAAAACATTGTTTAGAGAAATATCTCTTTCTATTTTGAAATATTTTAAGAAAAAATTTATTTTGAAAATATTATTATAAGATTGTTAGGGATGATTCGATGATGTTATAATGGTGGAAAATAGTCGCACCCGCCATATAAGCTAAAAAAATATTCTTACCATAAATTTGTCGAAAAGGTCAAAAAGTACCTTGTTTTGAAAACAACGAAAAGATTCCATTAAAAAACATATAAGGTAAAATAAGGGTATAAATTACTTTACCCCAATGTTTATTAAATAGTAAAAATATTTTGAAATACATTTTTCGGAAACATGGATGTGGAGGATAAAGAGGTCCCAGTAGATAATTACGTATAAACAACATTGGATAATGAAGAGATTGTGAAATTAACCCTTACCTTGTACTTTTCCTTGGTCGAGGGTAGGTTAAACTCCTTTATAATGGTGAAATAATTGTAATTAAATTATACAAGAATAATATACAATAATATGATATCATATATGATCTTTTAACATTTCTTTGTTAATAATATCTTAGTATTATCATTGTTTTGGGTGTTAACGGATTCGTTTTCCCTTATATTATTTGTTATGTGAGTCATATTTTTTTGGATGGGATGTATCTTATTCATATCCAGAATGATATCAAATCTTTAAAAATTATTTTTAATCATCCAATGAAAATTAGTGTTGAATGGATATGATGGGAAATTAATCTCATCGCGTTCATAGAGACGGTAATCCAAACATACGCACGACAGACAATATCATTCTTTTGATATTAAAATATAATATAATAGGATGGTATATCATATATACATATTCATTATCATGTTATATTTTTTATTAACATCGATTACACATCATTATTATATCCATCCAAATAATCATGTATTGAATAACAATTACACCATGACGTGGAGATGGTAATCTGTACGTACGCACGTATGGTGACATGTCATTCAAGGGATGAATAGAATAATGAATTTGGTTGTAAAATATTTGTAATAACATAATAGTATATATAAGATACTGTAGTTATTATTTTATAATGGAAACAACAAAGATAATGGATGTGGAAGAAGAAAGGAACTTGAAAGAGGTGATGAAATATTTACCTCTTCTTCGGGTTCTTCTTTTTGATTTCATCAAAAGGGATCCTTAGGTTGTCTTTATGACTAAATTAAGGCCACTAGGATGAAGTTAGTACATTTTATAGGGTATTTGGGCAGGTTTTGGCCAAGCCAAATGGCTTTCAAGGTGTGAATTAGAGAGAAGGGGGAGTTACCTTTTATAAGAGGGGTGAGAAGCACCTTAGGAAAAGCTAGAAGTATTATTTTATAATAAAATAATTTTCATTTTCTAATGGATAAAAAATTTATTATTTTAAGGATAAGGTGGGTATGGGTCAAAAAACACTCAACCAATACGTTTTAGATAGGTTTGGTTCACTATATCAACTTTATCTTTTATATTTAATTCTTAGTTAAATAGTTTGACATTTTCCTTGTCTCTTTGTATTTTTATATTATATAGTTAATAAACATACTATATACTTCCAAGAGAACACCAAGTGGTTCATTAATGATACACATATCATTATATATGTCTTTTTTCCAAACCTTATATTTTTATGAATAGAATATCAATTAATAATATAATATTTGTTTTAAAAACTCTTTTATGTCAATTTTGACAATATTTGGTATTTTGTTTTTTCTAATTTCATAACATCATTATTAATTAGAAATATATTCATCTAACCAACCCTAATATGTCATAATACCCTTGATATTTTTTGGAATTCATAAAAAGTCTCAAATTACATTTATTTGGAATTTTATATTATCAATTATTTTAATCTTTCATTAATACGTAAACTACTGCATTATCATTGTGTCATAACTAAATTTTTATTATTTAATTTATAAAAAATATAAATAAAATAAAATTATGTAGGAAATGTATTTAAATTTCTAATAAATATTTATAGTCGAATTTATCTTATGTGTAACCCCATATAAAAAATGTTTTTGTTATTAAACATTGATTTTAACTCTTTTAACTCTTCTTTGAATTAAAAAATAATAAATGTCCTAATCTAAAGCAAGTTGACCAAAAAGGTTCATATTTTATTCCTAAGGTTGTTTTTTGTTGAATTATATTTCTCCAACATAATTAGGAAATGTGTTAGCATAATAATAATATCATTTTTACCATTAATTACTCTATTTACTTTTAACCGTGGTAAATAAAAGTAAAAAAGTTTCTATTCACCAAAAATTATTTTCAACTTATTAAACCCCATTTTTCTTACTGATATCAACCATGTCTCTTGGATTTTTTGAAATTCTACTCACAGAAGCGGTAAAATTATGTTTTATGTGAATTTTTAAATTCTCCTAGGAGGTAGGTAAAAGACGGTGAAAAGTTCAATAAAATTTTTATATATCTAAAATTATTATAAACTGACTCCAATGAATTAAATTGAACTTATATAGGTATTATTTATCTATTTTTACCTAAAATAAATTTAAATAAAATAAATTATTATTTAAATAAAAATTCAGTTTTAAACTATAACTTAGTGTTTTTCACTGTTCATCACGAATTGAAAGTTTTCATAAAAATATGAAAAATTCACCCTAGCCTAATTTTAATATTATGAATTGAAAAATGAAGTTTATTTTAGCAAATTAAAAATAGAGAAGTTAAATTTATTAATTTAGAATTAATTTCTGTTGTCAAAACCAAAAGGCCTATTTTTAAGAAATAATAACAATCAAAAGATTGACACTTATCTATGTCAAGTTTCAAAGTGAAATTATTTACAATGACCAGAATTGGATTAAATGGTAAAAATATAATATATTTATACTTCCAAACCATTAAATTTTTTAATTTAACACAATAAATTATTTTGATTAAAAAAGTTGTTTTCAGTTAAAATATAGTATTTTCACTATTCACCCAAATATGAAAGTTATCCAAAAAACACCAAAAAATTTAATGAAACTAAATTATAATGTCCCGACTCTAAAGAGAATGTTTATTTTGTCAAATTGAGTATATAAAAGTTTCAAATATTTTATTTAAAAAGGGTTCACCATTAAAAGGCGGTAAAAGTGAATTTTTGAAAAATACTTCTTTTATCTGAAAAAATGAATTTGTTCTTACATTATATCTAAGAAACTCATAATATGGATTATAAAATTATAATGATTATATAATGTTCAAAATTCAGTTAATACTATTCATAACCACATTAAAAATGCTAGTTTGGTAAGTCATGGTGTGCTTGAAATCAGTGTTGCGTGTAGTGCAAGTTATTTAATTACTTTGAAGAAATAATGTACTATGAAATCTTGGGTCTTTACACTCAAGATCTAGAATATCCATTCTATATAGAGTCTTGGATATTGGTAATGACCTAGGTATAAGGTCAATTGAGAATTCAACGTCAATTCTAGGATGAAGACCAAGAAATTCCTCGGGAAACACATCACGAAATTATTTCAATATAGGCATGTCATCAAGGATGGTTGCTTCCTCAGAATCAATCATCTGAGCCAGACACACATTCTTATTGGGTATTAATATCCATGCTTGAGATGATGGTGCTAATGAAAATTCATCTTCCTCCATGAACATTTAAAGAAACGGGGGTCGATTCTCCATATAGAGAGTGATTTCCCTCTCACGGAAATTTATGTTGGTAATATATAAGGAAAGCCAATACATGCTGAGAATTGCATCAAATTTCATCAGAGAGAGTATGATGTGGTTCACCGGGAAGTTCCATCCACAAATTATGACAGTGGGAGTTATATTCATGGGAGGAAATGATTGCCCCATTTTTTGTACTCACCGACAGCTTTAATTTTATAATTTTTTGTGGTTTTGGGATTGTTCTACTAATCTTTTGGGATATAAAATATGGTGTAGAACCAGAATCAAAAAGTAAATTCACTATTCTTGAATTAAAATCTAGCATACATATCACCACTTCATGGTCGGGGTTCACTTCGGTGGTAGTGATGGAAAAATTCCTCACTTTCTGCCATGGAGGTTGTTGGTTGCCTCCCAAAAACCATGGCTTAGGGTACTAATTTGCAAGGTTCCCTGGTTCATTATAGTTTAAGCAATGAAAAATGCATTGAGAGTTGAATAGATCATTTCCCTCCTCTATCACTGTTGAAAGTTGTTCCTGTCAGTAGTTAAAGGCTTGATGCCCTTCTCTTCTACATCTAATGCATTTCCTCGTCCCTTCATGAAATTTCTGTGGTGCTTCTTTCCACACCTTTGGCAAGTGAGGTGCTAAATTTTCATAGCACCATTGGATTTATCCATCAAACTGCCAGAATTGAAGTCCACCTTACAGTTTATATCCCTATGATACCCTTGAGATTCTCTAATCCCCATTTCGACCGTGAGGGCACATCGGATAATTTCCTCATAGTTGTTGAAGTCATGGATCATTAGGGCTTTCCACAGGCTAGGCTTCATCCCACCAAAGAAGTGGTCAACCATGGATTCAGGGGTAACGACAATGTCGGAGTCATATTGTGCACGCCTTGTGAAGTTTTCCTCATACGCTCCGATGGATTCTTTATCTTTTTGTTTGTGGGAAGGGAAGTCCCTTTCCATCTTTAGTCGGTGGGTGTTCAAAAAATATTTATCAAAAAAAAACATATTCTAGAAATCTTTCCATTCCAACACCTTAATCTCCTCCTCAGGCTTTGTATTTTTTATCAATGTCCACCATTGATCAGCTTCAACCTAAATATTATAAGAATCCAAAAGATCCTTCTCTTGTTCAGAACATTAATGGATGGAGAAGATCTTTCCAATGGAGTTGATCCATTGTTCGAAGATTGAGGGATAGAATTATGTATTAAAAGTTGGAGGCCTTTGTCTCATAAATATCTTGATTGTGACTTTTTCTTTCTTAGGGGGGGTTAAACGTTCGTCTTGACCCATGATTCTATTCAAATATTGAGTTTACTGAGAGTTTATCATGACAAAGTTATTGATTCCCTCTCCCATTAGGTTGGGCATCTCATTAGAACAATATTCACATTGATCATTGCATTGGTTGTTAGCCTGAGTCCTCCTATTACCGGCCATTGGCTAAAATAAATGGAATGTTAGGGGTGAAACCTAAAGGGTAATCCAAGGAAAAAATTGGTTGACTTGTAAATAACTTTTATTTCCTTATCTTATGAATCTATAGGCTTCAATATATGTTATCCATGATCTACTTTCTAACATATATTCTTAGAGGCATTTTTTTAATTCCATTAATAATGGTTCATAATAGGATTGTGAATTTACCAAAGAATCTACCCCAAGAGTGTCGTAACAAAAAGTGCAGTAAGGCTCGTTTTCGTGTACCAAGATACCCTAGGTAAAGTCCAAAACTCCTTGTCAGAGTTATCACTCCTTAGTAAATCTTTTCTAGAGCCACCTCTACCTGCTCGTACCCAGACAGGGATGTATTTTCTTGATAATGAACTAAGTCAATATTCACCATAATTTAGAGATTTTTTTATTATAGTTAGTCTTATACCTATATAATTCACTAGGGTTTTCTAATCATAATCCCAAAAATAACTAAACCTATCCTCTAATACCAACTATAACAACGGTGCTTTATATTATGCACTTATACATGATTTATTACATAAAACCTTCACTTGATACAACATAGATGATTGAGAGGTATAGTGTATTTAGGTCTTAGGAATATTACATGACCACTTAAAATATGAAATACAACATCTTTATTGAAAACATCATTTACATTAACAAAACGTTCCTTTGTAGATAACATTGTATGGGACAACCTGAGGACATACATGAGAAAGGGGTGAGCTATAAAGACTAGTAAGGGGAATAAACATGTAATAACATGAGGAATACAATATTTGTTAGAAAATAGGTATATCAATTTATCACAAGAGATACATGATCATAAGGCATGATAAATCATGATAATCATAACATGGAGATGTGGTAACAACACTTAACATGGTATTAGCATGGGCCAAGGCTCATTGCACATGGAGGATGAGTAAACCCTCATTGCACATGAATTTGATTGATTAAATACCCATAGAAATTGAATTATCATGATTAAATCTTCATTTCACTTGATGTTTCATGAAACTAATATTTACCCAATGCAATGGAGCGCTACCAGAGTGCAACCTTCTTAATCATTTCATTTCATGCATAAGTGTGCCACATGGATCATACAACATGGAGTCAATCATCATCATTTATTGCATGAAAAAGGTATGTGGAATACATAAATGAATCTTTATAATCAATAAGTAAATGTTCATAAAGGTGAATACCCTTGATAGAGAAATGGGCTTGGTATTCACTACACTATGACTTTGGCTTGGTAAATCGCGGTGCAATTTCCACAGCATAACGACAAGACATAAGAATTCATAAAATTGGTTGATGAGAGAGATAATGTGCTGTATCATCATATTTACATGAAATTTAATGTAAGGGGTAATATAGATACATGTCCCAACATGAGTAATGGGATTTTATATTCATAATACAAAAGAATAGCTTGAATGTAAATCAGGAGAGAGAAATTCCTTAAAGAATTTTGGCATGGTAATGGGTGTACATGGGAGGAATTAATGGGAGATAATGGGGTCTCTAATCATTAAAACCTAAAGAGGGAAGTATGTGGGATGTGAAATATCATACCCCAACATTTATAATTGAAAATAAAAGGACATAAAAATATTATGAAACTTGGATAAAATGAGATATAAAGGAGCCCCTTACATGGAAGTGTGAACCCAAAGGATTAGGAGAGGCTTGAGAGAGTATTCATGGGAGATTGGGGAACCTTGGTAGGATTATAGGGAGAGGGGGTAGATGTTGTATGTACTCCAGAGGCTCTGAGTGAAGAGGAAGTGCGAGCTTGAGTGGGTTTTTATACGAAAGGAGTGGGAAGTCTTTATTATTTAGGTTTGGGTCACCACACATTAAACTAACCCAAACCGCAAACCAACCCCCATTTTTTCCCATGTTTTTCCCAAAGGGGACTGAAAACAATATTTTATAAGGACAATGGCCTAAATTCTTAAAATAATATGGTTTCTTATGTGGTGGTGAGTCACACTTTCAAGGAAATCAATTTAAAAGCCTATAATGTTTTATAATTCTGGGAGGGTCCCCTAAGGCTTTGTGAAATAAATCAAACAATCCTAAAATCACATTATTTAAATGTTAAAACATATATTGGCCGATCATAAATATTACAGTATTTTATTACATCACTATTGGGACATTTTTATTTCATAAAACACATTATATATTTAAATGGTATATAATTTTAACCCAAAAATTCGACTCTCAGAAAATTATGAAAACATCACCATTGGATAATTTTGAAATCTGGATTCCAAAAATAATATTAATTTTATCAAAATAATTTTCTAAATAAGTTAATTTTCACTTTTAAAATGAAAATCGATATTTATCGAAAATTCACGTGTTTGACAATAACAGCTTTCAAACCTTAATAAAAATTAAAATTGTATTCATAAAATTTTACAACAATTTTTAATTAATAAAAATTAATTTAATAATAATATTTTATTTAATAAAATATTATTTAATTAAAAAATCTATTAATTTATCAAAATAGATTTCATAGTTGAATATTAACTTAAAATACTAGTTGTTCTTTAAAAAATATTTTCAAAGTAACAATAATAAAATGAATGTATATTATTTATTACATACAAAAATAATGAACAATATCATAGTTCTAAGGTCTTCTTATATAAACCCTTATAACACCCCGCATAAGACCGAGGGGTAAGGTGTGGGATGGTGAAAGACTCTTGGGGTGGCTCGGATAACATCACTCAGGTGGTAATCTCTATCAACATCCACTTCTCCTATAGGAGGCTCTGTTCGAGCTTTACATGTTAAAGCTCGTCTTGGTATTTCTTAAGATAAAAGCTCAATGATGCCATCTCCTTTCTGAGCTCCAATAAATGGGATTCATACGAGGCAAGTCTATTGGATGAGGCCATCGCTACCTTTGTCTGAGTAATTTGGATTTGTTAAATCGCAATATTTATACTAATGATGTGATCATTATTAAACAGCTATATTAGCATTGGTCACAATTATTAACGATATTTCAAAATGCAGAATCATAAAACCAATGAAGTGAATATTTTATATAACCATATTACATAATGAGACATTTAATTAGATCTAGAGGAATTTACATTAATAAAACTTTGGGTCATTACACAAAGGGGTCGGTTCTACCATAAAATTTAAGAGACTATGTTTTAAATGGAGTAATATTGTTATGTGTCTAGAGTTTGGGTATCAATTTTGGGAGTCTAGATTTGGTGGTAGGATCGATGTATCCATACACCAGGACTATGAATTCTGATTTCCGACTCGGTACACGAAAACACTATTTGTGTGTGTTTTAAAAATGATGTTCTTATTTTTATCTCTTTCAGTTAGCCCACTAGGTATAACATATTGACTATGGCACACCTGTTTTCTTTCAGGATTCTACTACATATAAAGCCATCCAAGATTCTAGAGAGGGATCACAATGATTGCCCACTAAGCGATGAGGCATCGGTGAAGGGCCCTCTTACTATGATGTAACCTTCTGGTGGTGTACTAGCAGCCGCAGCACTCATAGGGAAGAAGATTCCACTATCCCCACCAACATATTGTGCACACCAACTAAGCACGTTGCATGATTTCTGGAGATATAGGCCTCCAAGGTTTTGAGTCAAGACAAATCCTCAGGCAGTAGAAGACTGGCTGGAGGCTGTGGCATGGGTTTTTCTCTTAGTTGAGACACCATCAGATCAGATAGTGATCATAGCTTCTAGCCTCTTCCAGGGAACAACATTGAGATGGCGGAGTTTGATGCTCTAAAGGAATGTGGTGGAGAAACTCTCCTAGTTAGACTTTGACACCCTCTTCTGGGTGGAGTTCGCACCATCGAATTTACACTCAGTGCGTATCCAACTGTTGTTACACCTATAGTAGGGAAGGCTGAAAGTGGCCCAGTACTCAGCGAGATTCACTATCCTCTCTCACTACTCCACCAACATGGTACAAGACCCGGGGCCCAGACCTTTGATCGAGGTCTCTGATGGGAGATTTGAGCGTTGACGATATCACTCAATATCCTGACATAGTCTGGTGTTCTCGAGAGATCACTATTGGTGGAGATATTGTTATATGAGTAGGCATAGATGGTGAGATCCACCATCGTATGATAGGTAGTTGAGTCATCTGTAGATGTCCGTAGGTAGATAATGCAGAGGTCCAAGTGGGAAAGACCTTCTGGAGGTTGACCCCATAATGTGGGGCCGTAGGTGCGAATCCCAAGAGATGGAGGGGGTTAGTAGTGGACCATATTGGGCTTCACATGTGGCAGATAGGGTCACATGGATTGCGACTACCCGACCCACCATAATGATAACCAGCTGATGGTCGTGGGACCTCTGAGGCAGAGGCAGAGATTCAAGTGAGGAGGATCACAGGGTGGCGAACATGGTAGAGGAGATGGCTGAGAAGTAGGTGGTGGATGGCGATTTTAGGTTCTACCACCACCATCTCATTGAGGTCCACCCCGACCACAGGGAGTAGGTTTACATGGACGAGCTCAGCTTCAAGTAGGAGGGGGCTATAATCACGATTCTCTAGAGATGATTCGAGGTATAATATGTGTCTATTCCACCCTAACTTAAGTACTAGTAGCCATAGGTTCCAGATGATCTTTTATTGGCATGGCTCTTGTTTGGTGCTCAGAGATTCAGTACTAGTAGTCAAAGGTTCCAGATGATCTTTTATTGGCGTGTCTATTGGCAGGGCTCTAGAGATGATTCAAGAGACCACTATTGGTGGAGATATTCCACTCTAGCTTCAGTTCTAGTAGTCATAGGTTCCAGATGATCTAGTAGTCATAGGTTCTAGATGATCTTTTATTGGAAGGGAGTCGTTGGCTCGATCCTTATGATAAAGGACTCCTATGGGAGAGGATTCGATGATTACGTACTGGTTCCAGCAATTGGGGAATACTCTTGGAGGTGAGAGCTTCGGTTGGGATCTCCTAGTAGTAGCGTCAAGGCCTTACGATGCCATCTTGGGTACAGACTGTTTATCCCTGGTCGATGCTCAGATTAACTATTTTAGGTGCAAAGTGTGGTATGACCATGATGATGGGACCAGGTTTTACTTCACTGGTGATAAGGGAACCATTTAGGATGAGTATGGACTTTATCAGGGGAGGGTATTTCCGATCACTCATCATTTGGTTAGCCATACCCTCAGAGTAGTTGATGTGAGGAGTCTGAGTTATCCTGTAGTGGTGGACCAATATGCGATTATCTTTCTTGATGATGTTCTGAGACTGTATCCTCTTAGATAGGTAGACTTCTACAATGACTTGTACCCCGGGACGACACTGATATCTACCCCAGCATATCATATGGCTCCCTCAGAGCATCGTGAGTTGAGGGTACTTCTAGAAGACTTGCAGGGTAAGGGGTTTATAAGGCCTAGAGTTTCTCTATGGGAAGCCCCAATTTTGTTCACCAATAAGGTATATGGGAGTCTGAGGCTTTGTGTGGACTATCGGTGCCTAAATCAGGTGACCATGAAGAACAAGTATCCTCTACTGAGGATTGGTGATCTCTTCTACTAGATAAAGGGGGCAAGGTGGTTTTCTAAGATAGACTTCATATCAGGCTATCACCATCTCAGGGCACGGGATGTGGATGTATCGGAAATAACCTTTAGATGTAGGTATGACCATTACAGGTTCTTGGTGATGCCTTTAGGCATGACCAATGCTCTGGAATTTTTTATGGGACTCATGATCAAGATCTTCAATCCATACCTTGATCGCTTAGTGGTGGTCATCAATGACGACATCTTGGTGTACTCGGCGACGAAGGAGGAGAACACCACACACCTACAGATAGTTCTGGATACACTCCAAAATAACCATCTCTATGGAAATCTCTTGAAGTTCCAGTTCTAGATACGGGATGTCCAATTTCTATGACACGATATCTCAGAGGATGGAGTTGCAGTGGATCCAATGAAGGTAGTGGTAGTGCTTGCTTGGGAGCCACCTAGGAGTGACCGAGGTGCGGAGTTTCCTGGGGTTGGCTGGGCACTACCCAAGGATCGTACATAACTTTTCCAAAGTAGAAGAACCCTTTTTAGGTTTGACAATGAAGGTACATAAATTCTTGTGGGTAGAGAGATTCCATCAGAGTTTATAGGAGATGAGGTGGAGATTGACATGTTCCCCAATCTTGAGGCTACCAGAAGAGCGTGTTGGGTATGTAGTCTACTGTGACACATCAGGGACTGGAAGAGGATGTGTCTTGATGAAAGAGTGAGTAGTTATCATCAACGGCTCATGAAAGCTATGAAAACATAAGAAGAACTATTCTATCCACGACCTAGAGTTAGTGGCAGTGGTCTTTGCCTTGATGATGTGGAAAAACTACTTGATAGGTGAATGGTTTACAGTCAACTCTTATCCCAAGAGTCTCAGGTATAAATTCACACAGAAGGACCTAAACCTGAGACAAGGATGATGGATGGAATTTCTCAAGAACCATGAATATGAGATAGTCTATACTCCTGGAAAGGGGAATGTAGTAGTAGATGTATGCATCATGAGGTCTGGTATACAGTTACTGAGCGAGGTGACAAAACAGCTAGCCACGTTGCATATATCCTTTTTGGATAGTGATAGAGCCACATAACTATAGTCTATGGCAGTTACCCCCCACATTTTCATCGAGTTAGGGAAACACAGCTTGGGGACATTGACTACGATGCTTGATGTGCTTTGATATCCACAAGATGGGCTCCTGAAGGATTTTCTAAAGGTTGGGAGAACGTTATCATTTTCAAAGGAAGCACAATGGTTCCAGTGACACTACGAGAGGAGGTTTTGAGGGAGTTTCACACATCTCCTTTGGAGGTACATCCTGGTGTGGCGCAGATGTACCAGGACCTCCAGCGTTAGTACTGGTTTCTAGGGATGAAGAAAGTAGTTGCAGAGTTTGTTTCGTGATTCCTCACTTCTCAGCAATTGAAGGGTGAGCACCAAGATTGAGCAGGATTGACTCTTCCACTTGAGGTTCCGGAATGGAAGTTGGAAGCCAACTCCATGGACTTCTTGACAGGGCTAGCGTGTACGTCCAGGGGCCACAATTCAATATGGTCAATAGTTGAATGACTTACCATGTCAGCCCACTTCCTACCCATCTGAGAGTATAGATCAATAGAGGGTTTAGACACCTCTATGTACAGGAGATTGTAAGACTTCACTGGGTCCCATCGGCGATCATCTCAGATCATGACGCTTGTTTTACCTCCCTTATATGGACGAGATTGTAGGAGGTGTTCAGGACATAGCTACGTTTGAGCACCGCCTTTCATCCTCAGACAGATGGTCTAATGGAGAGGAATATATAGACACTCAAGGAAATGCTTCGTGCTTTCATCATAGATTGTTTCCACAGTTTGGATGACCACCTTCCACTGGGGGAGTTCTCTTGAAATAATATTTATCTCTCCAAAATCGGTATGAATCTGTTTGAGGCCATATACAGGTGACCATACAGATCACCTCTATGCAAGACAGACCCCGGGGGAGTCCACACTTATGGGCCCAAATTTGGTAAATTATACTACTAAGAAGGTTTAGATTATCCAGGAGATGATGAAGACTGCACAGATTTAATAGGATACAAAGACCCTTGGACGTTGAGGAGGGAGATACTTTATTCCTATGGGTCTCACAACGATTAGGATTGCTGAGATTTTTATAGGGTGGTAAGATATCTCCGAAGATCATCAAACCATTAAATATCCTTAGTAGAGTAGGAGAGGTGGCGTACCATCTATCCCTTCCCCCACAGATTCACTGGTTGCATAATGTCTTCCATGTTTTGTAGCTGAGGAGGTACATTCATGGTTCATCACACGTTATCGACTGAGGAAATTCAAACGTTGACGAAGGGGAGATGTTCACGGAGTTCCCTAAAAAGATAGAGAAAAAAAATATCGAGTCCTTCGTGGACAGTCAATCCCTCTTCTGCGAGTTCAGTGGTAGCATTGGAACCTCTATGAGAGAACGAATGAGTGGGAGACTTAGATACGTTCTTAGTACCCCCATTTGTTTCCCTAGGTTTTGTTGTAACTTTTGAGGATGAATATCCCTCAGGTGTGTAGAATGTAATGACCTGGAAATTCAATGTAATTGTTTTTAAATTAATTGTAATTATGAAGAGTCCTAGAAAATGCATGGAACGTGATTCCAAGCCCTGGAGAGCCTAGAATTGAATTTTGATCTTATTTAAGGCACGTTCCATAAACGTGTGGGTGGTGATTTTTATCAAATAAAATTGTGCATAGATTAAAATTTTTAGGGCACCATTGAATCAACAACACCGAGATTATTTGAAGAAAAAATTAACTTCGACCATCAAGGGTCAGACAAAAAAGATACTTTTTAGACATTACAAAAGAAATAATTAAATAATTCAACAGGTTATTTTATTTATTTCATTTTAACTATTGAGCGGCGGTGGTGGGACCACTGGGTTGTTAGACCATTTAATTGTTGGTTACACTTGGTTGTGTAACTGCACTGTTGGTATAATTAATAGGGTTGTTAATTAAATTTATTAATGAACCTCATTAATCATGTGGTGGGTTGATCTCCACTTCTATTCTATTCAAACAATGCTCGGGAAGGGGTTTTGGGCCATGAAGAGAGGAAACTCATGGAAAGTGCCAATGAAATATTTCACCAATTTAGAATGGAGAATCGATGACTGTTGGAAGATTTGACAACGAGCGCTAAAGGATGTTAACCTTATCCTTCTTCCGTAACACCCAAGAGCGTAGAAACTCCTTCCTCGTCCACAAAAACTTCAAATGAACACGAGGTAGGGGTATTGTTGTTTATCTAAGAGTTTTTCATTGTTGAAATACATCCCTTGTAATTATTCTAACGTGGAGGGTGCAGGACAAACGAACAAGTCCCAAGACACTCTGCTAATATCGGTTTTGGTTGCAGTCATCATGGGAAACTGGAAGTTATGGAGGTAAGGTGGAACCAAGTGTCGTGCAGTGTAGAAACCATCCCGAGAAGTCTGTAGACACATACAGAAATAATATCGGGCCACCAAATCTTCACTAGTGGCCTGTAGAAACTCCACAGGCATGGCGGCACCAAGAACCACAGGAGGCGGCGGCTGGAACCCACCTTCCATGAAAGGATAGTGGAACCTGAAGGCACCATAGTGGAAAAGGGGGAGGTCAGCCTTTTCTGACTGAATTTGAGTTGGGAGGCGCGATGTGGCAGCGCGCTACGGAGGAAGGTCGCGGCTTCGAGCCACGGTGGAGGGAGGACCTGTGGTCCACGAGATCAGTAGAAGACCTATCCACGTGAACCAGCCAGGTGGTGCGGCGCAATCCGGTGTCGCCACATTGAAGACCCAGATGACTCGGTCATTCAAGAGAGGAGCAGACCCCTGTACCTCACCATTGGGCTAGGCGGTTATGCGGCATGGTGGGCCTGGACTAATTGGGCATGTCGGGTCGTACCTACAACCCAGCGGGCCAAGCCCGTGCCATGCAGACTGAGCCCGTGACCCATCGGTCCAAACTAGGCCCATTATAACTAGGCCGAACCTAGCCCCTTCAGTCCTAGCACAGTGAGCCGGGTCTGGTCGATCTGACCGGGTCAGACCGGACCCGGACCCTTTCAACTCAACTATGCTTAAATGAGCATATCTGCTAACCCAGACAACTTTTTGACGATCCGTCTATGGAGCCGAAACCCTTATGACTAGGAATCCATTTTTCATTACTCCACCGGAGTTTTGGAGAATGTTGGAGAATGGCTGGGTTGGATCAAACTTGAGTCCAATCGGGCCCTCGGCACTAAAATTCCTATAACATACAGATAAGGCATCCAGTTGACACGTCGTCTTTTTCGTTGGAACCCTTATTACATGAAGGTTCATTAGGTTACTTCTTAGTATGACTTCATGCTAGTTGAAATATGACTGATGGATTTGGGAGAAAAACCTTCATGAATCAAGTGTGCTAAGTGTGGGAATACAGTGACTGGTTGTGACTTGGAGAATGAAGGGTGATCCAGTGGGGGGTTAGTACCTACTGATCATGTGTGGGTCAAATCCTATGTGGGTCAGTGCTCTACAATCCTATGTGGGTCAGTGCTTACTGATCATGTGTGGGATAGTGCAAAGCGATCCTATGTGGGTCATCACCTATCGATCCTGTGTGTGTCAGATCCTGTGTGGGTCAGTGTTTAACGATCTTGTGTGGGTCAGTGCCTATCAATCTTGTGTTTGTCAGCAGCAGAGCCTCTTGAAAGAATAAGATGATCTAGCTTTACGACTAATCATTTGTACTTCTATACTAATGTTATACCTAGTTGGATATTCCATTTGATTTTTTTCTTTGTGATTGAGATCATTCTTTTTGGCTTTTCCTTTGTGGAATTCCGAGAGACCATAGGGGGTCTCTGGGTCCCTAATGGGTATTTTTATACTCACCCCTTCATGGGATTCACCTGTACCTTGTTGTGTATTGTTCAGATGATGGAAAGCTAGAATGAGTCTTGAGGAGTCAAGGCTTGACGGTGGTTGTAGGCGACTGGTAGACATGGAGAGATGCGATGATGAGTAGTACCTACCCTTCAGCTAGGAACATTGGGAGATTTTTTCCCTTTTTGTTGTATTTCCATTTCAGTTGGGCCTGTCTTCTGGCCCCTTTACATTCAATACCAAATTTTACAATCATTGGTTGTTTTTAGTTGTGGTTGTACCTCTCTTCTTCAGTTGGGTTTACTTGTGTGCATTTTTCCCTATCTATGTGTGTACAGGTTCTCGAGGCAATGCCTTCCCAGTTTAGGGATATGCCATTTCGGTGCTAGTCTCCAACCCCTGTCATATGGATGTCAGGATTGGGGTAGTTATAGAATGGGCCTTGGGGGATGGTTCGTGACATAATCCATTCATAGGTGTTCTATAAGATCATAAATCAGTTATCATATATCATAACCAGCGGAAATGAAATGAGTTTCATAAACATTTCAACATTTCATTAAAGCATAAACCATGGAAAATAAATGGGTTTCATAAATATATCATCATTATAATAATAATCTATATAGATGAAAATTTATTATGGTATCCTTAGATCATATCCCCTGTAAATAATAAGTAGCATGAAATGATGTTATCATAAATTAAATACCTCTTGGAAATCACATATTTAAAAAATTGAAATTTCTCAAATATAAAGGAAATCATTTTCTTAAATGGAAACTTGTAAAATTATAAAGTAATAATCAAATCCTTTATTGGTCCTGATGGTGGAAAATCTCACTCTTTTATCATACATTAAAACAAATATTCCTTTCAATTTTTTTGATAAAAGTAAAACGTACCGCCATTAAAAAATGATAAGTAGATTCCCTTACAACCCATTTTTTTGAATATCAAAACATGGTTAAAATGGTTTTAAAATATTATACAAAATAATAAAAACATTCTTGAAATCCTATTAAGGAAAACCTAAACTTGGAGGAAAAATAATCCGTACCAAAGAGGAACTAAAGTATGTTTTTCTTAAAAAAATATCAATAATTACCAATAAAAGTAAATTTGTACTATTAATTCAAAAATTTCATTAATTAAATTATTAGAATAAAATTTATCAAATTCATGGTATATAGTTCATAAAAATTTTCTCATCTGAAACTAAATCATAAAAAATTCAGATAAACAATGAGATTGTAACATAGATCACTTACCTCATATTTTAATTGATTGGAAATCACTCTAACATACTATAAAATAAATTTAAATTTATTATATATAAATAATATAGTCATTTAAATACTTATAATATCATATATGACCCACTTATAACATTTCAACACACATTTATTAATAATTATTTATTAAAATCATCATTTGTGAGTGTTTTATGTTTCATTTTTCAAGGGAATTTTTGTTCAAGATATCTATTGCTTATACTTTAATCATGGTTAAATAATATTTCTAATTTGAAT
Organism: Viscum album; assembly: GCA_963277665.1. Classification (NCBI taxonomy): domain Eukaryota; kingdom Viridiplantae; phylum Streptophyta; class Magnoliopsida; order Santalales; family Viscaceae; genus Viscum; species Viscum album. Next base: position 559,443,212 of record OY728127.1, on the reverse strand, counting down.
AATAACAGAAATATCATTCATTTACATTATTTATATATATATTTACACAATTTAAGGAGATTTCTATTTGTACACATGCATGAACGATGTCTTCACTTTTCGAGAGATGGGACAAAAGAATGTTAAATAACAATTCACCTTACCGGAATCATTATTATAACATATTATCGTATATATTGATTAAATATATCCTTATTAACATGAATATATATCTAAAATGAAAAACATAATCACATATCTTTATGTAGGAGGTATTCCACATGTACACATGAGAAATATTATCTTTTTCGAAAGGATTAGAAGTTAAGTAGGTAGATATGATATTACAATTATTTAATATTAATTATGTTATAAATATAATTTATAAAAATTACATACATAATAATACCCATCTATAAAATATGTTAATGGAAAATGAATTTTATTGCTACGTGTAGCTGATAGTTCACATGTACGCATGAGCGATACTTTCACATCCCATTTTATAAAAAAGTGACTGAATAATTTGGATTCCATAATCATAGTAACATTTAATTATATTTAGGTTTCAGAATATATTATTTTATGGTTAGTACCACAAATTTAAGGGAGCTAAAAGTAGAAATAATTTAAAAGTGGTTGAGTAGGATTATTACCTCTCCTTCGGCTGACATCCTTTATATATATTCTTAAGGATGATTGGAATGGTATTTTATGATTGAAACACCTATAATTCGTGGAAAATGAAGCTATAAAGATAATATCATTGTTTTTGGCCATGACATATTACTTATAGTGTTGTAATTATGATAAGGGAGGTGTTAACTTTAATATGTGGGGGAGATGACCCAATTTGAATTTCTTAAAAAAATTAAATATAATACAGTAATTTTCAAGAAAAATACCACCAAATGTTCAGATATTTGAAGGTGGAATAGTATGTGGTAATAATATTTCAGGAAAATTTTGCTTATATATTTTTAAATGGAAAACAAGTCTTTATCTCTTGGTTAACCCCCCACCCCTTAGAGAACCAATTTTAACCCTAACTATAGTGACAAATATTTACTAATTTTACTATTCATTATGGAAAAAATGAAAGTGGACTCATTAAAATATTTCGAAATTATAATTCTAAATATGCAATTCATTATTTCAAATATAATTATATTTTTTTATTAATTTAATTTAAAAATTTTAATACAAAAATCTAACACAGAATTTATTATAATATCCTTAATTGGATTATTAATATTTTATATGAACTAATGTTACATTTAAAACCATTTTAAACAATATTTAACATTTTAAATTCTTTAAAAGGAGATACAATTTTCAATAAAAATCAGTATTTTCAATATTTATTAGAAAATTAATCTTCTAATAAAATTCACAAAGAAAGTTACCTAAGAAAAATTTTAAATTCATAATTAAATTAATAATTTCATATTTTTAAATAAATGTATAAAATTTTTTAGAAACTATTTATATTATTTCCTCCCATATAAAAAACTATTTTAAGGGAAAATATATCTTTAAATAATATAATGACTTTACTAAAAATTTAGAAATTATTTTTCAATATGTTTATATTATAATATAATTCTAAAAAAAATTTCCAAATTTTTTTTATTCATATTGACTATGTCGATTTAATAGCTTGGTTAAAATGTTATAAGATATTATGGTTCATTTAGACACGGGGATGTGTGTATTGCAAGCTATAAAAGAAATTAAATCTATTTTAAGAGTAACACATCATAAAATATTAGTGTGTTACGTACTACCTCATAAATAAATTTTTAAATATTACTTCATGAAATTCATTGTATTTAAAAATTAATATCATATTCTTTTAGTAAATATTTTTTAAATGTCACAAAAGTAATAAAGGCATTATGGTACACTATCATTAATTTTTAGGATTTTTCATTTTTGAATTTATTTTAAGGGAAATCGTATGGCCTTATTTTAATGAACCAAATATCTTGTATTCATCAATAGTTATGAATGTATTTTACAAGTTAGTTTCCATCTCCTTTATTATAGATTAAAAAAATAAGAAAGAATGTTTTTTGCAAGTAAACCAATCTAGTATCCTCTTTTAGATCCATAATATTTCTCTTGCATATCCATGTTTTCTAAAAAAATATCTGGAATGTTATTTTATAAATATAATTTTTTTCATAAAGTTATTTTACATGATCTTAGAACTTATTTTAAAAGTTTCTAAATGGAAATTACTTATCATTTTTTACATGGGTCAAATTTTGACTCTCTTAATAAAAGATTAAAAATAATTTTTATTTTTAACATTTAGGGAATGAACGAGTTTTCTTGCATCATTAACATTACTTTATTTGAATATCTATGTATAATTTTCCAAATTTATCTTAAAGGAAATTATTTCAAATACATTTTTTGATTTTTTTATTTTTGAAAGTGATTTTTAATATGAATATGTTATTTTCCTCATAGATGTTTTTAATGATCTTTTTTTGGAATTTCTCTTCACTAATGATAATAACCCTTGATGTTAATTATTCTTAATTAGGGATATGTTGTAATTTTATTATTCTTATTATTTAACTTGATTGCTTATGAAATTGTTATGGAACTTGTTTCTTTTCAATTGGTAAATAATGAAATAAATGAATAATTTTATTTTTATGTTTAAAAAATAAAAATGATCTTGTATTATGTTTATTTTATTATTCTTGGACATTGATTATGATGAAAGGTGATCCAAATTTAGATATTTATGGTGGGTAATCCTAATATATCCCTCTAATGAATTGGGTAATGTTTATTTTCTCTAGATAATTATGTTCTAAGTTGAAATTATTGGTTATTACACTTGTAAGGATTATTTTAAGGGTTTAAGTAAGATAATGTTCTGATATATCAATACATTTTCTTAATGATTCTATGAGTTTTTAATGGTTATTTTTATCGGTATTTATATCATTTTTCTCATGTTTATTTATTCTTATGACACTTTCTATAAATAAGTCTTTATTCCATGTAACATGTTTTTAGATCTATGTTTTACAGGGTAATAATTCTTTTATGTTATGATCAATGCGGACATTTAACTGTTAATTATTATGTTTCACCTTAATGAGTGTTTGATCTCACCAATATCATATTTTCCATTTGCCTCAGTTGTAATGAAATGTTTTATGTATTTTGTTCCTAAGAAGGTTGGTAGGTGTGATTATGGAGATTTTTTTGAACAGTTTGTTTATGTATACATGTTATTATGTACGAGTTTTTTCTAATTTTCTAAAACTCTAAACCGAAAAAATCATTGTTTATGCGTTTTATGCAATATTTTTGTTTGATGTTATATGTTTTGAAGGGTTGAAATTTTATCACGTTTGTCCCTATCAAAGCTAGAAATTATAAAATATATTTTAGCAATGGATTTGGGAGTGTAGTCCAAGGGCTATTATAAATGAGTTTCTATTTAATAAAATAATATTATGTGGAAAATATAGTTTCTTAGAGGTAGTTGGATTATATTCGAATGTAGACAAGTTTCTGGGTTAAAAAAATAATATATTATACCAACTAAAATTAAAAGTGAATGTAACATGATATACTAAAATAATTTTTGGTATGTTGGTAAATAAAATAATTTAAAGAGAGTAATATTGTTAATATTATGATTACAATGAATAGTTTTTATGGATAGGGTCCATGATAATGATTATGATGAACATATAATGAGTTTTATGTAAATAATAGAGGTTATTAGGGCCATCTCAAGGCCTTCGGGCCACCAGAAACTATGCTTAAATGATTAGACAGACTCTACAAGGAGTAAACTCTATATGGGGATTCAGAGAAGGCACATTCACTAGATCAGAAGCAAAGAGTAATTTTCAAAAAGTGAGGGTATGGAATTTCCATCGGGACCAGCCTGTGCTTTCACGAGAAGCCTAGCTGAACAACCATGTGAATGTGGAGAGCTGATATCACGATGAAGAAGCTGGGAAGATGAGTTCCAAGTATAGTTTGTATATTTTTTAAGACCTACAGGTCATGTAATCTCTGGTCCTATTGGCCTTGTAAGGGTTTCCCCTCATTCCATGAAAGGGGGGTTATCAAAAATAATTAAAAAAAAGGCCTTTGGCCCATTCGGATAATAGAGTTTATAACCATCATAAAATTGGATTTTTTGAAGTAAAGTAATTTAAATACTTGTTCAAAGAGTTTAACATTCGAAATATGTCTCCTAAGTCTCACCAATAATTAAGAAAACATTATTCATTGATGTTACATGCTAAATGAGTTTCAGTGGATATTTTCTTAAGTTTTCACATAGAGATGTAGTAGTAATTATATGGAGATATAACGAGTTTAACAAAATTGAAAATATTTAGTAAACTTAAGGTTAATTAAGTGGTATATCATATGGGTTATGATTATATAGGATCCAATTTTTGATTGTGTTAATATATTTAAATGAGTTTTTGAATATAAAAATTTATCATATTATACAAAACATTTATGCTCCTTTTTATCATACATTCATGTTGGAAGCATTAATTGTGTAAATTGAAGTGAAAATTAGCCTCTCAACGTATTAGTTTTTATGTTATATAAATTATGTTAATCATGGTGAATTATAGGTTGTGATGAAATGATTAATTTAGTCTAGGTATGATTACATATTGAGATTCAATATATATTCATGCGACACAAAATAAGATTTGTGTTTGGATGACCTTCCTAGTATACCACATGAAGTGCCATACACTAAGACATTAGTAGACTAGTGGTGTGTGTTTTATATCGAATCCACATACCTATGATTGGAAAGATACATAAAATGATAACCTTCATACCTTGATAACATTCTTATTCCAATCTTGAGGATTAAAAATTCGGCGTGGTCTAATATATTGTTGGTCATGTCATCTATTAATTCTTAACGAAGAATATATTTATTCTCTAACATAACAAGTATGACATATGGTCCCTCGATTGAGAAAAACTAAATAAGTTTATGATCATACCTATATAGTTTTAATATGATGTTCTTATAAATTTTTATAATAGGAATGTAATGTTATCATTCACATGGTAGAATGACATGTGATGTGGTCATTCTTCTGGTCCGTCTATAGATAGAGAATCCAGAACATATGAGAATAATATGTGGGATTGAAATAATATGTGTCCCATTTTCACATAATATATTATAAAAATGTTTTATAAAATACATATTTTTTATGAAATATTTTTTTATTAATTAAATATCTTTGATTGTTTTTGTTACACACAACACTAAGTTTTAACAAACCAATATATAGAAATAATATTAGTATTTAAAAATATTTTCTATAAATTATTTGTTAAAATTGGTGGTATTAATAGGTATAAATTCTTTTTAAATTTATAAGAATAATGGTTTTATATAAATAAAACATATTGATGAAATAATTACTTAATTTTTACTAAATACTTTATATGATTCAAAAATACTATTTTATCAAAAAAAAAATATTTGAAATAAAAAAATAATAAAATGAATTTTTCCATTATTATTAAATTTATTTATCCAAATAAACATTATTTTTGAAATATACTTGAAAAAATAATCTTACAGTGATTTTTTTATAATTTTCTAAAAACTTTAATTTTCCAATGAATTGTAACAATTGGTGATTTGTAGTAAAAAATTCCTTTTCATTTAAAGAATTGACAATATACATTTTATTTTGAGATGGTTTTAAAATAAAAATTAGTCAATTAAATATTTATTAATCCAATTTAGTTATTTTTAATAAATTTAATATTACAGATTTATATTAAAACATTCTATATTTATGAACATTGTCTCTTTGAAAACCAACTTTTTCATTATATTTGTGGGTTTTTAAATATTTTCAATTTTACGAATTCAATAAATTGAATTTTATAATATAGATTTAATATTTTGAATCAAAATAATTTATATTATATAACATATTTTATTTAATTTTTGTTCATAAAAATGAGGAAAAATTAAAAAAAATATTTAATCTGATTATGTTTAAAATGAGTTTTTGTGTATTTGATACATTTATGTTAGAATATTTTTTCATCACATATTGTATTTCTATTTGATAAATTGTAATTAATATTTAGAATTATTTGATAAATATTATCTAATATAGAAAATTTTATTTTTATTCTTAATGAATAAATTACCACGTGAAATAAATAATTAGAAACTAGTTACCATGGTGAAATCTAAAATTGTAAAATTAAGTATACATAAATGGTAATGAATAAAATGATTAAAAGTTGTGTTTTTTAGGATTTTATAGACCATATAATCCCTTAAAAACTATAATTATCAATTTTTTAGGCACTTGTGGTGAGAGTGACTTCGCATTATAAAATAGTTTTGGGTATTTAAAAAATGTCACACCACCTCAATTATAATAGGAAAATTCCTATATTAACTTTTTCACACCTATAAAGTCATTTTTTATATCATGAAAACACCAAAATCCCTCAAAAATCTATTTATACGCGTTCTAGATCATTTTTCAGTCAAAACATAGCAACTCTGTGGTCTTTAATTAGAGATCTAAAAGGCAGTTGTTTTACGTTAAGGTAATTGTCTTCATTAATTTCATTATTTTTTACTTCTTCCCTTACCACCTATATAAAACTCCTAATAATTAAAATATAATAAAACCAGTATGTACCAAATGATTATATTTTATTATGATGATATAAAAACCCACATTTATCTCCTCTTCTATCTAATTCAAAATGAAATTGTCAATCGTGTGCATGGTGGGCTCTGCCTCGCAACCCAATGTAAATGGTTTTCCTTAACTTCCTCTCACAGGTGGACAGAATGATAATTTTAAATTAAATAAATAATATTAATAAAAAAATTATACTTTTTAAATTATAACATCATATATACATTCTTACTTTTTAGTCTGTGGGAATATGATATCATCGCTCGTGCATACAGTGGACTACCACCTCGTGAAATGATGTGATTTTTTTCACTTGTGCTTTAAAAGTAATTTAATAAGGATAAATGTAATTAATATAAGTGATATATTTTAAATAATAATCAATCTATAAGGTTTATATATTATTTAACTTCAATTCACCCCATCCATCGATAAAATGGAAACAGCGTGCATGCTTATATACGGCCTACTGTGTCCATGAATGATGTAATTAAATTTATATTTATAAATTTTATGGATTAATATAAATACATATATATTTATTATATATGATATTTACATCATTTATAACATTCTTAGTATTCTGTTACCATTATCGAACTTAAAAGATTAAAAATACCAAATAAAAAAATATACAAAAAATGAAGAAGTTATTACTAAAAGTGTAATTATTTAAATATTTGTTAATTAATGAGTAATAAAATGAAATAGGTAAATTTTAACACCACAAGATTTCATAGTACATTATTTCTTCAAAGTAATTATATAACTTGCCCTACACGCAACCCTGAATTCAACACACCACGACTTACCAAACTAGTCATTCAAAATCGGTTTTGAATATTATTAACTGAATTTTGAACTTTATATAATACTTATAATTTTATAATCCATATAATGAGTTTTTATACATAATGCAAGAACAGGTTAATTTTTTTCAGATAAAAGAAGTATTTTTCCAAACAAAATGCACTTTTACCACCTTTTAAGGGTGATTTTTTTTAAATATGATATTTGAAACATTTATATATTCAATTTTACAAAGTAAACTTCTTCCTTAGGATCGGGATATAATAATTTAGTTTTAATAAATTTTTGGCATTTTTCTAATAACTTTCATATTTGGATGAATAGTGAAAATTACTATATTTTAACTGAAAACAACTTTTTTAATCAAAATAATTTATAGTGTTGGATTATAAATTTTAATGGTTTGGAAGTATAATTAGATTATATTTTTACCCTTTAATCCAATGTTGGTCATTAGAATTAATTTCCCTTTGAAATTATACATAACCAAGTGTCATTTTTTTGATTAGTTATTGTTTCTTAAAAACGCGCTATTTGTTTTGACAAAGCGAATTAATTTTAAATTAATAAATGAAACTTTTATGTTTTTAATTTGGTAAAATAGACATAATTTTTGAATTCAGAATATCAAAATTATCTTAGGGTGAAATTTTAGTGTTTTTATGAAAACTTTCAATTTTCGATGAATAGTGAAAAACACTGAGTTATAGTTTAAAACCGAATTTTTATTTAAATAAATTTTTATTTTATTTTAATTTATTTTAGTTAAAAATAGATACATAATACCTATATATGTTTAATTTAATTCATTAGAATCAATTTATAATAATTTTAGATATATAAAAATTTTATTTAACTTTTCACCGTCTTCTACCCATCTCCTAGGAGAATTTGAAAATTCACATAAAACTTAATTTTACCGCTTCTGTTAGTGAAATTTCTAAAATTTGAGAGACAGAGTTAATATCAAGGAGTAAAATTTGGTTCAATAAGATAAAAATAATTTTGGTTGAATAGTATCTTTTTACTTTTATTTACCACGGTTAAAAGTAAATAGGGCAATTAAAGGTAAAAATGGTATTATTATTACCCTAACACATGTCCTAATTCTATTGACTAAGTATAATTCTACAAAAAAAACCTTATTATTAAAATATTAACCTCTTTGGTCCACTTGGATTAGATTAGGACATTTATTATTATTTAATTCAATGAATAGTTAAAAGAGTTAAAATCAAAGTTTAATAACTAAAACATTTTTAATATAGGATTACACATAAGATAAATTCGATTATAAATATTAATTAGAAATATAAAATGATTTCATACATAATTGTATTTTGTTTATATTTTTTAGACATTAAATAATTTAATTTATTAATGACACAATGACGAAGCAGTAATTACCTAATTAATGATGTATTAAAATAATTGATATTTTAAATATCCAAATAAATGTAATTTGAGACTTTTTATGAATTAAACTAATTTTATAAGTTAATATGACATATTAGGGTTTGTTATATGATTTTTTTTTGAAGTAATAATGCTCTTATAAATTTAGAAAAAACAAAATACCAAATAGTGTCAAAATTGACAAAAAAAGAGTTTTTAAACAATATATTATATTATTAATTGATATTATATTTCTAAAAATATAATGTTCGTCAAAAAGACTTATATAATTATATGCGAGTCATTAATTATCCACTTGGGGTTCGCTTGGAAGTATATAGTATGTTTATTAAACATATAATATAAAAATACAAAGAGACATTGTAAATGTCAAACTATTTTACTAAGAGTTAAATCTAAAAGTTAAGGTTAATATAGTGACCCAAACCTATCTAAAATATATTGGTTGAGTTCTTTTTGACCCATAACATCCTTATAATTTAAAGATACCATTTTTTAGCCATTAGAAACCGAAAATAATTTTATTATAAAATAATATTTCTAGCTTTTCCTAAGGTGCCCATCACCCCTCTTATAAAAGGGCACTCCCCCTTCTCACTAATTCACACCTTCAAATCCTTTTGGCTCAGCCAACCCCTACCCAAATACCCTCTCAACTCTCGTCCCTTCATCCTAGAGGCCGTCCTTTGGTCAGAAATCCAACTTAAGGAGCCATTTTGATCAAATCAAAAGGAAGAACCTGAAAAAGAGGCTATAATTTCACCACCCTCTTTCAAGATCTTTTCTTCTTCCACTTCTTATTTCCTTCTTATTTCACTTATAAAATAATAACTCCAGTATCTTCTATATTATGTGATGTTATTATAAATATGGTACATCCATATTCATTATTCTATCCATTCTTTGAATGACATGTCACCATACGTGCGTATGTACGGATTACCGTCTCCACGTCCTGGTGTTACTGTTATTTAATACATTATTATTTGGATGGGTATAATAATGATTTTTAATTCATGTAAATAATAAATATAACATGATAATGATTCGTTATATATGATATAACATCCAATAATATATTATTTTAATATCAAAATAATTATATTGTCACCCGTGCGTACGTACAGAGTACATTCTCCACGAACGCGATGAGATTCATTCCCCATCGTATCCATTCAAAAATAATTTTCATTAAATGGTTAAAAATAATGTTTAAATGCATGATATAATTCTGGATATGAATAAGATACATCCCATCCATAACAAACATGACTCACATAACAATTAATATAAAGGAAAACAAATCCGTTAACACCCGAAATGAAAATAATACTAAGATATTATTAACAAAGCTATGTCAAAAGATCATATATGATATCATATTAATGTATATGATTCTTTTAAAATTTTATAAAAATTATTTATCCATTATACAATAGGTTAACCTACCCTCGACCAAGGATAAGTACAAGGAAAGGGTTAATTCCTTAATCTCATTATTATCTGAGATTGTTTATGTGGAAGTATTTACTGGGACATTTTTATCATCCATGTCCATTTTTCATAAAAATGATTTCAAAATGAATATTTTAAGGATTTGTGAAAGGTACTTTTTATCAAGATCATAATTTTAATCGTTTTAATGATTTATCTTTGTAAATATTTTTAGTTAATGTCCATGTTTTCAAAATGGTTTTATGTATTTATTTATATAGACATGAATGTTTTAAAATAGTAATTATTTTCAAAAGTTTCAAAGTTGTATGGGACACTTTGATTCAAAAATATATTTTAAATGACTTCCTTTATTAATTCGTTACATTTAATTTATTTCACAAAAGGGATATTTTTCTCAATGGTTTTTAATGATTATTTTCAACTATGTCAACATCCTTTGTTAATATTATTATTGATTGGGGTTGACTTATTATAAATAAAATCATCAATATTTTATTGAATGAGCTATGATATGTTTGACTGTGAATGTGCTATTTTTATACCATTCATGGTTTATGGTTAGTGTACTGACATTTCGTATGGTAGTTTAAATATGAATGTTTATGTTATGATTCAACATTTTCATATGAGTAATGCAGTGGACTTAGTAAGTGACTAGTGGAGCCTGCTATAGCTCCTCGATGCATCGGTATGTCTCATTAGACAAACTAGTGTCTTGGAACAAGGCCTTGACAAAATCTTATTTTTATTATTGGCACAAGGCCTTGACTAAGTGGTTATCATAGTCTTGAATTATGCATTCCATCATTATGAAAGTGGTTATTGATATTGCATGTGATTATTCGACTAGTAGACTATCCATGTGAATAAGTAAATGGAACTATTTCATTTTATTTTTGCTATATTATGCTGAAGTTCAAGTTTAAAAGACTTTTGTTTTAGTTATACATTGCCTTAAATGTTTATGCTTATTTATGAATGTTTCCGCTATATTGTTATCCTTACTGAGAATCTGAGCTCACCCCTTTCTATGTTTTATTTTTCCCAGGATGTGAAGAAGTATTTTATGACTGACCTACAGGGATAGTCTGAGGGTATATGAGTGTGGAATATGGAAACTATTTTTTTTTTATTTTTTCACTTTATGATGTAATGTGAGACTTATGAATGTATCTAGTGTTTCCAAGGATACTAAACTAATCAGTCTTTAGAGGCATGATATTCTATGATCATGCCAATGTTATGTAATAATGCACCGACTCTAGGTTACATTGGTCGGGGCGTTACAGTTGGTATCATATGAAGTTTAGTACAAACCTTGGAAGCTTGATTTAGATAAAATATTATTAGGGCACATAGACCTAAGATGAACTTTGAGGATTAGTATAAAAGAACTTCATAGAATTTTGGTGTTGTAGAGATTTTTTGAGTTTTCCAAGAAATACATACCTATCTGGATACGAGCAGGTAGAGGCGGCTCTTGCACAGATGTAGCTAGGGGTAAAACCCGAATACACCACTTTAAGCTAGACTCTAATGGGAACTGGTGTGCGACAACGGAACTTGCTTCACTCTTGGTTATGACACTCCTGGGGGATATGCTTAGGATAATTCTCATTTTCTTCACAAACCATTATGAAGTGTTTATGAGTATATACTTCCTCAAAGAAAACATTTTTATGATTATGGGTTAAATCCATAAACTGTTCAATTTATGTTACGAATTTTACAAGTTTGGATTTATGTATTGCGGTTCATAAACTAATATAGTGTATGCCATTGTATAGAAATGGAAGCCAATAGAAGGAATGTGATCTCCAGTAATACGTATGATCCAAAGAGTAAGAAGGATCATATCTTTCACAGTATTAAGACAACTTTTAGAAGGTAAATAGTCTCCCATGTATTCTCAACATATTAAGAAATAGTATCATGTGTTAATAAGATAAGTAAATAATTCTCTGTGTCCTGTGGTATTGAAGGGAATCAACAGAAGAAAAGTATGGAAGAAATAAAATGAATAAAAGGAAGTGGGGAAAGAAGAATTTTCCCATATGTGATAATTGTGGGAAGAAACACTCTGAAACTTTCCTGAAGGGAATGGAAGTTTGTTATAAGTTTGGAGAAACAGGACACTAAGTACGTAAATTCTAGGGTAAGAAAAAGGTTTCAAATGTACAATGCTTCATCTGCAAGGAGTTGGGACACTACAAGAACCAATGTCCAAATCATCAGAGTATTCTGCAAAAGATGGTATTGGATAATAATCAAGTTATGATACTGCCACAGATGAGGAGGAATGATTAGAGTTCTTATGTTGTTATTAAATAATTATGTCATTTGAGTGTTGTATCAATGATTTATTGGTTATAATAATTATGAAGTATATAAGGATTTTACTACATTAACATTTCATTTAGGACTTGAGATGGTGTGGAACCAAGAAAAGTGACTCAATAATAGGTTAAATTTTTGGAAAATATATGGTTGAGAGAAAGATAAACCATAATATGGTTCTGATACTGAGGTGGTGATTTTGGAATAATACATGTTTGATTTGGATAAATTATATTGGATATTCTTGACTATATTTAAACTGATTAATGATTTATATATTCCATCATTGTTAGAGTTTACAACATTTTTGGATGGAAGAAGTATATCTAGTATTCTATAAGGAATACGGAAGCATTAATGTAATAAATAAGGTTTTATGGTAATTTAGGGTGTTACGATGTTTTAAAGTAATACATGATGATGGTGTTCACATGTTATTACATGGAAAAAGGATCTTCATTGTGTTTAACTTGCTTATAAATTTTGGACTGTGAGTTTGGATAGAAGTATTTCGGATAATTCTAGAGGTTGGAATGGATTAAGTTTTAAAGCTTATTTTTTGATTTTTATAAAAGGACAACACACAGACCGTGTGACAACCAGTCACATCGGACAAAGCTGCGGGAATCGAACCCACAACCATAGTGTGATTGGGTTTTATCGGCTACCACTGGACTACGTGAAGTCCCTAGATTGTATAATTTAGATTTTTGTTAAGGGTATGATATGTGAATAATAAATTCATTATTTTTGGATCCCTATATGATTAGGGTAAATAGAGTGTCTTTTTTGAAATCTTTTAGAGTGAAAGATCAGTTTGTGGTAGGAATTAGTTGAAGGATGAAACTCTAATTTTCATGTATATATATATATTCATACATATATATATATATCCTCTTATTTTGTGGATAAATTAATTATTAAACTTTAGGTAAGGGATATTAAAACCATGAAATGTGTTTTGCTAACACCTTAAATTTTTATGAACCCATGGTATTTTAAATCATCATAGATTGGTGGCTTTAAGGCCCACAATTCTATAATTGTTTGTGATTGATGACCTCAATCACTCCCTATAAATATTTTCGTTTTTCATCCAATTATGTGTCTCTAATTTCCACAAATGTTCTCCTAATTGAGATCATAATTTGGTGGTGACTTTTTCATTCTCTTTTTCTGCTTATTAAGACTAAATTTTATTAACCCAATTTCTGATGTGGGTTTTCCCACAAAGGTATTTTCTATTTTCAACCTTTTATTTTAGAAGAAAAATTTCAAATTAATAGGATTCAATTTATTGAAGGAGGGAATAATGTAACACCCCATGATTTCAAATTACGTTATTTCTTCAAAGTAACTGTATAACTTTCACTACACGCATCACTGAGTTCAAGCGCACCATGACTTACCAAACTAGGTGTTGAAAAGAGGTTATGAATATTATTAACTTAATTTTGAACTTTATATAATCCTTATAATTTTATAATCCATATTATGAGTTTTTTATACATAATGTGAGAACAAATTAATTTTTTTCAGATAAAAGAAGTATTTTATAAAAAATGCACTTTTACCACCTTTTAATGGTGAAATTTTTCTAAATCCAATATTTGAAACTTTTATATATTAAATTTGACAAAATAAAATTCTTCTTTAGAATCGGGAAATAATAATTTAGTTTCAATAAATTTTTGGTGTTTTCTAATAACTTTAATATTTGGGTGAACAGGGAAAAATACTATATTTTAACTGAAAACAAATTTTTTAATCAAAATAATTTATAGCGTTGAATTATACATTTTAATGGTTTGGAAGTATAATTAGATTATATTTTTACCCTTTAATCCAATGTTGGTCATTATAGTTAATTACCCTTTGAAATTATACATAACCAAGTGTCAATATTTTGATAAGTTATTGTTTCTTAAAAACACGCTATTTGTTTTGACCACAGGAATTAATGTTAAATTAATAAATGAAACTTCATTGTTTTGAATTTGTTAAAATAGACGTAATTTTTGAATTCATAATATCAAAATTATCTTAGGATGAAATTTTGGTATTTTTCTGAAAACATTCAATTTTTGATGAATAGTGAAAAACACTCAGTTATAGTTTAAAACCGAATTTTTATTTAAATAATTATTTATTTTATTTAAATTTATTATATCTCAAAATAGATACATAATACCTATATAAGTTCAAAGTAATTCATTGGAGTCAGTTTATAATAATTTTAGATATATAAAAAGTTTATTGAACTTTTCACTGTCTCTTACCCATCTCCTAGGAGAATTTTCAAATTCACATAAAACATAATTTTACCGCTTCTGTGAGTGGAATTTCAGAAATCCAAGAGACAAGGTTAATATCAAGGAGTAAAATTTGGTTAAATAAGATAAAAATAATTTTTGTTGAATAGTAACTTTTTACTTTTATTTACCACGATTAAAAGTAAATAGGGTAGTTAAAGGTAAAAATGATATTATTATTATCCTAACACATGTATTAATTCTATTGGATAAGTATAATTCGACCAAAAACAACCTAAGTAATAAAATATGAACCTATTTGGTCCACCTGGAATAGATTAGGACATTTATTATTATTTAATTCAAAGAAGAGTTAAAAGAGTTAAAATCAAAGTTTAATAAATAAACATTTTTAATATAGGGATACACATAAGATAGATTCAATTATAAATATTCATTATAAATATAAGAATATTTCCTACATAATTTTGTTTTATTTATATTTTGTAGACATTAAATAATTTAATTTATTAATGACACAATGATGATGTAGTAATTACCAAATTAATGAAATATTAAAATAATTGATATTATAAATATCCAAATAAATGTAATTTGAGACATTTTATGAATTCCACTAATTTACTAAGTTAATATGATATATTAGGGTTGTTTATATGAATGTTTTAGAAGTAATAATGCTATTATGAATTTAGTAAAAACAAAATACCAAATAGTGTCAAAATTGACATAAAAGTGTTTTTAAAACAAATCTTATATTATTAATTGATATTCTATTTCTAAAAATCTAAGGTTCATCCAAAAGACTTATATAATGATAGGTGAGCCATTAATAAACCACTTGGGGTTCTCTTGGAATTATAGTGTATGTTTCATAAACATATAATATAAAAATTCAAAGAGACATGGTAAATGTCAAACTATTTAACTAGGAGTTAATTCTAAAAGTTAAGGTAAATATAATGACCAAAACCTCTCTAAAACCTATTCTCTGAGTGGTTTTCGACCCATCCCCACCATAGACTTTAAATAATCCATTTTCAATCCATTATAAACTGAAAATTATTTTATTATAAAATAATATTTCTAGCTTTTTCTAAGGTTCCCTTCACCCCTCTTATAAACAGGCACTCACCATTCTCTCTAATTCACACCTTCAGAGCCTTTTTACTCATCCAAACCCTACCCAAATACCCTCTAAAATATCCTCCATTCATCATAGAGGCCATACATTGGTCATAAAACCATCTTATGCTGCCCTGTTGATCAAATCAAAAGGAAGAACCTAAAGAAGAGGTAATAATTTCACCACCCTCTTTCAAGTTCATTTCTTCTTCCACTTCTTCTTTCTCTGTTATTTCTATTATAAAATAATAACTAAAGTATCTTCTATATATTGTGATGTTATTATTAATATTTCATATCCATATTCATTATTATATCCATCCTTTGAATGACATGTCACCATACGTGCGTACGTACGGATTACCGTCTCCACGTCGTGGTGTAATTGTTATTCTATACATTATTATTTGGATGGGTATAATAATGAAGTGTAATTCATGTAGATAATAAATATATCATGGTAAATATTCTGTATTTATTATATACCATCCAATTATATGTAATTTTAATATCAAAATAATGATATTGTCGCTCGTGCGTACGTACAGATTACCGTCTCTACGAACTCGATGAGATTCATTCCCCATCATATCCATTCAAGACTAATTTTTATTACATGATTAAAAATAATGTTTAAATACTTGATATCATTCTGGATATGAATAAGATACATCCCATCCATAACAAACATGACTCACATAACAAATAATATATAGGAAAACGAATCTATTAACACCCAAAATGACGATAATACTAAGATATTATTAACAAAAAAATGTTAAAAGATCATATATGATATCATATTAGTCTATATGATTCTTGTATAATTTATTAACAATTATTTCACCATTATACTATAGTTTAACCTTCCCTCGACCAAGGAAAAGTAAAAGGTAAGGGTTAATTCTTCAATCTCATTATTATCTGAGATTGTTTATGTGTAAGTTTTTACTGGGACATTTTTATAATCCATGTCCATTTTTCATAAAAATGATTTCAAAATGAATATTTTAAGAATTTTTGAAAGGTACTCTTTATCAAAATCATAATTTTAAATGTTTTAAATATTTATCATTCTAAATATTTTTAATTAATGTCTATGTTTTCAAAATGGTTTTAAGTATTTATTTATATGGACATGAATGTTTTAAAATAGTAATTATTTTAAAAGGTTTAAAAGTGGTATGGGAAAAGTTGATTCAAAAATCTCTTTTAAAGGACTTCCTTTATAAATGAGTTACAATTAAATGATTTCACAAAAAGGACTATTTTTCTCAAATGTTTTTAATGATTAGTTTCATCTATGTCAACATCTTTTTGGATATTATTTTTGATTGAGGATGATTTATTATAAATAAAATATTAAATATTTTATTGAATGAGCTATGATATGTTTGACTGTTAATTTTCAATATTTATACCATTCATGGTTTATGATTAGTGTATTGAAATTCATGTGCTAAATATGAATGTTTATGTTATTTTTCAACATTTTCATATGAGGAATGTAGTGGACTTAGTAAGTGACGGGTGAAGCCCGCTATAGCTCCTCGATGCATCGGTAGGTCTCATGAGACAAACTAGTGTCATGGCATAAGTCTTTGAAAAAATCATATTTGTAGTCTTGGCACAAGGCCTTTACTATGTGGTTATGATAGTATGGAATTATGCATTCCCTCATTCTGAAATTGGTTATTGATATTTCATGTGATTGTTCGACTAATAGAATATCCATGTGAATAAGTAAATGGAACTATTTAATTTCATTTTTTTCATATTATACTGATGTTCAAGTTTTAAAGGATTTTTTTAGTTATAAATTGTATTAAATTTTTATTCTTATTTATGAAAGTTTATTCTATGTTGTTATCCTTACTGAGAATCTGAGCTCACCCCTTTCTATGTTTTATTTTTCCTAGGATGTGAAGAAGTATTTTATGACTGACCTGCAGGGATAGTATGAGGGGATATGAGTGTGGAATATGGAAACTATGTTGTTGTATTTTTTTCACTTTATGATGTAATGTAAGACTTATGAATGTATCTAGTGTTTCCAAGGTTACTAAACTAAACGGTCTTTCGAGACTTGATCTTTTGTGATCATGAAAATGTTATGTAAATATGCACCGACTCTAGGTAAGTGGGGTTTGGGCATTACTGTTGGTATCAGAGGAAGTTTAGTACAAACCTTGGAAGCTAGATTTAGATAATCTATGATTATATCATATATACCTAAGATGTACTTTGAGGATTAGTATAGAAGAACTTCCTAGACATTTGGTTTTGTAGAGATTTTGTGAGTTTTCCAATAAATACATCCATGTCTTGATACGAGAAGGTAGAGGCGACTCTGCCACAGATGTACCTAGGGGTAAAACCCAAAAACACTGCTTTGAGATAGACTCGAACAGGAACTGATGTACTACAATGGGCCTTGCTGCACTTTTGGTTACAACACTCCCAGGGGATATACTTAGGATAATTAACATTCTCTTTACAAACCGTTATGAAGGGTTTATGAGTATATACTTCCTTTAAAAACATTTTTATGTTTATGGATAAAATCCATAAACATTTCAATTTCTATTAAGTGTTTTACAAGATTGGATTTATGTATTGCGATTCATAAACTAATCTATTTTATTCCATTGTATAGAAATGGTGCCCAGTAGACGGAATGTGAACTCCAGTAATACGTGTGATCCAAAGAGTAAAAAGGATCATATATTTCACGGTATTAAACCAATATTTAGAAGAGAAATAGTCTCCCGTATATTCTAAACATATAATGAAATAGTATCATGTGTAAATAATATAAGTAATGATTTCTCTAAGTCCTATGGATTTGAAGGGAATCAAGAGAATAAAAGGATGGAAGAGAGAAATATGGATAAAGGGAAGAGGGAAAATAAGAATTTTCCCATATGTGATAACTGTGGGAAGAAACACCATGGAACTTTCCTGAAGGGTAAGGGATTTTTTTATAAGTGTGGAGAAAAAGGACACCATGTACATAAATTCAATGGTAAGAAAAAGGTTTCAAATGTACAATTCTTCATCTGCAAGGAGTTGGCACACTACGTGAACCAATGTCCAAATCATCTGCGTATGTACCAAATGATGGTATTAGATAATAATCAAGTTATGATAATACCACGAATGAGGAGGAATGATTTGAGATCTAATGTTGTTATTAAATAATTATGTCATTTGGGTTTTGTATCAACGATGTAGTGGTTATAATAATTATGAAGTATATAAGGATTGTACTGCAGTTCTATTTCATTATGGTCTTGAGATTGTGTGGAACCAAGAAAAGTGAATCAATCATAGGTTATATTTTTGGAAAATATAGGTTTGAGAGAAAGATAAACCATAATATTGTTCTGATACTGAGGTAGTGATTCTGGAATAATACATGTTTTATTTGGATAAATTATATTGGATATTCCTGACTACCTTGAAAATGATTAATGATTTGTATATTCCGTCATTGTTTATGTTTTCAACATTTTTGGATGGAAGAATTATATCTAGTATTCTATAAGGAACAAGGGATCATGAATATAATCAATAAGGTTGTATGGTAATTCAGGGTAGTACCTTGTTTTAAAGTAATACATGATTAAGGTGTTCACATGTTATTACATGGAAAAAAGGATCTTCATTGTATTTAACTTCCTTATAAATTTTGGACTGTGAGTTTGGATAGAAGTATATTGGATAAGTCCAGAGGTTGGAATGGATTATGTTTGAAAGGATATTTTTGGATTTTTATAAAAGGACAACACACAGACCGTGTGACAACCCATCGCATCGGAAAAAGCTGCGGGAATCGAACACACAACCATAGTGCGATGGGGATTTATCGCCTACCACTGGACTACATGAAGTCCCTAGATTTTATAATGTTGTTTCTTTTGTTAAAGGGTCTGATATGTGAATTATAAATTCATTATTTTTAGAACCCTATACGATTAGGATAAATAGAATATATTTTTTTGATATCTTTTGGAGTGAAAGATGAGTTTGTGGAAGGAATTAGTTGAAGGATGAAACTCTACATTTCAAGTGTATATATACATACATATATATATATATATATATCCTCTTATTTTATGGATAAATTAATTATTAAACTTTAGGGAAGGGATCCTAAAACCAAAAATGTGTTATCCTAATACCTTATGTTTTGTTGAACTGATGGTATTTTAAATCATCATAGATTGGTGGCTTTGAGGCCCACAATTCTACAATTGTTTGTGATTGATAACCTCAATCACTCCCTATAAATATTTATGTTTTTCCTCCAATAATGTGTCAATAATTTCCACCAATGTTCTCCTAATCGAGATCATTATTTGGTGGTGACTTTTTCATTCCCCTTTTCCTCTTATTAGGACTAAATTTTATTAACCCAATTTTCGATGTGGGTTTTCCCACAAAGGACTTTAATATTTTTAAACTTTTATTATAGAAGAATAATTTCAAATTGAGAGGATGCAATTTATTGAAGGAGGGAAGAATTTAACACACCATGATTTCATAGTACGTTATTTCTTCAAAGTAATTGTATAACATGCACTATACGCAACACCGAGTTCAAGCGCACCACGACTTACCAAACTATCCCTTCAAAAGCGGTTATGAATAGTATTAACTAAATATTGAACTTTATATAATAATTATAATTTTAGAATCTATATTATGAGTTTTTTATACATAATGTTAGAACAAATTAATTTTTTCCAGATAAAAGATAAATTTTTTAAACAAAATGCACTTTTACCGCCTTTTAATAGTGAACTTTTTTTAAATCCAATATTTTAAACTTTTATATATTCAATTTTACAAAATAAAAATCTTCTTTAGAATCGGGACATAATAATTTAGTTTCAATAAATATTTGGCATTTTTCTGATAACTTTCATATTTGGGTGAATAGTGAAAAATACTATATTTTAATAGAAAACAACTTTTTTAATCAAAATAATTTATAGTGTTGAATTATAAATTTTAAGGGTTTGGAAGTATAATTAGATTATATTTTTACCCTTTAATCCAATTCTGTTCATTAGAATTAATTTTCCTTTGAAAATACACATAACCAAGTGTGAATCTTTTGATAAGTTATTGTTTCTTAAAAACACGCTATTTGTTTTGACAACGGGAATTAATTTTAAATTAATAAATGCAACTTATATGTTTTTAATTTGTTAAAATAGACTTTATTTTTGAATTCATAATATAAAAATTATCTTAGGGTGAAATTTTGGTAATTTTCTGAAAACTTTCAATTTTTAATGAATAGTGAAAAACAAAGAGTTATAGTTTAAAACCGAATTTTTATTCAAATAATTATTTATTTTATATAAATTTATTTTAGGTCAAAATAGATACATAATACCTATATATGTTAAATTTAATTCAATGGAGTCAGTTTATAATAATTTTACATATATAAAAATTTTATTGAACTTTTCACCGTCTTTTACCCATCTCCTTGGAGAATTTGCAAATTCACATGAAACATAATTTTACCACTTCTGTGAGTGGAATTTTGAAAATCCGAGAGATGTGGTTAATATCAAGGAGTAAAATTTGGTTCAATAAGATAAATATTTTTTTTGTGAATAATAACTTTTTACTTTTATTTAACACGGTTCAAAGAAAATAGGGTAATTAATGGTAAAAATGATATTATTATTACCCTAACCCATGTCTAAATTCTATTGGATAAGTATAAATCAACAAAAAACAACATTAGTAATAAAATATGAACCTATTTGGTCCACTTGGATAATATTAGGACATTTATTATTATTTAATTCAAAGAAGAGTTAAATGAGTTAAAATCAACGTTTAAAAACTAAAATATTTTTAATATTGGGATAAACCTAAGATAAATTAAATTATAAACATTAATTAGAAAGCTAAAATTATTTCCTACATAATGGTATTTTATTTATATTTTTTAGACATTAAATAATTTAATTTATTAATGACCCAATGATGATGTAGTAATTACCTAATTAATGAAATATTTAAATAATTGATATTATAAATATCCAAATAAATGTAATTTGAGACTTTTTAGGAATTACACTAATTTTATAACTTAATATTTCATATCAGTGTTGGTTATTTTTTTAATTAATAATGCTGTTATGAATTTAAAAAAACAAAATACCAAATAGTGTCCAAATTGAAAAAAAAGAGTTTTTAAAACAAATATTATATTACTAATTGATATTATATATCTAAAAATATAAGTATTATCCAAAAGACATATATAATTATAGGTGAGTCATTAATGAACCACTTTGGGATCTCTCTGAAGTATATAGTATGTTTATTACCCATATAATATAAAAATATAAAGAGACATTGTAAATGTCAAACTATTTAACTAGGAGTTAAATCTAAAGGTTAAGGTTAATATAGTGACCCAAACCTGTCTAAAACCAATTGGTTGAGTGTATTTCGACCCATCCCCATATTATACTTTAAATAATCCAATTTTGAGCCATTAGAAGCCTAAAATGATTTTATTATAAAATAATATTTCTAGATTTTCCTAAGGTCCCCCTCACACTCTTATAAAAGGGAACTCACCCTTCTCTCTAATTCACACCTTCAAAGCCTTTTGACTCGGCCAACCCCATCCAAAATACCCTCTCAATTGTCCTTGATTCATCCTATAGGCCCTCGTTTGGTCAGAAATCCTACTTAAGGATCCCTTTTGATCAAATCAAAAGGAAGAACCCGAAGAAGAGGTAATAATTTCACCACCCTCTTTAAAGTTCTGTTCTTCTTCCACTTCTTCTTTATTTGTTATTTCCATTATAAAATAATAAATCCAGTATCTTCTATATACTGTGAAGTTATTTTAAATATGGTACATCCATATTCAATATTCTATACATCCTTTGAATGACATGTCACCATACGTGCGTACGTACGGATTACGGTCTCCACGTCATGGTGTAATTGTTATTCAATACATTATTATTTGGATGGGTATAATAATTATGTTTAATTCATGTAAATAATAAATATAACATGATTATTATTCTCTATATATGATATACCATCCAATTATATATTATTTTAATAACAAAAGAATGATATTGTCACTCGTGCGTACGTACGGATTACCGTCTCCATGAACGGGATGAGATTCATTCCCCATCTTATCCATTAATGAATAATTTTCATTAGATGATTAAACATAATGTTTAAATACTTGATATCATTCTTGTTATGAATATGATACATTTCATCCATAACAAATATGACTCACATAACCCAGAATATAAAGGAAAACAAGTCCGTTAACACCTGAAACAACGATAATACTAAGATATTATTAACAAATAAATTTTAAAAAATCATATATGATATCATATTAATTTATATGATTCTTTTATAATTTAATAAAAATTATTTCACCATTATACATGAGGCTAACCTACCCTCAACCAAGAAAAAATACAAGGTAAGGGTTAATTCCTCAATCTGATTATTATCTGAGATTGTTAATGTGTAAGTATTTACTAGTACATTTTTATCATCCATGTCCATTTTTCATAAAAATTATTTCAAAATGAATATTTTAAGGATTTTTGTAAGGTACAATTTATCAAGATCAAAATTTTAAATTTTTTAAAGATTTATCTTTCTAAATCTTTTTAATTAATGTCCATGTTTTCAAAATGGTTTTAAGTATTTATTTATATGGACATGAATGTTTTAAAATACTAATTATTTTAAAAAGTTTCAAAGTGGTATGGGATGCTTTGATTTAAAAATATATTTTAATTGACTTCCTTTATAAATACGTTCTATTTAAATTATTTCACAAAAAAAGGATATTTTTCTCAATGGTTTTTAATGATTATTTTCAACTATGTCAACATCCTTTTTGGATATTATTCTTGATTGAGGTTGATTTATTATAAGTAAAATATTCAATATTGTATTGAATGAGCTATGTTATATTTTACTTTGAATGTTCTATTTTTATAACATTGATGGTTTATGTTTAGTGTATTGACATTTCGTATGCTAGTTTTAATATGAATGTTTATGTTATGTTTCGAAATTTTCATATGAGGAATGCGGTGGACTTAGAAAGTGACCGGTAGAGCTCACTATAGCTCCTCGATGCATCGGTAGGACTCATGAGACAAACTAGTGTCTAGGAACAATTCCTTGACGAAATCTTATTTGTATTCTTGGAATAAGGCCTTGACTATGTGGTTATGATAGTCTGGCAATATGAATTCCATCGTTATGAAAGTGGTTATTGATATTGCATGTGATTATTCGACTTGTAGAATATCCATGTGAATAAGTAAATGGAATTGTTTCATTTTATTTTTTCCATATTATGCAGAAGTTTAAGTTTAAAAGGCTTCTGTTTTTTTTATACATTGCTTTAAATTTTTATGATTATTTATGAATTTTTCCGCTATATTGTTATCTTTAATGAGCCTCTGAGCTCACACCTTTCTATGTTTTATTTTTCCCAGGATGTGAAGAAGTATTTTATGACTGACCTATAGGGATAGTATGAGAGGATATGAGTGTGGAATATGGAAACTATGTCATTGTATTTTTTCACTTTATAATGCAATTTAAGACTTATGAATGTATCTAGTGTTTCCAAGGTTACTAAACTAATCGGTCTTTCGAGACTTGATATTTTGTGATCATGCCAATGTTATGTAATAAAGAACTGACTCGGGGTAACATGGGTCGGGGTGTTACATAAATCATATAAAGAATTATATATATGATTATTTTTTGTGATAAATTGTTTAATAAACTTATATTTGATATACGAGATATTTTAATGTGTATGAATAAATTAAATACTTACAGTAAGAGAATTTCGTCTCAAATTGTCTTCTTTGGGACATATGTTATGTTCTTGACCTATCTTATTTTATCATGTGTATATTAATCCCAATTACATGTTATATAATTAATTAATTTATTCTAATGATAATTAATTTTTCATTTAAATTTATTCTTTTATGGGGATAATGATTCAGAAGATACCTAAGTTGTTAAATTTGTTTTATTACAATCTCATTATTTATCCAGATTTTTTATGTTTAAGTTTCCAATGGTTGAATATTATGATATAACTCCCAATAAACTCAATTATTTTATTATACTATATTGATTTCCTCAATAAAAAAATTTCCCTTTTAATTTTCAAGAGTTATGTATTCAAGAGTCTAAAATAAAATTTTCAATAAAAATTGATTTAATTTCACTCTTTAGTCGAAAATATTTTTTATTCCATGATATTTTTTTCTAAAAATATTTTATATATTTTTTTACTAATATCAAATGATTTATTGAATAAAATTTTAATGAGGATTGATTATTTTAAAAATCATTTAAATGTAATCTTCTATTCATTTTCTAAATGAGGTTCTTTTGACTTTTTAACGAATATGTGAAAGGAATTTGTACTTAAACATATACGACGTGAATGTTATTTTTTTCTATCATGGCCACTCAATGTTTTAAATATTACATTATAAGTTTAAAAAATTATTTTCAATTAAAATTCGTTTCACAATATTTTTTAAACTTTTAGTTTTTAAAATCTGATATAAAAAGTAAAAAGTACATTTTTCTCAAGAAATGTTTCAAGTTGTCTTTCGAAATAGATATCCATAAAATATGAAGTCATATTATGTTAATTATTATTTACAGTTAATATTAACCAAGTATAACATTCATATTATTTCTCTAAATGTTTTATTTTTATGATTTCAAAATATTAATGAAAGAAGTTACTTTTCCACATGTAATGATATGATGAAATGATAAATTGTTTTTGAACCCCATTTATTTTCATAGGCATTGATATGATGAACGTTTTATAATATTATGGAATTTATATGAATTATTTTAATTATGTGATTGGTGGGACCTATATCATCATCTATTTAGTTGGGTAAATATTTGTATCTTAGGATATAGGACTGTAATAGGGAGGGATTATAGTTCAGTAAGGTACTCTCTCCACTATGATAGTCATGGGATTCAACCATGACTATTATGAAGTTTGATTAGTTATACCAATCCACTATGATAGTCTTGGGAGTGAAACTTGAACACTATGATGGTTTGGGTAGTTAACCCAATCCACTATTATAATCAAGGAATTAAATCCTTGACTATTGATGAAATGAGTTTGTATACTTATATGTATTCCATAATTCCATTATTTATACCATTTTTATGATTACATGGATTATATTTTCTGATAAAATTATAATTCATGTCTTATTAAATTCTATGATTTATTTCTTAACTCCATATTATTATCTATTGTATGAAGGGTATGGAATTTATATGTTATTTCTTATGTTTTCATAAACTTGTGATGATGTTATGCTGATTTATCCCTTATTTACCCTTAATGAGCATCTAAGATCACCCCTTATTTTGTTTCTTTTCTATGGGATGTTAAAAATTTTATTAATTATGATATTTATAAGAAGTGTGTTAGTTATGAATAAATTAATTGGATATGATGTAGTTCACATATGAACCAATTTTTTATGTATCCATGCTTTCAATGGCACAATACATAAATTATTATAGCATGGATAGTTATGTTATGTTTTGAATATTCATCTTTAAGGATTAAATATTTATGTATGAGATTTTTGGGTGTCTATAGTTTGTATCAGACAATGGTTTATTTAAAATTTTGTAAACTATTATGAGAAAACATTAATGAGAACTATATGAATAAACCCATGTATATGAAACTATCATTACATTTAGTTGAGCATAGAGAGAGTGATTTATAAGAAATAGCATCCCTGTTTGGATACTAAAAATAGATATAGTTCTGTAATAGTTTTATCTGGGGGTACTATATCTGAAAAAGGAACATTATGATGGACTGAATCATCACCTGGTGCAAGAAAACAGGCCTTCTTGCACACCTGTTTTGACACTCCAAGTGGATATGCATTGTAAATTCACAAACTCTTAATAAACCATCACAAAAGAGTTTAATAATGACCATGAATGACTTTGGATAAACCTAATGTTTCATATAATTAAAATAAGGTGTCAAGATTATGACATCTTATGAATGATTTTTCACTATTTATCACATTGATTAATGGTTCTTGATTGTCTTATAAACTATTTTTTAGTAAGGAATTAAAGATATAATGATGATTTCTATGTGGTAAGAGGTAAGCTCAAATATTTAATTACCATATTCGAGCATAGTTATTGTAACGACCCAAAGTTTCATTAATATAAAATCCCTCTTAATCTAGTTAAATGTCTCAATAGGAAAAATATTTTTATAAGATGTAAAATTCTTTGGTTTTATGTTAGGAATTTTGACCGTTTCTAATATAGCCATTGAACAGTAATCACATGATTAGTATAAATATAGGACTTTAACAGATCCAATTTACTCAGACAAAAGAAGCGATGGCCTCATCTAGAAGAATTGCCCCATATGAAGCCCATTTTTAGAAGCTCGGAAAAGAGGTGGCATCTTTAGGCTTCTCCCTTGACCAAGCCCAAGCTGAGCTTCATCATATCCACCTTGAACATGACCATCTACGGGAAAAGTGGAAGTTGATTGAAATTACCACTCGAGCGATGTTATCTGAGCCACCCCAAGAGTCAGTCACCATCGCACACCTTACCCTTAGGTCTTATGCGGCTGTTTTAAGGGGTTATGTAACAAATAAGTAGTACTATGTTCATGTACATTATTTTTGTATATAATAATGAATATAATTTCAAGTCATTTTTGATACATTGTAAATAATTTTTAAAGTACAAATTGTCTTTTAGTTATTATTTAATTAAGAAATATATTTTATTAAATTAATGGATTTTTGAATTAAATAATATTTTAATAAAATAATAATAATATTATTAAATTAATTTTTATTAAATATAAATGATCTTATAATTTTATGAATGCAATTAAAATTTTATATTAAGGTTTGAAAGCCATTTCTGTCAAAACCCGTGAATTTTGGATAAATGTTGATTGATATTTTAAAAGTGAAAATTAACATATTAAAAAAAATTAGATATAATAAATTTCATTTCTGGAATCAGGACATCGATATTATCCAACGGTTAATTTTTCATAATTTTCTGAGACAGTCAAATTTTTGGGTAAAAATTAAATACCGTTTTAATATATAATGTGTTTTATGACATCATAATGACCCAATGGTGATGTAATAAAATACAATAATCCATATGTTCGGCCAATATATGTTTTACCATTAAAATAATGTGATTTTAGGTTTGTTTGACTTACTTTTCAAAGCATTAATGGACCCCTCAAGACATATTCAACACTTTGCCTTTTTAAATTAATTTCCCTGGGAGTGTGACTCACCTCCACATAATCAACCTTATTATTTTAAGAATTTCGGACTTGGGCCTTATAAAATATTTTTTTCCTCTTACCTTTTCCAAAAAAATGGGCAAAAACCATGGGATGGTTTGTGGTTTGGATTAATTTAATGTAAGGGGGCCCAAACCTAAATAATAAAGAATTCCCTCACCTTTCCTATATAAACCCACCCAAGATCCCACTTCCTCCTCACTAAAATCCTTTTGAGTTCATCCAAACTCTACGCTACTCTCTCTATAATCCTCCCAAGGTTCCCCAAGCTCCCAAGAAGCCTCTCACAATCCTCTCTCTAGCCTTTGCAAGCACACTTCCAAGTAAGGGTTTTTTCTTCCTTTCTCATTTTTTGTCAATTTTCTTTAAGTTGTATTTCCCTTTCATTTTAAATTATGAATGTTGGGGTATGGTTTCACACATCCCCCATACTTCCATATTATTTTTTTAATGATGGGATACCCCTTTCGCTCTCATTAAATGCCTCCCATGTACACCTGTTACTATGCCGAAATTCCGAAAGGAACTTCTCTCTCTTATTTTACATTCAAGAAATAATTTTGTATCATGAATCTAAATTCCATTAAAATTGTCAGGACATGTATCTATATGACCTCCCTACTTTACATTATATGTAAATATGATGAGGAACCCCTTTCTCTCTCATCAACCATTTTTATTAATTCTTATGTCATGTCGTTACGCTATCGAAATCGCACCAATTTTCTAAGCCAATGCCATTGTGTAGTGGATACCATGCCCAATTATCCATCAAGGGTATCCACCATTATGCACCTTTACAAATTGATTACAAAGATTCATGTATTAATTCCATATTCCTTTATCGTGGAAAAAATTTATGTTTTATGAACCCATGTTTTATGATCCATGTGGCACACTTATGCATGAAATGAAATGTTTAAGAAGGGTGTGCCCTTATAGCGCTCCAATGCATTGGGTAAAGTATAGTATCATGATACGTCATGTTCAATGAGTGTTGACTCATTCCAATTCAAGTACAATGAGGGTTTACTCGTGCTTTAGTGAAATGAGGATTTACTCATGCTCCATGTGCAATGGGCCTTGGCTCATGCTAATTCCATGTTAAGTGTTGTTGCCACATTTCAATGTTACGATTATCATGCTTTATCATGCCTTTATGTTCGTGTTTCTTTTATGCTCTATTGATATTCCTATTGTGTAACATGTATTGTACTCCTCATGTTATTCCATGTGTACTCCCTTACTGGGCTTTCTAGCTCACCCTTTTCTTATGCATGTCCTCAGGTTACCCCATGCAATGCTAAGTATGAGGGAATGTAGTGGTCATGTAAAGGAAGTTTTCAATAAAGATGTTGTATTTCATGTTTTAAGTTTTAATGTAATGATCCTAATCCCCAAAGACACTAAAACTCTCAATCTTCTTTGTTGTATCAAGTGAAGTTTTATGTAATAAATCATGTTTAAATTTGTAATAAAAGCAGGGTTGTCATAGTTGGTATCAAAGGATAGGTTGTGTTATTTTTGGGATTAGGAAACCCTAGTAAAGCCCTAGATATAAGACTAAGTATAATAAAAACATCCCTAAGTTTTGTTAAGTACTGAGTAAGTGGTTTATCAAACAAATACATTCCTGTCTGGATACGAGCAGGTAGATGCGGCTCTGGCACAGATGTATCCAAGTGGTAAAACCCGAAAATACCACTTTGACCTAGGCTCGAACGGGAACTGGTGCATGAAAACGGGCCCTGCTGCACTCTTGGTTGCGACACTCCCGGGGGATATGTTTTGATTAATTCACAAGCTTAGTATGAACCCTTATTAAGGAAATTAAAAAATATTCCCCTACAAATATATGTCATAAAGTACATCATGAAAAGCCTATATTGAAGCCTATAGACTCTTGAGTAAGGAAATAAAAGTTTATTTATAGGTCATCAACTTTTTTCTTTGTATTACCCTTTATGTGTTACCCCTAACATTCCTTTTATTCCAGCCAATGGCCAGTAATAGGAGGACTTGGGCTAACACCCGTTGTGATGATCAGTGTGATGACTGTACTAATGAGATTCCAAATCCAATGAGAGCGGGAATCGTGAACTTTGTCACGCTTCTCTCTTAGCTAACTCAAGTTTTGAATAGAAACACAGGTCAAGAGTAACGTTCAACCCCCCCCCCAAGAGAGAACAAGTCGCTATAGAGAGATTCATGAAACAAAGGCCTCCTACTTTTAGTGGATCATCTGATCCCAAAATCGCTGAACAAATGATCAACTCCATTGAAATGATCTTATCCATCCTTCATTGTTCTAAACAAGAGAAGGTTATTCTGGATGCTTATTGTATGGAGGGTGAAGCTGATCAATGGTGGACGTTGATCAAAAATACGATGTCTGAGGAGGAGATCGAGGCATCAGAATGGAAGGATTTCCGGAAGATGTTTTTCGATAAATATTTTCTGTGCACCCTCTATCTTAAGATGGAGAGGGTCTTCCTTTCCCTCAAGAAAAAAGATGAAGAATCTGTTGGAGCGTACGAGGAAAACTTCACTAGGCTTGCATGATACGCTTCCGGATTTGTCGTTACCCCCGAGTGAAAAGTTGATCTCTTCTTTGGTGGGATGAAGCCTAGCCTACAGAAAGCATTAGAGATCCGTGACTTCGACAGCTATGAGGAGATTGTCCAATGTGCCCTCAAGTTCAAAATAGAGATTAGAGAATCACAGGGGTATCATGGGGATAAGAAGCGTAAGGTGTACTTCAATGCTGGTGGTCCGATGGATAAATACAACGGTGCTAAGAAGATCCAGCACCCCACTTTCCAAAAGTGCGGAAAGAAGCACCCTGGAAATTGCCTTAAGGGGATGAGAAAATGCTTCAGGTGTGGAAGAGAAGGGCAGCAAGCTGTTAACTGTCGGCAAGAAAGACCCACAGCTGCGACAGAGGAGAGGAATGCTCCGTTCGAACCTCAATGCGTTGTTCAATGCTGCAAATGCAAAGAACCGGGTCATTTTTCAAATCAGTGCCCTGATCCAAGGGTTTTCAGAGACAACCAACAACCTCCAAGGCAGAAAGGAAGAGCTTTTGCCATCACTTCTGCCGAAGTGAACCCCAACAACGAAGTGGTGACAGGTACGCTAGTTATTCATTCAAGAATAGCGAACGTACTTTTTGAATCAGGTTCTACGCATTCTTTTATATCTAGAAAGTTTAGTAGAACAATCCCAGAACCATCACAAATCATGTAAGTAAAGATGTCGGTGAGTACGGAAAATGGGGAAATAATTACATCCCATGAATATAAGTCCTCCCCTTTTATATTCTGTGGATTGAATTTCCTGGCGAACCTCGTCGTACTCCCTCTGGTGGAATTTCATGTAATTCTTGGCATGGATTGTCTTTCTTTATATAGAGCCAACGTAAATTGTCGGGAGAGGGAAATCATACTCCATATGGAGAATCGACCCCCAATTATTTACAAGTGTCAGGAGGAAGATGAATCTCCTTTAGCTCCATCATCTCAAGTATGGATATTACTGCCTTATGAGCACACGCATCTGGCTCAGATGATTGAGTCCATGGAAGAAACCATCCTTGATGAAATTCCTATAGTGAGGGAATTCGATGAAGTGTTTCCCGAGGAACTGCCTGGTCTTCCTCCAAGAAGAGATGTTGAGTTCTCAATTGAACTTATACCTGGGGGGCTACCAATTTCAAAGACTCCATATAGAATGGCTGTTTTTGAGCTTGCAGAGCTGAAGAAACAACTACAGGAGAATCTGGATAAAGGGTTTATACGCCCAAGTGCTTCACCATGGGGTGCACCAGTCCTCTTCGTCAAGAAGATGGATGGGTCAATGCGTCTTTTCATCGATTATCGTGAACTTAACAAAATCACAATAAAGAACAAGTATCCTCTCCCAAAAATCATTGACTTGTTTGATCAGCTACATGGAGCATAATAATTCTCCAAGGTGGATTTGCGGTCGGGATATAATCAAGTAAATGTGAAGAAGGAAGATGTCCCCAAGACTGCTTTTCGTACAAGATACAAGCACTATGAATTCATAGTAATGCCTTTTGGACTCACCAATGCTCCATTAATATTCATGGACTTGATTAATAGATTTTTTAGAGATTACCTTGACAAATTTGTGGTGGCCTTTATAGATGATATTCTAATATACTCCAAAACCAAGGAGGATCATGAGGAGCATTTAAAAACTTTACTAGAGACTTTGCGCAAGGAGAAGCTCTATGCAAAGTACAGAAAGTTTGGGTTCTGGTTGAATGAGGTCTTATTCTTGGGCCATATCATCACAAGCAATGGGATATCTGTGGACCCACTTAGAACACATGTAATTGAGGGATGGCCGAGGCCAACATTGGTAACGGATATCCGTATCTTGTTGGGGTTAGCTGGATATTATCGGTGATTTGTGAGAAATTTCTCACAATTTTCCAACCCTCATACCAAGCTAACTATAAAGGGAGTAAAGTTTTCTTGGAGTGATGAATGCAAAGAAAGCTTCAAGGAGTTGAAATGGAGGATTATCACTACGCCCGTGCTCACTTTACCCACAAGTGGGGAACTTTTTGTGGTATTCAGTGATGCTTCGAAGAAGGGATTAGGTTGTGTGCTGATGCAGAATGATAAAGTGATATCATATGCCTCAAGGCAGTTGAAAATCCATGAGCAAAACTATCCAACGCATGATCTGGAGTTGGAGACTGTGATCTTTTCCTTGAAAATCTGGCGGCATTATCTCTATGGAGATAAATGTGAGATATATATTGACCACAAGAGTCTTAAATATATATTCACACAGAAAGAGCTTAATATGCACCAGATAATATGGATAGAGCTCATCAAGGATTATGAATGTTCAATACATTACCACCCTGGGAAAGCGAACAAGGTGGAAGATTCCCTAAGTAGAAAGGACCCAACAATTCTATCAATGATGAGAATTGAGATGGATCCAATCTTCTTAGACTTGATGAAGATGGATGTGGGAATCATAAAGAAGGGAACATCATCAATCCTTTCACAAATGATTGCTCTACCATCTCTTTTTGAAAGGTTAAAGGATTCTCCATAGGATGATGTGGGAATTCAGGAAAAATAGGAAGCTATCAAAAAAGGGAAATCCTCAGAGTTTAATGTTAATGAAGAAGGAATTGTGCGGTTTGGGAAAACACTATGTGTTCCATTAATTTCGGAGCCGAAAAAGGAACTTTTGGATGATGTACATAGTTCAAATTTATCTATTCACCCAGGGAGCAAAAAGATGTATCTAGATCTCCGAGAAAACTTTTGGTGGGATAATATGAAGAAGGAGATTGCTGAATATATATCAAAGTGCCTAGTGTGTCAGCAAGTGAAGGCAGAGAGGTAGAAGTCTAAGGGGATGACGCAACCACTGCCCATACTAGAATAGAAATGGGAGAACATCACTATGTACATTGTCACCGGACTTCCAAGAACATCCAAAGGCAACAATGCAATCTGGGTTGTTGTGGATCGTCTTACAAAGACTTCACACTTCATTGCTATTCGGGAGGATTTCTCTTTGGATCAAATGGAACGTATATACATCAGGGAAGTGGTAAGGTTTCATGGAGTACCACTATCTATTGTGTCTGACCGAGATCCAAGATTCACCTCTATGTTTTGGAAGAGTCTTCAACATGCTCTGAATACTGAACTGAACTTTAGTATGGCCTATCATCCTCAAACTGATGGCCAATCTGAGCGGACTATCCAAACACTTGAGGATATGTTGAGAGCGTGCTCAATGGACTTTAAAGGAGGATGGGATCAACATCTTCCTCTGGTTGAGTTCTCTTATAATAACAGTTTCCAATCGAGCATCCAAATGGCACCATATGAAGCTGTGTATGGAAAAAGGTGTAGAACACCGGCATGTTGGGATGAGGTTGGTGAACGTAATCTTCTTGGACCAGAAATGGTCTAAGAAATGGTTGAGAAGGTGAAAACCATTCAGTAGCATATCAGGGTAGCCCAGAGTCGATAGAAGAGTTATACAGATAATCGTCGATGAGACCTTGAGTTTAAAGTTGGAGACATGGTTTTTCTACGCATATCTCTATGGAAGAAGGTTATTAGGTTTGGAATGAAAGGGAAGTTAAGTCCAAGGTACATCGGCCCCTTCGAGATTCTTGATCGTGTCGGGGCGGTGGCCTATCGACTAGTACTTCCACCTTCTATGGACAAAGTACATGATGTCTTTCATGTATCCCTCTTAAGGAAGTACATACCAGACCCTTCACATGTACTCTCTTCCGAGGTGGTACAATTGGAAGATGATCTTTCTTATGAGGAGAAACTAGTGAAGATCTTAGATCGTAGAGAAAAAGTTCTACGAAATAAGACAATGCCCCTCGTCAAGGTGCTGTGGAGAAACCACAAGTTTGAAGAAGCGACTTGGGAATTAGAGGAAATGATGAATCTGAGTTACCCACATCTATTTTAGTGTGGGAAAAGGAAATTTTCGAGGGCGAAATTTCTTAAGGGGGGAATATTGTAACGACCCAATGTTTCATTAATGGGAAATCCATGTTGATCCAGATAAATGTATCTTTATGAAAAATATTTTTATAAGATGTCAACTTCTTTGGTTTTATGTTATGAATTTTTACCGTTGATAATATAGTCGTTGAATGGTAATCACATGATTAGTATAAATATAGGACTTTAACAAATCCAATTTACTCAGAAAAAGGAAGCGATGGCCTCATCCAGTAGAATTGCCCCATACGAAGCCCATTTGTCGGAGCTCGGAAAGGAGGTGGCGACTTTGGGCTTCGCCCTTGACCAAGCCGAAGCTAAGCTTCATCATGTCATGCTCGAACATGACCGTCTACGGGAAAAGTGGAAGTTGATTGAAATTACCACTCGAGTGATGTTATCCGAGCCACCCCAAGAGTCTGTCACCATCGCACACCTTACCCTTAGGTCATATGCGGCTGTTTTAAGGGGTTATGTAACAAATAAGTAGTACTATGTTCATGTACATTATTTTTGTATATAATAATGAATATAATTTCTAGTCATTTTTGATACATTGTAAATAGTTTTTAAAGTACAAATGGTGTTTTTAGTTATTATTTAATTAAGAAATCTATTTTATTAAATTATGGGATTTTTGAATTAAATAATATTTTAATAAAATAATAATATTATTATTAAATTAATTTTTCTAAAATATAAATGATCTCATAATTTTATGAATGCAATTAAAATTTTATATTAAGGTTTGAAAACCATTTCTATCAAAACCCGTGAATTTTCGATAAATGTTGGTTGTTATTTTAAAAGTGAAATTTAACATATTTAGAAAAAAAATTAGATAAAAAAATGTCAATTCTGGAATCAGGACGTCAAAATTATCCAATGGTGAATTTTTCATAATTTACTGGGACAGTCAAATTTTTGGGTAAAAATTATATACCGTTTAAATATATAATGTGTTTTATGACATCATAATGACCAAATAGTGATGTAATAAAATACTATAATCCTTATTTTCGGCCAATATATGTTTTTACATTAAAATAATGTGATTTTGGGTTTGTTTGACTTACTTTTCAAAGCATTAATGGACCCCTCAAGACATATTCAACACTTTGCCTTTTTAAATTAATTTCCATGGGAGTGTGACTCACCTCCACATAAGCAACCTTATTATTTTAAAACATTTAGACTTGGGCCTTGTAAAATATTTTTTTCCTCTTCCCTTTTCCGAAAACCATGGGAAAATACCTTGTGATGGTTTTTGGTTTGGATTAATTTAATGTAAGGGAACCCAAACCTAAATAATAAAGAATTCCCTCACCTTTCCTATATAAACCCACACAAGCTCCCACTTCCTCCTCACTAAAATCCTTTTAAGTTCGTCCAAACTCTGCACTACTCTCTCTAGAATCCTCCCAAGGTGTCCCAAGCTCCCATGAAGCCTCTCACAAGCCTCTCTCTATCCTTTGCAAGCACACTTCCAAGTAAGGGTTTTTTCCTCCTTTCTCATTTTTGTCAATTTTATTTAAGTTGTATTTCCCTTTTAATTTAAATTATGAATGTTGGGGTATGGTTTTTCACCTCCCCCACACTTCCCTATTATTGTTTGAATGATGGGAGAGTTATTTCTCTCTCATTAAATTCCTCCCATGTACACCCGTTACTATGCCGAAATTCCTACAGGAACTTCTCTCTCTTCTTTTACATTCAAGCAATAATTTTGTATCATGAATCTAAATTCCGTTACAATTTTCGGGACATGTATCTATATGACCTCCCTACTGTCCATTACATGTAAATATGATGAGGAACCCATTTCTATCTCATCAGCCATGTTTATGAATTCTTATGTCACGTCGTTACGTTTCCGAAATCGCACCGATTTTCTAAGCCAATTCCATTGTGTAGTGGATACCATGCCCATTTATCCATCAAGGGTATCCACCTTTATGCACCTTTACATATTGATTACAAAGTTTCATGTATGAATTCCACATTCCTTTATCGTGGAATAAATGTTTATGGTTTATGAACCCATGTTTTATGATCCATGTGGCACACTTATGCATGAAATGAAATGTTTAAGAAGGGTGCACCATTATAGCGCTCCAATGCATTGGGTAAAGTATAGTATCATGATATGTCATTTGTAATGAGTGTTGACTCATTCTAATTCAAGTGCAATGAGGGTTTACTCGTGCTTTATGTTCAATGAGGATTTACTCATGCTCCATGTGCAATGGGCCTTGGCTCATGCTAATTCCATGTTAAGTGTTGTTGCCACATTTCAATGTTATGATTATCATACTTTATCATGCCTTTATGTTCATGTTTCTTTTATGCTCTATTGATATGCCTATTGTCTAAAATTTATCGTACTCCTCATGTTATTCCATGTGTACTCCCTTACTGGGCTTTATAGCTCACCCTTTTCTTATGCATGTCCTCAGGTTACCCCAAGAAATTCTAAGTACGAGGGAATGTAGTGGTCATGTAAAGGAAGTTTTCAATAAAGATGTTGTATTTCAAGTTTTAAGTTTTTATGTAATGATCCTAAGCCTCAAAGACACTAAACCTCTCGATCTTCTTTGTTGTATCAAGTGATGTTTTATGTAATAAATCATGATTAAGTTTGTAATAAAAGCAGGGTTGTCATAGTTATATTAATCATGACTAGCATATATTAATGTTAATTCCCTTACTCAACGATTAGATGTTAAATTATTATTGAAAACCCCTAATAGTATGATGATCTCATAATAAGTATATTATTTTTCTATAGTTATATTTTGTTGGAATTTTCTTCCTACAAATGTAGTTATTCTCCATCTGTTTAAATTTTATGTAGTAATAGGGATTTATTTTATTTATATAAATAAATCTCACATCAATTTTTGAGGATGAGAAGTCATTTTTGATATTCCAAAAAAAATATATGATTATCTATTATTGAAGTGATAAATATGAACATCCAATAAAAATTTAACCCATTGTATAGGTCTTGATTCCAATTAAAAAGGATTGTTTATAATATATTTTCTGGGAGAAACTCAACAGCAATGCAATTCTTATTTTACATGTGTTTTTTTATGTCTTTACAAAAGCTTTTTCTAGTATTCCACTAAAACGAGAAGTTGGGTTCTTAATAGAACTTATACCTGGTGCTACAACTATTTCAAAGACTCCCTATAGAATGTAGTTGATCTAGTTTCTTGAATTGATGAATAAATTTTTGGATAACCCTAAGAGATGATCCATTCATTAAAATGTGTCGCCTTGGGGAGAATCTATTCATTTTATTAAAAAAGATGGAACAGTGTAACAATATATTGATTATCAAGAGCTAGAAAAGATCAAAATCAGTAACAAGTATACTATACCATGAATTGATGATTTTTTTGACAAACTACATGGAGATTAATACTTTTCCTTGATTAAACTTCGTTCTATATATCATCAATTTAGGTTCAATAATAAGGATTACCTAAGAAAACATTCTATAAAAGGTATGGAGAGTATATGTTTATAGTGCTTCCATGTTTCCTTACTAATTCCACTTATATCATCATAGATTTATTGAATTGAGTATTTAGATACTACCCTGACCATTTGGTGGGTGCCTTTATGGATGATATTATCATTTATTAAAATTGTAATTAAGGCCATAAATATCACCTAGGAATTATACTGAATATCCAAAGGAATGATAAATATTATGAAACTTTTAAAAATTGTGGATTTTGGATAAAAAAGATTTCATTTTTGGGCCATATAATCTCAAGATATGGTATATTGTTGGACGCATCAAAGATAGAGGTTGTTGAACATGAAAAGAGACAAACCATAGTAACTGAGATATCTTGTTTTATTGGTTTGGATAGATATTATCAATATGTTGTGGATGATTTCTTATGAATATTTAATCCAAAAACCATGTTGACATGAAAAGGATCTAAGTTCATTCGGAGTGATGAATGTGTGGAAAATTTTGATTATGTGAAGAAAAAGATAGATAGTGCACTCATTCTTACATTTCTCTAATGTATATAAGGGTATAAAATCTATAGTTATTCATAATTTAAGGGACTGGGATACAGTCTTACGTATAATAATATTTTGATAGCTTATTCCTCATTATAGTTGACTAATCATGAGAAAAATTAACCAAATCAAAATTTGGAGTTTGCTGTTATAATTTTTCATTAAAGACATGGAGGAATCGTCTTTATGGTGATGAATGTGATATATATACTAATCAAAAAATTTAAAGTATATATTCACACATAAATAGTTGATCATTCTCCGGATAGTATGGTTGGAGATGATTAAATATTATGATATCTCATAACATTACCACTATGGGAAAGAGAACAAGGACATCAATGCTTCCTATCAAAATGATCATGCCATATTATCTATGATGGGGATTAAAAAAAGCTCCAATATTTATGTATATTTAAAAGTATTGATCTATAAATAATTATTGAAGGGGAAAATCTTATAATTCTCAAAACTGTGTTCAACTATCAATCCATGTGAAGATTAAAGAGGCGCATAATGAATATATAGTTTTGTAGAAGAATGTGGAAAATGTTCTTGAGTTTAACCTTGATTGAAAAGGATATATATGGTTAAGGAATCATTTATGTGTCCCATCCATAATAGAATTGATTAATGATATATTAAAGGAACCTAAAACTTATTCATTCTCTATCCAACCTCAAAGTACAAAGACTTATAGTATGTGAAGGAATATTTTTTGTGGGATTACATAAAAAGAGATAATGTAAAGTTTGAATAACAGTTCTTCATATATCAGTAAGTTAACGATTAGATACCAACCTACAAGGGGATAATTAAACCATTACCTATACTATAAAAGAAATGTAAAAACATAACCACGGATTTGGTTATAGAACTACACAATAACATTAAAGGGAACAATAATAGATGGGTTTTAGTCGATCTCCCTACAATGTTAGCACACATCATTTATATGGGAGAATATTTTTCTATGGATCATATTTCTAGCATATACACTGATTATGTTTAATGGTATCATGGAGTACCACATTTTATTATATATAAATATTATCTATGTAATACCTCAAGGTTCTGGTGAATTCTTTAGTAAAACCTTGATACAAAATTGATTTCTAGCACTGCATATCATCCTTAGATAAATGGTCAGTTTGAGAGAAAAATTCACAACCTATAAGATATATTGATATCTTGTTCTATGAATTTTAATGGTGGTTAGGGTCAACACCTTCCTATGGTTCATTTTTCTTAAAATAATATCTTTAACTCAATAATTCATATGGATCCTTATGAAGGTCCATATAGAAAGAAGTGTAAAAATCCAATTTTCCATAATGATATTGTAGAAATAAATCTGTTGAGACATTTAATAGGTATGAAAATGGTAGAGAATTTTATATTCATTCAACAACACAACATGGTATCTTACAGTCGATCAAAATGTTTTTCTGAAAATAATCAATGAGATCTAGAGTTTATATTTAGTGAGAATATTTTTCTCTGAATTTATACGTGGAAGATGGTTATTAGGTTTTTTATGAAAGGAAGGATGTTCCATAAGTATATTAGACCCTTCAAGATTCGTAAATGAGTAGGGACAGTTTATTATCTCTTGGATCTTTCATTGAACCACTATCAAGTTCAATATGTGTTCGATATATCTCTCTTAAGAAAATACATACCTGACCCTTAACAGGAATTGAAATTAGATATTATACTAGTGGAGTAATATCTTTCTTCTGAAGAAAAACTAAGGGAGATTCTGGATTGTTAATAGAATGTGCTACGAAACAATACTACTCACTTGGTCAATGATTTTTGGTGAAACCATCAATTTCGTGAAGCTACATGGAAACCGGAGGATATGATGAGGCATACATACACTCATTTTTTTGTATCATATTGATGAATTTTGAAGGTGAAATTATTTTTAAATTGAAAATAATATAAAACCATCAGTTTTAATGAGATTTAGTTTATATAATTAATTAAATTTCTTTCATATCTTGTGTTACCCACAACAACAAGTTTTAATGGACTACAATATACTATTAATATTATTATTAAAAAATGATCGTCATAAACTAGTCATCTAAATTTATTATATTAATATGAATAATGAATATTTTAAATATAAATTATAATTGATTTATATAAAAAAAATATTGACGAAATATGTAATTAATTGTGAGTAAATTCTTTATATTTTTTGAAAATACAATTTTCTCCAAAAAAGGTATTCCTTAACCAATAATCAATGTATATTTATAAACATTTAGAAATTTTATTAATAAAAATAATATTAATTTTTTAAATCTACTTGTAAAAAATTAACTTTGAGTTAATTTTTCATTATTTTCATAAAATATTAATGTTTTAATTAACAGTAAAAAAATAGGATTTTTATTAAATACTTGCATCTTCGTTTAAAGAATTTAAATGATACTTTTTATTCGTAGATTATTTTAAAAGTAAAATTAGTTCAATAATATATTTATTAATCCAATTTAGTTTGTTGTAATCAATTTTATATTTAAATTTTATATTAAAACATTCTATACTTATGAATATTGTTGTTTGGAAACCCTCTTTATAATCATGTCTATGCATTTTAATTGAAATAAAATTCCTAAATTTATATAAATTGAATTTAATAAAATATATTTCATATTTCTGAAAATAATAAACTATATTACGTAATGATTTTTAATTTTTTTTGTTATAACTATTAGAAAAACATGTAAAAATAATTATAGCAGATATGGGTAAAACTGGGTTTTGCGTATTACGTATAAATGTGATAAAATTAATTTTCCTTTAAAATGGGATTTTAAATTAAATAAATAGACATAATATGTATTATAAGTGGGTAAATAATATCTAATTAGTCTCATTTTATTTATACTATTATGTTACCATTACCATGGTAAATAAATAAATAAAAACTTGTTGTCATAGTGAAAACTAAAATGGTAAATTTAAATAAACATAAAGAATAAGTAATAACAAGTAGAAAACAATTATTTTTTGTGTTAGAGGTGTGTATAGACCGTATATTCACTATAATACTTTAATTATCAATTTTTATTCACTTGGGGTGATCCTAACTTCCAATTATTTGATAGTTTGGGGTATTTATAAAACCAAATGTCACCCCTCCCTATTATAAAAGAGAACTTCCTCCCATTATATATTGACACATATTGATCCCTTTAGATCAAAAAAAGACTTCATGAATCACCTATAAACATCCTTATCCATTTTATATATCTTTTGGTCATCCCAAAATTCCAACCCTAGGGTCCTTAATAAGATAATAAAAGGAGTTTTTTCTAAGTGAAGATAATTGTTTGCACTAGGTTCTTTCTTTTCACTTCGTCTCTTACCACCTCTTTTCATGTCCTAATAATTCAAATATAATAACACCAGTAGAATAAATATATTCATTTTATTATTATTTTTATGTAATAACCTACATAGTTTGGGGACACATGTATATAGATAAATGTGTTTTATAATGGTCGCTTAGATAAATTTTTATTTTTCCACTATTTACAAACAATTCAGAATTTAAAAATGTATATTTGTTTTCAATGCTAAAAAGGATCATCAGGTAACACTTTTTGATTTACTGGATGAGGATTATGTTTTAGAAAACATAGTCGTCTAGTTTAAATTTATTTTAGATTTTATCAAAAGGATCTTCGGATGGATATTCACAAAGTATTTCATATTGTGGAATATTAGGTGAAGATGAGGCTAGACATACAAAATTGTTTGGGAAATATCCAAAAGTTGTTTTGGATATAATTTCACATGTTATTGTATATGATACAATATAAGGTGATAAATCACAATGTCCATGTTGCTTTAGTGAAACTGGTAGATTGATGTAGGTTTTCACTAAATGCAAACGAACATACAAAGTATTTTGGTCATATCAAATTAGAAGATATGGGGTTGTCATATGGTTCAACATTTATGAACCATGTAATATAATATTTAAGTGTTGTGGGAATATAATAAGTCATGGTATCTGATATCATGTTAGGATCATTCACTATATTATATTGTATTATATAAGCATATCACATGTGTTGTAATATACACCATCATATATTATTATTGATAAGGAATTCAAGCATTAATGTTAATATTTGGGTAATATTCCAAATAATTTAATCACTGGTTATAAATTTTTCACATAAGGAAGCTTATGTAGAATCAAATTTATTTATATGATAAATGTATACATGACTGAAGAAGTGATTACAAATAGTTTTTAATCACTTGTCCTTTACACTTATGTTATATTTTTTTGATTATATGCATGGAAGTCTTAGGGAGAATAAAAAACAAAGATATAAAGATTTTTAAGTCGATGAAAATGGAATACAATCATTTTTTTGATTCTCCATTCCTGAAATATCTAAAACCATTTTTCCTTTATTTTTGAGAGGTACTAGAATATTGTGGTTGCATAGAGAATCTTTCATAAATTTGGTGATTCATCAATTCATGGATACACATAAAAGGATGGAACACATTGGTTACCTCTTAGAAATATTAATTAAATATGTGTTTTAAG
Organism: Viscum album; assembly: GCA_963277665.1. Classification (NCBI taxonomy): domain Eukaryota; kingdom Viridiplantae; phylum Streptophyta; class Magnoliopsida; order Santalales; family Viscaceae; genus Viscum; species Viscum album. Next base: position 559,399,509 of record OY728127.1, on the reverse strand, counting down.
ATAGAATACATAACAAATATTAGCGAAAGGTACACATCTTTTTTATTTTAGATTTTTAATGGTAACTAGTTCATAATGTTTTGACTTTGGGTTATGGGTTTCTTAATGGATTCCACTTCTTGAATAAGTGGTATTCAATCCTTATAAACCCATCAATTGATGGTCCAAAATCCATTATTCATGGGATAAAATTTATTTTTAAATAGTTCTATAAAATAACTCAAAATAATATTATATAAATGCTACAATACAAAATTATTATAAAATAAATCATGTTTCGCCATACATGTTCCTTCATCCATTTATCCATATTCACTCAATGGTTAATAACTCCCTTTATCATGGTTTCTCTTAATGTCCATTTGATATTTATTTTCCCCATCATGGAGAAACAATAACTGATTGAAGGGACGTTAAATGGTAAAATCAAGGTAACATTTTTTCTTTTTTATTTCGCTGATTTGTACATGTATGTTCTATAAATTTATAAGGGTTTATAATATATGATTTTTAGGCCCTTAAAAGTTGATATTTTATAACACCTATATATGTATACATGTATATATGAGATTGATAATGTAAAAAAATTATGGTGTGAATCTATCTTGGTTTGAAGGTACGTGCATAATTTGTCTATACCTTACTATTAAATTTAAAAAATTCTCATTATACATGTAAATAAGTGGATATTTGGTATTAAAATATAATTATTTATGTGTTAATCACTAAAAAATGTATCAAATACATATCCCTGATTATATAGATATTTTTTCATGACTTCCTTGAAAAATTTTCATTAAAACACTTTGAATCAAATTTCATTCATGATTTACTTCCATCAAATATCCTTGATTATGTGTACTACGTTTTTATTTTTTAAGGGTAATTATATTTATGTCATATTATCTCTTTCACTTTGGAAATTTTCCCTTTTAATAGATAATTGTTTATATATTAAATATATGGACATCAAATAATATATTTGTGAGATGATTTTTTGATTTAATGTTATATATTTTGACTAAGTTAATAAAAATCATATAATTAAGTAATCATATTATATATAACATGATTATGATTTGATAGATATTATGTTTTCCTAGTAAGTAAACCTATATAAAAAATTTTGAGTTTACTCTCTTCCTCGTGTTGATTTCAATTTATGAAGATGTCAAAATGGCCTTGTATATCAAAATTTATTTTGATTTAATCTTTGATTAAAGATGCACCAAGTTTATTATGTTTTAATGAATTATATTGATAATTAAATCCGATATATAATATCCTGGAACTAAGAGTATAAAAAATTATCATGTAAATAGGTTTTAGATAATAAATTAATTCTAGATGATACAATATTGTTAAAATTATTGTAAAAAAATTCCTCTACAAGAGAAACATTTAATTCAAGGATTTATTTTCACTACATTCTACATATCTATAATTTAATTTCACAAGAACAATAGAGTAGTTGATAAGGGAAAACCAAATTTAATGTATTTTAGTATCCAATTATTTGTTACATGAAAAATGACATTAGATTCCTCAAGAGGATATATGGGTAGAACATGCCAAAAAAATTTAAATATAAACTACATAAATATGTTCAGACATAAAAAACACAAAAACTAAAAAATATAGGAACATTTTGGAGTTAATGATAGGGAAAAACATAACCTATTTATAAATGTCATCATCTTCAACTACACTACCACCATTAGTGAAAAGGTCATCCACATCAGTATCATGAGTTTTGGTTTCAAACCACTGGGACTGCTGAAAAGTATAAACAATTTCTTAGTACATTTGAATGTAATAATCACTCACACTCGTCCATGAATAATTCATTAACGCCTTAAAATTTGAAACATTTATCTCTAAAACCTAATCTTCCATGTCCACCTCTATTCCCTCTATGTTTTCCCATCTCATCTTCTCCATCTTTGTGTCTTTCAAATGAATTGATTTAATCAGTCAAGTTTAAATAAAATTTCATTCATTATTGATAAATATTCACATAATTATAGGTAACATAATTTCAAATAAGTGAATATTAATCATAATAATGAGTCATTATATCCAATTAAGTTATTTTAACATAACTGAATCAACATTTTTTAGAATTATTATTTATGATTAAAGGATAGAGAAAACAAATGTTGTTTGTCTTATATTTAAAAAAACATCTCTGAAATTTCATAAAGAAAATCACTTACATGCATACATAATCTAAAACCACATTGTCTCCATTTAAAATAAATTGTGATAAAATCCTGGACATATCATTACATATGATAAACTATTTAAATAAGAGATATACAATCTTTTTTTCGAAAGGAAAAATAGAAACAGTTATACAAAATAATTTATCATAAGTGATATGTTTTATGAAAATATGATGTTATATTTGAACCACTTATCAAAAAAATATTCACAACAAGTATTATTCTCTCTTTAATAATTAAATCCCATGGGTAATGTTCAGATTGTCATGTGAAACTATTTATCCTCAACCCAGAGGCAACCAACGTAATTAAATTAGCTAACCCAACAAGTTTATAGAGTAAACCATATCCTGAACTATTAACTACATAACATACTGAACTAGTTAATATAAAAAATGACCCAACCAATTCAATTAACATATTCATAATAAAAATAACCATATATAAGACACATTTTAACCATTTTATTTGGTAACCTTATTAAATAACTAGAAATTATTTATTATAAACCAGTTTAACTATTTTAAATTAACTTATTAAAAGTATAAAAATACCACAAAATTTATTTTCATTATTTTTTAATAATTTATATTATCATTATATTATTATGTTAGACAAGTCATGAATGATCAAACCAAACCCAAACATGATATTACATGTATCATATTACGTGACCCAATTATAATCCAAACCAATTTATGATTGTCATTTTCGTTATGTCATCTCATGTTACGTTTGAAATCAACACTCTGAATAATCAATATACAAATCAAGTACAAAACCCCTAATTGTAAGACATGGTTATAAGTAATCATAGAAAATGATAACCCAGTTATCATTCTTCCTTTTTGATGGAATGAAACTATCTAGAAATATATCTATAGAGATGAACAAGACAATGAAAATATGGGAGAGACATATAAAAAAACAAAAAGAAAATTCACAAGTTATCTCGGATCAACATCATTAGAAATTGGTGATTTACACACATTGTTGACGAAAATATGGTGGTGAGAATCCTCATAAGTTTGGGCAATATAAATTAGATGACCAAACCATCTAAGAATTAAATGTACATGATCCATGATATCAGGTATTCTAGTATCCCCCATGATATCAATAGTCATCTTAGATGACATCTCATCCATTTAGTTTAGTAATTGATTTAGAACCCCATCAGAAGCTCCACCAAAATCTCATATGCTACTAAATTTCTAAAAAAGGATTAAAATTTAATGTGGGTGGAACAAACAAGGGAGAGTGTAATAATGATTTTAAAATGAAGAAATTATAAATAATTAATAGCTATAGTAGTATTATATTTTAATCATAACTCTATATCACTAAACCATTTTTTAAGTTAAATATAACTTATCATAAGTGGTATGTGTTTTAAATAATATTTCATAAATGTTTTCAAATTAATCGTGAATTGTATCTTCAAAAACAAAAGAACCATGGGTTCTAATCTCTAATTCTTATAACATAGGTTAAGTAATTTAAAAAATAAATACACTTAAATAAGTGACAAAAAATCATTATTTGGTTAGATGGATCTGAAAAAAATACATTCCATCATGTAATGATCACAAAACAAAACCTGATCTATTATTGAATATAAATCATCAATAAATTTGTTGTAAGGAGAAGTTAGGTGTGCCTTTTCAAATATTTGTCTTATGTTAGCTTCACATTCCCCTATCCACTTTGTGATAAACTCATGAACCTTAACACTAATCATGCATGCTTGGAATTTATTATAAATAGCCTTGTACAATTTGTTTTACCAAAACTAGGTTTTCCATAGAATAGAACACTCTTTTAAGGAGGGATGTTGAACTTCTAAATTTTATTAGGATAATTCATAGGATATTAAAAATTCTACAAGAGAATGGAAAACCCCAAATATAAATCCCCATTCATGGGGAAAATGGGAAAATTCACTAAATTTTTTTTATATCTTTAAATAACTGAAAAATATATATATTTATATTTTCTAGACTACCAATATAATAGAAACATTAAATGGGAACATCAATAACCTAGAAAATTTTTAATGAATAAGTTGGTCATAAAATTTTGGAAAATAAAGGTGTAATGTTATTCATAATCATGTCATGGAGTAATGTTTTATTTAGGAAAGAGGGATTTCTTATACCATGTGTTGTCTTTAATATCTCTTTTTTTATAAACAATGATTTCGTAATTATTTCATCAATTGTTTCATCTTCCAAATCAATCACACACATTTTCTTCCTCATATACAGAAGTAAGCTTCAATGCACTATTCTATGAAAACATCCCTAATATAACCATGTATATATCTATAAATTATATATAGATCAACCTGTACCACTATAGAAGTAAAAATAAATTACACAATATAAAAATAAATATAAAAGTAAATAATTCAAGAGATTTAAGATATTTTTTATGTTGCATGATTAGAGAGATTCATGTTCATTGTATGAATATGAAAAACATCTATAAAAACCCTGACCTTAGTAACTCAAAGTTGGTGCGTAATATATTATATTGGTATAGATACAATGTGTACAATTCTAAAGGACAAATTAGTTTATAATTTTTTGAGAACTAGATACATACATGATTCCAAAATTACATTTGAATATACAAATTACAATATATTTTTCAGGAATATAATTATTCCATATTGAATATAATTGAAATTCATTCATATTACACTTATTAGATTCCTAATAACGGGAAAAAAATAAGAATGATCTCAAATTCCCAACAAGGGTTAAGTATAGTGAAATCTATCATGATTCAATAATCATCATAAATATAGAATATAAATAATTGAATTCACAATAAATTTAAATAATTTTTATGGCATGATTATATAAGGAATAATAAATATGAAAAGGTAATGAAGTTAACACATATTCATTTAATAAATAACATTTCTATAATGATTTGATAAGGCAAAATTGATATATAAATTTAAATAACTAAAAACGCATTCCATTTAAACAATAAACTATGAATGAAATGCATCTAGAGATAAAATCATTTTTAAAATCATAGTCATAATAATAACTAAATTCTAAATGATGGAAATTCTTAAATCATAGACTTAATAATTTAAATCATCATGATTTCTATAATTTCAATACCTTTAACAAGCCGGTTTAAAATGGACGGGTTGGTTTACACCAGAAACCTATTTAACTGTGGCTATCCAACTGATCCATCTCATGTGACTATCGATGAATCAATGTGCTATCTATAACTAAGACCCACCCATATCTGTATGTCCAAAATATTCTTCATAGAAGGAATGATCCATTTAATTAATGAACATTATTCCCTATCAAGAAATTTTCATATTGATGGTGGAATACATAATAACAATAATTTCCACAATCAATCATATTGCTTCCAAATTAAAATACCCTTGATAGAAATGATATATGGTTTAATAAATAAGTATATATATATGATAATTAATATTAATATTTAGGGTTAATCTAATTTCCATGGACAATAATAAGGTGAATTTTTCAAGGGAAAGTTAAGGATTACAATAATTAATCAAGAAAGAAAATTTCAACACTTTCCCTGATCAAAATGGTCATAAACCATGAAAATAAATAAAAAGTATAGTATTAATAAAAAATATCCTTAGTTGATCATAATTAAAATAAATTTATAATTTCATTGATTAAAATAAATACCATTAAAATTTCATTAAATATATTATTGAGGAAAATTTATTTTAACTTTTAATATATATTTTTGAACTAAAATTTCAAAAAATATTTTGCAAATTTTTTTTGATGAAAATATATTTCGGAACATATAAAATGAACATTTAATAATACTGTTTTAATGAAAAAAGAAATCCCATACATGTCATACATGTTAAAACAATGGTTTTTTCATATTTTCAGTACAATCCTTGTGGGACTAATTTGGAAAATAAAAATAATATTCCCATAAAAATTTATAAAAAGTAAAACATTGGAAGAAATTATTGGTCAATAATTTTTATATCGTTAAACATATAATTAAAGTATTTTTAAAACATGTTTTTGGAAGAAAATGGATTTTTGACTGAAGAGAGAAATGATTCCATATTTTTTTGAAAACATTTTCTCAATTAGTTTAAGTAAAAAAGAGAGGATTATGGAAATATAACATGAATACATCATAAATAACTAGTGGATAAAAAATTAAAATGTATTTATTGGAAAATGGTCACATAATCTCCTTTAATCTAAATTCATGAATAAACATTCTCAATTAAAATGAGATTGTGAAATATTCCTTTATAGTGGTCATACTATTTATGTGAAAATGAATAAATGAATCGATTAATTTTATTAAATTTAAAACAACATAAAATGTAAAAATAAAAAATAATACATTCAAAATATTTACAAATATAATTTTATAATGTCAATGATAATGAAGAATAATATAACCTAATGAAAATAAATTGAATTATGAAATTATTTACCAATTGATAATTTTCAATTAAAATTCCATTAGATGAGACAATTAAAATTAACATGTAAAAAACCGCCAATTATGAATTATTATTAACATTACATAAAAATTGGCAGTATGTATACCATATAAATGAAATTAGGTTAATATCATTATAATATGCTTCAATGAAGTGAAATTGAGACAATGTGCATTATCTCATGCCTCCTTTTGGTTGAACATGAATTGAACTCATATATAATTGTTTTATGAATGTAATTAGTTTATTATGAAAACATATTAAAATTTATAAAATCATATATGATCCTTTTATAACATTTTTCCACCCATTGGTTAATAATACTTCATTATTTTCATTATATTGGGTGTTAATTGCCTTGTTTTCTCATGCGTTTTTTGTCATGAATATTATAGTTCTTGTGAATAGGTTTTAAATGAGTCATAACTAGAATTATATTAATGTTATTAATATAATATTATCTCATTAGTTATATTTTTATAATCATTCTTTAATTTTGGACACAAAAAATGAATCATGTAACTTCTGGGAGAGGGTAGGTCGTACACACGCACTATCAATGATAATATTCCATTAATGAGTGAAACGGTAAAGAATTGAGTGATATATTAATTTTAAAGAATAAATATCTTTTCATACATATCACATATAATCATTAAATTTATCCTTATTACATTACATATAATGTGTAAGTAAAAAATGAATTACATCGCTTCCTAAGGCGGTAGTTTGTAGTGCACCTGAGACATTATCATATGTCAAATTAAATGGAATATAAGAAGGTATAATTTTTTTTACAATTATATAATAATAATATAATAAATATCATATATTTTTTTTGAATCCATCATTATATCCATCCTTGAAATGTGGAGATGGTAAATAGATTAAATTTGTTCGTGATGAAGTAGTCTACTGTACATAAGATCAACATTTTCATTTCCCATTTGATGGAAAATGATATAGATATAGGTCATGAAAACACCATAACAACATATCAGAATATTTAAAATATTGAGTTTATTATCTAATAATGATTTAATAATATTTTATTAGTTTGAAAAAGAAACAAGAAAACACTCTTTTTAGAATGTAACCTCTTCGTGAGACAACATCCTTTAATTTGCGTGAAAATCCTTTCTAGGTGGGAATTATTGTCAAGCCAATGGATCTCAAATGTGGGGAGAGGAGTACAGAAGTTATATTTCTATTTATTTTCTAAAAAATATTTTCAATTAATAATGGTGGAGGAGAAGGGTTTTCCTTTTATATTTTTGGTAGTGAGCATATATGGAATTTTGGAAAATAATCAATTACGCCCACATTTTGAACATGAAAAAGCCTAAAATATAGTTCATTGTAAAACCTTATAAGCTATAAGGTTGAAATATAGTAATAAAATTGGTTTTTGACGTGTTTATATTGTCATTTTAACCCATATCATTTTAGTTTAACCCCATGGTAAATAAGTTTTTACCCTAACCATGATAATTAATTTTTACTACTTTTACTATTAATAATTGTAGAAAATCAAGAAATTTTCATTTGATAATATAGTTTTCTTTTAATTAAAATATTTAATCCTTTTTTAATAATTCCATTTATAGAGGTGGAAGAATTCAATTTAAAATTATACACATCGATGTGAGGAAAAAATAGGGTTTCCAAAGAGAAAATTTACATACATGTAGAAGGTTTTAATATCAGAATTAAATATAAAATATATTAAAATAAAATAAAATATGTTTATTATAATATAATTTTGTTAAATTTACATCAAATAAAATTTATAATATAATTTAAATTTTTAAATAATTTAATGGAAAAGGTGGGTTTCGATAAAAATTAGTATTTTCACTTTTCATCAAAAAATGGAACATTTTAGAAAAAATCACAAACATTTCCCCAAAAATATCTTTTAAATGTTGACTTAAAAAATAAAGATAATTTTTTAAAAAATAATTAATAATTATTTAACAATTAATTTTAAATTATGTGTTCAATGAGTGACTAAACTACTTTCTAAAAAATATAGTTTTCTAGGAAACATTTATTTTTTATTTTAAATGATTATTATTTTATTTATAATAAATAGATAACCAATTATTTTTTTAAAATTATATTCCATTTAATTTTTATTATTTATTTAGTACTATTTATACATTCTAATATAATGTCTAGGTTATAATTTTATAATAAATTAAAGTTTGTTTGGACTTCAGATTCTTTGTTTCGTAAGCTATAGAAGAGATCACTTTTATTTGAAAATAAATGTAATATAAATTGTTGGGGGGTTACATTCTTGTATAATATTATTTTTTCATGTCATATAAGCTATTTAACCTAATTTTCTTTTTTTAAAATCACGAGAAGTTACATTCTCTTCATCTTCAATAAATTGTGTCCTCAAGATTTAAGCATGATCCTGGTAATCGCAGGTTTGAAATTTGTGAATACCGATGTGGAAAAAAAGCACAACATAAAAGGATTAATAAATATTTCACTTGATAAGGGGTAAAGGGAGATATAAAGGTCCTATGAAATAATTCATAACTAGATTTCCAAGTAGAATAACATAGGTGGGAAGTAAAGATATAGACATGGAATAAAAATAATAATGCCAAAAAAATAATAGAGTTTGATATAGTACATTGATCATACAAATGTGAATGATCAAGAGAAATTCAACATCCAAAAAACCAAAAAACTATATTGATTCAAAACACCATTGATTCATCAGATATGTTGGTAATAATATTACATTATTTTTTGAGATAAATTTACTAAATTTGAGGAATTATTTTTCTATCTATGATTATAAGGAAATATTTCTAATTGGTATCTTTCTATTTCATCAGTAAAATTTCATATTTTTTTGGGCTTGGATAAATTTCAACATTATCTATTACTCCATGAAATGAATGTAAAAAATGAATATCAATTCCTAATGCACTAAAATTAACTTTTAATGGATCATAACATCCAAAAAAGTGATACGACATTCTCGTTCTTTCTAAATATTTTCCAAAACTAATATGGTTTTCATAAGTAATCCAATATCTTATATTAATATCTAAAACAAAATCATAATATCATTGTTAAAAATTAATATTTATTTATCAAATCATTTAATTAAAGACAATAAAATATTAACCAGAATATCATAGAGGCTTGGGGTAGGTTCTAAACCCTTATAATCATTTAGTTGTGGTTTCAAGCCCTGCGACCTTACCTAATGTGATGGGTTTTCTTCCAGCACATGGGTCATCCTTTTTCAAAAACAATATTAATTTAAGTCCTATAAAATTCCTAAATTTTAATAACATATAATTATCTCAAAATAAATGATAATATAAACCATAAAGGTTACCAATACCATTAAACATATGCCCACAATGAAATGGAATTATTCCTTAAATAAATTGTTTACTAAAACATATGTTAAAATAATTCGTAAAATTATGATAAATTTCTCCAAAAATATCTTTATTCCACAATGATTACCATCACATAAAACATAAAAATGGTATTTTAAGCCTTTTAACTTATGATAAATATTAAACTCATAATCCCATGATGGTATCCATAAATCTTAAGTTAATGAAGACACATATTATTCTAGAATTCAGCACAATCCTGAGATGTTTCATAATTATTATATCCAAAATACAATCTGTAAAAATAATTATACCAATTAATTCTTGAATCATAATATATAAATAATTCATCTTTTTTATTTCAAAATAAGTCCATATATGGTGTATAGTTTATAATTTTAATTATGTAATTGGCTTGCATCAATATTTGGTTCCCCACATTTCGAACAATGAACAATAAATGGATCCCTATGGTGGAATTTATTTCCTCAGATCATAACTCTTCCTTTTTCTTCAAAAAATATTTAATTTATGATTGTATTTTCTTCACTTAAAACATTTTCATATTCCTTTTAGCTTCTTTCTTGGGTTTCACATTCTATATTTATGACATGGATAAAATTAAGCTTTATTTCATCCATGTTCTCCATCGCTCAATCACTAATTGAACTCCATCATTTCCTTATTTGGATATTCTAAGAGTTGGTTAAGTTAAATTTATTTAATAATATTTTGGAACAAATGATTAGAAATAATCCTAAAATCTTTCACTCTAGTCAACACCCCATTTGGATTATCACATTAACAACATTTTCCTCCATATTTAATGTTAAGATGATTTAATTGGGTTCCATACATTGGATAAAGACAAAAATAATAGTGTGATAAACCATAATCAAAGTGGTAAACCACATAATCATGAAGAATAATATATAGTATGTCTATATAATGACACAATATGTTAAATATAAGACAAATTAGGTCTAAACTGGGTCATTCATTATCATAATAAATTTAAATACTCTATAATGGTCTATAAGGAAAATTGGAATTATTAATAGTGTATCCCCAAGGAGTGCCAAAACATGTTCATAGTATGGACCATTTTGATGTACCGGGTAATTATTGAGTCAAGTCTGACATTCCTTTTTCAAAATTATTACCCCTAGGTATATCTATACCCGAACCACATCCACTAATAATATTCATATAGGTATTTATTTATAGGAAGAACCACATAATAAATACTTCAAAAAAACATTATGACATTTTCCTTTAATTATCCTCAATTTATATTATAGGATAATGTTTCATAATCTATGTTTTCACAAATCTAGATCATAATATTTCTACAAAACTTTCTCTAATCCCAGTTGTAATGACCCTCACTCCAATAACCCAATTTCGGTTCCTACATTATTACATTGGGATAGATATATGGGGTCAAATCCCAAAGTTCAAATAAATTTTGTAGTTTTGGATAAACTGATATATACCTGATTCCCAAATTACATTTTAATATATAATATCCAATATTTTTTGGAGAATATCATTATTCCCTCTAGAATATACTTGAGTATCATTTATATTTCACTTCCAAGATTTATATGAATGGAAAAAAATAAGGGTAACCACAAATGATTACTAGATGTTAAGTACATCATAAATTTTCATGATTCAATCAACATAATCAACACGGAAAGGAAAATAAATGAACACATATTCCATTTAAATAATTTAATTGCCTTTATTAGAAAATGAAAAATCAATATGGAATGGTAAATAACTAAACACACATTTCATTTAATCAATAAATTGACTCTCCCAATTAGATAAGAATAATCAATATGATAAGCTAAATAATGGAGAACCCATGACATTTAATAAATAAACATATAATTAATGGAATTTATAGATAATATCATTTCAAAAATATCATGGATAATAATTAAAAAATTATTAGTGATGAAAAATCTTAAATATTTGATGTCATTATCTATGGAATCATGATACTAATAAAATAAATACCTTTCAACGAGATTGTTTAAAAATGATGGGTAAGTATACACTAGAAACCCATTTAACTAAGTCTATCCAACTGATTCATCTCAAGAGGCCATTGATGCATCAAGGGGATATCTATAATTTATCTCACATGTATCTTCAATTTCAATACATTCCTATTATATCTAATTATTTATTTAATTCACAAACAATATTCCATTACAAAAAATTTCTTTATCGAGTAAGGAATGCAAATTTACAATAATTTCCTCATTCAATCCTATAACATTAAAAATAAAATAACATATGTAGAAAAAATATGATTATTAATAAATAATAATATCCATGATAAATATTATTTATTTTTAGGGGAAATTTAATGACCTATGATAACTAGAACATAAAATTTTCAAGTAAATGTTAATGACTAAAAAAATTAATTATGCAACCGAATATCAATACATTACTTGGTCGAACTGATCTTAAAATATCTTGAGAAATAATAATTATGGTATCAAAATATTATATCCTCCTTGTATAAAATTCATAATTAAGGGTTGTGTTCATTGATGAATTTTAATACCATAAACATTTCATTGGACATTTCAGTGAGGGAAACAACCTTTCACTTTGAAAATATTTTTTAAAACTAATGGATCAAAAAATTGTTTTACAATTTTTTTCTTTTAAAATATCCTTTAAAAATATAGTTAAATTAGTAAAATATTGAGTGTTCATAATCGAAGAAAATTCCATACATGTTTTACAAATTAAAATAAAAATTATTTTCACATTTTTTATAAAGGGAAAATGGGACATCTTTGGAAATGACATGAATATTCCTTTAAAGTATTTTATTTAATCTTCATGAATGGGTAAAAATGTCTTCATATATCATTTGGATAATGTTAAAATCATTTTTTTTTAAAATTGAAACCATGGTTTTGAATGAAAAATGATTTTCAACCCAAGATATAAATGATGTTATATTATATTAATAACATTTATTAATCATTTTATGCACCAAAGAGTGGAATATTGTAATATTACTTGAAAATATCATGAATAACTAGAGGAGAATATAATTAATGGTTTTTAATGGAAAATGGCCAAATAATTTCGTTCAATAGAAATTAAATCATAAATAATATGAAATTAAATGAGATTATTAAATAAATCCATATAGAGATCATACAGTTATTTTTAAAATTAATCAATAAATTAGTTATTTGTATAAATAACAAATAAAAATAAAAAAATCCAATACAACATAATATATTCAAAATTATTTACACACATTATCTTAGAATTTCAAACTCAGGGATGATGTAATATCTCCCAATGGAAAGAATTTGAGTTATAAAATTATTTATCACAAGGTAATTTTAATGTAAAATACCCCAGGATGAAATAATTTAAATTAAATATTAAAATAAAATGAGTTATGAATTATTCATGAAACATTATAAAAAGGGGTAGTATACGCACTTTATAAATGTGCATAACATAATATTATGCATGAATGAAGAGAAATTTAAATGAAGTCCCCTACCTCACACTTCATTTTGGTTGAACATGATTTAACCACATATATAATGGTTTTATGAATTTTATTAGTTTATACCAAAACCATATTAATATTTATAATCTATAATATAAAACTATTATTATATTTTACCTCCCATTTGGTAATAGTATTTCATTATTTTCATTGTTTCAGGTGTTAATAGGCTTGTATTCTCATGCATGTTTTTTCATTAAAAGTTCCAGTTTATTTGTATAAGATATATATCCATCATATCATGAGTTATAATAATGTTATAAATATAATATTTACTAATAAGATACAATTTTTAATCATTAAATATGTTTGGACATGAAAAATAAACATCTTCTCTTTGTAGAGACTGTAGGTCATATGTATGCATGAGAATTGATATTATTCCATTAATGAGTTAAAGGGTACGAAATTGGATGAAATTTAATTTTATATAATCAATATCATGTAATATATATCAAATATATTCATTAAATTCATCCTTAATAATTTTTATGTAAATCATAAGTGAAAAAAAATCACATCACTTTGTGAGGCGGTAGTCCACCATACACCCGAGCAACATGATCATATTTTAAATAGAATTGAAATTAAGAAGGTATATGTGATATTAAAATCGTAAAGAAAAATAATATCATAAATATAATATGAATTTTTTAAAGACATAATTATATACATCCTCTGAATGTTGTGATGTAAAAATAATTACATTAATTTTTGAGGCAGTTGTCCATGGTATACGCGATCAACTATTTCATTGACCATTTGATGAAAGAGGGGATGGATATGGTTCATTAAATTAACATAATAACATCTAAGTATATTTAATATACTTATTTTATTATATAATAATGGTTTAATAATATTTTATTGAGTTTTAATAAGAAACAAAATAGAATAGCTCATCTTAGAATGTTACATATTCAATAGACAACTTCTTTGGATTTGCACCAAAATCCTTCCAAGGTAGGATTTATGATAAAAAAATATCTCTATGATGTTAATATGGGAGTAAATAGATTTTTGTATTAGATATTTTCTTAAATAAATTATTTTGGAAGTGTGAATAGTGGAATACATGTGGAGTCCTTTGATAAGTGGCGGAGAGGACACACATGTAATTTTTAAAAATAATCAACTACACCCAAGTTATTATCATTAAAAAAGTGATTAAAATGGGTAATTATCAAACCTTAGAAATTATAAGGTTTAAATATAACCATATAATCGGTTTTGAACCAGTTTTTATGTCATTTAAACCCTTATATGTTTAGTTTAACCCATGGTAAATCAGTTTTTACCTTAATTGTGGTAATTACTTTTTACTGCTTTTACTATTCATAATGGACAAAAATTAATTTAATTTATAAGATAATATAAATTATGATGATTGAAAATATGAAATAAATTTTTCTAAATTCAATTAACATAATTGGAATAATTCAATTTAAAATTATACACACAGAACAGGTGAAAAAGAGAGTTTCCAAAGAAACATTTCTTATAAATGTATATAGTTTTAATATCAAAATTGAAGAAGAAATTGACGGAAGTGACCTAAATTGTTTTTATTACAATATAATTGAACTTATTGTACTATAAAAATTATAAAATATATTTTAAATTTGTCACTAATTTAAACAAAATAGTGATTTTTTGGGAAAACTTATTATTTTTTCACATTAATCGAAAAATGTGAAATTTCATAAAAATACCAAAAATTAATTCTATGATAATTTGGATATGAGGATTCAAAAAATGAATATAATTTTATAAAATATAATTTTTAAAATTAGAAAAAAAACGTATTTTAATTTATGTGGAAAAATCATGACTAAACATCCTTTTAGAAAAATATAGTTATTCAGAAAACATTTCATTTTTTTTCAAGTGATTCTTATTTTAATTCAAATAAAAATATAACAAATTATACTTTTGTAAATGTGTAAACCATATAATTTTCATAACATATATATTTAAATTCATTCCCTCCAATTTAATGGCCATGATATAACTATATACTACATTATAGTTCATTTAGACTTGGGGTTGTGTGTTCTGCAATCTATGTAGGTGGTGACACAGATGATGGCGCGGGCAGATAGTGACGCATGAATGATGCGGATAGGATGTGATGCAGAAATGACAAATGCTTGGTGAAATAGGCAGGATGATGCAGGCCTAACACTAAACTGGGCATTCGGACCATATTATGGGCATCATGTCCACTGGTCCTATGAGACATGTATTAAATAAATAAGGCTTGATGGGTGAGCTATCACTTGGGCTGGCTATGGCCTACCATTCAGATATGTGTGTGTAGTGTGTGTGTGAATTAATGTATATGTACCCAAAATCACCTAATATATATAAATATATCATAAAGTATCTTGGTGTAACATTCCCATATAATCCTGCTTTTTCATTTCATATATAATATCAAAATCAATTTTGTTCTTTTAAAATCTTAGAGTTTTACAACATCAAGGATTCCAAAATCATCTTTGACTCTAATTTCAATTTCCCCATAAAAATATCCAATCCTCCTACAATTTGGGTTAATTCTATTTGTATGGTTAGTTTCACTCATTAAAATAATAAGGGAATGAGATTTAAGCCCATCCAAAAGAGTCAATATATAGGAATCAATTATCAACTCAACTTCTCCATACATTATATCACTCTTATGAGAGATTGATTCAATTTAATCAATAAATATAATAGATGGGGCATTATAATCACCCTCATAAAAACATTCATGGTATTACTCTCAATCTCACTAGCTTGTTTAAACAAAATATCAAACCCATTTATACAGGAAAAGAAATGTCATTTTTAATTAATAATAGCTCAATAAATTAAAGTGTTTTATTGCCCAAGTGGGACATAAAGCAACATAAATTTATTTTTCTTTACACTAATTAATTTGAACTATGGATTTCTTAATGGAAGCTCTACCAAATCCCAAATATATTCCATTTTATCCTGAGCACCACCAAAATAATCATAAACTTCCTCAACTAACCCATCATCCTCCTCCCTTCTCATAGCTTCACCTTCACTGAATATATTTATGTCATGTGAAATTACATAGTACTTAAGTGTTCCCATCTCAATGAATTTTGACTCAATAGTTATCATTTATATTTCAAGTAAAAACCAAATATATTTCTAGTAATTCATTCAATGGTGTCATCCATATGAAGGATATTCACACTATTTCAATATTTTACATCACTATATTGGTGGATTGTGATCACATCACTAAGCCTATCCCTCATTTATGATCTAATGACTTTTTTATCCAAATTATATGTTCCTTTCATGCATCATCAACAAGGGAAATGAATATTGTGTCATTTCACCTATTTCTATAAATTCAAATAAAAATATTTTGAATCTTTAATTCCAATTATTAAAATAAGTATTTGATTATTGGGACGTGAAAATAATTGTTTAGAATGAAACATTCATATATTGAAAAATAATAATAATAATGAATGACATATAATAGTAAAATTTCATAAAAATAGATTTCATATCACATTTTAACTAAAATTAGATTAATTAAATAATGAATCAATTGAAAAAATAGGTGAAATTTACAAAAAAACATGACAAATAAAGTCCCACTTACCATAAAAAACAAGAAATAATTTCTAGCTAATATGGTAATCTTCAGATTATTTGTCTATATATTTCAATCAAAAGGAAGATAAAACTAATAAAAAACATAGCTTCAACACCATTAAAAATAAAAGCAAATTATTTTGTTCCCACTTACATTATAAATTTAATATATGGATGAAAAAAATAGAAATGGATACATCAAAAGTTAAAAAAATTATTCAAAATCCAACCATTATCAGAATTGTATCACCTGAAATGAGATGGAACTTCACCATGGTTTTAGGATGGAAATAATCCCTAAATTTATCACCATTTATAGACTTAGGAACGATTTTTTGACAACATTGTTTTCTTATACTCACCAAGCCTCACTCACTAAGCATGACACACAATGTAATAAGGAAGTATGAGAAGAAATATAGACAATGTAACCTCACAAAAACTTCACCCTTGGTTTTCAACTCTCACTCCCAAATGTAGAATGTTTAATTCTCATATCACCCATATACACCAATCCCATACTAAATCCATAAAATTATCCATATATAAAATCACATCCTCACCAACATATCTAGGGTAATAGGATATCATGAGCATGAAGGAAATAATCCTTATTCCATCCCCCTTCCATTCGTAACCCACACCACATAAAAATTCATCCCACTTCTGGGTTTCACCACCAAATTTTCCCCACTAAAACCATTATATACTACTATAAAAGGTAGATATTGGAAGAGGTGATAGTTAGTTATCTTCCCTACCTATGTTGGATTTTGGGGAAAACACCTAGAAACCAAAAACTTTTGGCATTAGTGGGGCCATCCTACTTGAGTGGGATGAATTGAGAAATCAAAAGAAAATTACATATTAGTATATGAGACCATCCAATGAGTTCACATAAAATGACTACTAGAAAGTCTTAAAATCCTCAAAATCACATTCCCTATCACTACATTCACCACATCCACTAACATATCCATCATGGAACTGGACTACACCTTATAAATAACAAACTTACACTACCAATCACAACCTAGCAGTTAATTGCATCACCAATAAAGTTCATGTCACCATTTAATAGCCACATTCAGTTCATTCTAACAATCATTTCCCATGTTAAAATTCAAACTATTCATAGGCTAAATTTCTTTCAAATTCATGCCAATATCACACCATTAAATTTTGTTTCACTTTTTTAAAATTATTTCAAATTTTAAATAGGTAATAATATTTTATTTTAACCAATTTCCTACAATCTTATTGTATTTAAGTTGTTTCATACCATTGATAATTACTAAAAAATTCCTACATCACATGTTCACCATGAACCCAAACTAGTTTCTCCTTATTATAAATGAATACATTTTTTTCACCATAGAAACCATCCACACCTACATCACACATCACAACCACACATGAATAAAAGTTTATAAGAACCATTCATTCAATAATAAGAATTATTATAGTCCAACATAATCATCCACTGGGTTTATATTATTCCAAAATCCTATTTCATTATATAATTCAACAAACAAGAAGTTCTAAATCATTATCCTATAAACTAAATATAATAATATGTCCTATTTTAAATGGAAATAAATTTAATTGGAAATTGGGGTTGACACAACTAGAATAATATACATTAGTTCTTTTCTAAAATTTCATGTCTTGATTACCATAGAAATATTACAATATATGTAGCACTTTCATTTATAATAAATTTTACATCTCTTTTATTGTTATTCTAATCATATTATGATATCTTAGACAGTTATAGTGACAACAACACAAAAAATAACACAAGAAAAATAGATAAAATATTTTCATAACACTTCCCTTTCATTATTCTCATATTTTAGTTCATTTATATTCTTTAAGACAATTCGTACTATTCATCCAATGGAAAAATAGTAACCATAAAATCTCAAAAATTTCACCCAAAAAAATAGATTTCAGGTATTTGATACCGTACCTCATGGGAGTTTTTATGATTTTATGCCGAAAACACACACACACACCCATAAAGAAATAGAGAGAAAGAGAGAGAGATGATCACAGATTTGGAAACCATGAGAAGAGTATCGATTCAATTATAATAATCTTGTAAAAATCAAGTGATGAGGTTTGGTCATCTAGGATTCAGTAAATAAAATAATAAAGCTTAAAATGGAGGGTATTGTGTTTTTAAAATATATGATAATAATTCTAAAATATCATTCCACAAAAATTGGTTAGAACCTCCCTTTTAATTCTCATTAAAATATTCAGTGGTTTATTTTACCTCACATAAACTATTTAAATCCTACAATAATAATGGAATTTCAAAAATATATGACCATCCTTGGAAATAGATATTATATATTTTTATTTTAATCATTATTTCTAATCAATCCAAAAAAAATGATTTCACATTAATCAGGAGTGTAAATTTTTACCAAGAGGATGACCTTTATGTGAATTGCAAGACCCTTAAATGAAACCCATACATGGACTACCATTACGTCAAATCTACCTATGTGAATGGAACACCTTTAAATGAAGACTGTTATATGAATTAGATATCTTTACATGGTGGGAAACCCTAACATGGTTCCCTATCCCTAAATCCCAAAATATGGATAGAGAATGACCTTTATGTGGGTTTACAAATTCTGATGCTTCATATGTGGTGATCCACTTACATGGGATTACCATAAATGGATAAATTTATGTAATTACATACATTAAATTACCCGAACATGTTTACTCTTACATAGACACCCATCCCCTAACATGGATATGAAGTACTTTTATAATTTCTAGATTAATTTTCAAAAATCCTTAAAACATAAAACTAATTTTAAAACAATTTAAAAATCATTTCAAATTAACTTTTTAAAAATTTAAAAAACCATTCCCAAACCACTAATGTATCTCAGAAACACCCTATGATACATAAAAACCTAGTAATTAAAATGAAAACGGTTTAAGGAAAATCCAATACTTTATATTAGATACAACTCAAAAAAATTTAATCCATGAGAATTAAAATGAAACGTAAAATTAAACTAAATGATATCCCTCAATAGATGCTCATATCCTTATTCAATACCTCTCAGATATGGACAGTGCACTACCAAACCCCAAGAAACATAAAACAATGGAGAATTAAATTGGATAAGAATAGAGTTAGTCAACCACATAAAACTAGTATAGGATCAAATATCTCCCTAAATAAATATCATATTTGTATTTAATATAAACATAAAATGAATAATAATAAAAAACAACATGCATGTATAACAATTTTTACAGCTTCAATCCATAAGGAATTTTATAAAGGGAAATCATAGGAGTAGTTACGGTTGGCTTGAAGCCTTCAAAGGATCCATAATCATATTTTATAGATTACTAATCATATTAGGGAGTGTTTGAATCTTTACTATGTGAAGAACAATTTTTTAATGATATGGGATCCAAAAAATAATAATATAAAACATAGGATCATTTACACCACAAAATTTGTATGATCAACATACCTTAATACAGGTGACTGTGATATGCCTAAAACTCTCACCCCAAGATCTAGTTCTTAGTAAAGTATAACATACTCGATTTTTTACCAAACAAGATGAAGCAAATACAAATATATCATTATATATGTTATCTCAATATAAAAACATTATTTCCCACATATGATATCATAATACCTATGACATAATGGTCTAGTGTATTTAGTTATTAGCTACATAAAAATGTATTTTATAACACATTGAAAAAATCCTACGTAATAAAACCCCTTTATAAACCATTCTAGACATCTCATATGTTATTCTCATCATCATAACCTGGGTAATCGAAAACATATGAAAGGGTTTCACTCAAAATATCTATAATGGAAATCGATCCTATAATTCATAAAGGGTTTAGATAATAATTATGTAAAAATACATTAGTAGGGGAAATTTGATTCAAAATAGTATAGGATAACAATATATTTCCATAGGCATGATAAATAATCAAATTTACTCAAATTATCAAACATATTATGATATATAATGATGCATAATAATATGAAAAAAAATATGAGACATAGATTATCACACATGCATATCACAGAAAAATGGTTCATAATTATGATAAAATGAATTCATAACATTGTGAACATAACATACCACAATCACATACTCTCTCAATCTTACAAATATGGACAACCAAAATATTTTTAGATTTCATTCTTATGAAAAAATATAATAATAGTCATGTCCACACATAATGTAGTGAATAAAGCTAATTTCATTCATGTACTCGCATACAATGGTGAAATAACGCATGATTATCTTGAATTATTTTGTGAAAACCCACATGATGTCGATGAATTAGGTTAAGAGAAAACCCGTGATGTCCACAAATTATGTTGTGAACAACCCAATGATTTCCATGTATTTTATTGTGAAAAAACCGAAAAATTTCACTCATTAGACTATTACAAACCATTAATGTCTATGAATTTTGTTGTGAACAACCACTTGATATCCATTCATTAAATTGTTAACAATCCCAAGATTTAGACACAATATTATATCATGAGATATAAAAATTAGATAATGAATTGGAGTGATATATAGGGCCACACCCATTAATCATCCCTAAAATTTCTTCCACATAAAATCAATCAACAATCTTATCATAAATAACCCATGGGAAGAAAATTAGTTTCATAAAGTTTACAAAGAATCACCCTTAAATTGAAATCAATAATATAATTGGTCAATACCCAAAATCTATAAACCCAAAATGATTGATTCATAAGAGAATTTAGAGGGTGATTCATGAAACATAACTCCATAGTAAGTAGGATACATAGATATGAGAAGGAAAATGGAAGTGAATCCATAAAATAGTTTTATAAACTATTCCATATTATAATAACAAAAATAATATTTACACATTTCCACAAAATAAAATACAATTTTTGAAAAGATAAGAGAAATCATTTTAGAACATAACTTTTAATAGAATTTCTTCCAATTGATACTTGAAAATAACTAATTTCAAATCCCATAAATATAGAATGCAAGATGAAAATATGATCAGAAGATGAAATTCACTTTTAATATTTTGAAATAACTTAATTAAAAACATTTATTTCTAAAAAGGACAATAAAATGTACATTTTAAAGTAGGTAAGTAGAAATATAAAGGGCACTAGAGCGAAAAATAATTGCGATTTTAAATTAAAAAGGTAAAAAATTGTAGAATGAAAAAATTTGGATATTGATATAGAGGGAGAACACTGTTTTTAAAAAAAATAATTGAATAAATCAATTTAAATAAATAAACTATTTATAATTCATAAATTTAAAAATATTTTGAATAATGAATTTTTTTTTGGAAAACCATAATAACTTTGTAAAGTAATATTCGTGAATAAGAGTGGTAATAATGGTGGAAATTGTAATTCACATGTAAATTTTAAAAAGATATTCCTTTCACGTGTTTTTTCAAAGGCATCCATAAAAAACATTAAATGATTTATTTTAAACATTTATAAATGTGATAAATCTTTTAAAAAATAGTCTAATAAATTATTGAGACAAATATAAGGATAATCATAATATCATCCATTTAACATGGACATGAAAGAGAAATATTTTAGACCAGAAAAGAATAGGTGCGATCTATTTCCCTTATAAGAATCATCAAGGGTAATTTATGATCTAAGGGAAAATGAATTTGTGTAGGAATATTTAAAACAGAATGAATAATTAGTTTAGTATAAAATTATACTATTTTTTACAGAAATAACATAAAAATTCCCTATATTGGTTATCATTTATAATAAATCTTGATTTTAGAGTGACATTACAAAAGAAACCCTTTTGGTTTTGGCAACATTTAAATCAAAACCCATGAAATATATGACCGGATATAGATTTTTAAATTTATTTAATTTCATGATAATTAAGATAAAATAAATCCATGGGTAGTATCTACAACACAAAATATAATAAAAGTGGTGTAAATTAGGTAAGTATTAAGAATGAAAATTTAGATGAAAAACCCCTTAAGGCTTTAAAAACATTCAAGTCCAAAGCCATTGAAAGGTAGAACATGATATGGTTATGTATAACCCATGAATTACATAATGTAACATGTAAAAATAAAATAATTATGCAATAATTATTCTAAAAAATAGCATGGTTCACAATAAGAAATTGTTTTCAAGAAATTAAAATTGATACAAAGAACTCCTCAAGTCGTGAGTGACATTTTAATCAAAAACAATGGAAAGAAAGATATGGAAATTGAACAAAACAATAACATAAATAATATACAAATAATTATATAATATATAAAATATACCTTATATACAACATATAAATTTAAAAAAATTTATAATTCCAAACATATCGCAAAAAAGAAATTTGAGATGAAATACCCTTAGTATGTATTCATTCTTAGTAAAACTTGATCTAACCAACTATATTAAATATTTAAATATATTAATAAATTATTTAATAAACTTATTCATATAAATTACTATTTATATTCATTTATAATCATTTATTTTAAATATAGTATCCATTTATTGTTTATTATCACCATCGGGTTTTAGTAATCTTAATTGTTTCACACATGCTTCGTAATATCGATGTCGGTCCTATCTCCTTCACTAAAATTTCGACATTAATAGATTATTTAATGTACTATAATATATGTTTTATAATTATTTATTGAGTTTTAATTTCATTTGAAAAGTTTTTTAGTTGTGATTCACGATGATGGAATCATAGACAAGCCTGTTTCAATTTTTTTCTTCTGAACAAACGTTAATATATTAATAAAATGTTAAATAATAATATAACCACTAAATAACCTTTTGGATTTTATAAGTATAAATTTTATTCCTTAAATACATTCATATAATCTCCCTAGTAGTTTTATTATGAAAAAATATGTCACTTCGTGGAGGTGGTAGTCTGCCCATACAAACAAATATCTTTATAATTTTCCATAGAATGGGAGGAAATGATGAAATGGTTAGTATTTTATGAATATTAATAATTTTATAAATATCATATTAATTCATTAAATAAAATTTTATATATTATCATATAAGGTGATGAAAAAAATAAAACACAAATTTCCTGAAGGCAGTAGTCCACACGTATGCAAGATAGACGTTTTCATATTTCTATATAAATGGGGAAAATATAGATAATAGTTTTTCCATAAACATAATAAAATTTATGTATTATAATAACAAATATGTTATTATATTATAATGGGAAAATATATTTTTAGTTTTTTGAAGAATAAATAACATGAAGAATAATTAAACGTTAGAAAATACGCATGTCCAAGAATTTAAATTCTTCTAGGAAGCCTCCTTTATTTTGAAGGGATTAAAGAAATTCCAAGGGACTAAAATCTAAACACCTTGGATAGGATTCTATGATAAATAATGTTGGAATTTTTTAAAGAGAATTTCTCAATTTATTGTTCCTTTTATTTGTTTTTTGAAGGCTCCTTTTATATGTGTAAAAAATTATTTTTATAAATATAACATCATAGAAAAAAAGGAACACATTTTCCAAGTGGAAAGTGGACCCAATGTGAAAAATAATGGATTTAGGAGAATATTTCTCAATAATAAGCTCTAAAATAATTTATATACATTTTTTAATACCTTTTTGGTCTTTTATGCTTTGATTTATTAGTTTTACCATTTTGGATTTTATCATGGTAATAAATATTTAACAAAGTAATTTAATTTTATGCATAAAAATAAATCGACCTTTGTAACTAATAATTTAAAATATAGAGTTTATTTTATTTTATTAATTTTCTAAAAGTGATAAAAAATATTTCTAAAATAATAAAGTATTCTTTTATTAAAATTAGTTTTTTGAAGATTTCATTTTAAGCATAAAAATGAGTTTATGATGAAATTATCAATGCTTCTGATTTAATAAAATTTATTATTTTATTATTAAAAAAATAATATTTATGTGTCCTTAAAATAAATCAATGACCAAATTACAACATATATATACTTAATTAGAAGAAAAATATAAACAAAATTTTTATTTGGATAAAAATTTACAAAAGATTCAAATAGTGAAAATGGGGTTTCTAAATTTCATATATAATTTTAAAATTAATAACATTAATATGTAAATAAATTTTCGGTAAATAAAATTATTTTTATATTGTTTTGTCACACTTCATGACATAGTCATAATTTCTACTATTTTAGTAAAAATATTATTTTTCAAAAATCACCTAAAAATCAATTATTTCAGAAAAATCAAAAAATAATAATTATTGTGTAATTTTTATGTTATGAATTCTAAAATTATTTTTTTAACAAATTAAAAATCTAAAATTTATAAATTTGTCCTTTATTTTAAAATGTAAAATAAAAAAATAATAATTTTATAGAAAAATACCCTTTTAAAACCTTAAGAGTTCTTAATATTATTTCATGTCAATATAGAATTTAATTTTTATTAACCAATTTGTTTATATATATAACATATATATTATCCAAATAATATTTTAAATTTAAAAAATTTAAATTATTAGGACATTTTAAAAAATAAGTTTTTGAAAAATAATCTTTTCTAACATTAATTCATAATAATAATTGATTTTCTAACTACTAAAATTTTAAATTCATTAAAATCATGTTTTTAATGTCAAAGCTTAAGTGAAAAACATTTATGTCCTCATCCGGACTTCCACTTGAGATTAGGTGCACCTCCCCATACACCAGAGGATCTCAACTAAGAGTGAGCAGGGGGAATATATCTTCTTTTATCATAATAACAACCCAGTGGAAATAGATAAAAAATATCAGAAGAATAAATAATGATATAAAATACCAAAACTCGGAGTAAATAATATAGGAAATATAATATCCATCTAAATAGAAAACATTTCTTGCCAATGTATGTGTCAAGTGTCTAAAATGAAACTCAAAAGAAGACATTAAAATCTCCCAAGATGGTCCCAAACGATATCTAGTTCCCTCAACCATGATTCAACCTGACTCAACCATCTAATACTATCACCTTTCCCTTAACGTGTCATGCAGCAATGCAATCTGTTTAGGTAGTGATATGGCATCAAAAATATGGTGTGAGTATAACTCATTAGGCCACCACCAACTGTGTCTTAAACAAATCCATTTAATAATAAGTTTTTCAAGTTTTATTAAGGAATAATTACAATTTATAATAAAAAAATTATCCCATTAAAAATTAATCTTTATTAACCACATAAACTCGGGTTTGAACAATGTTACCTATTCAATTCACAATTCATATATATTCAACATTTCGTTTAAACCCAATGTCTACCACCCCAAATCTCATTAATTTTTATTCATCATTAGTGTATAATTTCAAGTCTAACACCCTAAATCCCAATAATTTATATTTATAATTTGGGTAAAAAACTATGTCTAACCACTAAAATCCCATTCATTGTAGAATGTCATGTCTAACACCAAAATTCTCAATCGGTGATGAATTCCATGTCTGACATCCGAATTCTCAACAATAGAGATAGATATATCATTGGGGTAGAACTCTGTGTCAATAACCCCAAAATTCTATTAGGTGTAGAATTCCATTTCTAAATCCCCAAAATACCATTTGGTGTAGAACACCATATCTAACACCCCAAAATCCCATTTGTTGTAAAACGTCATGTCTAACACCCCAAAATCTCAACCATTTATTAATATCATTATTATGGATGTATATCATCATGTCTAACACCCAACTTATAAATCATTACTAAATAAAATTGATCCTTTCATCATAATTAAACACCACTAGTTCTATTAATTAATTCATAAATTACTTAATCCATGTCCATTAATTAATTTAACAATTATTTTCCACCATCAATTTTTATTAATAAATTCATGAATCAATTAAAAATTTCAAAATTTTAACATCCAATAATTAATTCACCAATTAATTTATCTTAATCAAAATTTTACAATTTGATATTTAACTAAACAATTAATTATCTCAATTTCCCAATCATTATATTGATTATTATTTCACCAATTAATTATCCTTTCATCACAATTAGTTTCCCAATTCAACCATCTAAATTCAATTAAAATTAATTGTCACATTTAATTATCAAATCACAAATCCTATGATATCATAATTAATTATATAATTAATTTTCTTATTCAAAAATCCCAAAATCTCACAATTTCAGAAACATCCCAATTAATTAATTTAAAACATTAATTAATTCAATTAGGTTTTTAAATTTCTAAATAAATATATAATTCTAAATCATGAATATATGAAATCGTATCATGACTTTTGGATTTGAAAATTAGACCACCTACCTTGACTCGTTGATGAAAAACATCCTAATGGAAATCCCTAAAATTGAGCAACATAATGATGTAGATTATATCTAGATCTATTACCTAAAATCAAGATTAAAGACATCAAGATCATATGAATCTAGTTCTATATATACTACCATATATATAGATCTCACCAAATAGGTTTAGATATAAAAAATGTGTATTACATCCAAAAAACAATAGATGAAAGGAGGAAGAACGGGAAAGCATCGAGATGAGATCTACGTACCAGAAGAGGAGCACAGCTTTGATTCGATATTCGAATCACGATGAAAGGAGGTAGGATGGCCATTGAATCCCTCTAGAAAGCTTCAAAAATGTGATTTTCCTCCTAGGTTCTAATTAAGGTTGAAAGAGGAAAGTTTTGAGGGTTTGGGGAATTTCAAAATTAATTTTCGGGAAAATTAAAAAGCCACCCACGGTTTCCTAGGCAGAGGTGCATGGTTCTCCCAAATAGTGTGCTTGTTTTTTTAAGGGAACATGGTTTGTCTTTCTTAAGCTGCATTGTTTGGTAAACAATTTTTTATCCATGTGAACCCTCACTATTTATGGTTTCACGGTTTCCTTGGCTAGGAATCATGGTTTATCAAAACATGAACCAATCGTGCAAAACCCCTCTCCCTTTGTTCTCATGGTTACTTGGGTTTGGCACACTGTTTACCCTAATCGTGTACCAAAAAGTACAGAACCTATTTGTCTACCATTTTATCAAAACATAACCCAATCACATCCAAAAGTAAAACCTAGATGAAATGTAATCATATGCGGATAAAATAGAACCTTATTTCAAGTCTGAGTCAATTCCAAACAAGGTCTGGATGGTTCAATTTTATTGAATAATGTTTTTATTATCTTTCTAATTTTCTTAATAATTCTTATCTAATATGTCATGGATAACTTCATTTCAATTCTTTTTGTGAAACACGTTTTCTAAAGAGTTCTTATTTAAATGAATATATATTGTAAATGTCAAGGAGTTATATTATCCCCTTAAATAAATTGCATCCTTATAATTTTAACCTCCATACACTGATGAAAATAATTGAGAGTATCCCTAACATAGTCATTACTTGAGATAGAAAATATAACGATACACTTACATTACTATATAAGGTAATATAAAAAGAAACTCATCATTCCATCCTATAGGAATATATTAATATTCTCAACCATTTATAGAAAATATGTCTCTTTAACAATGTCTTAGGTGATTCTAGAGACATACATTCTATAGCATCATTTTAAAGATCCAGTTTCCAAGAAAATATTAAAATTATTATTATTATATCCAAAATCTTAATAAAAAGTCGTATAACTATGAAAAATCAATCCTAAGATGTGTTCTCTAATAACATATTCAATTTTTTCTATGGTCTCTTAGTTCCAACTCATAGAAATAAAAATATAAACATAAATGAAATAATCATAAATGATGTGTATGCCCTAACTAATTAATATATAGGTTTCAATATATTTCATACATAGTCATTTTCACACTCAGTTTCAAATTGAACAAGTTATATATTTAAATACTTCAAAATGGATAACATATTGGATGTGAATTTACAAAATAATATCCCTCCAGAGTGTCAAAATGTGTGTGCAATTATGATTTTATTTCTTTCACCATGTAAAGATCGATTTAATACCCACCCATTCTTTTTTTGGTTTATCACCACTAGGTTCATCTGTGTCAGAGCTTTCATCCACATGTTTGTATCCATATTTGGATATCATTACATGGAAATTACATAATCTTTACTCAACCAAAGTTTTAGGATGTTCTCATATAATTAGGCTTATCCTTATGGTTTTCAATAATTATTTCTCATCTGATTCCCAAAAGACTACTAAAACCCGCTATGATACCAACTGAGATTCCCTAGAACTGCACACCAAAATCTGGTGCTAAAAACACCAACTGGATTCGATTCAAAGTGACATGACCCAAATAAAAACACTAGATTATTCGTTTCATCTCAACACATAATTATTATATCTGAAGTATAATCTCACAATCTTTAGGACCTAATGGTTTACTGTTTTTTGAGATTATCTACATAAAAAAATATTTTATATAAATTGTCAAAACGTTTCCATAATTTCACAACTCTAGAACCCCATAAAAATATCTCATATTTTATTATCATATTCATAAATTAGTGAATACAAAATATAAAAAATAAGTAAGATCAAATTATCTATAATGGAAAATGTTTCCAATATTCATATGGGTTAGATCATAAGAAAGTGAAAAAAATTATCATGAGGTAAATATCTAATAAAATGAATATGGGACTATAAGAGATGGCTATAGGCATGATAGATAATAATATAACCTAAAATAGTAAAAAAATACCATGAGTTAAGGATAATGAAGGATGAAAAAATAATAATAATGAAAAAATTACAATATTGCTATATAACAAAGAAATGTGGCATAATTTTGAGTATAGGAATTCATAGCATTGTGAACATAGATAATAAAAATCACTTCCACTCTCAATATTATTAAAATAGATTACAAAAATCTTGTTCATGATCACTCTTGTGAATAAATCTGATAAAAGCCATATAAAAACATAAATTTGTGAACAGAACTAATTTCATTCATGTACATACAAAAAGTTGTTAACAAAACATATTGTAATCATGATTATGAATAATGTTGAAAAAACCCATGATTTATATTCATTACATTATGTAAAAACCCGTCATGTCCAATAATATTATTATGGTAACCCCGTGATATATAAAAAAAATTAAAATACCCATGATCCCACTCATTATATTGTGAATATAACTATGGTGTATATTTATTATACTGTGAATAAACCATTTATCTCCATGCATTATGTCATCAAAAAAACATAGATGTCTATGCATTTGATTGTTAACAAAACCATGATGACTACACACTATTATCATGTGAAATATAATATTTATCCAATGCATTGGAGGAAGATATAAGACCCCACTTATCAATAATCCATTATATTATCTCCACATGAAATCAGTAAACTGTCTAATCATAAATAACCCATGGGAATTAAATGGGGTTAGTAATACAACCAAAGTATCTCACCTAAATTGAAGTCTATAATATAATCCATCGAAACCAAAAATTCAATCACCCAAAATTAGTTGTTGATAATATAATATAGAGGGTGATTCCTAAAACATAACTACATATGAAATAATTTCCATGGATATGAGAAGGAAAATGGAATTTTAACCACATGAAGTGTTTTAAAAAACATTCCCTATCATTATTGTAAAAAACCTATCTATACATTTGTTTCAAATTAAAAAAAAATTAAAAAAAGATATGTGAATTCATTTTAAAACATAAATTTTATAGAAATTTCCAATAATGGATACGTGAAAATAAATATTTTTCAATCCCAAAAAGAGCAGAGTGAATGATAAAAATATGTGTAAGATGAAATAGAATATTGATATTTTTTAATTACTTAATTGAAATCCAACATTGGTACAAATAGATAATAAAAAATATATTGAATATATATATGGAGTGATATAAAGGAAGGTAGTGATAAAATATATTTTTATTTCTAATTAATAAAGGAAAACATTTTTAGAAAGAAATTATACATATATCAATATAAACAGAAAATACCCATTTTTATAAAATAATTGGATAAATGGATTTAAATATATATCTATTTTCATATTTAATAACTTTTAAAACGTTAATAATAAATAATAAATTTTATTAACCCAATAAAAAAATTATGTCAATATTTATGGTGAATTATTTTATTAAATTTGGAAAAATTTATTCACAAAGAAACATTTGAAATATATTATTTTCATATTTTTTTATAAAGTGATCCATACAAAAAATGTTAAAATGTTTATTTAATAATACTATATATAATGATAACATAGTATAAAATTAAATTAATAAATTATTAAGGAAAATATTTGTAAATTCATAAAATAAGCTAATGTACTTGGACATGGAAAAGAATGATTTTTCTTTGGAAAATGAGGTGGGGTTTAATTCACTTACTAGGATTACAATGGGTAATTTATGAACCAACAGAAATTGAAATTTTGTGGGAACATGTAAAACCACAATAATAACCATAATAGAATAAAATTAATGTGTTTTTAGATATAAATATGATAAATACTCCCAAGATAGAATATCATTCATACGAAATCATAATTATAAAATGATATTGGAAGAGAAACCCTTAGAACTTTAGTAACATGTGAATCAAAAACCACGAAATGTAAGACCTGATATGGATTTTTAAATCCCTTTAATTATAGTATAATTAATATAATATTCATCTAGGGTTATTACATATATCACATAATGGAATTTTTTTTGTTAATATGGCATAAGAATTAAGAACGAAAATTGAGACGAGAAACCCCTTCTAACATTAGTCATATTAAAGTTAAGAAATATTGAAAGAAATAATGTGATATGGTTATATATATACTATTAATTTCCTTAATAAATATGAAAAAAATAAATTCATTATTCTATAATTTCAACATATAAACTATGTTATGTTTCATATTATGAAATATGTCTAAATAAATTAAATATTAATACAAATAAGACCTTGGGGCTTCAATAATGTTTTGATAAAAACCCCTTGAAAGAAAGAACAAGAAATTGATAATAAAATACTAGGAATAAAATATAATTACTGGTAAAATATATCAAATATTCATTATATATACAATATAAATTAAAATATGGGTCTAATTTGAGACATTCCTCAATGAAATGAATTTGAGGCAAAAAACCATTCTATGTATTCCCGATTAGTCAAACATGCTCTTACCTCCTATATAAAAAATATAAATATCATAATAAAAAATTTAAAAAATTATTCATATATTTTACCTTCAATATAATTTATTTATAAAAATTTCGTACAGATGTATTATTTAGTTATAGTTTACATTCACCATTGGATGTTATTAGTTTTAATTATTTTTCATGCACTTTGTAATATCGATGTTGATGCACCATCGTTCACAATAATATCTTTAGTCCAAGATTATTAATGATATTGGAATATATTCTTTATAATTATTTATTTTTTCAATATCATTTCACCTGATTTTTTATTATGATTTGTGGTGATGCAATCCAAGATGAGCTTGTTTTAGTAATTTTTGATGAACGAAAGTTGGTAGATTAACATTGATTTAAATATTTATATAAATATGTAGATAAATAATAATGATATAAATATAATTTTTTTAATTAGATACATCATTAGAGTCATTTATGTATTTTGATTTTGAAATTTGAAATACATCGCTTCGTGGAGATGGTAGACCACACATACACACGTATAATGTTTTGATTTTCATTGAATGAGAGGAATGTATGAAATGGTTTATCTTTTAGTAATTATAATAATGTTAGAAATAAGATATTAATTTGTTAAATATTAATTTATGTTCATTAATGTAAGGAGGTGATGAAAAATAAAACACATCATTCATGGGGGAAGTAGTACACACATACGTAAGAAAGACGTTTCCATTTTTCTAAGTAAAACTTGAAAAGGAAGATCATGGTTATTTCATAAACATAATCATATATTAATATATTAATAAAAATTCTGATTTTAATATATTTTAGTTTTTAAAATATATTATTAATTGGTGGAAGAAGAAAGAAATAGAAGAATAATTAGAAGGTATAAAATGCTCACATTGAAGAAATTAAATTTTTCTTGGAAACCTCTTTGATTTTGAATGGGTTTGGAAAATCATTAGGGACCAAAAACTAAAAAAAAAGATATAGGATTATATAATATGTTAAATTTTAATGCATTCATGTGGAATTATAAATTTACTGTTTCTTTGAAGGGATAAAGGAATTATCCTTTTTTAAAAGTGAATGATATATAATATTTTTTTAATATAATTTAATAATATAAAAAATAAAACATTTTCAAATAGAGAGTGGGAAAAGTGGGGAATAAGGGAGACGAATAATTTTTTTGTCTATTAATGCCTGAAAGAATCATTTTGAGACATTTTTAAACATTTTTGGGACTTTGTCCTTTTTATTTATTACTTTTACAATTCTGGATTTTATTATGGTAACTAATTTTTATTATGTAATTTAATATTATGCCTTATAATAAAATAACCCATATCACATAATTTAAACCTAATGATAAAAATATTTGAAATTAATTTTATTTGATTCAATTTATAATAGGAAGAAAAGTTAATCCTAAATCACTAAATATATAATTTATTTAAAATTGTTTTAAGAAAAATACATTTTTAAGCATAAAAATGAGTTTAGGATAAAATAATGAATATTTTTTAAGGAAATTTATTAGCTTAATTTAATCTAAATTAGAGTTAGCTGGATTTCAAATCAAGAAAAAATCAAATTCGTCCTTATAAAAACCTAATTAAATGAAATATATGAAAAATATATTTTATTAAGATAAAATATTACTAATGTTTTATAATATCAAACATGAGGTTTCTAAATTCAATACGTTATTTTAAAATTAATAATTTTATTTTTTAAAAGAATTTCGGGTAATAAAAAATGTATTATAAGTTTTGTAAAACATACTTCATGATATAGTCATAAACACTATGGTATTATCAAAAACAATATTTTTTATTATTCATCTAAAAATAAAATATTTCAAAAAAATCCAAAAAAATCACCATAAGTTTTTTTTAACTATATAAAATAAAAAATATTTTTATTTTTATCAAATAAAAATTTGGAAATTTATAAATTTTTTTCTTTTTGTCAAAATAAAAAATATAAAGAAAATATATTTTTATGGAAAGATTCACTTATAGGAATTAAGATTCTTTTATATTATTTTATGTTAATTTATAATTTAATGATTATTAATTTTTTATTTTATTAATTTAAATATTTAATATTATAATATTCATATATTAAGAGTCATAAATTTCCATTATTAATATATTTTAAAAAATATATATTCTTTTAAAAACAACCCTTTAAAATATTAAATATTATTAATTATTTATCCTCTAAATGTGAGAATATTTAATTGATCACTATCATTTTATTTACTTAATGTTTTATTAACCCAAAAATTTTCTTTATATTTTTCATCAGATATGTCACATATCATTTTAATTTGTTGTTATGTATCATACAAGTTATCGACATAGTGTTTATTTAAATGAAAATATATTGTAAATATTTGGGTGATACATTCTCCCACATTAAATAAATTTCAGCCGTGAAATTTTAACTTCCTTCCACTGATGAAAATAATTGAGGGTATCTCTGTGGTCATTACTTGATATATAACATCTAATTTGATATATCTTTTAATATATTAGGTAATATTAAGAAACTTATTATTCCACTATTAAAGGAATATATTATGATTCTCAACCATTTACTAAAAATATGCCTATGTATCAAAGCCTTAGGAATTTATAGAGACATACCGTCCACAACTTCATTTTCAAGATCATGTTTCCTACCAAATATTTAAATGATTATGATAATAACCTAAATTATATTAAATTTTAATATAAATATCAAAACCCAATGCTATGATATATTTTCCAAGTATATATTAAATTTAACCTATGGTAATGTTGTTCAACTAATAGGAGGAAAAATATTAACTTTGATTAAAGAAATACTAAATTATGTGTGTGCCCAAACTTATGAATATCTATGTTTCCATCTATGTTTTCCATGTTCGTTTCCCTATTATATTTTATAACTAAAGTAGTTATATGTTTAAATATTTCATAATTTGTCATAAATATTATCTAAATTAACTAAATAATATCAATTAGGAATGTCAAAACAAGAGAGAAATTGGGCCTTTTTTCATGCACTGGGTGAAGACCATTTTAATACCCAACGAACCATTTTTTGAGATATTACTCCTAAGTGGATATATATCCAATCCTAAATTGTCTTGTTTATGTCCAGATAGAGATTTCATTTCTACGAAATTAGAAACTCTTTACTAAACCAAAATATTTTGATGTTCCCCTATAATTAGGTTTATCTCTAGGGTTTTAACTATTTTTTCTCATTTTATTCTTTAAAAATAATTAATATAATCACCATAAATAAATAAACCTTTTTCTGATACCAATTCAGCTACCATATACCCACAATCATATATATGATTGAAAAAAATACAAAATATATAGCCTTTGATACTTAGTGACATGTCCTATATAAAAATAAATTATTATATGTGTCATCTCAATACCTAAAGGTTTAGTGACTTTCAAGGTTATAAAGATATAAAACATTTTTTATAATACTTATGAACCTTTATCCATAATCTCAAGACTCTAGAACCCCATCTGAGAATCTCATATATTATTCTCATCTTCATAACTATGGTATTAGAAAACATAAGCAAGGGGTGAGATCAAATACTCAGTGAGGGAAAACTTTTCAAAGATTCATAATGTGGTAAGATTATAATCAAATGAGAAGACATGAATGGGGGAAAAATATCATATTAAAAATAATATGTCACAATAAGAGATGTCCATAGAAATGATAGAAAAGTATATATCCTTAAATGATCAAACATATTCCATAGAATCAGGATGATTAATCATGAGACAATAAACATGATCCATAATGTATCACATAGGAATATCACATTGAAATTTGATACAATTATTAGTATTAGAATTCCTAACATCGTGGACATAGAGAACCGAAATCACATAGACTTTTAATCTTTTTAACATAGATAACCACAAACTTTTCAGTGCACATTCTTAGGAGAAAATCTATAACAGTCATTTCCATATATAATGTTTTAATGAAATAAATTTATAGTCATTCCATGTATAATGTTGTGGACAAACTCTTGAAGTCCATGGATTGCATTCTGAATAAATATATGATTTCCACACATTATATCAAAAAAACCTATGATTTCCACACATTATATTGTGAACATATCAATGATGTATATGCATTATAATGTGAACAAGACCCTGGAATCCTTGCATTAAATTTTGAATAAACTCATGATATCCATGCATTGTATTTTGAACAGACCCATGATCTCGATGAATTAGATTGTAAACAAACCCATGATGTCCACACATTATTATCTCATGAGATCTAAACATTAACCGATGCATTGGGGAGAGATATAAGACCAACACATAAATTATCGACACATATTTATACCAGATGAGATCAACCAAACATATTATAATTAATAGACCATGTGATGAAAATTAGTTTTTTATCATTTCAAAAAGAACTCATCAAAATTGAAATCATGAATTTATATGGTCAATAGAAAAATAAAATCACCCAATTGAAGTGATTTATAAGGGAATTTAGAGGGTTATTCATGAAATGTAGATCCATAAGATATAGGTCCCATATAGATGATGAGAATAATGGATGTGAAAAAATAAAAAGATGCTTAAAAAATATTCAATACAATTATTGTAAAAAATTCCTTTAAACATATCATTCATACAAAAAACTATTTTTTAAATTATTAATTGAATAAATTTTTAAAAATATCCTTTAATGAAATTTATAATTATGGATTCTTGAAAATCAATGTTTTGAAATTCCAAACAATTTGGAGTGGAAGATAAAAATATGAGCATAAAATGAAATTACATTTTTATATTTTGAAATAATTTAATTGAACACCCATATTTATTAAAAGGATGATGAAATTTCAATTTGAAAATACGTTAGGTAAATATATAAATTAATTTTGAGATAAAACATATTTTCATTTAATATTAATAAAATAAAACATTTTCCAAAAGAAAGAATATGCATACTTATATAGATAAAAAGAACCTTTTTCATAAAATAATTTGATATATCTCATTAACGGAATATCTATTTTAATACATAATACTATTTAAAACATTATGAATAATGAATTTTTAAAAAAACTATAATGAACATAGAAATGATGTTTTTTAATAAGTATGGTATTAAAGTAAAAAAAATGTGTTCTCATGGGGACACTAAGAAGAAATTATTTTCACTATTTTCTAAAAGCAATTAATATGGAAAACATTAAAAAAATTATTTCAAAAAAAGTAATGAAAAATAGTACAAGATAATAATGAATTAAGGATAACTAAATGAGTAAAAGAATCCAATAAACATGTGCAAGTAAGATAATGATTCATATTCAGAAAAAAGTTTTTTGGGCAATTTCACACAATAATAACAATGGGTAATTTATGAGGAAATACAAAATAAAATTGTGGAAGAACATGTAAAAACATTAGAATAATTATAGGTTAGGGAAAATAAAGTGACTCTTGAAAGAAAAAACATGCAGATTCTTTAAATTAATTATCTATTATAAGAAATATATATTTGAAAATTTGATTGGTCAAGAACCATTGTAGATTTTGTAATATTTGAGTAAATACCCATGAAATATTGAAATTGATATGGATTTTAAATCACCTGAATCACATTATAAAAAATAAAAATCATCCATGGTATGTATAAATGATTCAACCCAACAAAACTCACTCTGAATGGTAACCATACCAATGTGATACATAAACTCAATTGCACCTCCCACTATGCCACATGACCTAAGGCACACCTAAAAATATTCATGAGGCTATCAACTAAAAACAAGGGACTAATGTGGTAGAGTGTGGAGACTATACCCTCTTTATTAGTGTGAAAAAATATAATGTAAATGAATAATTAGATACTCCATCAGTCAATAATAATTAATTAAAATACCAAGGAAAGATAAGAAAATAATAAACATAAACCATGATATAAAAATAGAACTATGTATGATTTCAGGAAGGAATATAATATTATACCATATACAATACCTCTCATAAAATAAAATACAATCAATAAAAACCTAAAAAATGGGCTGAGTCCTCTCCCATTCCCAAACTCTCATGCCCCATTCTAGTAGCCCAAATAAATCTCAATGAACTAAGACACTACCCTAGACTAGTCCTGCTCTATAGTTACATCTACTCTGGTTCCCAAGTTCAATGGAATCCAAATCAGGGTGTGATTAATCCTCATTAGTTCATAATCAACGATATCTAAAAGTATATCTATCCTGATTTAAAATATTGTATGCTAATATACTCAATAAAGAATATTTTTTTAAAAAAAA
Source organism: Viscum album (assembly GCA_963277665.1). Taxonomy (NCBI): domain Eukaryota; kingdom Viridiplantae; phylum Streptophyta; class Magnoliopsida; order Santalales; family Viscaceae; genus Viscum; species Viscum album. Next base: position 559,360,674 of record OY728127.1, on the reverse strand, counting down.
CAAGATAAGATAAAATAAAACACCCTCAAACCTCAATCCCCATGATGAATTCTTTGTTAAACATAGTTTCTTTGTATTTTGTTGGATTTCTTTGATTACATCACAATATAATTCCAACCAAACTAGGCACATTGAATCTGGACACTCATTCAGCAAATCCAATCCATGATGTTTAACAAGTAACATCAAATCTAGGAACTCCTCCTGAAATTCCAAAATATCTTGTATCACATAGAATTAATGTTCTCATCTAATCATTATTAATCACAAAGTATCATCCTAGAAATCAATTTCTCATCAAGAAATTAAAAAAATGGGTTTTAATCCCATCATTTCACAAAGCATCAAACATGATGTGGATACTCCTCCCATTATTAAAAGCATAATATTTCTAATAGAATATGGATTCTCATCCTAACATTTCCAAAATATGGAATATCTCATAGAATTTGGATGCACATCTTGGAATTCCTAAATAAAAATTATCTCAGGAAATCCATATGTTCATCCTAGAATTCCCAAACATCAAGTAACTCAAGGAATCAAGATGCTCATCCAGAATTCCCAAACCATTAATATATTGTAAATAAATTCATTCTATTAAGATATTAATTTGATGGTATAAAAACTCAATTATTTTATTCTTTAGGCTAATGGAAGATTCCCTAGGATTACCCATAAAATTCCCAGGAATAAAACAACTCTTTGAAAATATATTTGAACATATAATTTCCTTCAATTAATAATTTAATTAAAAACACACTAATTTACTTTAACTAACACTAGTCCAAAGGAAAAAATATAATATATTATACTAATTTCCCTTTCCAATATAATTAATTTAATATAAATCTAATAGGATTATCAAACACTACACCCATGAAATTTAATTCATCAAGGGATCACATAACATTAGTTTAATTAAATTCTTATTTCATGCACTTGCATGAAATTTATATCCATATCAACAGATTCACCTATATATATCATTTTATTTATTATGCTTATTTAATAACCCATTGGTCCCATGGATCACCTCTCTCATTAGTCATTAAAACATGGCCCAATACACTTTAGAAATTACTATGAAAACATTCAACCAACACATACCCAAGATTTTATCTATTTTTAATTAAATATATTTCTTTTTTATTAACCTAATATTTCTTAGACAGTTTATGTTATTACTAATAATTCTTAAATAATGAAATAAAAATATATTCATTAAACATAGAGACATATTATTATCATGCCACAGTTGTCAACCGAGTCTAACACACCATATAAAAAACCTATTTTTTAAATTGTTCAACTATTACACAAGGCATGGTTTCCCAACAAGTGACTTAATTATACAGAAAACCCCAAACATGATACACTTATGGGTCATGGATGAGATCAATTTAATAATTAGGGTCACGTGATATTTAATTATAATTTAGTTCAATTGTCCAGTCTATTGGTATGACGACACATATAGCATATTTTATAAATATGTGATAATTATTGGGATAAAAACCACCTAAATGATTCTTATATATTCTCAATTTTAGGATATTTTACTTTGGTTTGGTTTAAAATTGAACAAAATAAGCAAAAAATTCCCTCAAAATGGGGAACATTTGATTAAAATGGTAAGAGATTACTTGATAGTGAGATAAGTGAATAAGGTAATGAAACAGAGTCATGGGATTGCCTATATATCTCCAAAAACATCTAATGGTAGTAAATGTTTATAGGGGTTATATGATATCCACCAATTAATAGAGGGAGGATAAGGAGGTGTCCATAGAGGCTATTGGGTCAAAAATGGGGAGAAAATTGTAGATTTGGGTTGTCAAATTGCATGTGTAAAATGGTAAAATATCAATTGTTAGGGGATAATGGTTAGGATACTTGGTTTTCCAAACAATTTTCTAATATTTCACTAAAAAATTACTCAAAACACCCAATCTTTACCTATGTTTACTACAATATTTTCAAACCATTCTCTAATCTTGTGATTACTCTTTGTAACCCTCTTTAATGAAACACACAATTTATCTATAACTGTGCATAGCCTATATGCTAATTCCATGATTCATGACACCTCACATAGTTTCCTCTATAGTTTATATAGTTACCCTAACCCCTGAAATAATCATTCCATATAACTATTCTCTACATATTTTTAACTCAAAACCATCATGAGTAAGTGTAACTACACAATTTTCTCTAAACTACGAGTGCCCAACCATATAACCCAATAAGACTTCCATGAAAACTTATGAAACACAACAAAAAGATCCCAACAATTATATGATCACTCTAATAAAATCTCATGCCTCTAAATATATCTACAAAATCATTTTGGGACTCCCAAATTCTTGTATTGTTGATCAGGAACCCAATCATCAAAATAAATTATCCACTAAACTCAAAAAAACATGTAATGACCTATAATTTATTAGTGACAATTGTTTCTTTATTAAATTTGTCTTATTTTATATAGCCTTATACACATGTAACATGTATAAAAATGAACAAAACATTATTTCAATAATGAATAATGTTACATTAGTTCGCAACAAAACCCATAAAAATTAAAAAACATTACAATGGGATAAAACAAGTAAAATATGAAAAGTTTTTGAGAAAATTTTGATCATTCCAATATACTAGGATCATTTCACCAATGAATAAAACTACATAAGAGAAACATAATATTAGTAAACCAACCAATATTTTATAAAAGGAAAAATATTGAACCATGAGAGGAATTGTAGTGAATAATGTATACAAAAATACAATGGTATTTAAAAGAGTAAATACAACCATTGGAAATATAAATATGAACCCTAGTCTATATAAAGGTTGATCAATATGATTGTTGGGAGATATGATCATTACTAATAATATTATTGTTAGTTTAAGTTTTTATAAAAGATAATGACAAATGATAATTGATGCAGAAAGGAGAAATGATGGCCTCAACCAAAAGAGTCATTAGTTTTGAAGCCCATTTATATTAACTCAGAAGGGATGTAGAATCACTAGGGTTCACCCTTGACAAAGACCAATAATTTCTTTAACAATTTAGGCTTTAAGGAAATTGACTACTATAGAATTTTATGTCAGTGGTAATAACCACTAGGTAAATGTCATCTTTCCCACCACATAAAACTACCACCAGCATGAACCTTATACATAGGGTATATGCTGGTGTAAAAAGGTGTTATGTGTCTAGAAATTTTCTTTATAGAAGTGTAATTCAATTTTCTTAAATGAAATGGTTATTTTTTAATCCCATTTTCAATATTATTTTTATAATAAAATAGTCATGAAAATATACTGAATTTTATAATTTTATTTTTTTGGATACAAATAAAATTGTATTCTCAAAGAATTTATACAACTTCATAGAAAACTAATTTATTCTATATAATTTTTATTTTCATCAAATTTCCACTTAAAACAAAATATATTTTAATATAAATGACTATATAATTTTACAATGGCTAATGAAATTTTTATATATGTCAAAAAAATTGACTCTATCATAGAAACTGTTATTTTTAAATAAATAAATAGTTTTTTTAGAGAAAAAATTATAAAATTTGGAAATTTATTTTTATAAAATAAAACTGTTGTTTGAAATAAGAACATTTAAATGTGGTTATGGTGTATTTTTGATAATCAATTAAAATTCATTATTCTTCCCCGGATAGTAAAAATACAATTTTGTGTTTTCAAAAAGATTTATGAACTCATATAGTTTGTAATAATGATCTAATAATTAATTAAATATAATATATGACCTATAATTTGTTATTTTATAATTATTATATATTTTAATAGATTTATATTAATTTCAAAACCTAAAAATGGCTTTCTAAGTCCTAAAATTGAAATTATTATTTAAAATATTGTATTTTGTGGAAAATCATTTATCCATGTCTATTGTAAAATTGAAATAGGGATTTTTGTTATAATTATTTAAAATACTATAAAAGATGAATCAAATATTTAAAACCATGAGAAAAACCATGGTAAAGAATATTATTTATCATTTTCCCAAACCAAGAATTTCATGGCCTAAATTTGTATATTATTAAACAATTGCTACACGTTTACTATAAATACCAACCCATATCTCATTCTTCTCCACATTAAATCCCTATTTCATGAACTCCCGATATTATTACCTCCCCCAAGATTCCATCTGTGGTTTACTTATGTCCTCAAGGTTCCATCCTCAGGTTTTAGGAAGATACTGTTTAAGGTTAGGGAATTATCTGTTTTTCATTCTCCACTCATGTCCCTATTTTTAGTATATCTTCTAAATATTGTTATAAATTATTCTTATAAATATTTTTTTAACATTAATACCAAAATAATTTTTTCTAAATGGTACATCTTCATCACCTCCCATTATTCCATTTCCTTAATCCATATTTTATACTCTCATGTTGCTAAATTCAATTCTTGAATTTATCTCTTTCACATGAAAACTAATATATTATGAAGTACCAAACCATTTTCATATCCATGGTTGTTCACCTAGATTTAATTATAGTTTATTTATGTAGAGATTTACATTTATAAAACCCAAATTATCATTCTGTAGGTTAAAAATTATGTAATGTTCATGTGTTTATGCAATAATGCATGCAATATTTTTACAAGAAATCCATTATTTATTCTCCAAGGGTTATTTATGAAATGATTAATTTTGATCAATGTGGATCACATGAATTAAGACATATTATTGTTGTGCCAATATATCTCTCTGATTTATTGGTTAATTAATTAATCTCTAGATGAGACATGTTTTACATTAAATTGGTGAATAACCATGGTAATTATGATTTATGACACCTTATTGATAAACGTTGGTTATATGATTACAAATTTATCATTTTTATATTGTGTCCACATTTCCATTTTATGATTCATGGTCATTTTATTATGATATTCTGCATTGTTTTATATTCATTATTTATTGATATTCCTTATGGTTATATGCCAGATATCCCCATTATTTAATCTCATATTGGACATTATGCTCACCCCATTATTTTGATGTATGTCCCCAAGATATGAGATGTAGTAGAATTAAATTAGGATGAACCTATAAAGAATCCATTTCAATTTTATTAATTGATTATTTATCTTATTCATGTATTATGTTTCTAATTTCCATAAAATAATCCTTAAAAAATCATGTGTCCGATTACATGTTATACCGTGTAATTGAAGTTATAAATATTAAAAGGGGGATTTGACATAGAAGACCCATAGAGTTTTTCTAACATGGAAAGGGATGGGCTTTTACAGTCACCCCAAGATAACACTTCTTATCCCGGAGAAGTATCATTAGCCTTTGAACCCAACCCACTCGGGTAATCAATTTTTCAACAACTCACTGTATTCAATCTATGAAAATAAAATACACTTTCACAACATAATTACAAAAATAGTGTTCTCAACTTCATGTAAAATGATCCACTACACATAAACATTTCTGAAACACCGAGATGATTCTTTACTTTCATGAAGTAACCTAATTAATCCCTCAACTGGACCCCAAGCTTGCCCAGGACATGGGAATATAGGATATACTCAAGATATTCTAGGATAGGTCTAAATAATACCAATATAATAAATTACCAGGACCGAATACAATAGAAATTCCTCTCTATAATTTGATGTTTCCCTACCCATTCTATTCAAGGGGAAAATCCCATATGCCAAACCTAGTCAACCTAGGGCCACTAGCTAGAGAATAATACTAAGATAGTGCTTTATATGTACCTATAAATCCCTCTTAGATACCCAAGGATTACCATGTCATATAAATTGATGAAAAACAATAAAAAAATAATATAGATACATATCATAAATTTCATACTAAAACAAATAACACACTTTCTCACCTCTGGATCACTTTCAAAAACATCACCTTAATATATATATATATATGCATATTTTTTGATAATGTACATATTCAGATTACCTTGTGTGAATATGTGAAAATTTGTATATTCTTATATATATATATATGCATATTTTTATAATTCCTATTAAAAAGTTTCAAAATTTTAAATAGCTATAAATATCATAGAGAAAAAAACATGGAATTAGGCCTCAATTAAAAAATTGGTCAGAATACCAAATCATCCTCAAAAAGTTTGATCTTACATGAAAAAAACTATTTGTATGATTAATAAAGCACTAGATGTGGTCAAAATTTCTAAATATTTTTGAAAACATAATCTAATAAAGAAATATAATGGTGGAAATATAGGAAGAGTATGGAGAAAATGGACGGAACCAGTTATTTTTATCAAAAATATTTTCAATAATACATTTTATTCATAATATAATGAAAACTAAAATTAAATCAATCAAAAAATATCGGTCTCAATTTATATAGTTATACATAGTGTATCCTACCTAAAACTTTGACGTATTTGAAAATAGTGGGTAAAATAAACCTTAAAAAGGTCAAAGGAAATAAGAAGGACCAAGAGAAATACTAAAAAATAAACACCTCCAAGTGAAAATTCAAGAAACATGAACCCAATGATACCAAGACCATGGTAGGGTAATAAATAAAGATAAATGAAATAAATAATGTGATGAAGAAGCAAGAGAAAATTACCTAATAGATTCAACCTTAAATCATGATTAAATAAAGAAGAGTCACCATGGGATAAAAGAGGAACAATGTATAGAACTCCCTAGAGTCTTGGGAGACAAATTTGGTTGAAGGTTGTGATTTGGTGTTAATATAAAACAAGGGGAAAAGGAAGATTTCATATTTTTAATGAATCTAGGTAATGTGAATTATTTTCCTGCACGATTTGGAAAACTCTTTTCCAACCATACTCCATATACAAGGTTACTGGAGAAAAATTCATGGGAAGGACACAGTTATAGAAACCATGTTGCAACCATGTGATTTGGCTTTATTGAGACAATAATTCTTGTCTCATTGTTGCCTCATGATTTGTATAAATTTGCACCTAAACTGTGTGGCATTCCTTGCACCACCAAGAAAATAAGAAACTCAAGTAAAACCCACATAGGAAGATATATATATAAAATATACGCAAAAATTAAAATTAAAATTAAAAACTAGTGTTAGTTTGGGGTGTGACAATTCTCCCTTTTATGAATCTTTCTACACTAGAATCTCTAAAGTGATTGGATGACCAAGGAATCCAACCAAATGAAGACAACAACTATGATGATAATTAAAGTATGTATGAAAAGACACTATGTATGGATGAAATTGGAATCTGTATTATCATATGATAATCTGAATCCTAAGATTTAGAGGAAACCATTAACGCTTCTAAACTAAACATATAAATGTAGGCATCGAATCTGATAAAAAATATAATGAAAATAAAATAAATGAGAGAAACTCTAAGAATAGTATCCCAAAAACAAGGAACATGCTAAAACAAAAAAATTTCCCAACAAAATGGAAAAAAATATTCCACAACTGTAAAAAAATTATTATAGAAATCCATTATTCATCACATGGGTGCGGTGGGGTTGGGAATTAACCATTAATCAACATTTTCACTTTAATGGACATGAAGACACACCCATAAGGAGACTTAACTATCAATAGAACCTACTAAAACGAACTTATCAGATAAGAAGGATGATCTATGGGGGTATCTCCACCATTTTAAAAGTAATATTATATTAATTTTCTCATAACTCCATGGATTTAAGGATTCTTCAAAGGTTGAGAACCCAAAAGAATGGAAGGTAAAATAAATCCACATAACAAAAAACCAATAAAACCAAGATGGGAACCATAAATGATAATTATATACAATATTATCCTAGAATACCACAAAAAAGATAAAACCACTAAGCACATCGTCAAAAAAATTAACCATTTACGACAAGAGATAACTTAAATGGAGTTTGAATCACCACCAAGTCCACCAAATAAAACTATAAAACCATTCAAGGAAGTGGGTATGGCTCTGCATATTTTCATAGAAACGCCCCTAAAGAATCATTAATGGAACCAGAGATAACTATATGTATGATATTTCTTTAGATTGTCTCGGTATGCAGGCATTTAATACCCTGTATTTCTACACTAATGGTACACCATATATTTTATCCTAGATGAATCTAGTGAGAAGAATTACAATTTTATTTTCATGCCACTTCCCAATAGTCCAAACCCAAGTTTCTTCCCTTTCCATTTACTAGAACCAACACCACCACTCTTAGTGATAGTCAAGACATCAACTACATTTGGATCTCCAGAAAAGACACATTTAGCCTGAACAACCTTCCTCACCACATATTCATAAATTTTATGTTTATGTAATGAAAATGATAAAATATGATATGGTGAGATTCATCTTCAAAGTATCAAGCCATCAAGGTTTCCTCTCCAGCTAGATCTGGAATATATGGTAATGAACCAATAAATCTTCTAGTGTACTTGTAATACCCCTGGTTTCTGGTAAGTAACCCTTGTTTTATGCTTTTCAAGTACATGAAGAATATGAGAAATGGTTGGGAATGTTTGGAGACTTTTAAAGTGTTAAAGGGAAAAAGGTGGTGACGTACGGGCTCCGCACGGGTTTCCCAAACTGTGTGGAATCCATGCAGGTGGTGGTCACTTTGGACAGAGGAGACCGCACAGTGTGTGCGCAATTTGGGAAAACCGTGCGAGGAGGCCGTACGGACTGCCCCTTCCAAGCAATGACTATCGCATGATTAGCGCAGAATTTTCCTAGTCGTGCACACTAACCATACCCGGGGTAAACTTAGATCCTATTTTTAAGGATCTGATACATTTTATCTTTAAACACATTTTTTTCTCCTAGATGGCCCTAACTCGTGATTTCTCTCTAGTGAAGGTGGGAGAACACTTACCAGGCATTTTGGAAGCGATCTGGAGGTTTGCCCTGGCGTTTAGAGGTCGGTTGATTGATGTAAGTCTCATTTACTTTAGTTTTAATAGATCACCTTCTTCCCTCTTGATGGATCCTTAGATCTACGACCAAGGTGGGTAGATTTAAGGTAGTGGATGACTTGTAAGGCGGGTTTTGGTTTTGTTGGTACTAGGGGAAGGAATCTATGGAGGTTTCGTGGAGTAGTTGACTCAGTTTTGTTGGCGTTCTTCGTCAGTTGGTTGGTTTCGCCTAATTTTTTGCGGAAGGTGGCTTCACTCCCGATTAATCATTCTTAGAACTTGAAGGCTTAGTTTCAAATTTTTTCTTTCTTTGAAAGGGTTTGGTTATCTGCTATGAAAGAATGGTTGAAACCACTTTTTAGTAACAGGTGATGGAATTTTGTGTTTTTGGAAAGTGTTTGTTGAAGTGAATTGAAAATGGTGATTTTAAACTTGTTATGGTTTTTCTACTTGAAAGAAATTGTTTTCAATAAATGTTTTGATGATTTATTGAATGGTTTTGAACACACTTGGTTTTGGCCTGGATTTACAAGGGTTGTGGTGTGTGTTCATATGCATTGGGATAGATAAGGGCGAGAAGTACCCCATCAAAAGTTTGGGATGGATAAGGGAATGAAGTATCCTCATAAAGGTTGTCCAATAAGTGATGGCTTAGTGGAAGGATAACTCACCACTCGCGAGTATAGTGGGGTCCGGGTTGCATTCATGGTTGGTTGTGTGGATTTGTGAAAAGGAATGAATGTCAAAAAATGGGAATTGGAATATGATTGGAAACATTTTTTGGTTTCGTTTCTTGAGAAAGATGGGTTTTCTTAGAAAATGGTTTTGACACGGAACTTGTAATATTGTGATCTGTTTTGGAATTTTTTTATATAAATTGTTTTATATAAATGTGAGAACATGTTTTATCCTAGAGGCATGGGTTGGGAAGTCATCGGGGAAAACCTACTGAGTTTCATTACTCACCCCCTGATTTGGCATGTTGGTGCTTTTGAATATGTCATATATCGGGATGTTGGAAAAGGAAAAGTGTCACATGTTTATAGAACTACTTCAAGATACTTGGGCTGGTTTGTGATGTTAGAGTTTTGAGCATGTAGATCATGGAGTTGGGTTGTCTTCTTGTAGTATTTTAGTTTTTCTTTCCGCTTTTGAATCAAATTTATTGTTGGTTTCTGATGTGGTACTCTTGGTTGGTTTATGATAAAATAAATGGTTGAGTTGTATTATATTTTATCATGCATCATTTAGTTGATTAGTTTAGTTATGGTTTATGGTTCTGTGGTATGTTCTAAAAGGGTAAGTCGTCCCCCACTTGTTTTGAAACCCTTCAGAATTTATTGTCAGCCTTTGGAACCTTAGGGATGTCTCTTAAGGCCTAGTAATGACTCGTGTTGTACTAGCAAGCCTATGAGGATAAGCGGGTCATTATAAATGGTATCAGTTTGTTCGGTCCTTGGGGTATAAATGCAAACAGCTTGTTCCTTTCTTTGTGGAACAAGTAGTCATCAGTTTTTGTTGGTCTTGGCATTGAATTCTTACGTGTCTATTCCTTGGGTGGTCATCTTTGGAAGGAGTAGGATTGTCAGAACCTAGAATGTAGAGCATAAAAATATGTAGCTAACCTATTTATGCTAAACTTCAAGTTACCTGGGAGTTGGGTATATAAGTGTTCTGGAGACACTTATAGGATAAAAAATATCATTGTCATGGGTTTAGCCAATGAGATGAGCATGACATGCATTAGAGGAATGACTTCCCACTAGGAGTGAATATATCTTTTTGAGAAATGGATTATGGTTTGATGCAAAACCGTGATTTCTGAAAATTTTAAACTTTTTTTTAAATGAATGATTTTGAAAAGAGAATGGTTAGTGTATTTTAAAAATAGATTTATTTTCAAAAGAAAGAAAAGATTTTTTTTAGAAATGGGTAAATGTGGAAAAACGTGATGGTTGGAAATCATTATTGTGATAGTGATGTGATAGAAATTGAAATGTTAAGCCTTCAGTTGCTAGGAAGTGAGACTAACAACGTGCGTTTTTTATAGAAAATGGCACCTGTTAGGCGTCGTAGAAACCAAATGTAAGAGGCTGTGGAGAATGTGGTCGCACCCGAGCCACATATGAACCAGAAGCTAGACCAAAGTATAGTTCAAGCGTTTCAGGATATGGACACGGGGAATTGGAGGGATGAGTCAAGGAATTTAAACCATTCCGTCCAGTTCCATAAGCAGAATCCGCCCACCTTTCGGGGTGATTCTAAACCAGAAAGGGAGGAGGTGTGGAAGAGTAGGATGAATCGTATCTTTGATTTCATCGACACACCAGCAGAACTGAAAGTAACATTGGAGACGTATATGATGTAGGATCTTGAATGACAGTGGTAGGAGCTAGTGGTGCAGGATTAGGTGGATCAAGGCCTCGGCTGGGAGGAATTTGAGGAATTTTTCAATAAAAAATTCTATCCTCACACATTCAAGATCCAGAGGATGATGGAATTTTTCAGCCTGAAGAAGGAGAATCTCTCTGTCATGGAGTATGCGGCTAAATTCATGAATTTAGTTCACTTTGCACCGGATGTTGCTGCAAGTGTGTCACCGAAGGCATGCATCTTTGAATCAGGGTTGCGGCAGGAGATTCGCTCGAAGATAGCTGTGCTCTATATTACGGATTATACAGAGACAGTAAACAGATCAACAGTAGCTAAAAGAGACATCTCAAGAGTTATGGGAGGAGGAAGTATGATGATACCCATGGGAACGGGTGGGAACTCTAATACTGGGTACAAGGGTAATAGGGACACCTACTTCCAAGGTGGGAGTGCGAATCAGACTCAGACAGTTGGATCGGTGAATCTTCCTCCACAACCCATGATGAAAGCCGAGTGTTTTCAATGTGGCTCGATTGATCACATGAAACAAAAATTTATAGCACCACCGAGAGCATTCCACAATTGCAACAAGATGGGTCATCTTCAGTGATATTGTAGCAGTGCTCCATGATCAGGTGTTCGTGAAACTTCTCAGGTGTCGCAAGCATCTTATGCTTCGACAGGGAGAGGACAGCAAAATCAGTCTCTCCAGTAGAACAGATCTAGATATGGTGATTCCAGGAATACCATGACTCCTCAGGGAGGGCAATGTCAACAAGGAAATAAGGAGCAAACTACAGCAACAAAGATATTGTATGGAGCGGAACAGGTGATTATGGATGACCAGTCTGGACTGTCTACGGTGAGGGGTACGATTCTTTTGAATTCTACCCTCATGCAAGTGTTGTTCGATACGGGTGCATCGCACTCATTTCTTGCTTCTCGTATTGGTGATTTTCTGAACATAAAACTTGAAATGATGTCTTCTGTGATAAATCTTCAAACTCCTCTCGGTGAAAGAAAATTTAGAGCCTTTGTGTGTAGAGCATGTTCTATAACTACTGATGGAGCTGAGATGAAATGTGATTTCTCTATGCTGGAGATGGATTTCTAAGATATAATCCTGGGTATGGATTGGTTGACAGAGTTTAGGGCTCGCATCAACTGTTATAGTAGAACAGTCAGCTTAGCTACTGAGGATGGTGTCGAGCATCTCTTTAGAGAAGAAAGAGTGGTAAAGGCAGGAGCAACGGGCTTGTTGGCACAAGTAGTGGCAATGATCTCTTACCAGTTGGTTGCATTAAACTTGGAATCGATGGACGAAATCGCAAATAACCGTTTTCTAGTAGTCTCATATCCATTTCCTGATGTTTTTTCTAAAAACATCTCAGGGTTACCACATGTAAGAGAAGTGTAATTTACGATTGATCTCCTTCCGAGGACCAGTTATATCTGACTTCTATCTTATAGGATGGCACTAATGGAGTTAAATGAATTGAAAGTGTAGTTGTAAGAACTAGAAAACAAAGGTTTTATTCGGCCAAAAGTGTCACTGTGGGCAACACCAGTTTTTTTGTAAAGAAAGAATATAGAACATTGAGGAGATATTTGGATTATCGTATACATAAACAAGTTACAATAAAGAATAGATATCCACTTCCCTGCATTAATGACCTATTTGATCAATTGAGGGGAGCTCAGTGGTTCTCTAAGATTGACATGCGGTCAGGATATCCCCATTTTCGAGTTCAGAAGCAGGATATTTTGAAGAAAGCCTTCAGGAGAAAATATGGCCTCCACGAATATGTAGTCATGCCTTTTGGTCTTACGAATTCAGCAGTTGTATTTATGGTATTGATGAATCAGATATTTCAGCGATATCTGTATTCTTTTGTTTTGGTGTTTGTGGATGACATATTAGTGTATTCAAGAACAAGGGTTGAGCATGAGAAACACTTGGCGATAGTGTTGGAAATATTGAGATACCATCAGTTGTATGAGAAATTATCAAAGTGAAATTTTTGGATACAAGAGGTATGCTTTCTGGGACATGTTGTTTCTGAGAAAGGTGTTTCACTGGATCCAAGAAAGATAGAAGCTGTTCTTTCTTGGAAACCGCCGAAGAATGTGTTTGAAATACGATGTTTTCTTGGTCCAGCTGGTTATTACCGATGCTTTGTGCGTGACTTCTCACGACTATCTTCGCCTATGAAAGCATTGAAAAAGAAGAACAGTGAATTTCAATGGACTGAGGAATGTCAGATATCTTTTCAAGAGTTCAATGATCTCCTTACCTCAGCACCCATCTTGATTTTTCTGGAATCAGGACAGAGGTACGTGGTGTATTGTGATGCTTTAGGATCTGGGTTGGGATGTGTTCTCAAGAAAGGATACCATGTTGTTTCTTATGGCTCAGGATAGTTGAGAGTGCATGAAAAGAACTACCCAAAACATGATTTGGAGTTAGCTTCAGTTTTCCATGCCTTGAAGACTTGGCGTCATTATCCCTTTGGTGAGAAATTCACTATGTTTACGGATCATAAGAGCTTGAAGCATATTTTCTCACAATGAGATTTGAATCTGAGGAAGAGGAGATGGATGGATCATCTTCAAATGTTCGACATTGACTTGATATATACACCGGGTAAGGTCAATTCGGTGGCCGATGCATTAAGTAGAAAGTCGTATGCTCTGTTGGCGCAAGAAGCTTCAGATGAGTGGCAGTTGATTTCGGTCCTAGCCGACATGCATATGGAATGTGAAGACTGAGCTGATGTTGTGGTTTTCTTTCCAGTTGCTCTTGTTCCTGATTTAGTGGAGATAGTAAATGAGGAAAAGTTATCCAATGTATACTATGTTTCAATGAGTTCAAAACTCAATGGTGGGGAGACCATTGAGGGATATAAGTTGGATGGGAGTTCAGTTTTGCGGTTTCGAGATCAGATGGTTGTACCTTTAGCTACTCAGGAACAACTCCTTCATGTGTACCACCATTTCATATGGTCTATTCATCCAAGAGTACAGAATATGTATAAGGCGATAAAGGAAAAATTTTGGTGGAGCGGCATGAAACGGAAGGTAGGTGAATTTTTTTCAAGGTGTTTAACTTGTCAGTATGTTAAAGCAAAACATCAATGGCTAGAAGGTATGTTGCAGTCTCTAACAATTCTAGTGTGGAAATGGGAGCAGATAGCTATGGATTTCATTACAGATCTCCCAATAACGGTTATGAAGAAAGATGCCATATGGGTGATAGTGAATCGGCTTACCAAGTCGGCCCATTTCATCCCTATTCGTGAATCTAATACGGTGGGGGATCTGTCCAAAATATATATCAGAGAAGTGGTAAAGAGACATGGAATACCAGTTTCAATCATGTCAGACAGAGATCCAAGGTTCCCATCTCATTTTTGGCGATACTAACTGAAATCCCTGGGAACTCAGATGAGTATGAGTATGGTGTATCATCCTCAAATGGATGGAAAAGCTAAAAGGACGATATAGACGTTTGAAGGCATGTTGCGGTCTTGTGTAATGGATTTTGGTGGCTCGTGGGAAGAGCACGTGCCTTTAGTGGAGTTCTCAAATAACAACAGTTATCAGGCCTCGATGCACAGGGCTCCATTTGAAGCATTGTATGGGTGTCCTTGTCGTTCTTCACTTTGTTGGGTGGAAAGAGGTGAGATTTCACTAGTTGGGCCGAGCCTTGTCCAGGAAACAACAGAGAAGATTTAGTTGATAAAAAATAGGATGGAGACGGCACCAAGTCGTCAGAAGCCTTATGTGGATCATCGCTGAATACCGTTGTGGTTTGTGGTGAGTGATCATGTCTTTTTGAGAATCTCTCCAAGGAATGGACATCGTCGTTTTGGGAAGCAGGGGAAATTATCTCCTCGATATATAGTCCCTTTTGAGATACTAGAACGGGTTGGCGAGGGGGCATATTGGTTGGCATTACCACCACGGTTCAGTGTAGTGCATAATCTGTTCCATGTAACTTAGTTGAAGATGTATCAGCCCGATCCGGACCATGTAATCAGATGGGATCACGTTTACCTAGAGCCGGATGCTCCGTTGGTACATATTTCGTTGTGGATTGTGGATAGGTAGGATAAAGTCTTGTGTGGAAAAAGCATTGTTCTAGTGCGGGTTTTATGGAAACATGGTCAGATTTAGGAAGAGACTTGGGAACGCGAGAAATAAATGAAAGAGTAGTGTCCATAACTCTTTCAGGAAAGCGATGGTTTTCTACATTCTGGGGACGAAAAGTCCAATGGGGGGGAGAATGTAGTACCCCTGGTTTCTGGTAATTAACCCTTGTTTTATGATTTTTAAGTACATAAAGCATATGAGAAATGGTTGGGAATGTTTGGAGACTTTTAAAGTGTTAAAGGGAAAAAGGTGGTGACGCACGGGCTTCGCATGGGTTGTCCAAACCGTGCGGAAGCCATGTAGGTGGGGGTTACTTTGGACAGAGGAGACCGCACAGTGTACACACGGTTTGGGAAAACCGTGCGAGGAGTCTGTGTGGAGCACCCCTTCCAAGCAGTGACTACCGCACGGTTAGCGCACGATTTTCCTAGTCGTGTGGACTAACCATGCGTTGGGTCAACTTAGATCATATTTTTAAGGATCTAATCCTTTTTATCTTTAAACCCACTTTGTTTTGCTCCTAGACGGCCCAAACTTGAGATTTCTCTCTAGTGAAGGTGGGAGAACACTTACCATGAATTTTGGAAGCTATCCGGAGGTTTGCCTTGGCGTTTAGAGGACGGTTGGTCGAGGTAAGTCACATTTCCTTTAGTTTTCTTAGATCTCCTTCTTCCCTCTTGATGGATCCTTAGATCTACGTCCAAGGTGGGTATATCTAAGGTAATGGATGACTTTTATGTCGGGTTTTGGTTTTTTTGGTACTAGGGGAAGGAATCTAAGGAGGTTTTGGGGAGTAGTTGACTCAGTTTTGTTGTCATTCTTCATCAGTGGGTTGGTTTCTCCTAATTTGTTGAGGTAGGTGGCTTCACTCCCGAATCCTCTTTCTTAGAACTTGAAGGATTAATTTAAATTTTTTTCCCTTGATTGAAATGATTTGGTTATCTTCTGTGAAAGAATGGTTGAACCCTCTTTTTAGTAACGGGTGATGGAATTGTGTGTTTTTGGAATGTGTTTGTTGAAGTGAATTGAAAATGGTAATTTTAAACTGGTTATGGTTTTGCTGCTTGAAAGAAATGGTTTTCAATAAAAGGTTTGATGCTTTATTGAAAGGTTTTGAACACACTTGGTTTTGGCATAGATTTTCATGGGTTGTGGTGTGTGTTCATATGCATTGGGATGGATAAGGGCGAGAAGTACACCCATCAAAAGGTTGGGATGGATAAGAGCGATAAGTACCCCCATCAAAAGGTTGGGATGGATAAGGGCGTGAAGTACCCCCATCAAGGTATTCCACTAAGTGATGGGTTAGTGGAAGGATAACTCACCACTCATGAGTATGGGGAGGTCCAGGTTGCATGCATGGTTGGTTGTGTGGATTTTTGAAATGGAATGAATGTGCTAAAATTGGAATGCGAATTTGATTGGAAACATTGTTTGGTTGCTTTTCTTGAGAAAGATGGATTTTATTGGAAAATGGTTTTGACATGGAACAAGTTATATTGTGAACTATTTTGGAATTGTTTTAGATAAATTGTTTTATATAAATGTGATAACATTTTTTATCCTAGAGGCATGGGTTGGGAAGTCATCGGGGAAAACCTACTGAGTTTCATTACTCACCCTTTCTTTTGCACATTGGTGCTTTTGAATATGTCATATACCTGGATTTTGGAAAAGGAAAAGTTTCACATGTTTATAGAACTACTTCGTGATACTTGGGTTGGTTCATGATGTTGGAGTTTTGATCTTGTAGATCATGGAGTTGTGTTGTCTTCTTGTAGTCTTTTAGTTTGTCTTTCCGCTGTTGAATCTGATTTAGTGTTGGTTTCTGATGTGGAACTCTTTGTTGGATTATGATAAAATAAATGGTTGAGTTGTCTTAGCTTTTATTATGCATCATTTAGCTGATTATTTTGGTTATGGTTGTTGGTTCTGTGGTATGTTCTAAAA
Organism: Viscum album; assembly: GCA_963277665.1. NCBI lineage: Eukaryota > Viridiplantae > Streptophyta > Magnoliopsida > Santalales > Viscaceae > Viscum > Viscum album. The sequence goes on along the minus strand of OY728127.1, from coordinate 559,343,258 downwards.
GGTTAAGTCATCCCCCACTTGTTTTGAAACCCTTCGGCATTTATTGCCAGCCCTTGGCACCTTGGGGATGTCGCTTAAGGCCTAGGAATGACTTGTGTTGTACTCTCAAGCCTATGAGGATAAGCGGGTCATTACAGTACTCATACATTTTTTAATAACCTTGATGTAGGCCATACAATTCCATATCCTTTGGTTCCCTCATGAATTTAGGGAAGTACTATTACAGAAAAAAACTCCTTGATGCCATCCAATGAGTGTTCTATTTGAGGTTTGTTCTGAATAGTGGACTTCCACCATGTCCAAATTAAGAGTACTAATATAAATTTGTAAAACATGATCTTAAGAGGCTTGTGATGCTCAAGTAAAAAGTATATATCCTAACCACTTGGAAACCACACCTCACTTTTTCTAGGTTCTGTTATTTGATGAAATGTGTTGGGTTTAATTATTGAATATTCCCAAATAAATACAAATACTAAACCTATGGGTGGGAACAACTAGGATATGTATCTGGATTTGATAGATCAATTAACTAATATGATACTTGGTCAACCATAGTTCATGTTTTTTGGTAGCCACCCCAATATCCCTTAAAGTATTCCATTGAACTCAATGGGGGCATACTTGAAAATCAAGAAGCTCTGAATAGAATTAAAAAATATATTAGAACAAAATTAAAAAATATAAATCAAAAATCAAAAAGTCCCTCTCAAAATACTACCAAACAGTGATCCAACCCCAACATCTCATAAAATACCTCAGAAAACCCATTTAAAATAAATCAATTCACTGAATTGAAACATTTTTAAAACCCCATTTTTAAGAGAACGTCCAACCTTACCCTCTCAACAGATCCATATTTTAAAATTACACAATCTTTGACTAAAATATCACTTCCCTTCCAAAAATCCCCCCCAAACTACTTTTCAATTTATAAAATCTAAAATTACTTGTAAACACATCGTTTGAAACGACCTAGGATTTCACGCACACACATATATATATTTTTGATTTTACACATAAAATAATTATATAAAACTATAGTTTATATAGTTTTACTAAAAAATAATATTTTATTTATCATCAAAATTTATTTCTGAAAATATATCTGTGTGTGTTTTTTAAATATAATTTGTGGGATAAATATATTTTATAATTGAAATTTATTCGAAAATATTAAAAAAGTAATTTGAAATGAGTATAAAATAACATGTATAACTTGGAATTTAAATTCAAATTCGATAACTTGTATTATAAAATAATATACATCGTATGTTGTATGAAAACATTAATTTATTGTTGGATAATTATAATTTAAAATATGGTTTGAAATATATGTATTTTTTATTTTCTTCTATGAATATAAGAATATATAAATATATATAGAAAATATGATAATATATATATGGTTGTGGTAAAAAATATATCCATGTATTTATATCTATATATATGTATGATTATATATATATATATATATTTGTGTGTGTAAATGATAATAAAATTTGGGAATTTGTTTATATATAAAAAATTAGTTACAAAATGTTATTTAATGTATATATATATATAATTAGTATATATGTGTATATATATTCTTATATTTGGTGTATATATATATATGAAACTTACAAACACAGGTCAATGACATAAAATACCCATGATGATCATCATACTGTAGGATATAACAAAGAGGGAAACATGAAAGGAAAAAATTCATGAATATAAACAAAACAAGGCATAAAACTAGAGTACAAAGTGGAAAAAACTAAATAAAAATAGATCCCTAACACCATGAAAAAAAGGCTAGACCAGAAAAATATCATTCATACAGGCCCATAAGTCTCTATTTCACCAATCATCAAATCTAAAACAACTCTAACTAAAGGCATCAAAACTAAGAGAATAATACATGCTACAAGATTCCCATCCCTTTACTGAAATCCTACAATACAACATCTACACCTACCTAAACGAACAATTATGGTGCGAGCACAAAGCCTTGTAGGATTCCAACATAATTTATATACAATTAGTATTATCAAGAATGAAATAATTCAATATTTTAAAATAAAAATAGTTCTATAAATAATTTTCATTAAAATCCAAATCCATTTGTAAATAAGTTTTCCTTTGGTTGTCCTAAAATCCTTTAAATTCTCAATTCTTGAAATATGATAGGTAGAAGTGGTAAAATTGTGATTCAAATCCACACATAAAAAGATAATAAGGTAAACACATATCTATGAAATAATCTATCATGTGAATCTATATGATACAAGATTATTTAAAAACATATGAAAAAAAAATCCATTATAAAAATAATGATTCCATAAATAAAAGAAAATGAAAAAGAACATACTATTGGGATATTTCTTATGGGAATATGTACATGAATTTAAAAGAAACTAAAATTAAGTAACATTGTTACCAACCAATATCGATTCCAATCATAGTCAATCAATATCCCATATGTTACCTCCTTGTTGTTACACACACACCAAGCCTGCCAATGTCTATTTATAGATGCACCCAAGGTTCCGAATGTGACAATTTTCAAAATGACATTTCAGTACCATGCTCACAATTTTATCAAGCATTTTCAAATCAAATCCAATCATCTTCAGAGTTTCAAAATCCATTTCCAAAAAAAACAGCCCAATCATTTAATCAAACACTTGGTGTGAGAAAACCTATTTTTAAATAAAACCCCCTTTAAAACACTTTTTCTTTTACCAATCACTTCAATTCAATGAAAAAAAATAAGTTATCATGAACAATAATAAAATCATCAAATTAAACATATTTATATAAATTACTACCTAAAATGGAATAAACCAAGATGCCTCTAAAAATATTGATTGGAATCTAAGATATTGGTCTTTAAGAAGATAAGTAATGACTATAAACTACAAAGTATCAATAGAAAAAACTTTCTGATCTTGAATAAAACTCAAAAATATATCTAATATAGTAGATACAACTAAATGAAAAATGAACCACAAGGAACGCTTACCCCGAGAAGCACACCCAACAACCCTGATGATTGATCACAAAAATAGTTACCCAAAAGGATAAGAGATGTCCAAAATTTCCCAAGGAGCATTATGGTTCATGAGAGGGAATGGTTAAGGAAAAATTAAATAAAAATCACTTATATAGTTCCCTAAAACCACAAATCGTTATATTTTCATGGCATGTAATCTTGTTACACTTCGTATGTTCCATAATGGCTCAAAACATCGAAACATGCATCACACTTTTATAAAAAAAATCGTATTTTTTCCATTACATGATGTAAAACATTTAAATGGAGTGTGAACCTTTCGTTCTTAGAACCTATTTCAGGAAATCTTCCCAGAAACCATTACAAGATGTGTAACCCCATTACACAATGTGTAATCACATTACATTTAAAAAATAGTTCAGTTGCAACAGTAAACTGAAAACCATGAATAAAAACCAAAACATAACAAAGGGAGTACCTAAAAATAATAATGGGGTGTTAAAAGCATCCCAGCATAAATAATTTATATCCCTATACAGTTATCAAAATCCTAGATTCACAAAAAAGATAAGGCCACTACTGCATCATCAAGGATTCTCTCTTCCATGTCTCATGGCTATCCTATCAACACTGCCACATTACATAGACCAGAGGAATCAATTTTCCTTGTTGGACCTTATCTTGGTGATCAAGAATCTGAATAGGATACTCAACCATAGTGGTGTTGATCTTAAGATCAACATCCTCCCATACGATCACATGTGAAGGATTTGGTATAAATCTCCTCAACATTGAAATGCAAAACATGTCACTGGTAGAATTCGAATGATAGAGTAAGTCCAACAGACAATCTACCCTCAAAAGTTTCTTAATGTTATAAAAGGGTGTAAGTAGGAATCCAATCATGATTCAACATCTTGTTATGAGAATATTAGATCTGAACAACTCAATATTCCTATATATCAAGGGTTATATTTGACAATATTTTTTTTACAAAATATCCTAATTCAACCCTCAATATGACACCCAATTCATCCCATAACAAGGATCGAGCTACGTTACTGATCACTTTGGTTTGGAAACTACTGTCATACATACCCATTAACTCCATTCAGAATGGTTTAGCCTAAAAAATAAACTATTAAACAAATAAGAACAACATTAAAAAAATAAAAAATTGTAGCATAATTAAAATGAAAAACTATACATATATTTATACGACCTCAAGAGTCACCAATAAACTTATAGAATGATCTCTATGTGAGAGACTCAAAACCAAAACCAAACCTAAAACTGAAATGATAAAGTATGTGGGAAAATCAAGAGTATTAGTAGGTATTTATAAATGAAACAATTTCCCTGGTATAACCATTAATTAGGTACCCATTTCATGATAGTTTAATTATATTAATTTAAAAATATGTTTTTTCATCTCTTTACCATCCAAAATCACAATCAAAAAAATTATAAAATTATTGCCTTTTAATTTTTAAAAACAAAACTTATGAATGATTCATTTTATAAAAACCATTTTAAATAAATGATAACACAAATTAGAAGATATATCATTAGGAAAAAAATAAAACTAGAAACCATTTCAAAATAGTGTCAAAAAATAGTGGGGAAATTGAATAAATATAAAACAACCATCATGGGAACCTATTTTCTATTCAAGACAATCTAGGGGAGAGATAAATGGTGCCAATATAAGAAATTTATAGAGATGGATACCAATAAAAATATTTCCTATCACATGGTTTTTTCTTATATGGCATAATAGAGAGGAAAATCTCATATGTAGAAACCAGGGAACTCAGGGCAAGTAGCTGGAGCATAATAATAATGTAGTGCAGAATCTGTACCTAGAATTCCCTCTTAGCTACCCAAGTCTTCCATGAAATAATAATGGATATGAGTCTATAAAACTGGTATAGACATAAATATCATAAATTTTAAACAAAAAAAAACTCACTTTCTCACTCGTTTACTTATTTTCAAGAACAACACATTCTTTGTTGTAAAGAATTATAAACAATACCCAAGACTAATTAGGCATGAACCTCATATCAATATTTTAACTATAATCCAAATTTCACAACATATGGGAATGCCTTATGTGTGGAATTAATTTTCCCTGAAGAAATTTCAAAGTGCCAACCGAGCCTCAATATTTGGAAAAAATAATTGCTCATTTGAAAACCCTCTTTCAACATATAAATTTCCAATTCCCAGATCAATCTTACTAAAAAACACAGATACACCATATTATATATATAAATACCCCATTTCTCAATGTACATATTTACAAATCCTTCTGTGAATATGTAAAAAAGTTTATAAATATATATATATAAAAATATGTGTATATGTATAATTCAAATTCATAAGTTAAAAAATTAGAAACCAATTTAAATATAATAGAGAACCAAACATTTCATTAGTCCTTCACTGTAAAACTGGTCATAAGACCAAAACATTATCAAGAATTTCAATATTACATGACAAAAACCATTTAGAATATTATTCAAACACATTATGTGCTTGATATTTCAAAAAAGTTTTGGAAAAATATTAATAATGAATAATCATGGAGGAAACATAGGAAAAGTATGGAGAACATTAAAGGACACAATTACATTATCATGGATATTATCTATAATACATTTACATAATAATATATTTTAAAAACATGTTGAAATAGTTAAGAAATCACGGTTATCAATTTAAAGGCTCATTCAAAGTGTATCCCAACACAAAATCTCTGCCTTTTCAAATGGTGGCTCAAAACAACCTCAAGATGGTACACGAATGTTATAAGGTCCAAATGAAATCCTAAAAAACTAAAACCCACAAATTAAAATCAAGGACACATGGTACCAAGATTTTGAAGACCATGGTAGTGTAAGATGTGTAGATAAAATGAAATAAAGTATAGTAAGAGGTAGAAGGCTATTAGCTAGGACATTTAGCATCAAATTTGAAAGAAAAAAATTATTCACTATGGGATAAATTAGGAACAAGGTTGAGTTATCATTGGAGTTATTCTAGAAAAATCACGGATTAGTGGTGTGATTTGGGGTCTAAATCCAATAAGGGGAAAGGGAAACTTTTGGTTTTAATGAATATGTGCTTTGTGCACGGTTTGGCCTCATGGATTTGGAAACCACGCACCATCCATATTACCACTACTTGTATTCAAGAACATGAAACATGGGTAGGTTTCGTGGTTAGAGAAACCGTGATCCAATTTTGTGATTTGGATCTGTTAAAACTATAGTTTCTATCGCACGACCACTGCAGGGTTTGGAAAACTGTGCACCTAAACTACATGACATGCTCTAAATCACAAAAAAACTCTAAAACTCAAGTGAAAACCCAGATTAAAATATAGAGACACAAGAGAGACATAAAATAATCAAAATAACATATTAGTGTCAGGTGTGGGTGTGACATTTCTCACACCCATGTATCCACGGATACCCAATTTTCATCAATTAAAGCACCTCCAAGAATATGGATCACCCCACCATAGGAACCGACTATTGAAATAGAAACCCCACATTTCCATTATTCAACCAATGTGGTATACATCCTACTTTATCCAAAAAAAAACACAACATCACTCTTTGTAACTTCTCTAGACCACTCTCCTAAATATTTCTTGGCTACACTTACCAACAAACTATAAAACCTACCAATCTCATTTCCTAGCATCCAAATCTATCCTAAGACCCTACCAGTATTCACACTATAGTTTGAACATAAATATTTGTGTCATTTTATGGCTAGGACATTAACTAGTACAAAATACCATCATACATAATTTCAAGCACCAATTAAACCTCAATATGATTCATTCTCAAATCTCTGAATTTTACCTCAATTCTGATGCTAATGCTTGAGTTTCAACAAACACAACTTAAATATTCAAATATAATGTTCTCAATGAATCCAAATAATATAAAAATAATTTTCACATCAACATTCTATAGTCACATTGATCATCCATTGAAAAATACCCCTTCATCCAAGGTCCTATATAAATAAAACTTCATTCCCATGGCCGATCTGATACTCCCAACCTTAGGAGTACCCTCATTATAAGTTCATAAAACCAAACTCCAATGTTTATGGTGCATCCTCTATATATTACTACAAAAAATGATCATATGTGATCACCCAACTCATACATGACTGACAGTATGAAGAACCAACCACTACCTACTTCCAAATTACCATGAATGTTATCCTCAATATCTGCTGAATATTTATTCAAAATGAGGATCATACCATCGACCATCCAATGATGCACTCCCAACATTATTAAATCACATAATTAATCCTAGACTGCAAAATTGATTGGTTCCACCCTCAACATTCATGCATATCTCCCCTCGATCCAGGATCGTTCGTCGTGTCAACCCACGAAAAGGGATAAAATCAGGTCGGCTATGCCACAATACATTAACTTGTACAATGGAACACCATTATTCTAAAAAAATTCCAAAACTGATATTACCACAATAATTCAAATGAATTCACCTCAATACCTATCCTACTTACATGGTTTCATTCTCATTTAATCATCATGGGCATATATTCCTTTTTTACCCAAAACACGTCTCTAATGGTAGAATAAATCTCCAATGTGAACTTTCCTAAAAGATTCCACTAAATCTCCCTATTTTCATGCTCTCGTAAAACCCAAACACAAAGACCCAACTCAAACTCTACTAGGATACATTTTATCAAAACATGGTTCATGTGATTCATTAAATAGTCATTCCACTTTTGTATGCATGTATCATTAAGAAAAGATCATGTTTGTTGCTATTCAAAATGAAATAACTTTACCAAATTAAATCGATTAACATGATCACTCAAAACCCAAGATTATTTTTGATAAATGAAGTGCATAACTATGCTCTAATCTCAATTGATTCAACCTTTTGGGTTATCATTGACAATATGGTAATAACAACACCAATAATTAACAAGTCTATGCATATGAATGATCCTTCCCCCCAAAACCAATCTCAATTCTGAAACACCCTAATGTATTTTCATTCCATCACCCAACCCATTCATGGGTATCTAGATACACAGGGAATCATAGGACAAAACATTCTCAATGTGTCAAACCTAAATTTATTGTACGCTAGAAACACATTTCATTAATCGATCACAACTATGAAAATTTACCCATGCTTACTATCCTAAGAGAATTTATATTTCTTGGAAAACCCATATCCTGTGATACCCTCGATCATCCAAAATCACTAACTCACCACTATCCATAGTCTCATATCAAATGAAAATAGGTTCTCAAATCTAGTCATATAATCCAAGTCTCATGTAATCCACTACACCTAAAAATATATCTTTCTCCGGTCATGGGACACACGACATCTAACATGCCAAAACCAATTTCCCCCTCTAGGGTATCACACATGGGTTAAATCTAAGTCCACTAAACCCACCCTCTCAAGTAAAGAATAACCAGAATGGTTTTCAAATGGCCACATCACATTAAAACCCCCATCCAACAAATCAAATGATGTTATAATAGGTATTCCATTCCACTAACTTATACACCCCTCATCATTATGGTGTCAAAATCATGTTCTCTCTATAGCTGCTATTTTCTCATTCTCAAGATCAGGTCACACACTCTAACACCCTCATCAAACAAAATTTTTGTTCTATGGTCTCAAACTTGTAGGGATATCATCAAACCTGGGTTCTCTTAACAATCCAAACATCCCATAAATCAGGTCAATGTAAAATAGTGATTAGAACCACACCACATACATAATGTTGTCATAGTTATAAATATTTTATTTTTCATGTAGCTAGTTTGTTTCATAAAAATTGGCTTAAATAAATGAAATCTCAAGTATAAGTTATAATGGAAAATTCATTATAGCATTCACATGTAATTTTATTTAGTCGATGCCACATAATAACCAAAAAAGTAATCACATAATTTATTTTTAACCATTTTTTTTTAAAAAAAAATCCCATTACTAAGGATTATTTAAAAAAATTCTCGGTTATTTTTTATAGAGGAAAACACAAAATAAGTTACAATTGAAATATTATTTAGCTGATAACAGAAAATAATCAAGGTAAGTAATTACATAAAATAATCTTGTCTACTTGGAAGGTTGGTTAATAAGTTGCCAATATAATCTTATATTGAAAACATTGTATAAATGGATCCTGACACTTTAAATAACTAACCCATTTCATAGTCCAGGTAATCCAATGATCAATCATAAGTAACCATCAAAATTAAATGTGAATCCTAAATTTCTAACACGATGCATAAACACCATGGAAGGAGAAAGAAATCCCAAACCAAAGAACATAATCGTGTGTACCCCTCAATGTGAAATTATATAAAAGGAAATAGTGAACAACATGAAAAACAATCCCTCCCCTAGTAATATTTACATCCCTTGTATGTGGGATGTCTAGTCTTAAGAATATGTTCTACAACATGACCTAACATTATCCAATATTTTTTCCTTTCATTAAAAATAATTAAAACAAAATAAAGGACTATTGATAACACTTTTTACTATTCCTTCCAAATTCACTCTCAATAGTAACCAGACCAGCATTCCACATGACCTCAAAATCTCTTTCTTATAAGATAAAGGCAGAAGACTAGTATTTGTGGTATAAGGTAGTATAATGGGGAGACTATACCCCATTAATCAATGTTTAAAGCACAAAAAATAATCAATTTGATACACCATCAATTAATATGGATTAAGGAAAATACCATGGTATGTTTTAAAAATAATCTAATTAAATCATGATATAAAAACTAAATTGTATACAATTAGAGGTAGTCATACAATACCAAACCATATAATATATATCAATAAGACTCAAATTAGAATGGTAAAAACCATAAATAATGGTCCAAAACCTATCATGGTCCCAAACTTCCAGGATTTATCTTAGTATCCCAAACAAATCTCCACGAATTGGGCCTCTTCCTTGGTCTAGTCTCAGAGCATGGTGGCATTAGCCCAGATACCAAAGTGTCATGTCCTCCCAAGAATAGTGTGAGTCTAACTCATTAGGACACCACTAATAGTTTCTTATATAACATCCACTACAAGTAAATATAGTGTATGCTTATGTGCACAACAAACTAGTGTAATCAAAAAAAATTAATAAATGAGATAAGAAAAATTAAAACAACCTTGAACCTCAAGAATCTTGACAAAACCAGGGTTGAACATATCTTTATATTCTAATAAAAAATGTATCTAAGCACTTAACAATATCATGTTAATAATAGTAACCACACATAACCTTGGTGCTCATCCTAAAATTCAAAATTACAAATCATAATCTCTCACATAGAATCAAGGTGATCATCCCAAAATTCTAAAATATCATTTATCATAGTGAATTTATATTCTCATAAAAATAATCCCATGAATTTTATAATGAACTTTAAATCAAGTCACTCATCATAACATTCACATGGAATCAATCTGCACATCCTAGATGTCCCAAATTTCTAGTATCACATTGAATCTAGAGGCTCATCCTAGCATTCCCAAATATCAACTATCTAATGGATTATGTATTTTCATCTAGATAATCCAAAAACATCAGTTATATCATAAAATCTAGACACTCCTCAAAACATTCCAAAACTTGAGGTATCTCATGGATTTTGGATACTCATCCCTGTATTTGGAACATCAACCATCTCATCGAATCTAGATGCTCATCCTGATATCCCCAAAACATTAACACTTTATAAATCAATTAATTCTATTAAAAATCCATTTAATAGTGTAAGAACTTATTTATTTTAGTCTATAGGCCTAAGTATTATTCCATTGGATTACCCATGGCATCCCAATGTATCAAACAACTCATTTAATATCTCATTTACATTAATTATTCATTTAACTATAAAACCAATTATTTGATTTAACTTGAATTATGTAAAAGGGAAAATAAATTATTATACACTCATTTAAAATTAATTAAGATTCATTAAATATAAAATCAAGGAGTCTCAAGCATTATACTAATGACATTTAATTCTCCAAGGGATCACAAACATTTAGTTTAATTAAATTTTTATTTCATATTCTTTCAAAACATTTATAATAATCTCAAGATATCATTCTTGGAATAAAATTTATGTATTGGGTTTATTTAATAACCCACTTAACCCAAAGGGAACCCCCCTCTTTAGTCATTAAAACAAATAACAATCCACCCATGACTTTACTATGAAAACATTCAACCAAAACATACCCAAGAGTTTATCGTTATTTAATTAAATATCATAATAGTTCAATATCAAAATATTCCCAATAATCATTAAATTATTTCTAGTAATTCGTAAATAAAAACAAGTAAAATGATTTATTAAACATAGATAGTGAAGTTTCTCATGCCAGGGTTATCAATTGGCTCTAACAAACAACTAATATATATTATTTTTTCAATTTTACAACAAGAATCCATAGTGAGAATACATCATGGGTGACTTAATTCAAGATAAAAGATCATCCATAGTCCACATGTTGGTTTCGAAGGATATAAATTTAATAATTAGGGCCATATGTGATTTAATTATAATTTAGGTTAAGATATTGATTGATTGGGACAACCAAAAACATCACATATACTAAAAACATGTTATAATTTATGGGATAACTTAAAGACCACCAAATTATTCTCATAGAGTCCCACTATTATAGTATTGTCCATTGTATTGGAAGAAAATAATGAAAATTATAATGTAAGAAATGATATAAAAATATGGAATAATGGATAAAACCGGTAAGAGTTTACTGGACAGTGAGATAAATGAAGAAGGGAGTGTAATGTATCCATATCCTTTCCTCTAGCTATCAAACTCGTCTATAAAAATTTGAAGTAGAAAAATATTAGAGGAGATTCACTATATTAGAGAGGGAGGAGAAGGAGGCATCCATAGGGGATATTGGGTCAAAAAGTGGGAGAAAATGAAGGGGTTTGGGTTATAATATTAAATAGTTAAAAGGTGAAATCCCAATTTGAAAGGGTGAATAGTTATATAAATTGTGCAGTAATTATGTTGTGAGAATTCACTTAAAACACCCCTTCTCACATGGTTGGTTCACAATATTTTTAAACCATGCACCATCCATGTGGTTCTACATTGGAACTCTCTACAAAAAAATGGATTGTTTTCCCCAACCATTTAAAAATCATGAAAAACTATGTACTAAGCCCTATATCCAAGCCATCCACACCGTTTCTTATAAATATTGAATGGTTTACCCTAAAACATGCACTTACCATGATATAAACCGATATTTTACCCTACTAAAAGGTCTAAAATATTTAAATCTCCACTCAATGATCTCATGACTTATCTAAGTATCCAAGGAACCTCTCAATCCTGAAATCGTATCCAAAAAACATCCTCTTAAAATGCTTAAACTATTTGATTATCGATAAACAACCTATTTCTCAAAATGATCCTTCTGCAAAACTAAAAAAATTATAATACCCCTATAATTTCCCAAACAAGGAAGGTTATAGGGTTTTATAATAAATACCTATAAAATAAAATAAGTGGTGAATTTGAAAAGTCTCCAGAATAAAAATTAGGAGAAGAAACCCCTTACCACATTGGTCACATTCGATTTAATGTCTGTTGATTGAAAGGACATGAAATGGTTATATATGTACCATTAATTTCATAAATTAATTTGTCAAATTATATTCATTTTGTAGTAATTTCACTTTATAAAATATATCATAAAGTACAATAGGAAATATGTATTAATAAAATAAAATTTAGGCAACGATCCCATTATTCCATGATTAATATTATAATCCAATCCCCTTGAAAAATATATAATCATATTCAAATTCAAATACCATAAATAAAATATAATTCATTATAAAATATTTAAAATAGGTATCACACACACCATATTAAAAAAAATAGGTGTATAATTTGAAACAAGTCTTAAAAAATTTAATTTTAGATGAAGACCCCTTACCTTGTATTCCCACCTAGTTGAATGTGATCTAACCACATTTATAAAAAACATAACTTTATTATTCAATTACATGAAAACTTATTAATATATATTCCCTTTTATATATTCATTAAAAATAATTTATTAAAAATATATCGGTCATTTATAGTTTATTTTTACCATTGGGTGTTAGTAATGTTAATTGTTTCATACACCATTTGTAATGTAGATTTTGATCCACATTCATTTACTGATTTTTTTTTCATTATTATATTACTCAAGGTACTATAATAGATTTTTTATGTTGATCAATATATTTATAATTTCATTCCAAAAGAGTTTTAGTCATGATTCATGATGATCGAATTAGAGAGGGTCTTGTTTCCATAAATTTTTCCGAACATAAATTGGTATATTAATAATGAGATAAATATTATTATTATTATTTTAAAACCCTAATAATTTTATTAATATGTTTTTTTCAATTAAATATATTCTTATAATCATTCAATTATGGTTATTATGATAAATGAAATACATCACCTCATGGAGTCGAAAGTTCACAAGTACACATGGACAACGCTTTTTTTCTATTGAACAAGAGGAAGGTAGGAAATGGTTTATCATTTAAAAATGAAAATCAAGTTATAAATTAATATTAAAAAATTAAATAAATTTTTTTAACCATCCATGTAATTTGGTGATGAAAAATAAAACTAGTTTTTTATGGATGTTTTAGTTTGCACGGACTCACAATCGATGTGTTCATTTTTCAATGTAAAATTGAGAATTACATATAATGGTTTTTCCGTATAAGATCCTGAAATTTTATGGAGTTGAGTTAGGATTTATTTCTGGTACTGTTTCCCCAAAATTTTAGTAAATTTCATTTTTTATTTTCTTTATGGTGTATTAGGGTAAAAATTGAGAAAAATGAAAGAAAGAGGGGATATACACGGTTGGCACACAGTAAGGGAAAACCATGAACCCCAACCCATATAACCATTCAAACCCATGAATAGGTGATTAGCATAAATGGAACAGGGTTTTGGAAACGATTTTGCCTCTTTGTAGTAACTGTTCATCCCTAAAATAATAGGTGCACGATTTAGGGGAACGGTTAAGATAAATTATTTGCTGAAGCCTCGGAAACCATGCGTGGAATTTATTTACCCCAAAAAATATTTAAAAAATTTCCTAAACCCATTATTTAACCCTGTGTAGACCCCCATTTGACCATAGGAAGTCTTTATTTATTTTGAAACTCCCTAGAAAAATTACAAGCCCTTCCGACCTCTGTTCATCACAATTCAAATCCCAAATTGAATATATTTTCCTCTCTCGATGAGTGGATCATATCCCATTGTTTTCTTGTTCATCATCTAATGTTATATCATTATTATGGTGTTTGTAAAATTATATTTTTTCTATATCTAGATCTATGCTTGTGGATCTATATATAAACCTAAGAGATCATTATTTTTTAAAATAATCATTTAGGGTGATAGATCTATATCTGATCTAAATCGTTGTGCTACTCAATTTTATAGATTTATATTGGGAAATTTTTCATTAATGGATCAAGGTAGGCGATTAAATTTACAAATCCCAAGATGTGATCTTGTTTTCTCATATTAATTTTGTATACTTTCTAGTTTTATTTATCAATTGAAATAACTAATTTAATTAATTAATGTGGTAAATTAATTAATTGAGATAATTGTGAAATTTTGTGTGTTAGGGAATGTTTAATAAGGTAATTAATTGGAAAAATAATGATGACATCCTAGGATTTTCTAATTGATAATTAATTGTTCAGATTAATTATGTTGGAATTGAGATAGGTTAATTGAGAAATTAAATGTGGGATAAGGATAATAAATTAGTGAATTAATTATCAATGTATTGATCGAGAAATTGGAGATAATTAATTGTAAAATAAATCACTGAATTGTTCAATTTCAAATTGAGAATATTTATTGGTTAATTAATTATTTTATACTTAAATGATGAAATAGTTAATTTATTATTTAATTGATTAATGGAAATTGATGTTGTTAATTAATTGTTGAATTAACTAACAAACATGGATTAATTAATTTATAAATTAATGAATGGATGTAGTGATGGGTAATTTTTATTAGAGGAACAATATCGATTAATCTGTATTTTATGAAATGTGTTATTAGACATGATTATCTAAGTCCTGTAAATAATGATATGAATAAACAGTTGAGATTTGGGGGGCTAGACATGGTATTCTACACCAAGAGAATGGGGGTACAAGAAATGGAATTCTGCACCAAGAGAAAAGCGGTGATAAACATTGTCCTCTACACAAGAGAAATGGGGTTCTAGATATGGTATTACACACCAATAATGGATCTATGACTCTTTTGGGTAATTAGGGTGTTATACATGGCATTATATAATAATGATAAACATGTCGGATTAAGATTTGGGGTGGAAGACATGGCGTTATACACCAATGATAGTATGAATGAATTAAAGTTGTGGTTTTTGGCATTGAATTCTACAACAATGATAATTATATAGGTTTGAGATTAGGGTATTAAACATCAAATTCTATTCCCAAAACATTGGAATTGGACAATGCTTCCGTGTGGAGGAAATAATGATTTTTAAATGAAATGTATAATAAAATACCATTTGTTTTAATGAATTGTAAATTGAATATGCAACATGGTTAAAACCTGGCATAGGCTGGAGTAGGTAATGAGGTATAGGTATCCTCAGGAACCTGCTGGTCTATGTGTTTAAATAAAGATTAATTTATAATGTGATAAATGTTAACTTATTTATTTTAATTATTTCTTTATACAAATGAATACACTTGTTATTTATTGGATTTGTTTTATACACCATTTTTTGTGGCCTGATGAGTTATACTCACTCCCTATTCAGGCTTCCAGATCACTACCTGAATATATTTCATGGATTCAAAGAAGGTTAAGGTAAAGGGGATCGTGTTAGATGGATGTGTTGGGATAGAGTGTGGTTTAGGGAACTATAAGTCGTTCGGGACCCGCTTAGGTGTTATTAGAATCTTTATTTTGAGTTCTATTTTAGACACTTAACTTATAAATTTGATTGGAATTTTTTCTTCTTTACTTGGATATCATATTTCCTTCATTTTTATTCTGATTTATTGGTGTTGTCTATGGTTATATATTCTTCTATTATTTTTTATTTATTTATGCAAGTGTTTTACACTTATGGAAGACGGTATATTCTCCCAATGATCGACTCATCAGAACCTTGCTTTTATTTGGAAGCCTTTGGCATACGATGAGACAAGCTTGAGGTCATGTGATCCTCCGGCTCGGGGAAACAATGAGTGGAACCTTGGACGAAATGTTACAAAGTGGTATTAGATCCCAATTCTATTCTCTTCTTCTTTTCTCATACTATTTGCGAAAGTTTTAAAATAGAAAAGGATGATTTAGGTCTTGTTTTTGAGCTCATGCAAGGGATTTGATACCCAATATACGGGGGAGAACCCAAGTTCTCAGGGTGGGATTATTTTATTGTTGTTCGCTATTATAGTTGAATGTTATTTCACATTGGGTGATGAAATTTTTGTGTGACCTGATTACTTTTTTTTAATATTTTTAGAGATTAAATAGAATCCCTAAATGGCATAAGATTTTAGTCTGCATGAATCATTATTAGAAGAGAGGATTATTTAGTGAACATGAATCATATCTAGAATTTATGTGAAAATTGGATTATGGTAAGTTGTTGAACATAAACTATCTTTCATAGCATATTAAATTTGAACTGAAAATAGTTCATAACATGAAATTGAGAAATATTTTTAAAAAGATGCAATAATGTGAATAAATGGTCGTGTAAATGATAAAATTTAACTATGAGAATGTGTCTAACCAAGTTAACTTGGACCTAGGTGTACGATGGTTAAGGGGGTGAGAGTGCCTCAATTTTGAACATGGGGGGAGGTTTGGGGAAAATAAGTGTTGTGGCTTGTTTTGATTTTACTATAACATAAATGTGATGAAGTTGTGCTATTATTCATAAGATGTGTGTCAGGATTTGTAGATTTGTACCTCCGTGATGATGCATGTGGATGATACAGTAGTTTTATATGAATGGAGATGATTTACTAGCAGTGGAACATGAGTCACTGATAGTGTTGTGTGAGGAAGTATGGTAGCTATTTTAAGAGAACATGACTCTCTATATGCAATTAATGTGAAGAGACCTAGAGTGGTATGGGAAGATAATGTATGACCTGATGAGGGAGTTTTAGTTGCAGCACCCTCAGACGTTTACTATAGATTTCCTACCTAAGGGAGGAGAGTCTTCGGTTAAGTTTATTGAGATGATACATGACCATTTGGAGACTCCTTCATAGAAGATCGTCAAGTTGGTAGCTTATATTCTATAAGGATTAGCGAAGTGCGGGTGGGAAATTCAGGTGAGAACTAGATAGACTAATGGTATGATATATAAGGAGTTTTTGGAAAATTTATTGGAGCACATTTACCCAGATATGTTGAGACTTAAAAGAGCAGCAGAGTTCACGAGATTGAATATTGGGAGCATGTTTATGGTGGATTATGCTATAGGATTCACAAATTTTCATCACGTTGCACCATAATTGTCAAAATATGAGGATACATTGAAAAATTTATTTCTTGATGGACGTAACTATGAAATTATTTCATGATTGAATGTAATCAGGATGAAATTTTTTTAAGGAGTGGTGAATTAGTCTCTCATCTCGAAGGGGGACCGGAATGAGGCTTTGAGTGGCAGGTAGGTGGTTTCTCCAGGATAATTTAGAGGTACTCCATCTAAGAGTGGGAAGCATCGTTCTATGAAAATTATCCTTAATAGTGAGAATTATAGTGGCCAGTCAGGGGGATCAATTACTCAGGATCTTACCCACGTTCTTTTTCACTAGTGTGGTAGGCCAATACACATTCATAAACATTTTCCTATACAACTAGGGGAGTGTAGAGCATGTTGAAAGATGGGACATCTACATAATTTTTTCAAGAACCCAAGATAGATAATTAGTGATACAGGACCTAAAAAAAATCATGGAGCAAGGAAGGGATCTTCTACACCATATCATTTAGGTAGATTGAGTTCCACTAGCCGAGGAGGTAGAGGCAGTGGACATGGTGATTCTGGGAAATAATTTCCATATCAGTAGATTGGTTCATCTCAGGAGGGTAAGATATAATACCATGTAATAATGGTAGGATAGTTGCATGTGTTGCATCTTATACTCATGGATTATGAGGTTGGACCATCGATAGTGATAGGTACTATACTAATATATTATAATTTATATATATCCTTATTTGATATCAATTCTTCTCTTTCCTTTATATCTACAAAAATTGTTAGTGGTTTAAGCTCGACGGTGGATTTTGTTAGAGGAGTAATGACTATAAATAAACTATTTGGAGTAAGTTCTAGAGTCATCTACATGTGAATGGTATGTTCCCTTGAATTCAGGGAGTATCATTTTGTAGGGGATCTCTATATGGTTGACATGTCAGGATTCGGCCTAATTATGGGTATGGACTGGATAGTCACTTACTGAGACCAAAAATATTGTTACAATAGGAGAGGAACATTTACATCTCCAAAGGGTAACCAATATGTTGACCATATGGAGTGGGATATCCAGGTAGGCCGAGCAGGACCAATTACTCTAAAATTGGGAGAGCACACTGCCCACGATTCATGTTTGTTGCTGGATGACTGAGGAGTGAAGCATGATTCCTTCCCACCATTAGTGGAACTATTATGGTATGTCTTTCCTGAATACATCTCAGGGAAGCCTCCCAAGAGACATGTGGAATTAAAAAAATGATCTCATTCCTAGGGATGATATAGTTTCTATTCCAACATATATAACATAACCTAAAGTTCTTCATGATCTCTAGAATCATCTATAAGATTTGGAGGATCGTGGGTTTATCCATCTGAGTACGTCACCTTGGGGTTCACCTGTGTTTTTTGAAATGAAGGATGAAAAGACTTTGGGATTTTGTTTTGATTACACAAAGTTGAAAAAAATGACCATAAAGAACTATTATCCCCTTCTACGTGTCGACAAACTATTTGATCGGTTAGTATGAGCTTGTGTGCTCTCGAAGATTGAGTTAAGATCAGGGTATCATTATCTGAGAGTACAGAATTATGATATACTAAGGACTACTTTTAGAATTATTTATGACCGATATGAGTACATCATAGTGTCTTTCTGGGTTGAAAAAACACCAGTAGTGTTTATGGAATTTATGAACAAAATCATCAATCCATAGTAGCATCAGTTTTGTGGAGTTGTTCATTGATGAAATCTTGGAGTACTGCATGACTCATGATGATCATTACCAACATCTTTCCATAATTTTGAGTACACTGAGAGAGAATAGGATATAATCCAAGAAATCTTAGTGTCTATTTTTGATTGACTATGTACAATTATTTGGGAATATAATCTCAAAGGAAGGCGTGTCAGTGGACCTAGAGAAAGAATAGGAAGTGGGTTCTTGGGAGCATCCCAAGAACATATTTGATATCCGAAACTTTCTAGGGTAATCTAGATATTATCGACTATTCTTCTAGGAATTTTTTATTTTGAAGTATCACATTCAGACTTGAAAAAGAAAAGGGGTAAATTTTGAATGGGTGGAATCTTTTGGGAATGCCTCCCGGATTTGAAGAACTGTTTGACTTCGGCACCAATCATGATCTTAATTAAGTTATGAGGGGAGTACATGGTGTATTTTGATGCTTCTACTATTATAATCAATGTTTTTTTGAATCAAGTAAAATGATTTGGGGCATATGGGTCTTGAAATTTGAGACCACATGAATGGAACTACCCTACGCACAACCTCGGCCAAGTAGTAGTGGTTAATGCTCTGAAGTGTTGGTGAAAGTATATATTGGGTGATAATATTACTATATTTACTGATCACAAGAGTTTAAGGTATATCCTATCATAGAGAGATTTAAATCTTCAAAAACGAATATGGGTTGAGTATATATAGTCATTTGATTTTGAGAAAGCATATACACTTTCAGAAAGTAAACAATATGGTTGATGCCTAGAGCAGGAAAACACAAGATCAATTAGTTAAGGAGTCTAGTGTTGAGTGGAAAATGATGTATCTAATGGATGATAATCATGTGGTGGTTTATGAGAGTCAATATAATATGAAATTGGTATCAATTTCCTTGGATTCTACACATTTGAGATGTATTTGAGGCAATAAGTATGAGGGTCCAGAGTGCATAACATCGAGGGTAGGCCTTGAAGGTGGGGATTCACCATCCAATTTGTGCATAGATAAGGTTGATATTATCTATATTAAGAATAAAAATTGTACCTATGAGAATCCTAGAAGAGATAATATAGAAATTTCATTCCTCTAGTGGGTGGTAGATCTTACTGTGACCAAGATGTACCAAGACATATGATGACAATTTTTGTGGTCGAGCATGAAAAAGGAGAACGAATGGTTTGTGAAATGATACTACACCTTATAGTAGGTGAAGGGAAATCTTCGGTGACATATAGGTTTTCTATAGCCATTTCCCATTCCATATTGGTAATGGGATGACATGATAACGGATTTTGTGGTGGGGATTCCAAAGATTCCAAGAAAGAATGATGTTATTTGGGTTATGGACAGAATGTCAAAAGTAGTTCATTTCATTCTTGTATAGGAGACATTATTCATGGAATAACTGGGATATTTTTATGTTCAAGATATATTCCATCTGCATAGGGTGAAACATACAATTGTTTCTTACCATGATTCCCATTTCCCTTCATTCTTCTAGTGAGTCTTGTAGAAGGAGATCTGTATGTTTGTTTTATTGAGTACAACTTTGCACCCATAGGTAGATGTGTAGTTAGAGCATAATATACAGGTGATTAATTATATATTGTGAGCATGTGTTCTTAACTTATGTGGATCTTGGGAGAATCACATGGCCTTAATAAATTTTTCCTGTAACAATAGTTATTCGGGTGCTATATAGATGAAACCATATCAGATTATTCATAGTAATCCATGTAGATATATGTTATGCTAGATGAAGGTTGGTGAGTCCATGTTGTTGGGGATGAGTCTCTTGTAGGAGACATCGAAGAAAGTGTATTTGATTTGAAATGTGTGGTGATGGCATAGAGTAGGTAGATGTTTTATGCTGATAGAAGATAACAACCCCTAGATTTTATAGAGGTTGATAATTTTTTCTTTCGTTTGTCACCAAGGTTGGGTCACCGTAGGACATGGAGATGTGAAATTTTTTTCACCCAGGTTTCTTGGACCATTTGTGGTTTTGGAGAGAATATGGCTAGTGTCATACTGATTGACTCTTCAATAGAAATACAGATCCATGCATGATGGTTTCCAAGTATCGCAACTATGACTGTATCACTTGAACCCTTGTCGTGTGATAGATTTGGATGTGGTTGACCTTGATTTAGATGCATCCATTGAGGAGCAAATGATATTTGGGTTGGATCATGGTGAGAATGTTTTATGGGAAAAGACAGTGTTGAATGTTCATGTATTGTCAAAAAATGGGTGTGCAAAAGAGGAAACATGGGAAAGGGATGCAGATATATGGGATTAGTGGATTCATATCTCTATCTTGGAGTCTTATGGATGAATTGGAGTGAATCTTGAGGATGAGATATTATAAGGTGGTAGATTATATGACCTTGGCCTTCTATAGATATGACTCAGACATGACTTCATGTCCTTTTTCATCTTTATTTGAGTACTTATAATTGGAGTTTTATATTGGGGTGTGTTTGGGTTAAAATTTAGGAAATTAATGAAAGAGGGTTTTTGCATGGATGGCCCATGGTTAGGGAAAATCAAGTGCCCCATCCTAGCTAACTGTAGGATCCCAAGAATAGGGGATTTTTATGCTTGGAAACGGTTTGGGATAATGTTAACTATTTTAAGGGTAACCATTCACCCCAATAATAACGGTCAGATGGTTTAGGTGCACGGTTATGAGAAACCACGCACCGAAGCCCATGAAATCATGCATGATAATTAATTTATCCCAAAAATTATTTGAAAATTTTCCCAAGCCCCCATATTGACCACAAGTTGACCCCCATTAAACCCTATATGATATTTCATGATTTTGGATCTCTCCTAATGAATTAAAATCCCTCTCAACCACCATTATTAATCATTCGAATCCCAGGCTGAAGATCTTCTCCTCTCCCTATGAGTGGATCATATCATGTTTCTCTCTCATTCAACATCCTATGTTCTCTGTTTCTTTTGGAGTATATAATCTTTTGTATTTTCTATTTATAGATCAAGATATGATAAATCTGGATATATGAATTGGGATATATATATATATAAATATAAGATATATATATGTATTTCTTAAATCTTCATTTAGGGTGATATATTTGGATCCGATGTAAATCATTGTGCTAGTAATTTTTGGGGATTTTCATTGGGCAATTTTTTGGCAACGAATCAAGGTAGAATGTGAAAATTCCATATCCCATATTCATGATCACGTTTTCTTATATTCTTGTTATATAATTACTAGAGTTGTTTAATAATTGAAATCTATAATTGAATTAACTAATGTGGTAAATTAATTAGTATAGATATTGGGGAAATTGTTATTTTAAGCGATTGTTGAAAACTATAATTAATTGGAGAATTAATTATGAGATCTTGGTATTTTTTTTATTTGATAATTAATTTTGGGAATTAATTAAAATGGAATGGAGATAGTATAATTGGGATTTTAAATGTGAAATAAGGATAAATAATTAGTGAATTAATTATCGACGTATTTATTGGTAAATTTAAGAAAATTAATTTTCAAGTTAATTATTGAATTGTTGAATTTTAAATTGAGAAAAATTAATTTGTAAATTAATTACTGTATGTTGAAATTTTGAAATGGTTAATTGATTTTTGAATTTAATAATGGAAATTAACATTATTAATTAATTGTTGAATTAATTAATAGACTTGAATTAATTAATATATGAATTAATTAATTGATGTAATGATGGTAAATTGTGATAAGAGGACTAATGTTTTTATATCTGTATTGTTGTGAAATAGGGTGTTAGACATGATGTTCTAAGCCTAGTAAATATTGATATATATAAATGGTTGATATTTTGGGTTCTAGACATAGTGTTCCACACCAAGAGAAAAAGTTTATTAAACATGGCATTCTACACCAAGAAAAATGGGTTCTACAAAAGGCATTCTACATTAATAGAAATGGGGGTCTAGAAATGGAAATATACACCAATGATAGATCTGTCAGTATTGTTGAGAATTGGGGTGTTAGACATGGAGGTCTACACCAATGATAAATGTGAATGATTAATATTTGGGGTGTTAGACATGGAATTTTAGGCCAATTATAAATATTAATGACTAAAATTTGGGGTGATACACATGGAGTTCTGATCAACTAATAAATATTTATGATTTAGAATTGGGGTACTAGAAATTGTGTTCTTTACCCAAAACATCTTCATTGGACAATAGTTCCAACTTTCCATAGTAATAAATTTAAAAAGTAATGGAAAATAAAATCCCATTTGTTTAAATGAACTGTGAATAGAATATATAACATGGTTCAAACCAACTATGGGCCACAATAGGTAATTATATATGGGTTTCCTCCTAAACTCGATGGTCTATGTGGTTTAATAAATATTAATTCAAAATGTGATAATTGTTTAATTCTTCATTGTAGTTATTTATTTATACATCTGAATACACTTGTTATTGAATGGATTTTTTAGATATTGTTGGTGGTGGCCTACTGAGTTGTACCCACACTCTATTATGGCTTCTAGATTGATACCCTAATAGATTTCATGGATGCAATATAGGTTAAGCGAAAGGGTTCAGTGTTAGAAGCCTGAGTAGGGATGCATCATGGTCAAGGGAATTAGATTTAGTTCGGGACCCACCTAGTAGTTGTTAGTTTCTTTCATTTGAGTATCATTTTAGAAAATTTACACAAAAATTTTACTTCCATGTTTTCTAATTTAATTTGATATTGTATTTAAAAAGTTGTTTATTCTAGGTTATTGGTATTGTTTTTGTTTATATTTACATCTTCTATTTTTTAATTATTTCTACTGGTGTCCTACTATAATAAAATTTGGTATAGTATCCCTAGGATTGACTTATTAGACACTAGTTGATAATCAATATCCATTGGAATACAGGGAGGTGATCTTGAGGTCTTAGGACTCACCAGATTGGGGCATCGATGGGTGGAACCCAGGCCGGGACATCACATTCCATAAACATAATAACAGTTAAGTATGATAATAATAGTAATTCTATTTTATTATAATATTTAAAATATATTTGTAAGTGGTTGGAAAATAAATTAATAGAAGAATTATTAGATAAGAGAAAATAGTCAGGTGGAATAATTTCAAATCTTCTTGGAAGCCTCCTAGATTTTGATGGGATGTGGGTAATCTATAGAGACCAAAATCTCAATAAAGTATAAGTGGATTCTGGGAGAGTTAAAATGGGGGGGCATTAAAGTTTATTTTTAAATTAATAGTGTCTTTGAAGTTGTGGTGGATGGATCATTTTATAAGTAAAGGAAATTAATTTTTTTAAATATAACTTCATAATATAAAAAAGAACACATTTTTCACATGGAATTTGGATCTGAAAGAGACAATAAGGGATATGAGGTATTTTTTGGTATAAAAACACCTCAAAAAATCATTTCCATACTTGTTTTTAACATTTATTTTGGAAATTGTTTCTTTGATTTATTATTTTTACCATTTTTTCTATTCCCATGGTATATACTTTTTAACTAAGTATTTTACTTTTACGCCTAAAAATTGGACATTATTAAAAAAATTGGACCAAATAATTCTAAATAAAAAATAATATTTTGGTAATTTAATTTCAAAATGTGATAAAAAATAATTATAAAATAATAAATGGACAAAAAAAATAAGAATACTTTTTAAAAAAAATACCTTTTAAGAATAAAAATGAGTTTATGATAAAATTATGAATATTGTTGATTTTCAAAAAATTAATTACTTTATTAATCGTAAAATAAGAGTTATGTGGATTTCTAAAAAAATTAAAACTAAATTAAACCGTTTGATAACATGATTAAAATAAAAAACATCAAAATCGTTTTTTATTTTGATAAAAGATTACATAAGTTTCAAAATTTTAAACATGGGTTTTTAAAATTTGATATAGTGTTTTAAAGTATATCATTTTACTCATTAAATAAATTTTGGATCCTAAAAAATATGTTATAATTTTATTTAATTCAAAATTCATGATATAGTAATAACCACTATGGTATTAGTAAAAACTGTTATTTCACCATCCACTTAATAATCATCATTTTCAAAAAAATACAAAAAAAAATACCATAAGTAAGATTCTATGAGATTAATTAAAAAATAAATTTATTTTTATCAGATTGAAATTAAAAATTATATACACATATCATTTAAGTGAAAATAATAAATATAAATAAAAACTATTTTTATAGAAAAAATCCCTTTTCAATCATTAATATTTCTTAATCTTATATCATGTAAATTTATAATTTAATGAGTTTTAATATATTTGTTTATACCTTGAAATATTATGTATTATCATAATCACATTTTATAATTTATCAAATTAATTTATTAAGATATTTTCAAAAACATTCCTTAAAAACAACCCTGTATATCTGTAAATCATAATAAATATTTATCCTTCAAATGTAATTATTTTTAATTTATCACTATCTTTTTATTTACAAATTGTTTTATTCTACATGCAATTTTCATAATAATTTTCTTCTAATATTTCATAGACTATTTTAGTTTGGTGTTTCGTGTGAAATTATTTATCAAAAAAGTGTTTATTTATGAAAAAATATAGTAAATCTAGTAGTGTAATAGACTAATTTTCTTTATATAGTAAATTCCAACCATAACCACACATTCCTTGAAATGTTACCTAAGCTAACATGAAATCCATTATATGTTATTTTCTAACATATTATTTGTCTTCAACATGATAATTTATCAGGTGAAACACATTCTCAAGCTCCAAAATAAGATTTTGTTGAGATCTGATGTATAATCGAGCTACATGCTACATATACACATTCATTCAGTACACTTAAAACCACTCCCACTTCCATTTCTCCAGTCCCCAAAATCAAAGGATCAATTACTTCAGCATCACCCATTATAGGGGTAGGGTCTCGCAAAACGTATTTCTATGAAATTCGCCTCTTCAACAATACTAAAAAAATCAAGGGAATGACTCTCTTAAACCAAGGGAAAAATTTATCGCTCAAGAAACCACTATCTAACCTCCAATAATTTTCACACCCAAATCTTATTAATATATTATTCCCTCAACACCCTCTTTACTATAATACTTTGACAATACCCGATACAATTTCAATGGAAGGTGTACCCTAAAGACTAACAAAAAAATGAGATACCTCTCAAAAAAATGAATGTTATGCCAACTCCCATTGGGAAAGGGACTAAATAAAACCCCATCTATCCTACAATGAGATAATCCCCAAAAAAATCGTATCCCATGAAGTCACCTCTAAAATTGGGTCTTTTCCTTTATGGGAAGCTCAAATTTGTAGAGGAGAACATTACTAACAACTCTATTCTATGTGTTGACCTTCCTCTTGGTCATCATCAATCCCTCTATAAGAGTAATATATATTCAAGAAATTTATTTTTCATGAAAATTTATTCCCATTACCTACTATTTATAGTTATCTTCTCTAATTTGTTTTTTACATTTGAAGAAACTAGAAAACTATTTCCATCCTCACAAATGAAATCATTTAACATTTAAATTAATAATACCACAAAATAAATTAAGTATAATATATTATTGTAAAATAAATTTTAAAAGTAAATAAAGAGATCACACCCAATGGATCAAATTAAATATAAATTTAAAAGATCATTGATAATAGGTTTTTTATGAAAAAATAAGGAAACTGTTGAAAAAAACACTTCAAAACCTAGAATGAAACTTCTCTTTATCCTAACTAACAACTCATAGGCACCAAAACAATCTTTTAAATAACTAATCACCTTAACAAGACCCAATAACCTCATGAATTGAGGGAAACTCATACTAATGATTCATGACACCATTAAAATGTGAAAAAATAAACAAAACATACATGGTACTCCACGATTAACTCAAACCAAAGTCCTGAAACCATGATATAACTCTAGAAAACATCCTCACTCATTACTTCTTCCTAAAATTTGACATGCATATTGAGGTATTATATTTAGTCTTATTCTCTTCCAAAAAAAATTCCTATCAAAAAACATATCATGATCCCTCACCCAAAAACACACCACCCTACATAGAATCTACGGCCTCTGTGCAAACCATAAATTTCATCTACACATGTCTACCTTTTTCTAGGAGTTTCAAAAACTAGTTGGTTAGTGTGTAGAATTTAATACCAAGACCAAAAACTCTAGATCATCCCCTATGGAGCTCCAAGAGATCCATTACATGTTCATTAATATGGTCCAAGGAAAACAACTCATTCTTGACCAAGATGACAAATTTTTTCCAAGAAACCTATTTTGTTCTATGATTTTCCTTCCAAGAAAATCAAGAAACCCTTTGAAGAAAAACCTATGTTAGGGAAACTCAATACCAATTTTGAAACCTATCTTATTCAAAATTAACCTAAAACTCTTCAAAACACTTCTCACCCTAAAGTATTTTACTTCCATAAAGGAACTTTATCACCCTCTACC
This sequence comes from Viscum album, assembly GCA_963277665.1. NCBI lineage: Eukaryota > Viridiplantae > Streptophyta > Magnoliopsida > Santalales > Viscaceae > Viscum > Viscum album. The sequence goes on along the minus strand of OY728127.1, from coordinate 559,315,387 downwards.
ACAGAAACCCCGTGAGCACCTCATCTGACTACTCTTTCACACACTTTTGAATCTTAACTTCCTCTGGAATCACTAATTTAATGCCTTAAACCCAATTATAAAAATAAATTATTTTAGTCAAAATAGTTAAATCAAACAATCATTTTTAGGAAAACTCAATCATACTACAGGAATAACATTCAATAATATGCCCCAAATTTATAAACTAATTTACCATTCAAGAATGAATACACTATCTCTCCCAACTAATATCCTTCATTCCTTCAATAATATATTTCTCCATCAACTTTCATATAATTTCCAATCGAACCATCAAATAGTAAAACAATAGCCTTTTTCCATACCAATCATATCAACTAAATGATGATAACAACCATCATGGTTAATAAAAATATCCCCACAATTCTTGATAAAATAATAATAATTCAATTTAATAATCTCAATCACAATAATAAGGTTATGAAGAACCTTGAAACATAACATTTTCTTAGAAAATGAAAACATTCCTTGAAACCCATACTTTTTAAACATTGAAAATAATTAAAAATATTTCAATATTGTAAAAATAATTTAAAGAAAAAAACCTTTATGTTTTTCTATAAAAGAAGGAATATATAAAATCACTTATAAAATACACAAAAAAATTTTGTAGTACTAGTTTAAAAATTAATAAAATCTTGAATAATTTTAAAATTCACTATTTAAAAAAAACATTACCAATGAAGAACATCATGGTTTAAGTAGGCCATGTAAACAATATCAACAATATTTCACACTTTACTACACTGCATGAAAATAATCTTTAAAATTATCATCATATAATTTTAAAAAATTTCAAGAAACATTTCATTAACAATTTGGGAGGCCCATTGGCTCATTAAATTAGATAATTTTACTCATCATGTGTAACATAGTTTTAACTATCCAATAATTTTTTTCTTAAAACATTAACATTCTTCCAATTAAAAACTCTATGAAATTCAAGACATACTAAAAATTATTTCTAGAATACAATATTAAATATTCTACCACTAACAACTCACATGTCTTCAAATAGTTAAAAACGTTCATCATATAATTTTTTTTAACTAATACAACCCTATCATGATAATGTAAAATCAATATCAACATGTTTATCATTAAAACTATAAAATATATATTATCACCAAAAATGATTTGAAACATATTTTATAGAAACAATTCATTTTATCTATATTAAAGATACACTATGTTACTATAATTTCATAAATTACGTAGAATGTACCAAAGTAAACACTCCAGAATTCAATTTTTTCATTTTTTATTTTCCTCATGTGGAATTTGTACTTCCCTTAGTTCTATGATAACAAAAAATCATATTTTTTTCAAAAAATAATTTAACAAAAATTTCATTAATCAATTTTTCTATAAACATAAAAATCAATGGAATAAAAGTGTAACCGACAAGATAGAAGAGGACCACATAAAAAACATCTCAAATTACATAAGTAGTGGAAATAAACAACTAAAAAACATCTATCATATACATAAACCATAACATATGTTACCATCAATAAATAAATCCCAAATATCAAGGTTTTGGAATTAATGTAAATTTATTCAGTTTGTTTTTATTATCCCATGGTCTCCGCAATTAAATCACTATTAAAAACAATTACGGTGTGAATACCTCTACTAGGTCTCTATGAAAAAAGTAGTAACACTTTCCATATAATTTTAGAATGGTTATGGTACTTTCATCGAATCATAGAGGTTTCTGAAATCCTATTTCATAGTTAGTTATCTTTGAATACATCATTCTCTATATTTAACAGATATTTTTCACCAACAACCCATATAATAATCAGTTGTTCTTAACCCTGGTCTTTATTTAGACTCTTATCTAAAACAAATGATACCACTCTATCACAACTCATTGCCATTGGGAACCCCATCCCCCTGGGTTTGTCGTGAAGGTGAGTGTGGCCTCCTTATACCACCTCTAATAGGACCTAGGTTAGTGACTACCAAAAAGGGTATAAATCATATAAATATGATTAATTTCCCTAAATAATATTGGGAATACAAGAAAAATACATCAATAAGTATCATGATAAAAATACAAAATGATCATCACCCCAAAAATGAATTTCATGTCATACAAGTACCAATCATCTAAATAAAAACAGTACCAAGAAAAATATTGTGGTGGAAACTCTCTAATCCAAGCTAGTATTTTTCATCTCGGTCACTGAAGCCCTTTTGGTTACTTGAAAAATAGTTTATATATAGTGATGTGAGCATAACATGTATACTCATTAGGATCCGCCGTCAATCCTCTTATTAAACAGTGATAAAATAATATAAATACTCTATTGTATAAAGATTAGAACCAACATACACCAATAAGGTAATCTATCGAATCTCATACTCACCAATTCTCACCCGCCATGTATTACAATAAGGAACTATCCTTAAAAAATGTGTAAAAATTCCTTATTTTGACAATAATTATTCTTCCTTAATTACTAGAGATCATTTAGGTCTATAGTTTTAGTGAATTTACTCATCACCAATATATAAATTAAAATTATATCCCAAATTTAACACTTCCAATCATTATCCATTTTTTCCACAATACAAAACATTAAAAATATAATATTTTTTATTTCATGAAATATCATCACAATTTTCATGCTGACATCATATTTGTACATAATCATTCTTAAAATCCTATGGAAAAATTTTAAAAACTTGATATGAGATGAAATTATCATTAAGGTACATATAAAAAGAATGAAATAAACTTGTTACTCTAGTAATATGTAAAAAATAATTTTTCAAAAGACACTTTATGCTCAAAATATACATATTCTTTCCAATGAAAGCAACTTCACTACCCAAATATCATCTTAAAACCACTCATAAGAAATCTTAAAAATAATTTAAACCTCATAAATGATTATTTTAAATAATAAAAGCTCAGGAAATCATTTTCACAAAGTTATACCTTCCATCGTTAATAAGTAGCATAAAATTTCATTTAAACTTAATTTCATTAGCATACCTTTTGAAATAAAAATATTTTCATGAAAACCCATTGAAAACAAGGATAAATATTGTCGGTATCTTGGGACATTATTTTAATATAACTATTAAAATAAATCATAAAAATAGATTAACTAAACCCAGTAAATTATTATAATCTATTTGGAGAAACATAACTGGTTAAATCTACCCCTTTACTCATTGCGTTGGAGAGCTATATAGATCTCACTCATCATTATGAGTTATAACGGGATCACATATAATCATGAAATATATTAAGATCAATTTTTATCATATAAATTTCCCAATAATAATAACATAATAATAATATATTAAATCATTCATTTTATCATTACACTCATAAAATGACTCTTTTCTCCCATAAGAAAAACATTTATGAATATTGAAATATCCATTTATTTTATAACTCTTTTTTAAAAAGATAAAATTAACTGGAAGCTTAGTTTATAGTTGAATTAAAAATGAAATCATATAAAATAATCCAATCATAAAATAATTCTTATGATGGTGGGAAAAAATATTAATGTTATATACATTAAAATATAACATTCATTTTCCCCTTTTTCCCAAAATGTTCTTTATAAAATACATAAAAATTTCCTTTTAAATTCCGTCAAAAGAAAGTAAAAAGAGTCCTGAATTTATTTTAGAATTCATTTCTTCTATATAAATAAATACATGAAATATTATTATGAATATTTTTATGAAATAAAAAAATTTAGAAAATAAATCATTAAAATATTGAAAATGATATTTTTATGGTAAAGTGTCCCTTACCTCAAGCATGACTCATCATAATATTTATTTATATTATATAATAATAAAATTTTGTGAATTATTTACTTGTATAAAACCATTTTCATGTTTATTATTCAATTTATTTTATTTATTACCATGTTATTAAAATTTTTAAATCAATTAAGTTCACATCTTATATTTTGATGATATTTAGCTCATATGTCCAAAATGAAATTTGTATGCTGACTATGGTTAATGTGTGTAATTATTATATCATATAAAAATAATAATAATGAAATATTTATTTGTTTTAACCATCAATTAAACTCTTAGAAGAAAAACTAAATAATTATTAGGAAAAAATAATTAAATTTCAATTATTGAGATAATAGGTTGTATATATGCAAGAGTAAGGTTTTCATTTTTGAAAGAGAATGAAGGAAATAAGGTAAGTATAATTTTATCTTTAAGTAATTATTATTATTTAATAAATATCAAATATTATCTTTAGATAAACTTAAATACACCGTCCATGTAATGTGGTGATGAAAAATGAGTCTCATCGCTTTTGGGAGGTGGTAATCCACATGTACACATGAACGATGTTATAATTTTTCAATAGATGGAAAGGTAATAAATTAGATGATATATAATCTTGAAATAATGATAAATATTTCATTAATATAGTTTATATATATATACATTCATTAAATAAATCATTATGACCATTCGTGAGAGGCGTTGATGGAAAACGAATTATGTCGGTTTGTGATGCGGTACTCCACCGTACACTAGAATGATGGTCCCATTTCCTATTTGATTGAAGAAATAGATGTATAAATTTTATGAAATTAATATATAAATATCTCATTATATGTTATATTCATGTTTTATTATTCTATCATGGTTAAATAATGTTTTATGGAGGTAGAAAAAAAAATAAAACAAAAACTATAGATTATAAATTACAACTCTTCTTTAGAAAACCTCATTAGGTTTATACCTAAATCATTCCTAGGATGATTTTTTGATAATAAAGGTCCTATATAATGTGTGTAGGGATATATGTAATGTATTTGGGTATATATTTGGGAAAAAATGGGTCTTGAATTGTTTAGAGGGGAGGATAGGGGGAGAGAGGACACACATAGAATTTTTAAGAAGATTAAATAAATTAACATCTCACTTAAGACAAATAGAATGAAAATGGAAAATTTATGAACATGATATGATATAGGGTCTCAATATGTTAAATAATAGGATTTAGACTGGTTTTTATGTCATTTTAACCCTTATTTCATTAGTTTGACCAACTTGTAAATTAGTTTTAAACTTAACCACGGTAACAAAATTTTACAGTTTTTACTATTAATTTTCGCCAAAAAATAATTTTAAAACATTAAAAAATATTAATTATGAGTTTTATCTATATTTAGTATTCTTTTAAAAAAATTCAATTCACATAATTGGTAGCATTTAGTTTATAACTAATCCCACAGATCTTGATCAAAAATGGTTTTTTAATATGCATTTTTATGTATAAAAATGTTTTTCTACTTAATTAAGAATAATTTTGATAAAAATAACCTAAATTGTATTAATAATAATATATAATATATAATAATTCATTGGAAACATTTTTTAACATAATTTAACCTTCTAACTAATTGAATAAAAATATAGTTTTTAATAAAAATAAGTACTTTTCACTATTTAGTGAAAAATCATTGTTTTAAGAAAATTCTAAAAAATTCATCTTAATATAATTTTTACATGATGAATTCAAAAATGAGGTTCAATTTTCATATTAAAATTCTATAATTTAAAAAGTAGTATTTCAAAAAACATATAATACATCAAAACCCAATTTGGTTGGAAATAAAGCTTTTTTTATTTTGAGTGAAATTTTCCCAAGTATTACTATAATTAATATAAAAATATAATATATAATTAATAAATATTAATAATCCACATAAATGATTTATCTTATCATTACCTTGTTTTTTACATTCTTCTACCCTTTTGTTGATTTTGAAAAATCATTTTTTTAATTACATAAAAAAGTGGCGGTATTTTTCCATCATAATATTTTTTGATTCCCATGTTTCTTATTAAATCATATGTTTTTCCACAAATCATTAACCCAGTGAATCACCATATTCCACAATATGTAATGACCCAAACTTTTATTAAGGAAAATTACTCTTGATCTAATTGAATGTCTTATTATGTAAAATGGTTATATAAAATATATGCACTTCATTAGTTTTATGTTTTTTGATTTTAAAATACCATTATGAATTTTTACCATGGATAATATAGTCATTGAATAGTGACCACATGATTACTTTAAATATAGGGCTTTAAAAAATCCAATTTACTCAGACGAAGGAAGCGATGGCCTCATCTACTAGAATTTCTCCATACGAAGACCATTTTTCGAAGCTCAGAAAGGAGGTAACATCACTTGTATTCCCTCCAGACCAATCCCAAGATATGATTCAACATATTAAGCTTAACTAGAATCACTGACAGGAGAAGTGGAACTTAATTGAGATTACTACCCGAGTAATGTTATCGGAACCACCCCAATAGTCTATCATTATCGCACACCATACCCTTAGGTCTTATGCGGGTGTTATAAGGGGTTATATAATAATTCACTATCACTATGATTATGTGTATCATTTTTTATAGAATAAAGAATACACACTCTTTTTATTATTGTAACATTGTAAAGGGGTTTTAAAGAACAAATAATATTTTTCGTTAATACTCAATTAAGAAAACAATTTTGTTGGATTTATGGATTTTTTAATTAAATAATATTTTAACAAAATATTATTACTAAATTATTTTTTATTAAATATATATTATTGTATAATTTTTATACAATTTCAATTTTTATTATGGTATGAAAGCTATTTTTGTCAAAATCCATGAATTTTCGATAAATGTCAGTTTTTATTTTAATTGTGAAAATTCAAATATTTAGAAAATTATTTCAATAAAATGAATATTATTTTTGGATTCCGGAAATCGAAATTATCTAACGGAGAATTTTTCATAATTTTCTAAGACAATCACCTTTTTGGTTAAAAATTAAATACCATTTAAATATATAATGTGTTTTATGAAATCCAAATGACCCTATAGTGATATAACAAAATACTATAAAATTTAAATTTAGAAATTATGTTTTTCATTCAAAATAATCTGATTTTATATTTGTTTGATTAATTTTACAATTCCATAGTGGACCCTCCATGATTTTTTTATCATTTTAAAACAATTTCCTTGAGAGTGTGACTCACCTTCACATAAGGAAGCCTAATATTTTAATATGTTCAGCCATTGGGATTATAAAATAATTTTATCTACTACCCTTTGGAAAAAATCTTGGGCAAAAACAACGGGATCGTTTTTTGTTATGAATATTTAATTATATAGATTCCAAAACCTAAGTTTGTGAAATATTATAGAATTCCCCTCTCATTTCCTATATATACCCACCCAAGCTCCCACTTCTATTCACTCAAAATCCTTGGAGCACATCCTTAGTATTCCCTCATCTCTCTATAATCCTCCCAATTCTCCCCATGTTCTCAAGAATCCCCACCTGAAGCTCTTGAAGTCACACACTCAAGTAATGGATCTTCACTATTCTTCCTTATTTATGTCCAAGTTTCCTTATATTATTATTCCCTTTTATTTTCAATTGAAAATGTTCTAGTATGATTTATAAACTCATATATAATGACCTAATAATTTTTTAATGATTATATACCCCTTTCTCTCTCCTTAATTCATCCCATGTTCACCTGTTACCATACCAAAATTCTGAAAGGGGTTTATCTCTCTTCATTTACATTCAAGAAATTATTTTACATTATGCATCAACATTCCATTACATATGTTAGTATATTATCTTCCATAACCCCCCATTACATTAAATGTTATGTATAATTTATTAGAGACCCCATTCTCCCTCATCAACCCATTTTACAATTTCTATTTGACGTCGTTATGCTACCAAAGTTACACCAAAATTTCCCATGCCAAAATCATCATGTAAGTGAATGTTGTACCCATTTCTCTATCAAGGGTATTCAACTTTATGCAAATGTACTTGTTGATTGAGTAATTACATTTATGTATTCCACATATCTTATTTGTGAAATAAATTATAATATTTAATGAATCCAAAGTGTATGATCTATGTGGCACACAGTTATGCATGAAATGAAATGATTAAGAAGGGTGCGCCCTGATAGTGTTCAATGCATTGCGTAAAGAATAGTATCATGATACGTCATGTTAATTGAGTGTTGAATCATGATAGTTTATGTTCAATGATGGTTTACTCATGATCCATGTGCAATGAGTCTTGGCTCATGCTAATATCATGTTAAATGTTGTTTCTACATATCCATGTTACGATAATCATGCTATATCATGACTTTATGTTAATGTTTCTCTTTTTCTCAAATGATATGAAAATTGCCTAAAATTTATTGTATTATTATTTTTATGACTCTTTACTCCATTAATACGCTCTATGGGTCACCCTTTTCTAATTTATGTCCTCAGGTTATCCCATGCAATGCCAAGTATGAAAAAAATGTTGTGGTCATGTAAAAGAAGTTTTCAATAATGTATTTGTATTTTATGTCTTAAGTTGTCTTGTAATATTACTAATTTCCCATGAAAGTAGACATATAAATCCTCAGAGTTGTCTTAAGTGCATTTTTATATACTAAATCAGGTTAATGTGTGTAATAAAGAGAAGGGTTTTTATTGTTGTTATCAAAGGATTGGTTTAGTTATTTTTTGGATTATTATTAGAAAACCATAGTGAATAACTTAGGGATAGACTAAGTATAATATAAACATATCTAAATTTTGGTGATTATATATTAATTGGTTTAACAAGAAAATACATCCATGTATGGGTATAAATAACTATAGCTGGCTCTGGCACAGATTTATCTTGGTGTAAAACCTAAAAACACCACATTGACCTAGACATGTAATGACCCAATCATTTATGAATGAAAAGTACTATTTATCTAATTAAAAGTTTTATTATGTAAAATAGTTATATATAACATATTAAATTTCTTGGTTTAATGTTTTTTTATTTTAAAATACCATTAAAAATTGTTACCTTGCCACATATACTTGTTGAGAAGTGATCTCATGATTAGTATAAATATAGGGGTTTAATAAATCCAATTTACTCAGAAAAATGAATCGATGGACTCATCCAGTAAAAGTTCTCCATATGAATCCCATTTTTCGGAGCTTGTAAAGGAGGTAGAATCATTGGGCTTTGCTCTGGACCAAGCCCAAGTCAAGCTTCAACACATTAATACTGAACGAAATCGCCTACAGGAGAAGTGGAAGTTAATAGGGATTACCACCCAAGTGATATTATCCAAGTCGCCTCAAAAGTCTTTCACCATCACACACCATACCCTTAGGCCTTATGCGGGTGTTATAAGGGGTTACATTAAAAGACCCTATAACTATGATTATGTTCATTATTTTTGTATACATTAAAGAATATACATTCATTTTATTATTGTTACTTTGTAAATGGTTTTTAAAGAACAATTAGTATTTTTAGTTAATATTCAATTAAGAGATCTATTTTGATGAATTAATGGATTTTTGAATTAAATAATATTTTAATAAAATATTATTACTAAATTAATTTTTATTAAATATAAATGATCATATAATTTTTATACAATTGTAATTTTTTATTAAGGTCTGAAAGCTGTTTTTTTTCAAAACCCATGAATTTTCAATAAATATCAGTTTTTATTTTATAAGTGAAAATTCAAATATTTTGAATATTATTTAGATAAAATTAATTAAATTTTGGGATTCAGAATATTGAAATTATTTAATGGTGAATTTTTCATAATTTACTGAGACATTCAAATTTGTGGGTAAAAATAAAATACCTTTTAAATATATAATGTGTTTTATAACAATATAATGACCCAATAGTGATATTATAAAATAATATAAAAGGTATATTCAGAAAATATATGTTTTTCCATTAAAATAATGGGATTTTATATTTTTTGGATAAATTTTATAATTCCTTAGTGGGCCCTCCAAGACTTATAAAATATTTTAACATTTTAAAATGATTTCCTTGAGAGTTTGACTCTCTTCCACATAATAAATCCTAATATTTTAATATTTTTGGACCCTATACTAATAAAGTATTTTATACCACTCCCCTTTGGTAGAAACCATGAGAAAACCCTAGGGGATGGTTTTTGGTTTTGAATATTTTATTGTGTAGTGTCTAAAACCTAAATAATAAATAATTCCCTCACATTTCGTATATAAAAACACCCAATCTATTATTCCTCTTCACTAAACCCATTTGGATATCAACCAACCTCTGACCCATACTCCCTAGAGTACTCCAAAGGTTCCCCAAAGCTCAAAAGAATCCTCTCCCAATCCTTTGAGATCACATATCCATGTAAGGGATCCTCACTTTCCTATCCTCCTTTCAAATTCAAGCATTTTATTCGAAATAAATTCTTGTAATTTTGAATGGTTATAATTTAATTAATTTATAATAAATATATTAATGTCCATTTTTTGTTATATTATTAATGGATTATTTATCCTTCCTTGTTTTTACCCTTACATAAGTTGTTACTGATCGAAAATTTCATAAGGGATCTTCCACCCTCCTCTTTTATCAAGCATTATTTTCAATTTATGTATTTTAATCTCTTTTATTCATATATAGGGATATGTTATAAAATAAAAACATTACTTCCCATTTTATTTATAATTAATCAAATCCCATTTCACTCTCATTTTTCCCTCTTATGAACCCTTATGTACACCGGTTACCATGCCGAATTTCTGTAAGGGATTCCTTCTTTTCTCATTTTTATACAAGTTTCATTATGTTATAATACGTTTTTAATTTAAATTAAAAAGGTTTTATTATGATTTCACACCTTAGAAATACCAACCTCCTTATGTTTTAATGATGAGATACAACTTTCTCTCTCACTAATGCCTTCTCTGTACTCCCGTTACCATGCCGAAATTCTGTTTGGGATTTCTCTCTTCTTATTTCCTTTCAAGTATTTATCCTAGATTATACATCTCAATTAAATTTCATATGTTGGGATATTATTATCCAAGATACCATTACATTCTATTTCATGTATAAATTATTCGATACACCTTTCTGTCTCAACAACCCAACTTATGAACTTCCATATGACGACATTATGCTGCCGAAATTGCACCACTATTTTCTAGGCCAAAAATCATTGTGTATTGAATATCATACCTATTTCTCTATAAAGGGTATTAAAATTTATGAGCATATACATATTTTATGGCACTTAAATGTTTGTTTTCCACTTTCCCTAATCGTGTAATAACTAATGATGTTGAATGATTCCATTTTATATGATTCAAGTGGCACACTTATGCATTAAATGAAATATTTATAAATGGTGAGCCCTGATAGCGCTCCAATGAATTGGGTAATGTTTAGTATCATGATATTCCATGTGGAATGAGGGTTTACTCAAGATAATTGATGTACAATGATGTTTTTCACATGCTAATTCATGTGAAATTAGGGTTTAATCATGCTAATTCATGTGCAATGAGTGTTTACTCGTGCTAATCCATGTGCAGTGAGCCTTGGCTCATGCTAATATCATGTTGTATATTGTTGACACATTTTCATGTTATTAAAATCATGATATATCCTGCCTTTATGTTCATGTTTTTCTTATTATCCATTAATATGCCCATTTCCTAACTTGTATTGTATTATTCATGTTATTCCTTGTTTACTCACTTACTGGGAATTATAGATCACTCTTTTCTTATGTATATCCTCCAGTTATTCCATACAATGCTAAGTATGAAGGAATTTTATGGTCATGTAAAATAATATTTCAACAATTATGTTGTATTTTATGTCTTAAGTTTTCATGTGATGTTTCTAATTTCCCAAGAAACTAGACCTATCGATCCGCAGAGTTGTCTTATGTGAATGATTATGTAATAAATCATTTTAAAGTGTGTAATAATGAGCAGGGGTTGTTATATTTTGTATCAGAGGATATGTTCAGTTTTTTTTAGGATTAGGATTAGAAAACCCTAGTGAAATTATAAGGTATAATACTAAGTATAATAAAAACATCCCTAAATTTTTGTGAGTATAGAGTAAGCAGATTATCTTGAAAATACCACCATGTCTGTATATAAACAAGTAGAGGTGGATCTAGCACAGATGTATATAGCGGTAAAACCTGAAAACACTAATTTGACAAAGACTCTAACAAGAAATATTTCACAACAATAGGCCTTTTTGTACTCTTGGTTCAACACTCCCAGGGGATATTATTTGATAAATTCATAATCTCAATATGACCTAATGTGGAGGGAATAAAAAAATTCCCATAAGAATATATTTTAAGAAGTAGATCATGTATAAATTATATTTAATCCAATAATTTAAAAAGTTAAGGAAATAAATGTAATTTATAAGTTATAAATTTTTTTAATTAGGTTCCTCTTTATGTGTTACCCATAACTTTGTTTTTATTCTAGACAATGGCTGGTAATATGAAGACTTAGGCTAACAAATAATGCGAAGATAAATGTGATGACTATTCTAATGATATTCTCAGTCTGATTGGAGTGGGAATATAAAATTTTTCATGATACTCTCTCAGTTAACTCATGTTTATTAATATAAACATGGGTCAAGATGAATTTACAACCCCCCCCCCCATAAAGAACAAGCCACAATCAAGAGCTTCTTTAGAAAAAAGGCATCTTACTTTTAATGGATCATATGATCCCTCAATCGCCATAAAATGGATCAACTCCATTGAGAATATCTTCTCCATACTTCAATGTTTCGAACAAGAGAAGGTTCTTATCGCGTCTTATCATATGGATGGTGAATATGATCAATGTTGTACATTGAAAAAAAAAATAATTTGGTAGCAGTGATAGAGGCTTTGGAGTGGATGTATTTCAATAAAATTTATTTTGATAAATATTTTCCTCACACCCTCCTACTTAAGATGGATAAGTACATTCTTTCCCTCAAGTAAAAAAGAAGAAAAATACATCGGATCATATGAGAAAAACATTACAAGGATTTCACAATATGCCTTCACCACTGTAGTTACCCCCAAATAAAAGTTTGGCCGCTTCTTTGGTGGGATAAAACCTAGCCTACGGAAATCCCTAGAGATTTGTGACTTTGATAGCTATGAATAAATTCTATAACGTGTCCTCAATGTCGAAATGGAGATCATAGAATCTTAGGGGAATAATGGGGATAATAAGTGGAAGTTGGACATTAATTCTGGCAGTTTGATGGATAAATCCAATGATGTTATGAAATTCCAACACCCCGCTTTCCAATGGTGCGGAAAGAAGCACCCTGGAAATTTCCTAAAGGTGACGAGGAAATGCTTTAGGTGTGTAATAGAAGGTCACATGGATGTTAATTTCCAAAAAGAAAAACCTTTTTCTACAACATAAGAGTGGAATATTTCATTCAACCCTCAATTCATTGTTTATTTCTTCAACTGCAAATAATCGGGGCATGTTGAAAACAAGTGCCCAAAGCCAAGGGTTTTGGGAGGAAACCAACAACCTCCAAGGCAGCAAGGGTGATCTTTTTCCATCACTACTATCTAATAGAACACCCAAAACTATGTGGTGACATTTATGCTAGTTAATCATTAAAAAATAGAGAACATACTTTTTGACTCTAGTTCTATGCATTATTTTATATCCCTGAGGTTTAGTAGAAAAATTCCCACACCACCACAAATCATGGAAGTAGAGATGTTAGTGAGAATGAAAAATGGGAAATTATTAAATCCCATAAATTTAAATCCTCCCCTATCACAATTTGTGGAATGAACTTCCAAGGGAACCCTATAATTCTCCCTCTTGTTGAATTTGATGCAATTCTTGTCATCGATTGGCTTTCCCTGTATAAAGCCAACATAATTTTCTGTGAGAGGTAAATCACTCTCCATATGGGGAATTGATCCCAGATTCTGTATAAGTGAAAGTATAAGGATGAATCTTCTCTAGAACCATCATCTCAAGTGTAGATATTACTTCCTTATGAGCACTTGTATCTTGCTCAGATGATTGAGACTAAGGAAAAAACCTTCCTCGAAGACATGTCTTTTGTGAGGGAGTTCACTGAAGTACTTTCCCAAGGAATATTCTCTTTTTCCTCCTAGAAGATATGTTCAATTCTTGATTGATATTATACCTGGGGATTTTTCAATATCCAAGACTCTATCTAGAATATCTGTTGTGGATCTTGAGAAGCTAAAGAACCAACTACAGGAGAATCTGCGTAAAGGGTTTATACACCCAAGTGCTTCACTAGGGGGTGCACCAGTCCTCTTCATCAAGAAGAAGGATGGGCCAGTGCACCTTTGCACTGATTATCATGACCTCAAAAAAATCACGACAGAGAACAAGTATCCTCTCCCATTAATTTATGACTTGTTCAATCAACTATGGGGAAAAAATACTTCTCCAAGGTGGATATGTGGGTGGTATATTATCCAGTAATGGTGAAGAATGATGATATCCCCAAGACTTCTTTTTGTGCAAGGTAAGAGCACTATTAATTCATAGTAATGCATTTTGGACTAACTAATGTTCTAGAAACCTTCATGGACTTTATGTATAGAATATTTATAGATTACCTCGACTAATTTTTGGTAGTCTTTATAGATGATATTCTAATATACTCAAAAACCAATGAGGAGCATGAGTAGCATCTAAGCACTGTACTAGAGTCCTTGAGAAAGGATAATCTCTGTGAAATGTAAAGAAAGTTTGAGTTCAGTTTGAAGGAGGTCTCTTTCATGGGTAATATCATCACATGGAATGGGATATCTTTGGATCCCTCTAATAAAAATTAAATTGAGGGATGGAAAATTCCATCATTTGTGACAGATATCCATAAAATCCTTGTGTTAGCTGGTTATTATCACTGATTTGTGATAAATTTCTCATGGTTATCAAACCCTCTTACTAATCTAACTCGGAAGGGAGTCAAGCTTTCATGGAGTGATGAATGAGAAGATTTATTCAAGGAGTTGAAAAAGGAGTCTTATCATTGTGCCTTGTGCTGACACTACCCACATGTGGAGAACATTTTTGTTATTCAATTATGCTTCGAAGAAGGTCATGGGATATGTGTTGATGCAAAATGACAAAGTCATTGCCTATGATTCAAGAAAATTGAATGTTAAAAAAACTATGCAACACATGATCTAGTGTTGGCTGCAGTAATCTTCACATTAAAAATTTCATGGCATTACCTCTTCGAGGAGAATTGGGAAATATATATATAAATCACAAAATCCTCAAGTATATATTCACACAAAAATAGTTTAACATGTGCCAAAGAATATGGTTAGAGCTGATCAATGACTATAAATTCTCAATCAATTACCACCCTAGGAAAGCAACCAAGGTGGAAGATTCTCTAAGTAGAAAGGACCTAGTGATTCTATCATTCATGAGTATTGAAAAGGACACAATATTTATAGATTTGATGAAGATGGACATGGGAATCATAAATAAAGGAACACCATCATTCCTTTCACAAATTGTTTCTCAACTATATCTTTTATAAAGGTTAAAGATTTCTCAAAAGGATGATGTGGGAATTCAGAAGAAAGTGGAAATAATTAGAAAAGGGAAATTCTCAGATTTTAATGTTAATGAGGAAGGAATTGTGAGATTTGGGAAAAGACTATGTGTTCCATCAAAACTAGAGTGAAGGAATGAAATTTTGGATGATGAAAATAGATCCAATTTCCCCTTTCACCCAGGAAACACAAAGATATATTACGTTTCTCGAGAGAATTATTGGTGGGATAACATGAAGAATGAGATCACTAAGTATACATCAAAGTGTATGGTGTGTCAGAAATTGAATTATGAGATGAAAAAGTCTAATGGGATGATGCCACCATTACCCATTCCAACATGTAAATGGGAGAACATCACCATTGAATTTTTCACCCTATATCTGAATACATCCAAATGAAACAATGTTATCTGGGTTGTTGTGGATCATCTTACAAAGACTGAGCACTTCATTGTAATTCGAGAGGATTTATCATTGGATAAACTAGAATGGATACACATTAGATAAGTGGTAAGGCTGCATGGAGTACCACTACCTGTTGTATCTTATCGAGATCCAAGACTCAACTCTATGATCTAGAAGAGTCTTCAACACGCATTAAATATTGAGCTAAACTTCAGTATAGCTTATCATCCCTAAACTGATGGATAATCTGAGTGGACTATCCAAACACTTTAGGATGTGTTGGGATCATGCTCAATGGACCTTAAAAAAGGATGGTATCAACATCTTCCTCTAGTTGACTACTCTTACAATAATAGTTTACACTCATGAATCCAAATGGATCCTTATGAATCCCTTTATGGGAAGAGGTATAGAACACCCGCATGTTAGGATGAAGTCAGGGATAAAAAACTCATAGGTTAAAAATTGTCAATGAAATGGTGGATAAGGTTAAGACCATCCAGCAGCACATTAAAGATGCTCAGAGTCGACAAAAGATCTATACTTATAATCATCAATGATACCTAGAGTTTGATGTTGGAGACATGGTATTCCTATGCATATCATAGTGAAATAGAGTTATTAGATTTGGGAAGAATGGGCAGCTTAGTTCTAGGTACATCAACCCTTTTGAGATAATTGATCACATTGGAGTAGTGGCCTATCAACTAGAACTCCCACCAAACCTACCTGAAGTGCATGATGTATTCCATGTATCATCTTGAGGAAGTACATACTTTCCCCATCACAAGTACTCAATACAAAGGTTGTACCATTGGAGAATGAACTTTCCTATGAAGATAATCTTGTGAAGATCGTAGATCATGGGGAAAAAGTTCTAAAAAATAAGATAATTCCCCTCATCATGGTGTTTTGGAGAAGCCACATTTTTGAATAAGCAATGTGGTAATCATAGGAAGCGATGAAGCAGATTTAACCTCATCTATTTTTTTGTTGGAAAAGAAAATTTTGAGGGTGAAACTTTTTAAGGGGGAATATTTTAATGACCCAAAATTTTATTAATGAAAATTCCTCTTGATCTAATTAAATGTCTTAATATGTAAAATGGTTATATAAAACATATTCACTTCCGTGGTTTTAGGTTTTTGGATTTTAAAATAATATAAACCATTTTAACAAGTTCTAATATATCCACTGAACTGTGATCACATTATTAGTATAAATAGATGGATTTAACAAATCCTATTTACTCCCAAAAAGGAAGCGATTGACTTATCCAGTAGAATTGTTCCATAAAAAGCCCATTTGTCGAACCTCAGATATGACAACCCTTCTTTTATTACAAACATAAACATGATTTATTACATAAAACTTCACTTGATACAACAAAGATGATCGAGAGGTTTAGTGAATTTGGGGCTTAGGATCATTACATAAAAACATGAGACATAAAATACAACATCTTTATTGAAAACATCATTTACATTACCACTACATTCCCTCGTAATTAGCATTGCAATGGATAACCTGAGGACATGCATAAGGAAAGGGTGAGATATAAAGCCCAGTAAGGGAGTACACAAGGAATAAAATGAGGAGTACAATACATGTTAGACAATTGGCATATCAATAGAGCATAAGAGAAACATGAACATAAAGGCATGATAAAACATGATAACCATAACATGGAAATGTGGCAACAACACTTAACAGGGAATTAGCATTAGTCAAGGGTCATTGCACATGGAGCATGAGTAAATTCTCATTGCACATAAAGAAAGAGTAAACCCTCGTTGCACTTGAATTAGAATTAGTCAACACTCATTGCACATGACGTGTCATGATATTATACTTTACCCAATGCATTGGAGCTCTATAAGGGAGCACCCTTCTTAAACATTTCATTTCATGCATAAGTGTGCCACATGGATCATAAAACATGGATTCATAAAACATAATAATTTATTCCACAATAAATGAATGTGGTATTAATACATGAAACTTTATAATAAATAAGTAAATGTGCATATAGGTGAATACCCTTGATGGAGAAATGGGCATGGTATTCACTACACAATGGCATTGGCTTAGAAAATCGGTGCGATTTCGGCAGCGTAACGACGTGACATAAGAATTCATAAAAAATGGTTGATGAGAGAGAAAGGGGTTCCTCATCATATTTACATGTAATGGGAAGTAAGGAGGTCATATAGATACATGTCCCAACAATTGTAATGGAATTTAGATTCATGATACAAAAATATTTCTTGAATGTAAATGAGGAGAGAGAAGTTTCTTTCGGAATTTCGACATAGTAACGGGTGTACATGGGAGGAATTTAATGAGAGAGAAAGGGGTCTCCCATCATTCAAACATAAATAGGGAAGTATTAGGGAGGTTTGAAACCATACCCCATGATTAATAATTTAAATTAAAAGGGCAAAACAACTTAAATAAAATTTACAAATATGAGAAAGGAAGAAAAACCCTTACTTGGAAGTGTGCTTCCAAAGGCTAGAGAGAGGCTTGAGAGAGGATTTTTGGGAGCTTGGGTCACCTTGGGAGGATTATAGAGAGTGTAGGGAAGAGTTTGGACTAACTCCAAAGTCTTTGAGTGAGGAGTAAGTGGGAGCTTTGGTGGGTTTATATAGGAAAGGTGAAGGAATTCTTTATTATTTAGGTTTGGGACCCCTTATATTAAATTAATCCACACCACAAACCATCCTATGGTTTTTTCCCATGGTTTTTGGAAAATGGAAGAGGGAAAAAATATTTTATAAGGCCAAATTCCGAACTTCTTAAAATAATAGGGTTGGTTATGTGGAGGTCAGCCACAATCCCATGGAAAACAATTTAAAAAGACAAGGTGTTTAATAAGTCTTGAGGGGTACATTAATGCCTTGAAAAGTAAGTCAAACAAAACCAAAATCAAATTATTTTAATGGTAAAACATATATTGGTAGAACATAAAGCTTATTGTATTTTATTACATCACTATTGTGTCATTATGATGTCATAAAACACATTATATATTTAAACGGTATTTAATTTTTACCCAAAAATTTGGCTGCCTCAGAAAATTATGAAAAATTCACGTTGGATAATTTCGATGTCCTAATTATAGAAATAAAATTTATTTTTTCTAAATAATTTTCTAGATATGTTAATTTTCACTTTTAAAATAAAAACTAACATTTATTGAAAATTCATCGGTTTTGACAAAAATGTGTTTCAAACCTTAATAAGGATTTACAATTGCATTCATAAAATTATAATATAATTTATATTTGATAGAAATTAATTTAATAATAATATTATTATTTTATTAAAATATAATTTAATTCAAAAATCCCTTAATTTAATAAATTAGAATTCTTAATTAAATAATAACTAAAAACACTATTTTTACTTTAAAAACTATTTACAATGTATCAATAATGATAAGAAAGTATATACATTATAATATACAAAAAAAATAATGTACATGAACATAGTACTATCGATTTGTAACATAACCCCTTAACACAGCCACATAAGACCTAATGGTAAGGTGTGCGATGGTGACAGACTCTTGGGGTGGCTCGGATAACATCGCTCTAGTGGTAATCTCTATCAACTTCCACTTTTCTTGTAGGCGGTCACATTCGAGCTTGACATGATGAAGCTCAGCTTGGGCTTGGTCAAGAGCGAATCCCAAAGACGCCACCTCTTTTTTGAGCTCTAAAAAATTGGCTTCGTATGGAGAAATTCTACTGGATGAGGCCATCGCTTCCTTTGTCTTAGTAAATTGGGTTTGTTAAAGCCCTATATTTATACCAATAATGTGATCATTGTTCAATGCCTATAAATGCAACGGTCACAATTATTAACATAAAACCAAATATTTTGACATTTTATAAAAAAACATTTTACATAAAGAGGCTTTTAATTAGATCAAGAGGGATAACCATTAATGAAACTTTGGGTCGTTTCAATATTCCCCCCTTAAGAAATTTCGCCTTCGAAATTTTCCTTTTCCCACACTAATACTGATGTGGGTAACTCAGCTTCATCATTTCCTCCGATTCCCAAGTCGCTTCTTCAAACTTGTGGTTTTGCCACAACACCTTGACGAGGGGCATTTTCTTATTTCGTAGAAGTTTTTCTCTACGATCGAAGATCTTCACTGGTTGCTCCTCATAAGAAAGATCATCCTCCAACTGTACCACCTCAGAAGAGAGTACATGTGAAGGGTCTAGTATGTACTTCCTTATGAGGGATACATGAAAGACATCATGTACTTTGGCCATGGTAGGTGGGAGTGCTAGTCAATAGGCCACAACCCCGACACGATAAATAATCTCGAAGGGTCCAATGTACCTTGGACTTAACTTCCATTTCTTTCCAAACCTCATGACCTTCTTCCACTGAGATATGCGTAGAAAAACCATGTCTCCAACTTTAAACTCAAGGTATCATCGATGGTTATCTGCATAACTCTTCTCTCGACTCTGGGCTGCCTTGATATGCTGCTGAATGGTTTTCACATTATCCACCATTTCCTCGACCATTTCTGGTCCAAGCATCTTACGTTCACCGACCTCATCCCAAAATGCCTGTGTTTGGCACCTTTTCCCATACAAGGCTTTATATGGTGCCATTTGGATGCTCGAGTGGAAACTATTGTTATAAGAGAACTCAACCAGAGGAAGATGTTGATCCCATCCTTCTTTAAATTCCATTGAGCACGCTCTCAACATGTTCGCAAGTGTTTGGAAAGTCTGCTCGGATTGGCCATTATTTTGAGGATGATAGGTCATACTGAAGTTCAGATCAGTATTCAGAGAATGTTGAAGACTCTTCCAAAACATAGAGGTGAATCTTGGATCTCGGTCAGACACAATAGATAGTGGTACTCCATGCATCCTTACCACTTCCCTGATATATATTCATGCCAGTTGATCCAATGATAAATCCTCCTGAATAGCAATGAAGTGTGCATTCTTTTTAAGACGATCCACAACAACCCATATTGCATTTTTTTCTTTGGATTTCCATGGAATTTCGGTGACAAAGTCCATGGTGATATTCTCCAATTTCCATTCTGGTATAGGCAATGGTTGCATCATTCCCTTAGACTTCTGCCTCTCTGCCTTCACTTGCTGACACACTAGGAACTTTGATGTATATTCAGAAATCTCTTTCTTCATATTATCCGACCAAAAGTTTTCTCGGAGATCTCGATACATCATTGTGCTCCCTAAGTGAATAGAGAAATTTTAACTATTTGCATCATCCAAAAGTTCCTTCTTCATCTGTGGACTTGATGGAACACATAGTCTTTTCCCAAACCGCACAATTCCTTCTTCCTTAACATTAAACACCAAGGATTTCCCTTTTTCTATAGCTTCCACTTTTTCCTGAATTCCCACATCATCCTTTTGACCATCTTTTAACCTTTCCAAAAGAGACGGTTGAGCAATCATTTTTGAAAGGATTGATGATGTTCCCTTCTTTATGATTCCCATGTCCATCTTCATCATGTCTATGAATATTGGATCCTTCTCAATTCTCATCATTGAAATAATAACTAGGTCCTTTCTACTTAGGGCATCTGCCACCTTGTTTGCTTTCCCAGGGTGGTAATAGATTGAACAGTCATAATCCTTGATGAGCTCTATCCATCTTCTCTGGCATATATTATGCTCTTTCTGTGTGAATATATATTTAAGACTCTTGTGTTCAGTATATATCTCACATTTCTCTCCATAGAGATAATGCCACCATATTTTAAAGGCAAAGATCACAGCCGCCAACTTCAGATCATGCGTTGGATAGTTTCGCTCATGGATTTTCAACTGCATTGAGGCATAGGATATCACTTTATCATTCTGCATCAGCACACATCCTAAGCCCTTCTTTGAAACATCACTGAATACCACAAAAAGTTACCCACTTGTGGGTAAAGTGAGAAAGGGTACAATGATAAGCCTCCTTTTCAACTCTTTAAAGCATTATTTACATTCATCACTCCAAGAAAAATTTACTCCCTTTCGAGTTATCTTGGTAAGAGGGTTGGACAATTGTGATAAATTTATCACAAATCGTAGATAATATCCAGCTAACCCCAAGAAGCTACAGATATATGTTACCGATGTTGGCCTCGTCCATCCCTCAATTGCATCTGTTTTGGAGGTGTCCACAGATATCCCATTGCTTGTGATGTTATGGCCCAAGAATGAGACCTTCTTCAACCAGAACTCACACTTGTTTTACTTTTCATAGAGCTTCTCCTTGCGCAAAGTCTCTAGTACAGTTCTTAAATTCTCCTCATGATCCTCCTTGGTTTTGGAGTATATTAGAATATCATCTATAAAGACTACCACAAATTTGTCTAGGTAATCTCTAAAGACTTTATTCATCAAGTCCATGATGATTTCTGCAGCATTGGTGAGTCTTAAAGGCATTACTATGAATTCATAGTTCCCGTATCTTATACGAAAAGAAGTCTTGGGGACATCTTCCTTCTTCACCCTTACTTGATAATATCTTGACCGCAAATCTACCTTGGATAAGTATTGTGAGCCATGCAGCTGATCAAACAAGTCATCAATTCATGGGAGAGGATACTTGTTCTTTATCGTGATTTTTTTGAGCTCACGATAATCGATGCAAAGGCGCATTGACCCATCCTTCTTCTTGATGAAGAGGACTGGTGCACCCCATGGTGAAGCACTTGGGCGTATGAACCCTTTATCCAGATTATCTTGTAGTTGTTTCTTCATCTCTTCAAGATCAATGACAGACATTATATATTGAGTCTTGGATATTGGTAGCACCCTAGGTATAAGTTCAATTGAGAATTCAACATCTCTTCTAGGAGGAAGACCAGGCAGTTCCTCGGGAAACACTTCAGCAAATTCCCTCACAATAGACATTTCTTCAAGGATGGTTTCTTCCTTGGACTCAATCATCTGAGCCAGATACGTGTGCTCATAGGGCAGTAATATTCATGCTTGAGATGATGGAGCTAAAGGAGATTCATATTCCTCCATACACTTGTAAAGAATTGGGGGTCGATTCTCAATATAGAGTGTGATTTCCCTCTCCCGAAAATTTATGTTGGCTCTATATAAGGAAATCTAAAACATGCCAAGAATTGAATCAAATTCCACCGGAGGGAGTATAAAGAGGTTCACCGGGAAATTCAATCCACATATTATAACAGGGGAGGACTTATATTCATGGGATGCAATGATGGCCCCATTTTCCATACTCACCAACATCTTCACTTCGATTATTTGTGGTGGTGCTGGGATTATTCTACTATACATGCGAGATATAAAAGAATGTGTAGAACCTGAATCAAAAAGTACATTGGCTATTCTTGAATGAATAACTAGCGTACCTGTCACCACTTTGTTTTCGGGGTTCACTTCGATAGAAGTGATAGAAAAATCTCTTCCTTGTTGCCTTGGAGGTTGTTGGTTGCCTCCGAAAACCCTTGGATTAGGGCACTGATTTTCAAGATGCCCTGGTTCTTTTCATTTTTAGTAATAAACAATGCGTTGAGGTTTGAATGAAGTGTTCCTCTCCTCTGTCGCAGTCACGGGTCTTTCTTGCTGACATTTAACAGCTAGGTTCCCTTCTCTTCCACACCTAAAGTATTTCCTTATCCACTTGAGGCAATTTCCAGGGTGCTTCTTTCCGCACTTTTGGCAAGTGGGGTGCTGGATCTTCTTAGAATCATTGGATTTATCCATCGGACCGCTAGCATTGAAGTCCACCTTACTCTTCTTGTCCCCATGATACCCCTGTGATTCCCCGATCTCCATTTTGACCTTGAGGGAACATCAGAAAATTTCCTCATAGCTGTCGAAGTCATGGATCGCTAATTCTTTCCACGGGCTAGGCTTTAGCCCACCAAAGAAGCGTTCAACCTTGCATTTGGGGGCAACGGAAAAGCCGAAAGCGTATCGTGGAAGCCTTGTAAAGTTTTCCTCATACGCGCCAACAGATTCTTCATCTTTTTTCTTAAGGCAAAGGAATTCCCTTTCCATCTTAAGCTAGAGGGTGGGCGGAAAATATTTATCGAAAAACATCTTTTGGAAATCCTTCCATTCCAATGCCTCGATCTCCTCCTCAAGCTTCGTATTTTTTATCAACGTCCACCATTGATCAGCTTCACCCTCCATACGATAATCAGCCAGGAGAACCTTCTATTGTTCAGAACATTGAAGGATGGAGAAGATCATTTCAATGGAGTTGATCCACTGTTCAGCGATCGTGGGATCGGATGATCCACTAAAAGTAGGAGGCCTTTGTCTCATGAAGCTCTCGATAACGACTTGTTCTTTCTTAGGGGGGAGGGTTGAACATTCCTCTTGAACCATGTTTCTTTTCAAAGCTTGAGTTAGCTGAGAGAGAAGCGTGACAAATTTTGTGATTCCCGCTCCCATTGGATTGGGCATCTCATTAGTACAGTCATCACCCTGATCTTCACATCGGTTGTTAGCCCGATTCCTCCTATTACCAGTCATTGGCTGGAATAAAAGGAAATTTAGGGGTAACACATAAAGGGTAATCCAAAGACAAAAGTTTATGACTCATAAATTAAATTTTATTTCCTTAACTTATGAATCTATAGGCTTCAGTATAGGCTATTCCTGATCAACTTTCTAACATATATTCTTGGGGGAATTTTTTTAATTCCTTTAATAAGGGTTCATACAAAGATTGTGAATTTATCAAAACATATCCCCTGGGAGTGTCATAACCAAGAGTGCAGTAAGTCCCATTGTCATTCACCAGTTACCGTTCGAGTCTAGCTCAAATTGGTGTTTTCGGGTTTTACCCCTAGGATACATCTGTGCCAGAGCCGCCTCTACCTCCTCGTATCCAGACAAGGATGTATTTGTTTGATAAACCACTTACTCAGTACTTACCAAAACTTAGGGATGTTTTTATTATACTTAGTCTTGCCTCTATGGCTTTACTAGTGTTTTCTAATCCTAATCCCAAAAATAACTAAACCTATCCTCTGATACCAACTATAACAACCCTGTTTTTATTACAAACTTAAACATGATTTATTACATAAAACATCACTTGATACAAAAAAGAAGATCGAGAGGTTTAGTTTCTTTGGGGATTAGGATAATTACATAAAATCTTGAAACATGAAATACAACATCTTTATTGAAAAATTCCTTTACATGATCACTACATTCCGTCGTACTTAGCATTGCAATGGATAACCTGAGGACGTGCATAAGAAAAGGGTGAGCAATAAAGCCCGGTAAGGGAGTACACATAGATTAACATGAGGAGAACAATACATGTTAGACAATAGGCATATCAATAGAGCATAAGAGAAACATGAACATAAAGGCATGATAAAGCATGATAATCATAACATGGAAATGTGGCAAGAACACTTAACATGGAATTAGCAGGATCCAAGGCTCATTGCACATGGAGCATGATTAAATACTCATTGCACATAAAGCACGAGTAAACCCTCATTGCACTTGAATTATAATAAGTCAACACTCATTTCACATGAATTATCATGATACTATACTTTACGCAATGCATTGGAGCGCTATAAGGGTGCACCCTTCTTAAACATTTCATTTCTTGCATAAGTGTGCCACATGGATCATAAAACCTGGATTCATAAAATGTAATCATTTATTCCACGATAATGGAATGTGTAATTCATACATGAAACTTTATAATCAATAAGTAAATTTACATAGAGTTGAATACCCTTTATGGAGAAATGGGCATGGTATTCACTACACAGTGGCATTGGCATAGAAAATCGGTGCGATTTCGGCAGCGTAACGGCGTGACATTAGAATTCATAAAAAATGGTTGATGAGAGAGAAAGGGGTTCCTCATCATATTTACATGCAATGGAAAGTAAGGAGTTCATATAGATACATG
The DNA here is from genome assembly GCA_963277665.1 of Viscum album. Lineage (NCBI taxonomy): Eukaryota > Viridiplantae > Streptophyta > Magnoliopsida > Santalales > Viscaceae > Viscum > Viscum album. The sequence continues at coordinate 559,289,544 of OY728127.1, read as the reverse complement.
TACCAACAATTGTAATGGAATTTATATTCATGATGCAAAAGTATTGCTAGAATATTAATGAGGAGAGAGAAGTTCCTTTCGGAATTTCGGCATAGTAACGGGTGTACATGGGAGGCATTTAATGAGATAGAAAGGGGTCTAACTTCATTCAAACATAAATAGGGATGTATGATGGAGGTTAGAAACCATACCCCAACATTCATATTTGAAATTAAAAGGCAGAACAACTTAATGAAAATTGAAAAAAATGAGAAAGGAAGAAAAACCCTTACTTGGAAGTGTGCTTCCAAAGGCTAGAGAGAGGCTTCTTGGGAGCTTGGGGTACCTTGGGAGGATTCTAGAGAGAGTAGGGAAGAGGTTGGATGAAATCCAAAGGCTTTTAGTGAGTATGAATTGGGATCTTGAGTGGGTTTATATAGAAAAGGTGAAGGAATTCTTTATTATTTTGTTTGGAACCCCTTATATTAAATTAATCCACACCACACACCTTCCCATGGTTTTGGACCATTGTTTTTGGAAAAGGGAAGAGGAAAACAATATTTTATAAGGCCAAAGTCCGAAATTCTTAAAATAATAGGGTTTCTTATGTGGAGGTGAGTCACACTCCCATGGAAAACAATTTAAAAAGACAAGGTTTTTAATAATTCTTTTGGGGTACATTAATGCTTTGAAAAGTAAGTCAAACAAACCCAAAATCAAATTATTTTAATGGTAAAACATATATTGGCCGAACATAAAGCTTATAGTATTTTATTACATCACTATTGGATCATTATGATGTCATAAAACACATTATATATTTAAACGGTGTTTAATTTTTACCCAAAAAATTGACTATCTCCGAAAATTATGAAAAATTCACCGTTGGGTAATTTTGACGTCCTGATTCCAGAAATAACATATATTTTATCTAAATAATTTTCTGAATATGTTAATTTTCACTTTTAAAATAAAATCTGACATTTATCGAAAAGTCAGGGGTTTTGACAAAAATGGCTTTCAAGCCGTAATAAAGAATCACAATTGCATTCATAAAATTATAAGATCATTTATATTTAATAAAAATTAATTTAATAATATTATTATTATTTTATTAAAATATTATTTAATTAAAAAATACCTTAATTTAATAAAATATAATAATTAATTAAATAATAACTAAAAACACTATTTGTACTTTAAAAACTATTTACAATGTATCAATAATGATAAGAAAGTGTATAAATTATTATATACAAAAAAATAATGTACATGAACATAGTACTATCTATTTGTTACATAACCTCTTAAAAAAGCCGCATAATACCTAAGGGTAAGGTGTGTGATGGTGACAGACTCTTGGTGTGGCTCAGATAACATCGCTCGAGTGGTAATCTCCATCAACTTCCACTTTTCATGTAGATGGTCCCATTCGAGCTTGACATGATTAATCCCAGCTTGGGCTTGGTCAATAGAAAAGCCCAACAACGCCACCTATTTTCCGAGCTCCGACAAATGGGCTTTGTATGGAGCAATTCTACTAGATGAGGTCATCGCTTCCTTTGTCTGAGTAAATGGGGTTTGTTAAAGCCCTATATTTATATTAATCATGTGATCACTGTTCAACGTCTATAAAAGCAACGGTAACAATTCTTAACATAAAACCAAAGAAGTTGACATTTTATAAAAAACCTTTTACATAAAGAGACTTTTAATTAGAATAAGAGGTATTTCCATTAATGAAACTTTGGGTCGTTACATCATAAACGAAGTAGCGTCACTGGGATTAACTATGGACCAATCCCAAGATGAGCTTCAATGTATTAATCATGAACAGAATTGCCTATGGGGGAAGTGGGAGTTAATAGAGATTACCACCAGAGTGATGTTATCCGAGTCGACCCAAGAGTTTATCACCATCGCACGCCTTACCCTTAGGTCTTATGCAGGTGTTATAAGGGGTTTTGTAACAGTACCCTAGAACTAGGATTATGTGAATTATTTTTAAATAGAATAAATAATATATATTCATTTTATTATTATTACTTTGTAAATGGTTTTTAAAATCACAAATAATATTTTAATTAATATTCAATTAAGAAATATATTTTTATGAATTAATGGATTTTTGAATTAAATAATATTTTCATAAAATATTATTGCTAAATTACTTTTTATTAAATATATGTCATCATATAATTTTTATATAATTGTAATTTTTAATAAGGTTTGAATGCGGTTTTTGTCAAAACCCATGAATTTTCAATAAATATCAGTTTTTTTGAAAGTAAAAATTTAAATATTTAGAAAAATATTTAGATAAAATTAATATTATATTTGGATTCAACCTGTAGAAATTATTTAACAGTTAATTTTTTATAATTTTCTAATATAGTCAAATTTTTGTGTAAAAATTAAATACCGTATAAATATATAATGTGTTTTATGACATTATAATGACCCAATATTGATTTAATAAAATACTATAAAAGGGAAATTTTCCCAATATATTTTTAACCATAAAAATAATATTATTTTAGATTTTTTGGATAAATTTTATAATGCCTTAGTGGTCCATTGAAAATTTATAAAATATTTTAACATTTTAAAATGACTTCCTTGAGAGTGTGACTGAACTCTGCATAAGAAAGCATGATATTTTAATATTTTTCGGCCCATGGACCTATTAAATATTATATACCACTCCCCTTTGGCATAAACCATGGGAAGAACCATGGGATGGTTTGTGGTGTTATATATTTTAATATGTAGTGTCCAAAACCTAAATAATAAATAATTCCCTCTTCTTTCCTATATAAACCTACACAATCTCCCATTCCTCTTCACTCAAACCATTTGTATCTTGACCAACCTCTTCCCCATACTTTTTATCATCCTCCCAAGGTTCCCCCATGCTCCCAATAATCCTCTCCCAAGCCTTTGGGATAACACTTCCAAGTAAGGGATCCTAACTTTTCTCTCCTCCTTTCAAATTAAATCATCTTATTCAAAAGTTGTTCTTGTAATTTAGAATGGTTATTATTTAATTAATTTATAATAATTCTATTAATTAACATTTTTTTTATTTTAATTTGGGATTATTAGTCCTCTATCATTTTGACCCTTACCTAAGCCGTTACTATGCCAAAATTTCATAAGGGATTATCCACCCTCCACTTTTATAAATCATTCTTTTAATGTTATGTATTTTAATCTCTTTTATTCATATGTAGGGATATGTTATTAAATAAAATACGTACTTAAAATTTTATTTATAAATCATGATATCCCCTTTCACTCTCATTTATCCCACTTATGATCCCTAATGTACACCTGTTACCATGCCGAATTTCCGTAAGGGGTTCCTTCTTTTCTAATTTTTATCCAACTTTATTTATGTTGTAATACCCTTTTACTTTCAATAAAAAAAATTTGGCGAATGATTTCAACTCCCCATAACTCTATACTTATTTTTTATTGATGAGATACCACTTTCTCTCTCATCAATGCCTTCTGTGTACACATGTTACCATGCCGAAATTCTGTTTGGGATTTCCCGCTTCTTATTTCCTTTCAAGTATTTCTCTCATATTATGCAACTCAAATCAATTTCATATGTTGGTATATTATGTTCCATGATCCCATTACTATATATTTCATGTATAAATAATTATAGACACCTTTTGGTCTCATCAACCCATCTTATGAATTTGTATATGATGACATCATGCTGCCAAAATTACACTATGATTTTATAAGCCAAAATCATCGTGTAGTGAATATCATACCCATTTCTCAATAAAGGGTATTCACATTTATGGAAAAATACAAATTGAATGGTAAATACATGTTTTCATTCCATTTTTCTTAATCTTGTAATAACTTATGATGTTGAATGATTCCCTGTTATATGATCCATGTGGCACACTTATGCATGAAATGAAATGTTTATAAGGGGTACGATCTGATAGCACTCTAATGCATTGGGTAATGTTTAGTATCATGATACGCCATGTGAAATGAGGGTTTAATCATGATAATTAATTTTCAATGAGGGTTTAATCATGCTAATTCATGTTCAATGAGGGTTTACTCATGCTAATCTAAGTGCAATGATCATTAGCTCATGCTAATATCATGTTATATTTGTTTTCCACATTTATATGTTATGAAAATCACACTACATCACACCTTTATGTTAATTTTTATCTTATGTTCCATTGATTTTTCTATTGCCTAACATGTATTGTATTCTTCATGTTATGACTTGTTTAATCCCTTACTAGGCTTTATAGCTCACTCTTTTCTTATGTATGTCTTCAGGTTATCCCATGCAATGTTAAGTGTGAAAGAATGTTGTGGTCATGAAAAATAAGTTTTCAATAATGATGTTGTATTTTAGGTCATAATTTTTCATGTAATTTTCCTAATTTTCCAAGACATTTTCCCTCTCGGTCCTCAGAGTTGTTTTAAGTGAAAATTTATGTAATAAATCATGTTAAAGTGTATAATAAAGGGGAGTGTTGTTTTAAGACTCAAACAGAAACTAGTGCATTACAATGGGCCATATTGTGATCTTAGTTTGACACACCCATGGGATGTGATTTGGTAAATTCATAAACATAGGATGAACCACTATTAAGGGAATTAAAAATTCCCCTATGAATATATGTTGGGATTGGATCATCAATAACTTAGATTGAAGACTATAAATCCATAAGTTCAGGAAATAAATGTAATTTATTAGTTTTGTTACCCCTAACATTCCTTTTATGCTAGCCAATAGAATATAATATGAAGACTTGGGCTAACAACCAATGTGAAGATCAATGTGATGACTATTCTAATAAGATTCCCAATCCAATGGGAGGGGGAATCATAGACTTTGTCATGATACTCTATTAGTTAACTCATGTTTTTAATAGAAACATGGCTCAAGAGGAATTCCTAACCCACACACCCCCTAAGAAAGATCAACCCAAAATTGAGAGCTTCATTAGACCATGGAATCATTGTTTTAATGGATCATATAATCCCTAAATCTCTAGACAATGGATTCACTCCATTGAAAAGATATTCTAAATCATTCAACGCTCTGAGAAAGAGATGGTTCTTGTGTCTTCTTATCATATGGAGGGTGAAGTTGATCAATGGTGGACATTGATCAAAAATACAAAGCCTGTGGAAGATATCGCGATGTGGGAATGAAAGAATTTCCATTAAATTTTTTTCAATAAATATTTTCCTCATACCCTCTGACATAAGATGGAAAAAGACTTCCTTTACCTTAAGAAAAAAGGATGATAAATCCATCAGAGTGTATGAGGAAAACTTCACAAGGCATGCATGATATGCCTCTGGCTATGTCATTACCCCCCAAATAAAAGGTTGGTCACTTCTTTGGTAGGCTAAAACCTAGCCTACAGAGTCCCCAGAGATCTGTGACTTCGATTGCTATGATTAAATTGTTCGATGTTCCCTTAAATATGAAATGGAGATCAGTGAATCTTAGGGGTATCATGGGGATAAGAAGTAGAAAGTGGACTTTAATTCTAGCAGTCCGATGGATAAATCCAACGGTGCAAATAAATTACAGCACCCTGCTTTCCTAAGGTGTGGAAAGAAGAACCTCATAAATTTTCTGAAGGGTACGAGGAAAGGATTTAGGTGTGGAATATAAGGTCACCTATATATTAATTACCGACAAGAAAACCCCACTGTTGTGACAGAGGATATGAACTCTATGTTCAACCCTCAAGACATTGTTCATTGCATCAACTACAAAGAACCAAGGAACTTTCAAAGTGAGTGACCTAATCCATGAGTTTTTTGAGACCACCAACAACCTCCAAGGAAGCATGAGTGAGATTTTTTCTTCACTACTATAGAAGTGAACTTTGAAAATGAAGTGGCGACAAGTACACTAGTTATTCATTCAAGAATAAAAAATTTACATTTTTTATTCTGGTTCTATGCATTCTTTTATATAATGAATGTTTAGTAGAACATTCCCAACACCACCAAAAATCATGGATGTAGATATTTAGGTGAGAAATGAAAATGGGTAAATTATTGTATCCCATGAATATAACTCCTCCCCTGTCACAATTTGTGGATTGAACTTCCTAGAGAACCTTGTCATACTCTCTCTGCTAGAATTTTATACAATTTTTGTCATGTATTTTCTTTCTAAATATAGAGACAACATAAATATCTATGGGAGGTAAATCACTCTCCATGTGGAGAATCGACCCCCTATTCTGTACAAGTGCAAGGGGGAGGATTAATCTTCTTTAAAACCAGCATCTCAACCATGGATACTACTTCCCTATGAGCACACGTATCTTGCTCAGATGATTGTGTCTAAGGAAGCGACCATCCTTGAAGACATTCCTATTGTGGGGGAATTCACTGAAATGTTTCATGAGGAATTTTATGTTCTTCCTCTTAGAAGATATATTGAATTCATGATTGATCTTATAACTACGGCTTTAACAATATCCAAGACTCTATATAGAATGACGGTTGTGGACATTGAGGAGCTAAAGAAACTACTACAGGAGAATCCAGATAAAGGGTTTATACGCCCAAGTCCTTCACCATGGGGTACACTAGTCCTATTCATCAAGAAGAAGGATGGGTCAATGTGCCTTTGTATTGATTATCGTGAGCTCAACCAAATCATGATAAATAACAATTATCCTCTTCCAGGAATTGATTATTTGTTCAATCAGCTACGCATGTCACAATACTTCTCCAAGGAGGTTCTGCTATTGGGATATTACCGTGTAAGGGTGAATAAGTAGGATATCCCTGTGACTTCGTTTCGTACAAGGTATGAGCACTATGAATTCATAGTAATGCCTTTAGGACTCACTAATTCTCGAGAAATATTTATGGACTTGATGAATAGAGTCTTTAGAGATAACCTCTAGAAATTTCTTGTAGTCTTTATAGATGATATTATAATATAATCTAAAATAAAGGAGTAGCATGATGAGTATCTAAGAACTGTACAAGAGTTCTTTTGAAAGGATATTCTCTATGAAAAATAAAACAAGAGTGAGTTCTGGTAGAAGGAGGTCTCATTCCTGGGTCATTTCATCACATGCAATGGGATATCTATGGATCCCTCCATGAAAAATGAAATTGGGGGATGGTCGAGGCCAAAATCTATGACATATATCTATAGCTTCCTTGGGTTAGCTGAATATTATCGCTAATTTGTGAGAAATTTCTCATGACTACCAAAACCTCTTACCAAACTAACTCATAGGGGAGTCAAGTTATCTTGGAGTGGTGAATGCGAAGATAGCTTCAAGGAGTTGAAAAGGTGTCTTATCACTCTGAGAGTGCTCACACTACCAACAAGTTGAGATATTTTTCATGTATTCAATGATTATTCATAGAAGGTCCTAGGGTGTGTGTTGTTGAAAAATCACAAAGTCATTGCCTATACTTCAAGGAAATTGAAAGTTCAATTTCAAAACTATCCAACACATGATCTTCAGTTGGGTGTTGTAATTTTGACATTAATTTTTTTTAAATTACCTATTTGGGGAGAAGTATGAAATATATACATATCACAAAAGCCTCAAGTATATATTCATATAGAAAGAGTTGAACATGCGCCAACAAAGATGGTTAGAGCTGATCAAATACTATGACTGATCAATCCATTACCACCCTAGGAAAGCAACAAGGTGGTATATGCTCTAAGCCAAAAGGACCCAGTGATTCTATAATTGATGAGAATTTAAAAGGATCCAATCTTATTATATTTGATGAAGATTGATATGGAAATCATAAATAATGGAACATCATCATTCCGTTCATAAATGATTTCTCAACTGTCTCTTTTGGAAAGGATAAATGATGCTCAAAAGGATGATGTGGGAATTGAGAAGAAATTGGAAACTATCAAAGAAGTGAATTACATAGAGTTAAATGTTAATGAAGAAGGAATTATGAGATTGGGTACAAGAAAATGTGTTCCATCAAATGCAGAGTTAATGAATGAACTTTTGGATGATGCACATAGTTAGAATTTCTCCATTCACCCATGAAACAAAATGATGTATCAAGATATATGAGTGCATTATTGGTGGGATAACATGAATAAGGAGTTCGCTGAGTATACATCAAAGTGCATGGTGTGTCGGAAAGTTAAGGTTGGAAGGAATAAGTCTAAGGGGGTGATGCAACCATTACCCATACCAAAATGGAAATGGGAGAACATCACCATACACATTGTCATTGGACTTCTGAAGACATCCAAAGGAAACGATGATATCTAGGATTCTGTGGATTGTCTTATAAAGACCGCACACTTCATTGCAATTCAATAGGATTTCTAATTGGATCCAATGGAATGGATATACATCAGGAAAGTGGTAAGGCTTCATGGAGTACCACTATCTATTTTATCCGACCGAGATCCTAGATTCACCTCTATGTTCTGGAACAGTCTCCAACATGCTCTGAATACTAAGGTGGACTTCAATATGTCTTATCATCCTCAAACTCATGTCCAATATGAGAGGACTATCCAAACACTTGAGGACATGTTGAGATCATGCTCAATTGACTACAAAGGATGATGGGATCAACATATTCCCCTAGTTGAGTTCTCTTACAATAACAGTTTCCATTCAAGCATCCAAATGGCTCCTTGTGAAGCCAATTATAGGAAGAGGTGCAGAACACTGTCATGTTGAGATGAAGTTAGGGAGTGAAAACACCTAGGTCCATAAATGATCGATTAAATGGTGGAGAAGGTTAAGACCATCTAGCAGCAAATTAAAGCTACTTAGAGTCGACAAAAGAGATATACTGATAATTGTCGAATATATCTATAGTTTCATTTTGGAGACATGGTATTCCTTCGTATATCACTGTGTAAGAGAGTTGTGAGATTAGGTTATAAGGGAAAGCTTATTCCAAGGTACATCTTCCCTTTTTAGATCCTTGATCTCATTGGAGCGGTGGAATATCAACTAGCACTCCCACCGAACTTGTATTAAGTGCATGATGTATTCCTTTTATCACTCTTGAGAAATTACATACCTAACCCATTACATGTATTCAATATAGAGGTGGTACCAGTGGAGAATGTCCTCTCCTATGAATAGAAGTTGGTGAAGATCTCATATCATAGGGAAAATTTCTACGAAATAAGAATATTCCCCCCGTCAAGGTGTTGTGGATAAACCACATGTTTGAAGAAGCATTGTGGGAATCAAAGGAAGTGATGAAGCCGAGTTACCCTCATCTCTTTTAGTGTGGGAAAAGAAAAATTCAAGGAAGAAATTTCTGAGAGGAATATTTTAATGACCCAAAATTTTATTAATGAAAATTCCAATTGATCTAACTAAATGTCTTATTATGTAAAATGGTTATATAAAACATATAAAAATAATTAGTTTTTTGTTTTTTTATTTTAAAATACCCTTAATAATTGTTACCATTTCTAATATAGTCATTGAACAATGATCACATGATTAATAGAAAAATAGGGCTTTAACAAATACAATTTACTCAGAAAAAAGAAGTGATGGCCTCATCTAGTAGAATTTCTACGTATGAAGCACATTTTTTAGAGCTCGGGTAGGAGGTACATTCATTGATCTTTGATCTAGACCAAGCCCAAGATGAGCATCAATAGGTTAAACTTGCATAAAATCACCTATCAGAGAAGTGGAAGTTGCTAGAGATTACAACCCAAGCGATGTTATCTGAGCCTCCCCAAGAGTCAATCACCATCACATACCTTACCCTTAGGTCTTATGTGGGTGTTATAAACGGTTATCTAACAATACCCTATAACTATGGTTATGTTCATAGTTTGTTCCAGAATAATGAAAATACATAAATTTTATTATTGTAACTTTGTAAATGGTTTTTAAAGAAAAAGTTTTATTTTTAGTTAATATTCAATTAAGAAATCTATTTTTATGAATTAATGGATTTTTGAATTGAATAACATTTTAATAAAATATTATTACTAAATTAATTTTTATTAAATAAAAATGATTGAATATTTTTATACAATTGTAAATTTTATTAATGTTTGAAAACTGTTTTTTTCAAAACCCGTGAATTTTTAATAAATGTAGATTTTATTTTAAAAGTGAAAATTAAAATTTATTGAAAATTATTTAGATCAAATGAATATTATATTTGGCTTCAAGAAATAGAAATTATCTAATGATGAATTTTTCGTAATTTTCTAAGACAGCCGAATGTTTTGGAAAAAAAAATTAAATACCGTTTCAATATATAATGTGTTTTATGACATCATAATGACCCGATAGTGATGTAATAAAATACAATAAAAGATTAATTAATCCAATATTTGTTTTACATTTAAAATAATTTGATTATTTATTTTTTTTTATTAATTTTACAATGCTTAAGTAGACCCTCCAAGACTTATAAAAATATTTAACATTTTAAAATGATTTCATTGATAGTGTGACTCACCTCCACATAAGAAAGCATAATATTTTAATAAGTTCGGACATTGGAAATATAAAATATTTGTTTACACTTCACATTTTTAAAAACGATGTGTAAAAAACATGGGATAGATTGTGGTTTTGAATATTTAATTATATGGATTCTGAAACCTAATTTTGTGAAATATTAAAGAACTCCCCTATCATTTACTATATAAACCCACATGAGATCTCCCTTATCTTAACTAAAACTAATTTTATCAAGTCCCTAATATTACCTACTCTCTATAGAATCCTCCCTAGGATTCCCAATCTCTCAATAAGCCCCTCATCAAACTCTTGAAGTCACACACTCAAGTAAGGGATCCTCACTTTCCTTCTATATTTAGTTCATGTATCCTTATATTTTTATGCCCTTTTATTTTCAATAAAAAATGTTGGGGTGTGATTTAAAACCTCCCATATACTTCCCTACTTAATTTTTAATGTTTATATACCACTTTTTCTCTCTTAAATTCCTCCCATGTACACCCATTACCATGTCGAAATTCTGTAAAGGATTTCTCTCTCCTCGTTTACATTCAAGCAATTCCTTTACATTATGCATCTAAATTACATTACATATGTTGGGATATTATGTTCCATGACCCCCCATACTATCCATTTAATTTATGAATGATGATAGACAACTTTATCTCTCATCAACCCATTTTAAGATTTCTATTTGGCGTCGTTATGCTATCGAAATTACAAAAATCAATTCTATCCCAAAATCATCGTGTAAGTGAATACCACAACCATTTCTCTATCAAGGGTATTCAACTTTATGAACATGTACATGTGGATTGAGGAATTAAATTTATTTATTTTACATTTTTTATTCGTGGAATAAATTATGATGTTTAATGAATCCATTTTTATGATCTTTGTGGCACACTTATGAATGAAATGAAATGATTAAGAAGGATGTTCCCTGATAGCGCTCCAATACATTGGGTAAAGGATAGAATCATGATATGTCATTTTCAATGAGTGTTGAATCATACTAATTCATGTGAAATGAGGATTTACTCGTTCCAATTTATTTCAATAACGGTCTACTCATTCTCCATGTGAAATGATCCTTGGCTCTTGCTAATATCATGTTAAATGTTGTTTCCCCATCTCCATTTTATGATGATCATGATATATCATGCCTTTACGTTCATGTTACTTTTATGCTCCATTGATATTCCTATTTCCTAACATGTATTGTATTATTCATTTTATGCCTTGTTCACTCTTTTTCTAGGATTTATAGCTCACCATTTCCCTATCTATGTCCTTAGGTTATCCCATGCAATGCTAAGTATGAAGGAATTTTGTGGTCATGAAAAATAAGTTTTCAATAATAATGTTTTATTTTATTTCATAATTTGTTATGAAATGTTCCTAATTTACCAAGACACTAGACCTCTCAATCATCAGAGTTGACTTAAGTGCATGTTTGTGTAATAAATCATGTTAAAGTTTGTAATAAAGAGGAGGGTTGTTATATAATACCTACTATCTAAGGTCATGAATCAATAATATTTTTTCCATATATAGAAGTTTTTCTTCTAGTTTCACTACGTCAGGGATCAAAACATGAGAAGCCTCCAACACATATTTTCATAACAATAAAACATGAAATAAATCATATTTCTAAGATAATGTTAGAGGAATGGCCATGTGGTAAGAGCCCGATCAAATATTTCTCAGAATTTCGTACTGTCCAGGAAACCATAAAATTAAATTTCCCTTTTTACAAAAACTCAGAACTCTTTTCCATGTAGATACTTTAAGAAAACATGATCACCTACATCAAAAGAATGATATTTCCTCTGATTATCTATAAAACGTTTCTTCCTACACTAAGATTTACTCATGTGATATTGAATCATATTCACCTTATCAACCATTTCTTCAACCAATTATAGTTCCAAAAGCATCTATTCACCTATTTCATTCCAACAAGATGAATTCAAACACTTCTTTCCATATAATCCATCATAAGGTTTCATCTGTATACTAGAATAAAACCTATTATTATAAGAAATATAAACTGAAGTTAGATATTTATCCCATATTTCTTGATAATATATTGAATAATATTGAAGCATATCTACCAAAGTATTAATTGTTCACTCTAATTTTCCATCATATTATGGATGAAAGGATGTATTAAAATTTAATTTATTACAAAATGACTTATGATGGTATTTTTAGAAATTATTGGTGGATATGGGAGAATTATTAAATATTATAGAATGTGGTACTCCTTATAATCTAATTATATCTTTAAAATAAAGTTGATAATGTTTATTGAAATATATATGATCTCTAATGGGAAAGAAATGATTAGATTTAGTTGATCAATCAATATTTACAAAATACACACAATTGCCTCATGATTTATTTGGAAACACAACCAATAAATCCATGGTAATATTCTCCCATTTTCATTCTTGCATTGGAAAATTATGAATCATCCCCTTTTTTAATTTTCATTCACATTTATCCGGTTAAAATGTCAACATTTCATAGTAAAATTAGCAATAACATTCTTCATTCCTTCTCAATAAAATGTTACTAAAAATCTCTATACATTACTATTCTACCATAATGAATAAAAAATGGAGAGTTATAAGCCTCACTCCATAGTTATTTTTTCAAAATGGGGTCACATAAAACAAATGACCTTTTATAAATCTAAAAAACATTTTTTTCAATAAAAAATTAATAAAAAATAGCTTTCATAACTCATTCTACCTTTTCCTGTATCTCATAGTATTTCTTATGTGCAAGATTATTCCAATATGGAAAATATGATTACATTGAAACAAGGGAAAATTAGAGATAGTTTTTGAATGTATAATTTCAAATCCAATATTCATTAAATAAATAAAAAAAGTTTCACATTCTATACATATAATAGTTAAAGTAATGTTTTCTTTCCATCTGAAATAATTAGTTTCTATGTATTCTTTACCTGGATGGATTAAAATTGTGTTTTCATAATAATTTATCAGTTTTATCCATCTCTTATGTCTAATATTAAATCTTTTTGGGTGAATATATATTTCAGTATTTTAAGATCAATATATATTTCACAATTTACTATGCATAAATGATGTCTCTAAATTTTTTAAAGAAAACACTATTTCCACTAATTTAATGTCATGTGTAGGATAATTTTTCTCATGAAGTTTTATTTAACATGATTCCTAAGTAATTACCCAGTAATTATGAATTGCAACACAAATAAGTCTCATCAATGAAGAACCACTATAGATAAGAAGTAACCATTTATGGATGGAATGACTAAGACTGGATAATTCACATATGTTATTTTCAATTACTAGAAACATTCATCACATTCCTTTTTCGAGAATAATTTAACTCTCTTTCATGTCAACATGGTTAATGGGATTGAAATCCATGAAAAATTTTAAACAAACCATAATAAACAACCTATTAGTCTAAGAAAACTATAATTCTTAGTAAAATTTGTATGTCTTATCCATTCATCGAACACTTCAGTTTTAGTAGGATCAATAGTTTTGTCATATTTATTTATGATATCTCCAAGGAATTAAATTTTTTGTAACCAAAAATGAAATTTTCAAAATTTTACATATAAATTATTTTCATTCAGGGATTTTATAATAATAATTAGATGTTTTTCAATATCTTTGTAAATTTTAGAATAAACTAGAATATCATCAATAGAAATTACCAAAGACATATCCAATTATTCATGGAATACTCTGTTCATAATATCCAGGAATATAAGTGGATAATTTTTCTAACCATATGGAATAAACAAAAACTAATAATTAACATAAATATTATAAATTGTTTTCTTAAGGAATTCATTATCATGAACCTTCAACTGATGGTACCCTAACTCGACATCAACCTTCCAAAAATAATGATCTCTCTAGATCGGATCAAACAAGTCATTGATATGAGGAAATGAACACTAAATACTACCAATGATGCTATTAAATGATCTATAATCAATTAAAATACTCATGGAACAATCAATCATTTTAATAGAAAAATAGGGTCACCCCATGTCGAAGTGATAGGATGAATGAAACCTTTATCATGCCATTATTGCAACTCCTTTTTCAATTCCCAAAGTTTCACTTGATCCATTTGATAAGGGATTTTTGAAAGTGTCTTAGCATCAGGAACAACGTCAATAGTAAATTGATTTTCTTTATCAGGTATAATAAATGGAAACTCTTCTAAAAAAATACAAATATTCTTTTACTAAAAACACATCATTAATCAAAACACATTAATTATTTTCAAAAATATTTTAATGATAACTTTCATTTTTAACTATTAATTTTTATTTATTTTATTTATATATAATAAAAGGTATGAATTCATTATTATATACAAACTAAAACTCATTTTTGGAAAATAGCTTATTTTGATCTACAAAATTTCTAATAATGAAAAATAAAATTCAAGAGATACTCGTAATAACATAAAATTCTAAAATGGGAAAGAAAACAACGTTTGTAGAGAAAAATAATCAACATATGGAGGCATGGATATATTTTTAAATTCATTTTACCATGATTCCACCCCAGGGTGTATTTACCAAAACTATTGAATTCATTTCTGGAGCTGAAATTGTTATTTTACTTTAAAATATCATAGATTTGAAAGAATGTATAGACAACATATCAAAAAAGACATTATAATAATATGAATAAACATATAATTCACGTTTTAAAACATATTTTAACATCACAAAAACTATCAAAATTATTTCAAAATATTTCACTATATCCTTATTCTTATAGTCTTTATTCTTACTATCATTCATGATCTTCTTTAGACGTGCATCTGCATAATGACCCATCTCATTATATTTAAAATAGCATAAAACCAACATAGAATAATTTATCATACCCCTAATAAGATATTTTTTCTATAATTATGATCCACATGTCCAAAAATACCACATCAAAAGAACTTATAAATTTTTAGAAGTCACTTCCTAGGATTATTTTTACCATCACTACCACAAACTAAAAACATGATTTTAATACATTCAAATTTATTCAATATAGTATTCACATTTTTCTAAATCTTACACCAAATTTTAAACTTATTTACATAAAACACATGGTCATTAGTAAACTATATTTCCACATTCTTGGACCATCATAAAATGTTTTCACAATTTTAAAATTTTTAAGAGGAAAAATATCTTCAGTATATTGGAATTAATCATGAGTAAAAATAATTAATTAAATTTCATGATCCCAGATACAATTTGGTCCATACCTTTCCAATTAGGTAAATTTCAATTAAGTCATGGACAATTAATCATCCTCATTATATCCCAATTCCATGAATTGTTCTTCTATCCTCATTCTATCATTGTCCCCAATAATCCATAAAACCATAAGAAAAACATTTAAAAACATGGAATGAGCACAAAAATCTATGTAAAATACATATTGAAATAAATAAATAAACCTGTTAGTCCATGATAATGTATAAAAGGTTTCCTTTTTCAAAACAAACATTGGGTTCAAAATTAACATTTTCTTACCCAAGAAATCAACTTCACTGCCCAAATATTTTCATGAAACATTTTATAAGAATTATAAAATGAAAATTAATACTCATAATTTTTTATTTTTATTCATGAAAAACTCAGGAATTGTTTTTCACAATGTTATACATTTCACCCTTAAGAAGTAGCGTAAACTTTCCATTAAACTTAAGCTCATTGGCTTATCATATGAAATCACAATACATTCTTGAAATCCCATAACAAGAATAGATAAATAATTTATGAATCTTGAGATATAAATTTCATATCACTCTTAAAATAACTCTTAAAAATGGAATAACCTACCTAATAAATTCCATAAATCTCATAGGAGAAATTGAAATTTTTATCTCCACCCCCTTACCCAATGCATTGTACAGCTATATCGATATCACCCATCATTCTGAGATATATCTAGCTCACCCATCATCATTAGATATATCAATCTCTCCAATCATCATAAAAAATCACAAGAACCCCAACATAATCAAACGAAATGAATGATTTTATTTTCATCATTAAACTCATAAAAACATTCTTTTCACCCAAAAAGAAAATATTTATGAATATTGAAATATTTATTCCATTTAAAATGCTTTTTGATAATAACCTAAAAAAGGGAAGGGTTTTTCTTTGAAGAAAACCAAAAATCTTATAAGGTAATAAAAACATAAATTAATGTTCATGGTATCAGTAAAAACCATTCATATCATATATTTAAAAATATATAATTCCTTTTTCATTTTTAGGAAAAACGTTAAATATAAAATACATAAAAATATTATTTTTGAATTTTTCTTAAAGAACATAAAAACAGACATTAAATTTTCTTTGTAATTCATTTATGTCTATTTAAATACATCCATATAATAATATTAATAATATGTACATTGAAGAAAAGTATTTATAAAATAAATCATTGAAGCATTTTAAATGAGGTTTTTAAGGTATAGTGTCTCTTACCTCGAGTCTTACTTGTCACATATGTTTTTTGTCATCCTAAATATTAAAATTAGGTTAATTGTTTAATATATTACATACCATTCTCAATTTTATTATTCCTTTTTTATTTAATAGCATGTTATATATAATTCATCAATAGATTAATTTTAGGTCAAATGTTTTAATGATATTCAACTCATATGCCTAAAATGACATTTTTAAGATGAATATGGTCAATGAGTTCATTATTTTATCATATGTAAAATGATAATAAATACTTAATTATTATTTTTATATATAAATTTAACTTTTAAAAACAACAGTGAAATATTATTCGGAAAAATTAATCACAATACATTCATAGAGATGGTAGGTCATACGTACGCCGAAGTAACATTTTCATTTCACAAAGAGCATGAGGAAAAGAAGGTAATTATAATTTTATCATTATTTAATGATGATTATATCAAAGATATCATTATAAAACATTAAATATACTTATTCATACCATCCATGTTATGTAGTTATGAAAAAATTATTCACATCGCTTCGTGGAGGTGGTAATCCACATGTATGCATGAATGACATGATCATTGTTAAATGGATTGAAATGTAAGAAAGTAGATATTATATTTTATTTAAATAATGATAGATATTTTCTTAATATCTCTTATATAAATTAAATATATAATTATAACCATTCATGAGAGGTAGTGATAGAAAATGAATTACATTAGTCCATGAGGTTGTGGTTTACTGTACACACGAATGATGGTTTCATTTCCCATTTGATGGAAGAAGGAGAACGATATAAGATATAAAATAGATATAAAAATCATTATATGGAGGCTATTAGTGTAAATATTTAATTATAGTTGAATAATACTTTATGTATATAGTAAAATAAAAAAATACTCAGTTAATAATTATACCTCCTCTTCAGACAACCCGTTTTGCTTTATACCAAAATCCATTCTAGGCTAGTTTTATGAACAACTTGGGGACTCTAAAAAATTATTATGTATTTAAGGAATGTATTTTTTAGTAATTTTCTTAAATAAATAGCTCTTTATGTCTAAAGTGGAGAGAATATGGGGTTTCCTTTTTTAAGTTGGGGAGAGGACACTAATGGATTTTTAAAAATATTATAATATATTAATGTCTTACTAAATAAAAAGGGATAAAAATGGAGCAATTAAAAATATGAGATGATATAGGGTCAAAATATGACCATAAAATAGGATATAGATATGTTTTTAGGTCATTTAAACCTATATATCTTTTGTTTAACCCTTCAATAAATTTGTTTTAACCTCAGCTCTAGTAAAAAAAATTTATTATTTTTACTCGTCGTTATGAAAAAAACTAAGTTTAAATAATTACCTAATATTTATTATTCTAATTATAAACATAAAATAAATTTTATAAAATTCAATTCATTTTATTGACTGAATTTAATTTAAAATTGAATCAAAAAATGTGATGAAAAATAGTTTTTAATAAAAATGCCTTTTAAGTATATTATTTTTATACCAAATTAAAGTATAATATTGATTCCAATAACATTAATTGGATTTTTCATAATATATATAATATAAAATTACTTTTAAACCATTTTAAACCAAATTATAACTTTTTAGATGAATGAGATGAAAAGATAGTTTTTAATAAAAACCATTATTTTTCACTATTTAGTAAAAAAATCAAACATTTTAGAATATTATAAATAATTAAACCTAAGATAAGTTTTACCTGATGAATTAAAAAATTAAGTTAATTTTTATAAATTAAAATTTATATTTTTTAAACCAATCTTTTAAATAAAACCAAATAATGAATGATAACCTAATTTGGTTAGAAATAATGTTTTGTCTTTTGACTAAAATAATACCTTTTATTCTTATAATGAATATACCTCTAAAAAATATAATTAATGAATATAAATAATATATGAAAATAATTTATCTTAACATTACCTGGTTTTTTAACTTTACACCCAATGTAATAATTTAGTATGAGGATAAATATAGTCAAAGGCTCCATGAAACTACTTCCCCACTAGTTTTCCACTCTCATGGACCAAGGTCAAATGTCCTATGTTTATCCCTCATATATCCTCTAATCGCATATCAAATCGATATCATCATCCACATATCACATCTCGTGCTTAAAAATGTATATAGTGAATTAGGGTATTATTTGAAATAAATATGGCTTAAATCGATATGTGTGACTTCTATAAGCTTGTTTTGTGCTCCGGCCTACGTGGGATGCACTAATATTTTATATTTCAGGGTATTTCATTTTATTAGAATCAATTATTTGAAATATATAATCTTCCTCATTATATGTCATTTAATTATAAATTTCAAGATATAAAATGTAATGGAGGAGTTACATTCATTCACGTGATACATGAATTGGACAAGGGAATTTACCCATGCATTTTAATTAAATTTTTGATGATATATCAAACAAGAAACATCCTTGGGAGATATAAGAATAAATTTCCCTGAGATTTATATGTTGGTCTATATGCCTCATTCTTGTATGAACCTCTATAAAATTATTGATCTCTCTTCTCCTGCCTCCTTAATTCCTAAGGCAATAACATTTCATGGTGGATGGAAGGACCCTGCATGTCTAGCATATGATTATAGAACAATATTTTGATACTTATAGAAAAGGGTTGTATTTTTCATTCACATGGTGATCATTTAGAAACTATATGAATATGGTATTTTAATGGTGTAGAGACACAGTAGTCTAAAGTAGTCCATTTACAACAATTCTTCATTTCTAGTATTTGTGCAGTTTTTTTATTTCATACATGGGTGATCTCGTACATGAGATTAAATCACATAAAAAAATTATAATAATTTTTATTAGACTCTTATGAAAATAGAATAATGGTATTAGAGTTTTCCCATATTTTATATTTTTGAAATCCTGCATGAAATTTATATCTCTTGAAAAATAAGGCATCATTTTTAAAATTTACAAACTTTTAAATAAAATGGTTTACATTTACATAGAGGGGTACTTCTATATAAATCTCAATAGATATTACCATTATATATAGGGTAAAAATAATAGTAATCCCCATATACGTTTATATGGAACAATTTTATGTATAGATCATTGGATTTCAAATATATGTAGATGGTTTTAGCAGAAGTTAGTTCCGATATAATTTAATGAAAATTGGTTTTATGTAATGTGATCCAATATACCTTTATGTATAAGGGTAGTGTGTAAAGGTCACATAGTGTTACCCTTAAATAGAAGAGTCTATTTATATGTCTCTTGTGTTTATGTTTATATACAATGAAAATTTTATCTTTGTAATGGTAAACAATGTTACCTTTATGTAGAATGGGTATCCTGTATAAGTGTAATAGGAAAAATTTATTTCTTCCAATTTGAAATTACGAAATGAATATAATTATTTAAAAAAATTATAGTTAATTATTAAATGTATTTGGGGATCTTTATTAATTTATAATGTTCTTATAAATTAATTGATTTTAATGGGTTTATAATTAATCAATAAATGTTTATGAAACATTTTTTATTAAATATTCCATAAATATTAAAAGTTAGTATTGAAATAAATTTTAACAAATTATATGGAATGTATTTTGATCTATAAATTAAAGTGTTTATTTATAAATCATAGGGAAAATTAAAAAAATTATAAATTAAAAAATATGCCCTAAAAATTATTATTTAATTATGAAGTGTTCATAATAATAAATTTGAAGTTACCAAAATAAGGGGCCTTATTTGGGATATTAATGTTTTAATAATGCTTTAGTATATTATATTTAGATTATCTAAACTGTTTATATAATGGAATTTGGATTATAAATTGTTCAAAATTCATAAAATATCATATTTTTCAAATGAAATTCAATATAATGTTTAATATAATAGAGTTTATATGGGTATTGAATACACGGTATTTATATTCAAAAAATTTTAATTTCTATAATGATTAGATAATTTATAAATTGTTTATCATTATACTTTATTTATGAATTCTTCAAAAATGGTTATCTCATGTTCAGATATTTTAAATTTTCATTTATTTAAAATTGGATCCCATTTTTACTAAGAATTAGTGAAATTTTTTATGATATATGAATATTTTGTATGAAAACTTTATGTTTTAAGATAATTTTGGGAGATATATTAATGCATTATATGCTAATTTTTACTCCATAATTTTTTTTATCAACCCTGACCTCATTTTTTTAGTTATAAACTTATAAAAAGTTTTTTAATATAGTTTGTGAAAATTAGTTTTAGAGTTACCATGAATTGAACTCTATACTGAGTAAAATAACCATATGGAGAGGGAATTTGGGTCAGACTACCTTCAAACAAAGAGGCTTATACCATGTCTAGGAATGTGAATGGGGTAGGCTATCTAATTCATTTGGCTTACTCATGTGGAAACTGTCAATCACATATTGCTATATTCCTTTATTTGAAAATTTCTTGTACCTTATGAATGAGATGAATTCAAATATGTATAGAAATATTTGAATTCTATTTTTGGTGATTAACACAAACATTAGGGTTTTTATGGAGTTATACATTAATGTGGTTTTTAAACATTAATTTTTTGGTTTGAATATAGATTCCAAAACTAAATTCTTAGTATAATTCAAAAACAATTAAATATAATGTTAATTGATAAATATTTCACAAGATGAAAGAATTGTGAATTGAAGATGCATATGATGTACATTAAGATAGTAATAAATTAAATTGGAATAACAGGAGAAGAGATAGTGAGATTAAATCCCCTTAAAATACTAAATGTTAGATTCTTTTTAATTTGGAACAAGTTAATACATTGATCATCCAACCGGGTTGGTCATACTAAATTTTCTTTCCATGGATTATATACTAAACTGAAATAAAGGATGGGTAACTCTATTTCATCTTTCTGTGGGTTGTTCTAGATCTATATTCCTCTGTATTATCCCTTTTTATCATGTTCATGGGGTCTGTTTTGGGTTAAAGTTGTCAGGAAACCCTAATAGGATTAGGTTAGAAGAGGAATATATTTTCATTTAACCATGTAATGGATTTGGAAAAGAGATGTCTCGTCAACTATCCATAGTCATATATGATATTATTGGGAATATTTTAAACCTAAATAGTTAATAAATGGGAGAAACAATAAAGTCACCTATAATTTAGTGAAATATAGAACTTATCCCACTAATGGATATGATGTTTTTTAAAGGGTTCATCATTTTACTATGATCCTAGTTAACTAAAGTCCATAAAAAAATTTATAAAGTACATGAGACTCGTCTAACAAAAAAATAGCTATTATAGATAAATAGAATAATAATCATCAAAATTATATTTTAGAATGGTCATATATAAAAGAGATGACTAATGTAAGAATATCTAAAGATAGTTGATTTAAGAAAATATATTAACGAAATATTATATGTGTTAGAGTAGTTCCATCCTAAGTGACCTATTGTTGAAACATTCAACAAATGAATTTATATTCTTATAAAGCATATAAAGAATAAAATGAGGTATCAAAGGCATTATATTTGTGTTGAACTATGTAATTTTAGTCTCATATACTAAATAAGAATGGGAATGTCAATGCGATTCAATATGATTCAATATATTAATGATTTGCGGAGACCAAAATTCCACTCTAAGGATTCTTTTGGATAAAGAATTTATTTAGTTTTCATATACGGAATTGTTTCTCTCAATGTGAATAAGTTCAATAATATTTTACATGAAATTATCAACGTTTTGAAAATAGATGAACTATGAATATGATTTATAGCTTATGGTGTTGTATATATAGTACATGGTGGTAAAAGTTTAAACTATCAGAGGAAAGTTTTATCATAGGGTCTAATAATGTTTCTTTATTTTGATAGCCTAGGTTATTGAAACCTAAGTGTAAAATAATGAAGGAGGATAATAATTTCATTTAATATTATTATCCTGAATACCTGAATAGTTTTTTTAATCCTAATAGAGAGTCCAAACAAGGTACAAATTTTATATAATTCAATTAAATTATTATGAAATCAATTTGATACACACTATATGTTTAAAACAAAATTTAAATATACCAGAAGATAGAAATTAATAATGAATTGAATATTTGAGATTGATGTTTACTTTAAACTAATGGAGAAAAGGATATGTTCCATCGAAAACATGAATACTATAAGATTATATGAACTTATTATAATATGTATATTTTTTATCTCATCTGTATCTTGAGATGATAATGTAAATATTTTTTGTTTAAATAAAACATGATAAGTGTTTTTATTACCCTTAATTTATGATGTATTATATTCTATAACCAACATTAAAATGCACTTCAATGGCTTGTTTTAGTTATAGAATATATTCTATTTTCATTTATAAAAGTATTCCAACAATATGAATGGATTTAAGAAATTTTTTCCCATGATTATTAATGTATTAAGGATAGATTAACTGGACATATGATGTATATATACAAGTTATGTGTAGATAGTACTAATAGGAAATATTTTAAAAAAGTTAAACTCATTATGTGGTTTTTAATACTCTATGGAATGTCCATGTAAGGTCTCAATGATAATGAAATAAATTATTCAATTTTAAGGGAATATGTAATTCCTCATACCTCAAGAAACCAATATTTATAGGATTCGTAACAAGGGTTTCACATTCTTAAATTTGGTTGATATTTTTGGTTTAGTTATTTAGATAATTAGTTAATAAGATTACATAAGAGTGTGGAAATTTTCAAAAAGTTATCATTTTTCCCATAAAAGCATATCATTTTATTTGCAAACTTATTCCATTCAAGACAATTTTGATCCATTTAAGATGAGTCACCATAGTATAAATCTTAACCTTGATAATATTTATAATAATTATTAGATCCTATTAAAAAAATTTGGAATTTTATGATGATAAAAAATCTTAATAAGTGATATAAAAAAATTATTATGTTTTTCCAATGAAAACCAAAATGATCCATGTGGGCATTTACCTTCTTTTAATAAGAAACAATTGATCACATATGTAATACATTTTCATAAGTTAAAATAATTATTTTCTCAAAAAAACCTTTTAAATCCAATATAAAGAATAAGAAATCCCATTAAGTCATCCTACGGGATGTGGGAACTCAAGAAAACATTCTTTGAAAGGAACACATTTCTCCATTAAACATTAAATTCATCACGAAATAAAAATATTTCTGCAAAAACCATTTTTATACATGTAATATAAGAATCTTATATAATTATATTCACAACCCATATTCAAAATTTTAACCTATTTATAAATAATTGAATCCTAGTTAATTACAAAGAGGAATCTATCTTAGTTATCTCCCTCATTTTTAGCTTTCAAGACTAAATCATTACCCAATGCATGGGAGCACCACACCATGCTCATCAATCATCAAGAGATATATTGGGCTCACCATTCATCATATATAATACATAAGAACCATATAATAGAAGAAAAAAATTAATATTTCACTTTTTTTCAAAAAACACTTGACAAAATCATTTTAACACATAAGAAAAACACTTTCTATTTCACATAATCATATTGAGAAATTCCCTTTTTCTTTGAAATCTCTAAAAATTGAAAACACACTAGAAGATAAATAATATTTAATGCATTGAAATATCATTATATATTGTATTGTAATCATTATAAGGAATAAAATCAAAGATGGTGGCAAATGGTAATCAGACAATTTATGTTTAAAACATTCTTTTATAGTTTAGTAAAAAAAATCAAAATTCCATGTAAGGTAAATTTCAAAAAGGCACCATTTTATAAAAATAAAAATGACTTAAAAATTAGTTTTAACTTACTTTCAACAAGATTTTATGTATAAGTAATAACATTCATGGAATATTTTTTAAAATATGTATATTTTGGAAAAGCAATTTAAAACATTTAAAACAACATTTTATGGAAAAATACATATCCATAATTATCATCCATATTCATATATTATCTATCTCCTGAATAATAAAATTAAATACTTTTATACATTATTAATAAAATTTATCATTTTCGGTTCATTATTTTTTATTCCTTATATTTCAGTTATTACCTTTTTTATTTAGTTACTCAAATAGAAAAGTTCACATTGGATGATTTGGGGTCGTTCATTTTATAACATAAAAAAACATCAATATGTTGGTTGTGGTCAAATAGGATAGAGTTATATTATATATATAATATTAAACAATATAAAAGTATCAGATTTATAAATTAAATAAACTTTTAAAACCCACCATGTAAGGTATTCATGAAAATTAAATCATATCATTTAATGGAGACTGTAGTCCGTAAGTACGGATAAATGACATTATCATTTTTCTAATGAGTAGAAGTGAAATAAACAAGTTAATATTTTACTTTTTAATAAATAATAAATATTTTATACCTGTAATATTTATTCATTATTTTCAACTTTATTACCATATTTGTAATGTGAAAATGAAAAATTAATTACATCACTTCATGGACGGGGTATTCCACATGTATACATTAAGTACGTTATCAATTTCCAATGGACATAAAGGGTAAGAAGGTAAGTAAAAAATAATATTTCAAAAATAAAAAATATTTCATAAATATCATATCTATTCATTCGATGCATCATTTTATGCGGGAATATAATTGGATGATTAAAAACAAAATACTTCACTTTGTGGAGGTCATAGTCCACACGTGCCAACAAGCAGTGTTTTAATTCCCCATAGAATGGAAAATGAGATGAAAAATATTTTTACAACAATAATAATAAAATTTAAATGTATTTTATATAACGATGTTATTATTTCATAGTTTTTAAATAATATTTGATGTAGGTTGAAGAAGAAATAAACCAATAACACATCATTAAGAGTTATAAATCTTCTTTGAGAAACCACCTTTGACTTGCGCCTTAAGCCTTCTAGTTATTTGTATTTTTATGAGACCATAATTAATAGGACCTCTGGGGAGTTGGGGAGAGATCTAAATATGTCTTGGTTGAGATAGATTTCTCAAAATATCTATGTAATAGAAGATATGAGGTTATCTTTTATATGTAAGGGGAGTGGTGCACTTGTAATTTCGCAATGTTTTAAAAATATATAAAGTCTTAATTAGGGTAAAGTGCTGAAAAAACTATTCAATTTATAATATAACGTGATAATGTTCAAAAAAATATTAGTTAATAATATTGAAAATTAAAATTTTTGGTTTTATCACAGATTATTTACAATAATTAACTGGATCTACACTTTTTCGTGGAGACTTATTTTTATCATGGTTATTATTCATAATGACCAAATATGAAATCAAAATCATTACTAAATTTTATTCTCTTGATTAAAAATTAGGAATAAATTTTTAAATATTAAATTAATATATTTTTTAATAATTTATTTTAATATAAGTGTGAAAAATGAAATAAAAATAGTTTTTTGAGAAAATTGTGTCTTAAGCATAAAATGGAACTTATAGCAAGATAAAATATAATATTGATACATATAGAATAATTTAAATTTTGTTAAACTAAATGGTTAC
Source organism: Viscum album (assembly GCA_963277665.1). Lineage (NCBI taxonomy): Eukaryota > Viridiplantae > Streptophyta > Magnoliopsida > Santalales > Viscaceae > Viscum > Viscum album. Next base: position 559,262,961 of record OY728127.1, on the reverse strand, counting down.
GTGTTAATTTGAAACCAAATCGAGTATATAATGGGACCTTTAAATTACATTATTTAAATGAAACAAAACATACTTCTACAAAAATGGCATTCTTACTATTCAATCAAAAATAAATTTTTTCAAAAAATATATAAAAAATTAACCCTAAGATATATTTGATATTCTTATTCAAAAAATGAAGTCTTATTTATCATATTAAAATTATAAATTAAATAAATTTTACTTTTAATTAAAACCATGTAATAAATGGGAAAACAACTTACTTTAATAAAACTATTCCTTCTTTGATTGAAAAATTATATAAATTTATTTATGAATATGATTCCATAAAATACAATCTTATAAATCATAAGATTTATTTCCATTTATAATTACCTAGTTTTCCACATTCTATCCCTCATAATAAATTACTTCATCGCATTTTTATTCATTACTTAAATAAGTGATAGTATTCCTCCCTCATAAAGTTTTCTAATTCAAATGTATCTTTCTCAATCATGTGATTCTTGCATAAAACCATAACTTCGTGGATAACCTTATTTAAAAATAATTAATCTCTATGATTCAAAATTAAAACTAGATTTTCATCATTAGAGATATTCTCTTCAAACTATACAACTTTAGGGCTCAAAACAAGAGATGCATCAGGTACATGCTTCTTTATCAAAGAAACATAAAACACATTATAAATAGGATATAAACTCACAGTTAATTCCACTGGTAAGAAATTTTTCCCACTATCTATAGAATTTAATAGGGTCCAAGGAATCATGAAATCAACTTTCTCATTGTTCCGAAATAAGTTACACCTTTCCAAGGAGATATCTTAAGAAAGACCCGATCACCTATCTCAAATGAAAGGTCTTTCCTCCAGTTACCAAAATTACTCATTTTCCTCTTATATACTTCCATCATGTGGTGTGGAATCATAATTAATTTCTCAACTATCACTTTTACCAATTTTGGTCCAAAAATACTCTTTTCATTGACTTTATCTCATCATATGAGAGTTCAACAATGCTTTCTATATAATGACTCAAAAGCTTCCATCTATGTAATAGAATGGAATGTGTTATTATAATAAGAATCATATAAATAAAACGGTTGATCTCAATTTCCTTAATTATCTAATGATATATCTCGAAGTTTAATGTCTAGTGTTTTAATTGTACACTCCCTTTGTTCGTCAGATTGAATATGAAAAACTATTCAAAAATTAAATTCAGTACTCATCTACTTCTAATGTCCCTTCCAAAAATATTTTGTAATCCTAGAAACATGGATAGATACAATGGAGAGGGTAACTCTTTGAAACTTCACTATATTCTAAATATAATGTCTTAAAATATGATCCAAATACATATTATCTTGAATGGGAAAAAAATAGAATTGGTTAAACGAACAATAAAACCCCAAATTATATTAGTACCTCAATATTAATATCAGCACAAAATCTATGTATATGTTATCATATTTAAATTTAGTAACTATAAAATGCAAAAGAATCTCCTTTGGTAGTATTCTCTTAAAATTAAAATATTGATAAGTCAAACATTTAATGGTACAATTAGAAATATATTTCATTATAACTATCCACCAATAATATTCCTGAAATTGTACATATATCATAGTACAAATTGGATGAATATAAAATGAAGAGTTTTGAGCTTCACATTACAATTCCTTCTTCAATTGGGAATCACTCAGAACACATAACCTGTTTCCAAATCTGACAACACCTTCATTATCAATTTTAACATCATGAAATTGACCCTTCATTTCTGATTCTACTTTTTCATAAAAACCATGACCTTATTAATAAGCCTCCCTAATTCTTTCTATCAATTATGACTGCACTAAAACCTGATCTAAAATAGAATAACTTTTTGTGTACACAATTTCAAGGAAAACAGTCATTAAATCGTAAACCAAAGGATCATATTTCAAACATATAATGATTAAATACACATTATCTTTTCAACTTAAGGAATCAACTACCTTTATTTCATTACTCGTATGCTAGTGAATCATGTAGTAATAATAGTTTAAAATTTCTAACCATTTTCATTTACTCATATTCAAAAAAAATCAGTGGTTTTATACTTTAAACATTTATGGTTAGTATATATTTCAAATTTTATCCCATAGAACTACAAGTTCATGATATTGAATAGGGAAATTCCTCTCATGGAGTTTCAATTCATGTGACACATATTAAATTACCTACTATCTTTCAATAAGACACAACCAAGTCTTTTTAATGAGGAATCACCATAAATAGAATATTCACTATTTATTATTTTCTAGGATAACACTATATAATTAACTAATATTCTTAAAATTACAAAAAAACAATCACCCCATTCCTTGTTACCATATGAATTTTTCTTTGTTTTAAGTTAGCATATTTAGTGGGATAGATAACCAAGAAACTTTCTTAACAAACCATTGGTAGTAACCCACCAATCCATGAAAACATTGAATCTCAGTGTCATTTTTAGGCCTTGGTAACTCATCCACCACTATATTTTTAATAAGACCAGTAATTATTCCATCTTTAGAAACAATATAAGAAATAAAATAAACATTTTGTATCAAAAAATCACATTTACTAAATTTTCAATAAAACATATTTTATTTTAACGTATTAAAAACAAAACATATGTTTTTAACATGTTTCATAAAACTTTTAGAATAAATGATAATTTAATCAATGAAAAACACCTGAAATTTGTCCAAATAATAATGGAAAACTATATTCATAATATTTCTAAATAAAATAGGTTCATTCATCAACCCAAAATGAATAATTTCAAACTCATAACATTCATACCTTGTATAGAATATTTTCCTTAGAATTTATTCATCCTTCACCTTCATCTAGTGATACCTATACATGAGATATATCTTTGAAAAATTTTGACCACCCAAAAGCTTATTAAATAATTCATTTATATGATAAAATCAATTATTTTTCTTAAAATTAATGTTACTGAATGATATATAATCAATAAAAAGTATCATGGAACCATCTTTCTTTTTAAAAACAGAATAGAAGCACCCAAGGTGAAGTGATAGGGTGAGTGAAACCCTTATCAAGAAAATCATATTATTTATTTTTCAATTAAGACAAATCAAATGAAATCATAAAGATAAGGAGCTTTTAAAATTATCTTAGCCTTAGGCATTATGTCAATAGTAAAATCTACCTCATAATCAGTAATAACAATTATAAAATAATCAAGAAATACTTTAATATACTCATTAAATACTAGAACATCACAATTTTTAATATACTATTTATTTATATAATATACTCAATAAAACATTCACATCTATCATTAATCAGCTTCTCATCTTCTTACTATATTATCATATGTATGAATACACTCTTGTATACAAATGGAAACTCATTCTTAAAAATAACTTCTTTAGTTTTGTAATATATCACAGAATAATAATTTTAAAGTCATTTCATACCCATAATAACATAAAACTCTACAAAGAAAAAGAAAACAAGATATTTAGGAAAAAATATTCTACAGTTGATAGTAGGAGTACTTATATAAATTCTTATAACCTTTATATTACCCTAATAATTTTTACCAAGAGTTATAACATCATTTATTGAAATTAAATTTCTGTTTTACTTAAAACTTTATCAGATATAAAGAATGTGTGGATCCTAAATCAAAATATACATTGAAATAATTTTAATAAACAAGTAATGTATTTGTTACCACTTAATTTAAGGTCCTCGTATATTCCATTGTAGTAACAAAAGTATTGTTTTCAACTTTTATTTTTGATCATGATGATTCTCACCCTGAGTAACAAACTTTGGTCATACATTAGAATAATAACCCAACTCTTTAAAATAAAAACAACTCATCGCTTATTGACTAACAATTTTCCCATTACTAGTATGATTAGAACGTTTTTCCTTATTGTATCACGAAAAATGACTAAGCCTTCCACATAAGAAAAACATTATAAAACCTAAAAAACATTCTTTAAATTTTTTTCAAAATTTGGAAAAATTTATGGGATTAACCCAATATTTCAGGGTTGAATGTTTCTCAATTTATTTTCACATTACTACTTCTTAATCCTGTTCTCATATAGTACATAATTTTCAAAAAACTCCATCTCAACATTCATAGCATGACAAATAACTTCCTAACAAATTTTAAATTCATGGGAGTCCAATTATATTCATAAAATGTATTTCAGATCTATGAAAAATATATAATTTTTACTCTCATTTTCCATAACAAAACTTGGGGGATACTTGGAAATTATTGTGAAATTTACCTCATAAGTGGTTACTAATTCTTCTTCCTTTTACTTCAACTCAAGAGATTTTCTTTACATTCTATATTGAAAAGAATTAGGTAAATTCACCTCTATAAAAATCTATTTGATGTATTCCCATTTCATTCCATCAACCTCATCATTTTCATAATCATTTTTAACTAAAGGCCTAAATTTATTGGATTCAAATTCAAAATAATAAATACAAAGAGTTTATTTTATGTTCCATGCATCCAAAAACATAAAATATCCCATCTGTTTCATTTATCTATCCTTTATCTTTAACCATGTTTGAAGATGCACCAAATATTAGAGGGTGTTGTTTTATGAAATTCTCTACTATATACCTTTTCCTTTGTTAATAATTTGGTTACTCTATTTCATGGGTGCCACCACTAATTGAATATATCAACTGAGTTGACACTACTACAAACTACATTGTTCTAACTACTCTAGGTTTCAAATTTACAAGGTTATTATACTCTTGATACCATCCTACTTATGATGTCGTATTTCCTCTATGTAAAACCATCAATGATTATATGAAGTAACATAGAAAAATTAAAAATCCATCTCATGATAATATAACCATAAATTAAAGTATCTTTAAAGTATATTTTTAAATTCTCATAACCTCTAAAGGTATTTAGAACTTTCCATTTATAAAAATTATAATACATCATACCTTAAACAAACCATATTTACATGATTTATAATAAGGGTTTCACTTTCATACATTTCAAGTAAAATTTCAAAGTAGAGTTTTAGATAATTAGGTAAAAACATTACATAAGAATGTGGAAACATTCACACTATAAAAAAATATTTATGTTGGCACTCTTGTTTCATTAAAGTCACTTTTGGTTTATTTAAAATAATTCAACATAGTAGAAATTTAAACCTTTTTAAAATCTACAATTAAACATAGATCATGTTAAAAAAATAAATTTCAGAATAAAAAAGGTCAGTAAGGGATAAAAATAAAAATTAATTCTATTAGTATAGCAAAAAACATGTAAACTCATGAGGATGGTTACCTTTCTACAATAAAAATTTGGGAACATAAAAAAATTACATAAGTGGAAATTAGAATTTTCTCAAGTAAAACACTTGAATCCCATTATAATGAAAATGAAAAACAATTTAGGCATCTTGAGGAATATGGTAACTCATGAAAAAAATATTTTGAAAGACAAACCTTTCACCTTTAACATTCCTTACCTCATAAAATCAAAATATTTCCATAAATTTTTTTTTGAAATAATAATATAAGTTTATTGGAACATCATATTTATAAATAATTATCAATATTTTTTAAACCATTTTATAATAACTAAATATTAATTAATTCTATAGTATTAATCTTCCTTGTCAACTCCCTCATTTTTTTACCATTGAAGACTACACCATTACTAAACTCATTAAAGACCTATATTAGGCTCACACATCGTCATGAGCTATATCAGGCCCACCAATAATCATATATAAATCTCAAGTTCCATATAATGAATAAAATAATTCTAATATTTCACTTTTTTCATTATAAACCACCTGAAAAACTCAATTTAACACACAAGTTAAACACCTTCCATTTCACATAATAATAATGAGAAATACCCATTTTCTTTAACATTTTTTACAATAAAACATTTCCTAGAACAGAAATATTGTTATCTATTTTATAAATAAATTAACATGTAGAGTAATATTGATAATTAATAACATATATGATGGAAGGAAAAGTTATTTAAGATTTATATGTTAAAAAACATTCTTTTTCATTTTTGTAAAAAAATCACAATTACCCATATGGTTAATGTTTAAAAGAGTATATTTTAAACCAATAAAAATTAGTTTAAAAAGAATTTTAAAAATATTTCATTTATAAATAATAACATTATTTGATAATTTATAAGAATATAGATATGAATGGAAAATATTTTAAAGCATTTAAAATAACATTTTAATAGAAAAATCATTTACCTTATGTCCTATCTACCTTCAGCATTTTCTAACTCTTCAATAATAGAAATATGTTAATTTTATGAATTATTAATATAAACTTTCATATAAATTTTATTTTTATTTCATTCATTTCATTTATTACCATGTTTTATTGAGTTACTAAAAAGGTTAAGTTCACGTTGGATGTTTTGGGGTTATTCGGTTTATAACCTCAAAATAACATCTGTTTGTTGACTTAAGTCAATCTTTTTATTGTTACATTACCTATATACACATAAATTTTTTTTATTATCATATTTTTACATTAAATACGAATTTAAAACTAACCATTTAATGAGTTCATGAAAAAATAATCATGTCATTTCATGAAGATTGTAGTCTGTACGTAAACATGAAGGACGTTTTCATTTTTCTATTGAGTAGAAATAAAATAAATTATTTAATATTATACTATTAAGGATTCATAAATATGTTATAAAAGTATTAATTATTTATTAATTTAATTATTATGAATTTTCTTATATGTTAGAAAAGAAAAATGAATTGCATCATATTGTGAAGTTGGTATTCCACACATACGCGTGAGCGAAGCAATCAATTTACAATAGATGGAAAGGGTGAGGAATTAAGTAATATATGTATATATAATAATTATGTCATAAGTATAAAATATATGTATTTTATCCATTATTTTAACAATCCCTATAATTTAGTGATAAAAATAAAACATATTGTTTCGTGGAGGTGGTAGTCTCATGTATCCCACGTGATGTTTTCATTTACCATATGATGGAAAATGAAGAGAAAAAATATTAATCCATATTCATGATAAAATTTCAGTATATGGAATAAACGTATGTTATTATTTCATCATTTTTTAAGGAATATTTTAAGTAGGTATAAGAAGGAATTAATATGAAACACTCAGTTTAGTAAATATTCTTTGAGAAACCTCCATTTAACTACACATTAAGTCTTCTAGTTTGTGTCTTTTGGTGATACCAAGACTTCTAGTGTCATGTCCCAACCCATCAGGGCTCACTTGGAAGGAAATAATATGAGTGTGACTACCCCAAGCCCACCTCCAATAGGCTAGGGCCTGGTTACCAGTGCTGAGTAGGAATTACACTCATATGGGAGGCCCTAGTATAAGCTACATATAATCACACACACACACACATCTCCAAGATCATACAATTCTTAAATGTAAAAAAAATAGATACTAACATCTTTCACATGTCTAAATCCCACAATCATAGCTTATGAAAATTATGGAATTCATTAAGAAATAAATACAAGCCCGAAAAAACTATAAAGAATTCCAACTTGATAGAAAGAGGATACTATACTCAAATGTGACTCTTAGTATGGACCACGATTTTATTTTCCCAAAAATATCCTCTTTTGGATCCTATTCCACCAAAAACCCCATCCAATTGTTAGTCGTCTTCAAAATATAGGTCACATGCATGCAGATCCCATGCTGGGGATAGTTTAAAAAAACTCAGTAGAACACCCCGAAATCAATAAGTATAAATAATCATGAGTTTTTATGTCATTATAGGACATGTCAGTAATAATATGAGACAAAAAATAAAACATCCCGATAAACTCATAGTAGACAAATAGTCCTGAGGTAAGGTCACAACAATCATTCCAGCTTAGGATTCCTATTTAAAGGTTCCATATAACACTCATCTGAGAGAACACATGCTCGAGTTAGATATAATTAATTATGTCCATTAAGTATTTCATTCTCATTAGTACTCTCTATGAAAATTATGAATTGGAAGTGTTAAGAGAACAATATAGAGATGGGGATCACACCCCAGGCCCTGCGGAATACCAACAACCCAATCTGGATGAAGACATTAATTTGGAAAATGAAGCCCATGTATTGTTGGTCACCAAGATTCTAGTAACCCCTCATAGGAATTATTATGATATATGATCACACTTTTATATGCACTAAAGGATTCCAACATATCTATCTAAAACTATATTTCTTCATTGGGGATCATAATCCTACGCCTAGAACGCAATTCCCAAATTAAATCTCACAGAAAAGATTAAGGGAACTTATCCTAATGAAACATGTCCATGTTAAAGAGGAACAGAGATTCAATCCATATTTTAAGAATTATATTGTTTGTACTGGAAGTACACTACATGTCCCATCATCGTTTATTATACATGAGTATCACAACATATGCACTGGTCCACTAGGTTGTCCCCGTGTATTGGGCCATGTATGGGTACACACCTTAGCCAATGTACTCTAGTTGTGTAATGTATATGATCATTTTCAATTCCTTTAATAACATGGGATACATGTATACCTATTATTTAATGGTCATATGGTGTGTGAAACATGTCACACGACACGTGATTATTTTCTTCTCAACAAAAACCCAAGTATGGCAGCTTGGGGACCATATGGCATGTGTTCTTGGATTATGCACCATGTAACATAGGATTTCCATAAACCTAAGATTATTCATCCATGTACACTCATTAAATCATTTCCTCTAGTTTTAAAATTGATGTCACATTGAGATTTTGGAACTAGTATAACTGAGTTTCATCATTGTCTGGTCGCTAAAAACTGTGCTTGAATCAACTCAGAAATAATTTGTCGAGCCACACTATCATTGTACACATGATACATGAAGAACAAGTATCCCAGATCCTGTATCATTCTTAATCTAATCATCCAACATCATAATTGGCCCTAAATTGTAGTATTTATTTCAAATCATACCCAAGGTATTGAATTTTTTCATCGAAGAATGGTCACACAACAATCGAAAATTGAGTATTCATCAAACTGTAATCCAAATAAATTGGTAGTAATGAACATGAAATGAATGGGGGGTAATGAAAAAAACATGAGTAATGGACCTTGGTAAATGTCTATATCATCCCCTATTCATTCTAATTATAATGACTAATGAATTTAAAATAAATAATCAATGATAGAAATCAAAAAATATGGTATTAATTTAACCCTCATATGGAATATGATCGATCCATGAATAATTTTGTATGTAAATTTATTTATGACCATCATAGGACAATAAAATAGATATAAATCTGTATAGAAACTTACTACCTCCAGATGGAATGATTTTTGTTGAATAACTAATCCATATTATATTCATTAGCGAGATCCTCAATTTATGTGTGCGTAAATGATCCAAAATCTATTGTTATCATTTTCCAAGGATCCCTAAAATTATTACTCTAAATTATTATCACTATTTGTGTAACCCTTATAATTTTTCATAAGTGTATTTAATTATCAGATGATCAAGTTACATCACCGTCAAATAAAATAAATTCATTCATTCATTTTAAGCTCCTGACAACTTTTTCATAATCATCTAATGCTGATAAAAAATTTATCTTTCCTAGGGTAAAAACCATGATCTAAACTCAACATTGGACTTAGATATTGGATTTGAGTCTAAATTTGGGTGTTATCTCACTATTTACAGAAAACTATGTGTTTTTGAAATTAATTCAGTTAATATATTTCAAACATCAATTCCAGGATAACTAGACCTCATAATCATGCATCGTCTTAACACCTGGCCTCAAAAATATTATCAGATATATTTGATGAATTTACATGGAATGAAATTTCAAATTCTACACACCTTATGGATTTACATACCATAAATAATGAAAATGATTCACAAAGATATGTTGGTAGTAAACACGCATATGGGACTCTAGCTCCCAGGTACTCTCTTGAAGAATCTTCTTCTACCACCAGACATGAACTAAAGAAATAAATTATATAGAGAGGATCCTCTTTTATCGATCCTAAATCTCTACTAGGAACTATGAAAAATTAACACCATCCTCAAGGTCCATCACACTAAATTGATAACATGTGATTGGTCATACACATACCACCTCAGCTGTGACTTGTGGGATGTATCATGTACACAATTCTACTACTGGGGTTGATCCAAGTGGTATGCCACCACACTAACTATACACAGTATAATGAAATGGCCAATGAATCTTGATGATATATAACAAACCATGAAAATATTCATGAACAACATAGAGGTGAAAACCATTAGAACACATGGTCTCCCTCCTCAAACCCCAAAGGCCTTCGTCGTCGGTCCTCATAAGACTCCTAATGGTTCTATGTGGTTATCATCCACTCTTAGATGATATTCACCTTCTCTATTGTAGATCACACCATCTCTAGGAACATAATTTCTAACACTCTCTATTTAGTCCAGCATAGTTGTGACCTACATGGTTTCCCATAAAAGGACTCAAATGGATCCATATAGATCGTGGAATGTTATCTATTGTTTTATGAAAATTCCACTAATGATAAGTGATTCTTCCTAATATGGAAAAAGCATAACATGTAATCCCATAACATTTCTCCCATGAACCAAATGGTCTACTCAGTCTATCCATCATTTTAGGTATGAAAAGATTTTCCCAAACACAAATAAGTCCCAAAGGATTCATACAATCCATTACATAGCCATGATTTGAAGTAAGCATCACCATTAGAAATTATCATTGACAGAGCTCCATGGGGTCAGACTATCTCCTATGTATAGAGGTGTCTCAAGATCTCTACTTAACACTAATCTCAAATATCTAGGAAGTTGGTCAACATGGTGTGTTGTTATATGATCTTCTAGATTAAATAAGATCTCTAGACATCCATGGAAGCACTTTCATGAAGTCCATAAATATCTCATCCCACATCTACTCTGGAACTTCAAGGGGTTGAGCTAATCATGTTGGAACATGGTTCTTATACTTCACTTGTTGACAAGTTAGGAATCAAGAGAAAAACTATGTAACTCTATTCCACATCCCTAGCCACCATAACTAATTCCAATTGTATTAGTACATATATTCCAAACATGAATGTACATCTAAATAATATGTATGAAACTCTCTCAAAACCTCCTCCCACAATATCACTGGTACCTTCGTGAATCCTCTAAAAAGAATGAATTACTTCACACGTTCATAAATTCCATTATGATCTTAACCAGTGGATATCTAATTACATAGGGTCTTGAAATCAATATCTCAATGAAGAGTATCCTGATCTCACTGTAGAACCGATTGGGCAGTAACCATCAACTAGACATAAGATGCACCATCCCCATCCACTAAGGATAGCTGTAACAAGGCCCACTACTCTAATTCATCACTCAATACTTGTGAACATGATCTCCTACTATGGTAATATTCTACCACATTACCCATACTGGGAGTAAAGAAAATATTGATCTCACAATCTTGTTGAAACTCTAGCCATCACTTCTGTCCCAAGTTAGAAGATGTATACTTGAAACTATTATTGTTAGAATCGATGATAAATTTCTTACCCATAAGGTGGTGTCGATAAACCTTTAGTAAAAATACTACCACCTATGACTCAAAATCTTGTGTCATATTATTCTTCTCAAGTGTTCTCAACTAATGGGAACTCTAGTCAATCACTTCTTGCCTCTACATCATAACACTAACAGACCCAGTCTCGGATGAGTCATACAACACTACATACTTGACACCCTCCTCCAAAAATATAAAGATGGGATCCATCATCAATATTTTACCCAAATCCTAAAAAACATGTTGGAACCTACCTATCTACAATAAAGGATTCCCTTTTTAGATCGAAACTATCAAGGCATATGATATATTGGGAAAATAGGCTATGAATCTCCAATAGCAGCCAGCTAACCCAAGGAAGATCCACACCTCTGTCACATTCATGGGTGTCCCACAAGCTAAAACCACCTTAACCTTTTTCAGGTCCACCAATACAATGTCTAATGCGATAACATGTCCCAGTAAGTGAGCCTCCAGAATACAGAACTAGAACATTGAAATATTCATGTAAATGTTATTTGCGACTTGTATATAAAGGTACATCCTCAATTGTCGCACATTATCCCCCTCGGACACTAATTCCACTATGATATCATTGAGGAACACTACCATAAACCATTCTAAGAAAGTATAAAATATCTAATTCATCCTTCACATAAAAATTATTAGGGAATTCATCATTCCAAAAAACATAAACAATTACTCATAGTGACTGAAATAACATCATAAAACCATATATGGTATATCCTCATCTAATACTCACTATTGGTGATAGCGTGATCTGAGGTCAACCATTGAGAAACCACATACCACTCTTATATAATCAAAGAGCACATTTATCCTTGGTAGTGGATACTTATTCATTAGAGTCACCTAGTTTAGTTGAGAGTAATACACAAAAAACCTCAATATCTTGTCCACCTTACTGACGAGTAACACTCAGGCTACCCAGGATGAAAAATCATGTCTAACAATTACCTTTATTGGAATGTGATCCAACTACACCCAAAACATTAAAATCTTTGTATATTCATCTGATATTTTGTCATACATATCAAGGTTTTCTTGGTGTGTATATAATTACATAAGTCTATCTCTTAGTGGAAAGGTAATCCTATAAAATCCTTAGGAAATAAATCCAGATACTCTTCCACCGCTGCAGGAAACCATAACCTTATAGAATCTACTTCCCCAAGAGTCAATATATCCAGTTGGTGAGTAATTGGAAACAATCTCTTTTTGATTTTCCCAACCTTCTTTTCACGGTTTTCATTTTCAACCATAAAGGAAATCCTTGTCCCATCATTATAGTAAAAAATATCTTCCAACTAAAACAATATATATAGTAATTAATTGTGGTTAATTAGTTCATTATTAAGATGAAATCATAAGGGATCATCATTTTTATATTGATATAACAAAAAAAACTATCACCTCCACGAGTCTGGTCACACTATGGACAGAAGTGTGTCATCGATGATTCATCTCTAATATGAATATTCATGTACAAGGTTCAATCCAAGGGATCAACCTGAATCTACAAGTATCAAACTAGATAATTGTCTTACATTTGTTAAAATAAATACAACTTTTAAATTTGAGAAGACATGGATCATACCTCATTTAATCCCTTCAAGCACTGGGTCATAAGCCTCTAAAATTCCCCAAAATGAATTGGCCGCTGAGAGGGGAGGGGTGAATCAGTGGTTTCATTTTATGAATTACTTTTATTTAAAATTAAAAAAAATGAACTAGATAAGGTTTTTGATCCACTCAATACTATATATCAATCACGCTTCATGTGTATTAGTAATAATAGAAAGAGCATCACACAATATTTAGATGGTTTTTTCTAAAAGGCATACTCCTGGATATATTGGTTATATCCTCAAACATGGATTCCCCACTATAATCATATTTTTGTTATTAAAATGGATGATAGATAATAACATTGTATCTCTCCTGAATAATCATAAGATATTATTTATACTAAATCCAATTTTGTTACCAGAATCCACACTATCCTACTCCAGAATCAACACTAGAGACTTCTTCTCATAAATCCCACAAGAGACATCCTTCTTCAGCTACAACCAAAGATGTCATATATTCTTTGAGGCTTTATCCACTTATGTATTATCTATTTATCTTCCCCTACAAGATCATAGAATCCCACTTTATTGTGTGTATTTTCAAGTACATTATTATTCTTCTAGAATTTATTAAATAATTCTAATCACTTATTGAAAATAAATTTTCTCAGTGCCACAAAATCTCAGGCTATGTATCCTTCTACTAATGTCCCATCCTTCATTGGTTGTGTTCAAATAGTGCACACAAATTCTTCATTATTATTTATACAATAGAGAACTTTCAGACCCTCAAATCACTTTTTCATTAATTTTCTATTCAAGTACACTTTGTGTATGGATTGCATGGAATCCCAACATCTTGTTTTGGGTATTTTCTGATATTCATGTACATATATATATATATATATGAATATTCATGTATTTTATTATTATTTTCATCACAAAAACGAAGTATGAACACACACATTGTTCAAAATTCCGTTATTTTAGGTTCAATATATGTGTTTCATGCAAGTGCCCATCCACATTACACTTTCAACACACCTTCATGTAATTTCTCATTAAAACACACTACCTCATCATGCAAGTTCTTCTCATGTAGACACAAATGGGTGTGGAATTATTATACTTATTTCACACTAAAACAAATGGGTGTAATATTTTTATGCACATAATTTCTTCTTTGTGGGAACAGTGTTAGTATACACTATCTCACGGTTGTCTCATACCTCTTCATGAAAATAAGAGAGATACAAATATTGTAATATGTTCATGGTTGGTTATGTGGTATGTCGACTTCCTTCACATAAGTTTAAATAGTTTTGGGTTCATAGTGCATCATGAAAACCAAGAGATATACATATAAGAGTATCATGCACCTTAGAGTTTTTCATGGAACAATTTCTTCACAAATATTCTTCGATATTGTTAACACTTATCAAAGGCCCATGAGTTCCTCCTCATGAAAGATTAATTATTTATGGATATCTCTAAACTTCATGAACTAGAGGGGTACTCATGTTATCTATTTCTTTGAAAATATAAGATTTATCACAATATAAACAACTTCTCATTTGATATGGACTCCTCCTTTTATAGGAAGGGATCATAGTACCTTAAAAATAATAGATCATGTTTTTATGCCTTGTTGAAGACTGCTTAAATTCTTTGAGAATAAGGTTGTATCTCATATCATCTTCAAACAACTGAGTCATTTGGGGTAACTCAAATTAATGAAAAATTTCATGGAGTAACTTCATTACTTCTCACTGAGTCCTTACATTCATACGATGAGGATTACATGATCATCATATTATCTTCTATGCTCAAAAATATCCATCAATGGAAGATAAACTAACTATATTCTATAACATTTTTTTATGTAGAACTGTTGATATTATTCATGTAAAAAAATATGACTATATAACCCTTTTGATTCTTCAGTACGACCGAAATAGAATGATCCAAGTGACTCAGTTTAGTCATAAAAGATACTAAGACATCTCTATATCACACAGAGAATCACCATCATTCATAGGATGAAGACGGTGGGTATATTTTTGAAAATACATTTATTATTTTAAATATGTGTTGTGATGTATTGAATCAAACAGCTCAGATTGTCGAATCATGTGGCTAGAGTTATTACATATTGTTAATGGATGGATGAAAATCACACGACCATAGGTTTTCCCACATCTAAATCTCAATGCAGTATCACTCCTCTTTTTAAGCAATTATCTTCCAGCTACAACTTCAATCCAGCACCAAGTTCGGCACCCGGATACACCGCACCTCATGCCCACACAGATTATGACACATTGTTTGGTCCATGGGCACTCATGTGGTAATATAGTTTGATCAATGTTCACCTTAAAGTGTGAAATCTATGGTTCCTATACATGATACTAAAAGCAGTCATGCACTCCCTCCTTAAGAAAGATCTCTCATGGGGTTGACGCTTGGGTACCCCAATGGGTGGTTGAGGGCCCTGGTTGGTTCTATTGGCTGGAATTTAATTTTATTAAAATCCCATAATAATATATTGTAAGTGTAGAATACTAATTCTAAAAATGATAAACAACATAAAATATATCCTCTTCATCCACATGCATTAAAATTTTATTTTTTCATGGAAACATAAATTATTCATCTCCACATAAAAGTAGATATTTTCATCGAAAACCTTCATTTGTGGTATCCAATGTGAAAACTCTTTTGAACATGTATTTAAGTAATAAAGATCAAAAAAATCATCATCTTTTACCAACACATATTGACATTTCATTGACACTAAATAAAAAACATGTCCCAATAGCCACAACTACATGTAGTTGTCCTCACCCATATCCCCTAGATCCCAGAACCTAGTGTTAACCACATAGGGGTGGTGGTGGTAAAAAGTCAAAAACCATTGTCACCTCTAGCCTCTCTCCTAGGTCCTCTTCCATTCCTGCCACCCTATGGTTCTATAAGATCCAACCACTACCCCTACCATGGAAGCCCATCCACTACCTATTTAACATCCATAAGTCGAGTCCAGATATCTCAGGCAAGATGTCCTCAACCATCACAAGAGTAGCACAAACTCTCTCTAGAATGAATAGATCCATCATGTGAACCCTGAATCATAAAACTATTTTATGAGGTTCACCTCCTAAAACGCCTCACAAGTACAGGTCTATATGTCAGTCGTTAGCTACCCACCACTAAAGTATCTACTCCCATGTTCCTGATTTTGTCACTAACTATCCGTATTTCATTAGACAAGAAACTATCTACCACCAAAGAATGCTCCTACTATAGCATCACATGTTTTCTGGATCGGAAGAAAATCCAAATAATTAGAATTTTACCATTCGGTGGATGGGTTAGTTTTTTTAATTGATCTTATGAAAATACTTTTCAGAGTAGGAACACTTCAATGTGTCGTTTTTTGACTTTTCTAAAGGTTTGAGGGGTCCCTCGGGTTCCTCGTTGAGTTTAGTGAGCACCGTAACCCCTAAATAATAGGTTTGGAGGGTCTGTATAGGGTGTAAAATGTGTCTAAAACCGTGCAGCCCCTAGCTTGAAATTGTGAGGATCATGGTGGTGAGCAGATGTGAAGTGCATGAGAAATACATGATTTACCCAAAATGTGCACCTAAACCACATGGGTAGTTCCATGTAGTTAATAACAATCCATTATTAATCATACGGTTAGTTCAGAGTCATGAAAACTATTTGGTACAACCGTTTGAGGGGGGTTTCCTAGGAAGAGGGTGTTGCCCGGTTGGCTCACTATTTGGAAAAACCATGTGACCCAACTTTATTGCCCAATTTTGTGTGAAAAATTTCAATTTTACCATTAATTAAGGTTTTAAAACTCTTTTTTCTTTCACCCCTCTCCTTCATCATGGTTTTTCTTCTCCTCCCGTGTGCATGAGCTCCTCCTCCAATCAATGGATTTTTGGTCTTTCTCCCTCCTATGATGTCCATTTTTATCACCATAAGATCCATTGAAAATATCTTGGTAATATCCATATTCTACAATCCACTTTTCAAAGATTCATCATCTATCTATTCTTATTTTTTTGTGTTAATAATTTTGGTCCTATTTTTAGGCATTTAAAAAATCTTTTGATTTCTATTGTTTTAGGTTGAATCAAGTCCTGATAACATATGAGTGAAACATTACTACGTTGAGGTATGGGTTCTAAACTCCTTTATGTCATATTTTCAGTTTTTCATTGATGTGACATTGTACTGCTCATCATACCATTCTGGTGATGCTTTTTACTAGTAAATGAAATTGATTGCAATGGTTTTCCATGTCCATAATGACCTTATCATATGGTGAAACCCATCCATAGGTTATCCACCTTCACTTTTTTCTTCCCTTTGGGTGTTTCCTCCTATAATGGAAAAATTCATTTGTTTTAAGTGGATAATCTCATTAGGGGTGTGTGTGATACACCATTTTCAATGTATTAAATTTATGATTAGTTTAAGATGAATGGTAAACCATGAGGGTGGACATTATGATTCATGACACTCACCTTACATTTTAGTTTCTCATGCTTGATATTTCAATTTTAAAGTCACATGCCTTATACATAATATCATATCTATGTTGTTGAACCCCATTTATTGTGCTATGTTCTATTTCATAAATTTGTGATATGTTTTACTCATAGTGATCTAGGCCGCATTCTATGCTTGTTGCTTGGTGGCATACGATAATTTCTTAAAATAAAATTTCATTCTTGGCCAAGATATATAGCATGGATTTTTGAAATTTCCTTGATTACATGTGTTTAAATACATGTTAATTCCAAGTGATTAGTGTGTATTACTTTGTTTTAGTGTCTTGGATTATATTCTATGCCTTGTTCAGTGTGTTAGTTTTAGATATTGGAATGATAATGATAACTTGTATTTTTTATATGCTTTTTCTTGTAGCTCATGCCTCATAATTATGTTTAGTTCCTTATTCCCTTTCAATATATTTTTTCAATCATGATTGAAGTTAATTCCATAAATTTTATTCCTTATAATATGCCTTGGTTACATGGATCACTTTCTATGAGTTCGGAGTGAACATGGGTCATGTGTTACGTATTCCATTGATGGAATATTTGTACTTGGTTGGATACTCTTGACTCACTGGGTGAGGTAATTTGGATTTCCAGGTATGGGATTGCCGGGAATATTTACATATACTCATCAGTGACACCAAATCCTTAGGGGAGAAACTACTTATGGACCCATTGGGAAAATTTATACTTCATGCCAAGGGTGATACCAAGTCCCCTTTGGGAGATAGTTCTTTTGGGCTCAAAGTCATCATCCTCGAGTAATATAAGGAATTCCATATTGGTTTCCTTAGATAGACTTGTAGGTATTGGGCTATATCAGAGACACCTGTAGAAACCCTTGGGATTATATTTAGATTTACTTAGATTGGCTCAGGACTCCACATTTATATTTGATAGATTTAATGATTGTTTTTTCATATGATATGCATCCATTATTATTATTATGTGATTTCATGTGCACATATTATTTTTCTCTTTATCTCTAACAACATACTAGTGTAATGACATTGCAACATGACCTCCATGATAAATCACGTGTTTGGAGTATTCTACTTTTTACATGGTAGATTTAATTTTAATGTCTATTGTATACATAAGAATACTTTCATAGGTACCTTGTTCATATTTCTATCATAGGATGAAGCAGTTGGTATGGGATGGGTTTCCATTAAGGAACCTGAACTAATGTTTTTTTTTAATTTCGTACTTCTCTACTTTTGTAATTTATTGAACACTGTTATTTATTTATTTCACAAAATAAATCATCCTAGACACCATGGGTGATGACCTACTGAGTTTTATATCTCACAATTTTCTTGAGAACCTTTTGGTAGCATTGGCACCGAATTCCACTTGATTCCACAAATGGGCATTGTTGAGAAACTCAAAGATACCATTTGACTCATCAGACAATCCCAAGAATCTCAAATAATCTACATGTATGTTTGGACACTTTCATGCATGAAAGCAATCTGCAAGTAAGGTTTTTACATTCCCAATGTGACATAAATGGATATCTTACTCCCCATCTATATGAAAATGGCTACAAAAGATGTGGTGAAGTGGACAGGCGGGCATGTAAAAAGAGGCGGTGCATAATTATGCTACTTTCCCAATGCAATGTCAATTGACATCTTCCATGCTACCATGTTTTCATGTCATTTCCATGAATTTTAAAAATAAATATAACAGAACCCCGCCATTTTTGGGCAATGATACAAAATCTGAATCATTGCTCTTGTACATTTAGGATGACTGCTTCAGTGAACCATGAACAAGACATGGCTCCAAGGTATAAGATCTTATAGAGCAGGTCCCCAGTGATTCCCCCATTGGGTGGTCCCATAAGGGCATGGCCCTCACCCATTTCCCCTGTTACTAAGAAAAGTGTGTGAAAAAACCTTTCTTTCACATATATCATAAGGCAGGTGCGCACAAAATACCCTTCTTGCATGCACCACAAACCATTATGTGTACACCCATATTTCACTCAAATACTCGTTTTGAGCATATAATTTTTATCTTTCACGCACCTTCTTTCGTCGACACCATGGTTTCCCTTTAACCAAAAGCATCATGTTTGAGAACCTCTTGTGCCCACCTCTCATGCATTATTCACACCTCTCCCATGCATCCCTCTAGACCTATATGATGTGATTTTGGGTCCCTCGTGGGAGAACCCTAGTTGCAATGCCCTACCTCTTTCTTTTTTTCAATTTTATGCTACGGTATTTTTTTAACATAGAAACTCTAACAAGGACCCAAAGAGTGACCACTCCATTACCACCTCCCATCGGGCATTGTCTGGGTTGGGCACCACTCATTGGTTCATGAATTAAAACATTATAAATCCTAGGGGGTATAGAGTGAGACTTCCTTGTCTGATCTGTAGGAAATTAAACTACCAAGCCCCATAATCCTCAGAAAATGATAATAAATTGTAGTCTCACAACATGCATTTCAAATGGGGTGCTCTATTGTGGGACTTCTCCACACCCACTAGTCATTATTTGAGTTATATATCCCTCACATTTCTAGAAAGGAATAACATCCTCCATTCATGGAATGAGGTCCTCCTCCAAAATCCCTCCTAGATTAAGACCTAATCTCCATATCCCAAGTTTTCCTAAGTGGGTAGGCCCCATATCACCTCTCATGGATGCATCCTTTGTGACACGATCTTCAGTTTTACTTATGCATCTTGTTTCTCACATAGATCATGAGTCACATGAGCATAAAGTTTAGCAGTGACCATGAAACTCTATCATAGGTCATGTACCATGCATATGCCCCAAACCCCTCACTTCTGAACTACATGAGATTTGATCTCTGTCATCTATACAGGATACTTAGGAAGCCTCCCCGAAGACCATCCCTATAATATATCCAT
Organism: Viscum album; assembly: GCA_963277665.1. Taxonomy (NCBI): domain Eukaryota; kingdom Viridiplantae; phylum Streptophyta; class Magnoliopsida; order Santalales; family Viscaceae; genus Viscum; species Viscum album. The sequence goes on along the minus strand of OY728127.1, from coordinate 559,242,232 downwards.
TACGTTTTTTCATATAATTTTTCTATCATCCTCAATGAATGATGCTAAATTGCATTATACATTTGAACTCTATGGGTTTTTATCCATTTTAGGTATGTTGGAAGCCTCTTTGAGGTTAAATATCAACCAATGGTAAACTATAGTGCTCCCTCTTTGGGATATACCCTCATGATGTGAAATATTACTTTTTTGGGACACAAACCCAGGATGCCCCTCCCTGAAGTGTTCTGATTCATCCATTTGGGATACTAACCATGGATAAAAACCTTTATTTCAAACAGAGACTAACCATGTTGAAGCCATGATGCCATCATGAACTACTTATAATTTGATCTCTATCATGTAAACTGGGTATGTAGGAATCCTCTATGAGGTTCAAGCCGATCATCCACTCCCATCCTATTTTTTCCCTTGATTCATAATTCCATGGGAGGATCACACCTCAACATGGAGTTTACACTTCCTCATGTCCATATCCATACACTCCATTTTCATAGGCCACCTTCTTCGGTGTCTCATCCCCCCATTCTAAACTATGTGGACTTTGATTCCCAACCACTGAGATTTGTGGGAATACACCCTGAGGATCAATTCCATCACCTTTCATAGTCCATCCATTCCATTATAACTTCCTCCATTTCCATCTAGATTCTTACTCATGCTACCACATCTCGGTGAGATCATTCCATACACATTCTTTTTTCTCCCAATAGCACTTGGGTAGCTAACCACGCATAAGACCCACATAATCCATGTTCCTCCATCCAATAGTGATCCTCCTGTAAAGGGTATCTAGAAATTTGTAATCCCCAAATAACCCATTCAAAAAGACATGGGTTTTGATCTATATATTCTAAATAGGGTATGTAGGAAGCCTCTTTGAGATTCAATCCCATCCAATGTTAAACCTTGGTGTCCCCCTTTCGGGGGTACATTTCTTTGATATGTCCTTTGTGGTTCCAAGATCATCCTTAACAATGTGCAAAAATCCCTTTTTCTAACCCACCACCTTGGGTATACTCCTTTCAGGTGTTTTCATCCATCAAATTACTAAACATTCTAGGTATTCCTTCCTATAGATTCACCTCTATGATCCATCTCTATGGGATATTCTGATCAATTTCATCCATCACCTCATGATGTTAAACTCCTAGAAAATCCTGTGTTAAACATAGGAAACCAAGGAAACCCTTAGAATAAATTCCTCTAAAAGAATATAACATATGATATACACATGATTCCTTAGGTTATATGCCCTTTAAGAAGTCCTCCAATGAAGAATAATACAGGTGATCCAATGTTCTGGTGACCATACATGCCACCAATGACCAATGTGCCTACTTTATGAACAGAATCTTTTTACCTTTACTAGACCCCATGGAATTTCTAGAAAGAAGCAACATAATTAACCAGAGTCTAAAAAGTAATGGAACTAAGAGTGATTTTCACATACTACATCTTAATCTATGAGGGAGACAAGGACTAGGTGATGAGCTACATGGGGGAATCCATAAATGGAGTTATCCTCCCATCACCCCATTTTAGTCAAAGAGATGAAATATCTAAAGAATTGATGAATGCCACTCACGTTTGGAATGAGGGAATGTTGGGTACAATGTAGTCTGTTCCATTTGAGAGAAGGATGAAGACATGGATCTATTCCCTAGATAAATCATAAGAAATAGGAAAATGGTAAACCTGACATGAACTTGTCTTCTCAATATGGGAGTAGTGGCATTTGATACATTATTGGATGAGAATTTCATTCGATCTAGTTATCTGGTGCTAGGTCTTACAAAGAAAATATAGGACCTAGCATGAAACTCTGAAAAAATTGGGGCTATTAATCATTGGGTTTCCCTCTTTCTAGCACTATTAGCATGATCTCTCTCTCTAGTCATGGGATATTGGAAAGAACAGGGGCATTGGGAATTTCATTCCTTATAACTATATTGAAATCTGAATCATTCTTCTTTACAAGATTCCAGTTGTAGGAAATCAATCACCCCACCCTAACAGATGTGGGGAAGAAAGAGTCTGCATAAAGCATTCTCGCATGACTCCACCAATTCCATGACTTCATCCACAACCATGGATATTGGGAGCCCACACCCCATAAAACCCTTGGAAACTGTATAGAGGAGGGTGATCGACACCCTTGTTTGTCTATATGAATAGGATGGGGTCATCCCCATGAGGTACATGACCCGTCATGATCTCAAGGCTTCTACACCTCTCTCCCTCCCCCAAAGGGTCGCACAGGGAGCCACTCCCCCCTTCTACATCCAACTATTTCTGGAGCCTCTCTCTAGAGTGGTCCTCTTAATCATTACCTTATGTCGATGAGGTAAGGGATATATGAATCATCATGATAATGACAAATACCAAGGATACATTAAGGAGGACCCCCATGAGGCCTCATCAGTGACACTAGCCGGTCCCTTAGGATGAAGAACAGGTTGTTTCTTGTCCCAATTCTACTGGCCCCGGTCTAGATAACCCAATGGAAATGTCAAGACTAAGTTCAGAAAGATTCTCATCAGGGGGAATCCTCTTTCATAGCTTCAATAGACCATGCCACCCCCAATGTATTCCACCAGATTCATCCCACTACCAAGATGGGATTCACCAACATCTGATTAGGATCGAGTCCTCATTCTTCCCCATGGGTTGTTCGAGTTGACTCTCTTTGTTGTCATCACTAATAAGATTCATTGTAGGCCAACCTAGGATAATGATATCCATCATGGAGTCCCTCCTCATACCATCTCTAGTCAGTTTTGAGGTCTCCCCTACTCCCACGTTCAGCATGGAGGTCCTTGCCTTGCTTCCAACATCATTACAAGTGGAGGTCCTACCCACCCTATCCAAATCTTGCCCAGTGGGCCTCCCTATGATCATGGTTCCTAATATGAAGGTATTATCATGTCACAAACGACCAATTTGAAGGTCTTTATAATGTATTTTTTAGGTCAATCAGAGGTCCTCCATGCATCAGCGTCGACCAATGTGAAGTCCCTCGTCGTTTCATCACCATCCAGAATGGAGGTCCTCCCCATACCACATCTAATTAGAGTGGAGTTTCTACCCACTAAATCACTCATCACTACATAGGTACTCCCCACACATCCAATGATCAATACAATAGTCTTCCCTATATCCCATTCGACATTTTCCAAGGTTCTCCTCACACTGTGGCTTTTAATAGTAGAGGTCCTCCCCACTTTTAGGGTAGTCCAATAAAATTCCCTCCTCACTTCTATGAAAAATGGTATGGAGGTCCTCCTCATACAATAAAAATTCAATTAAGAGGTCTCCCCCATGTGATCAATCAACAATAACATCATGAGGGCCTCCTTGTTCCCAAAACATTCCCTGCCTTGAAAAACCATCACAAGGCAGAATGTTGAATCATTGCTGAAAAAAGAATAACTCTGGGAAGTGCCAAGTCTCAGTGAACCTAGTTCACTTGTTCAATTCAGAGTTTTAATAGGATGCACAAATCGAGCCTTCCCCCTAGTCTTCCATAACAATGTCTAGGGAAGGAGCCCAATGTGTGGGTTTTATCATCTAGGGAGGTGAGAGGCACTGGATACCTGAATTCTTTTGTAGGTACATGAAGGAGGAGGAATATTTGGCTCCCTTCCATGGAATTTATATGAATTCCTCCCTATCATCTCCATGTTCATTCTCTACCTCATCATGAGATCACAGAGAGTTATTTTGGGTAATGTTAGATCATGATCACTACCTATATCTATCACCAGTATCTTATAACCTCATACAAGAGGTGGTGTTTAGTACTATATCCTATAGGGACATGATAATGTGGTTTGTACTGTCTCTAAGAGATAACCCAGTGAGAGGCTTTCATTCATCCCGAACACCTTTTTCTTTTATAACTAGTCCACCACCGCTGTGATCGACATCAGGGCCATATCCAGTTCCTCATATGGTTTTAATAAAAGTGTGGGGAAATGACAAATCAGATCCAACTTCTTAACGAAGGATCTTGTTGAACATCCATCTCATTTATTAGTTTCCCGATATTTTTTGGATGATCACCACTCCTGACATTGACATCCCGGATCCTATCACTGAGGAGGAGGTATTTTTCTTCTGAAAAACTATATGGGAAACATATTTCTACCTCCGCAACTATTAGTTGTTTAAACCGAATAGCCATGATCATTTTGAAGACATCATCTGATCGTTTCGTATGGTTTATTTGGAAGTTCTCCCAGTAACGTAGCACCCTGCATCACCTGGATATCACTAAACCCTTCATCAAGGATAAATTCAGATAATTATTTCACTACTCATAATTATTAAGGAGGCATCCCCACATGGGTATATCCATGGTTGGGGGATGTATGTCGCTCGTCAATTTAGTCTCATTTTGTGACAGCCAGTCTTATCTTCTTATATTGAGGATATACCTCTGGGTGAAATCACAATGAATATGGTTGAGCTTGACACACTCAAATAGGACACCAAAGTTGGTTCTGATGAGGAGGTCTCACCCCCAAGGGATGTATTGAATTTAGTAAACCCTTGTACATGTGTTGAAACACACTTTCAGAGGAAATAATGTGGTTCTAGGGACTCTTTTAGTTCATTTCCCATTGGCATGAATACTAAAAAAATGTAAGGATCTGATCGGGACTTTTAAGCCATTTGACCTGGTTGATTATGTGCAAGAGATAGAATTTGAACCATATATTTCTTCCTTAATATAGTAGTTGGAAGAAAAAAGGATGTTCATTGATTAAATAATTGTAGAGAGCCTCGTTGAATGGTGCTTGGACAACTGTGATCCTCGATAAAATTATGTCCCTCTTCCACTAGAGCAATAGGGGCCACCATAGTTCCTTCTCAATCAGCTGCCTCTGACTGATCCGGGTAATATAGAACATGCCGAAAGGGTATATTCCAGGGTTTGTGGTAAGAATATGTGATATTTTTTCCCAAATCCACTTGAGCATCATGACAACCTCTCTCCGTATTCAGATAAGGCCTCCCCACTGGCTGCTCTATAAGTCATTCTACCAGCATCTCCAAGAGTCATTGAGCCCCTCTATTATTTCACCAAGCCTGTAAATGCACTAGTGGCCAGGAATACTCAATTAGCTAGTAATGCACACTAAGATGATGTAATAGATGCTCTTACTACTCAGCTTGTGGTGTTGGACACACAACATGTGGTAATCCCACCTAATGGAAAGTCGTATCTAGCATGGGTGGATGACATAAAAGCACCCCCATATTTTATAAATCCACATTCATTTCATTCAATGATATGGGATACCCACAGAATAATTTTCACCAATTCATATCAAGGGGTGGACCAAAAATGGGAACTCGAGAACAACAGAAGTCTACATTGCTCCGGTGTTTTGTGCATACATTATAATGGATTTTTTTCTTCTGTTATAGTCAACTACCTATAAGGTCTATCTCTAGATGTGATGATCTTCATAGGTAGTTTCCTTATTAGTTATGCTCTACCAATTGCATGAAAAAGCATTTATGACCTCTTCAAGTTCAAGAAACAGCCATATGCGTGAGTTGAAGTCTTTGTCTCTAGGTGGAAAGGCCTCACTTATTCATTTTATATGCCACTGCATCAAGAGAAGATGCTGATGACGTGCATTGGGAATGTCAAGATTGAATTTTTGCCTTACATATCAATCAAAATTTCTCGGGTGGTATTTGAGACATTTCTAAAAATGATCAGTGCCAAGAGGAAGCCTTGAGGCATGCTAACCAGGAACATACATTGCCTACTCTTACTTCTACAAGATGAATGACCAAGGAATAGACTCCCACCATCGCACAGATAGAGGACCCTATGCCACTAGAGTTTTTACTAGCATAGGTTCACTGACAACCATGCCAAGGGAAATAGCCTTAGGGTAATCCTCATGTTCTATATCATTCGGTGCAAAATCATTAGGCGTTTCCATGTAATGCTCCACGACCACCTAGGTAGGACAATCAAGTTCTACCCCATTGTCTGGATCTAGCCCCACTATAGGGAAAGCCTCCCAAATCTACCTTTCGAGATAGGAAAACCGGAACTATTATTTTAATGAGGACCAGGTCCCTGATTATTTCAATAGTTTCTTTGATCAGGGGATTCCAAAGATTCTAGAATGCAGGAAAATCAAAGAGGTTGATCTCACTGATTTCCTCAACTACTTCCCTTATCAAAGGTCCCTTGTAGATACCATCAATTAGTGATATATATTTAATGATTGAATCCAGGACTAGGTTGATAACAATTTAGTCATATTGGGCTCTACCCTAGAATAGGTTGCATGAATTTCCAAAAATCTTAATAGTGAAAGTTAATTTTAGTGGAAGTAGGTATCCAGTCGTAGGTTACATAAGTATGATGATTGGATTTCTCGTAATATGATTTCTCACCCCAATGGTATCATCTATGCATTTTTTGAATCAACCTGAGTTTCCTAAAATTTCCACGCCTTCTCCAGCTATCACCTCTAAATCCAAATCTCAACCTCTTACTTCTCAAAAGAGTAAGAACTAGTGGCACAGGGAAAATAAAATTCCCCCTCCATTGCTGAAACCCTCACGCACTATTGGTGACTTTATTCCCCTATAGATGGGTTAACCTCCAAAATCGGACCAATGTTAGAATATTCTTTGAACAATGAACAAGAGTATGCCTCTGTGAATGCCATCAGTTTTGTGGATTCTTAAATGATTCCCAATGGAGAAGAGAATCAGATAGTTCCTCCAACTGTTCTGAGTTGATTTAATCTTCAATGATGACAATAACATTTGAATCATCAAATGCCCAGTCCAGTGCTTCAATCCAAGCCATGAATGCTACCGAGACCAAACCTTAGGCTCAACATAGATCCTAGTTGAAAGAGACCTATTATCCCATCTTATTAGATTCACAATCATCATCTTTTGTGCTACTCAACCTGGTAGAGACACTACTAGTACATCATGATCTTCTGTGTTCAGCTATGGGTAGACTTCAATAGTCCAATGGTTAGACAATAGTGATTTTACATCATTCAACTAGAAAGCAGCATGATATTCATGGAACCAGCTAGAACCCACCAGTTTGGCCAAAACTTCCCATCATACCTCCTTCCAAATACCATCCTACTCATAGAAAGAATGTACACCTATCACATAATTACGATGTACTCAATCATCAATCCCAAATTATTGAAAAGCTCTCGATTCTTGAGGCTCTCTGCCTATAAGAAGTGTTGCGAGAAGACTTTGTAGACTCCTTGAAGCACCCTCTTCAGCTTGAGAAAGAAGTGGTAGCCATATAGATATTTATTATTGAATAAATTGGTTCGAATGAATTCCATGCCATAATTTTATTCTTATGAGAAGTTGAAGGTTCTCCCATACAATGGTACATTTACCCATTGTACATCATTAGAATGTTTAAAGGCATAGAAGTCCAATGTTGTCTTGTCAATACATGTTCTAGTATCAATATCATCTGGACCCATAAACTCATCAAACTAGGAATAATGGAATAATATTTGAGTCCCTATTTCCTAATGATTCAGGGTTATGATGGTAAGATCTTTCTAAAGACCCAGTTCGGTGGCCTGATTGAATGCACTAAATTCATTGTTATCTTTCGGGATATAACATACAAGGTGATGATGGGTAGACCTTGAATCCATTTTTTTTGTAGCATTTCCCTCCTTATATCTCCAATGCCTCAATTACTCCTTCAATAGTCGAGTGGGTAGGCTACATGGTGATTCCTCTTCTGTCACCTCTTGTGAAGCTGGCTATTTGGATACCGACTATTATAAGAACAAGTAAAATCATGTTCATACCAATGATGTTGAAAACACTATCACTTTGGTCAACCCATGGATAGGCATGGATGATTATTTCACCTTTCCGATTCACTGGTTAGAGGCTACTATTCCGGACATGGAACACTATTTTGTTATTTCCTAGATAAGAGGAAGATGCATTCCCAGTTGCAAGGAATTCTGAAATAGTAACTCATACTCCTACAAAGGATAGGATAGAGTGATAACAAATATTGTTACCCTTATAAGGCATCGATATGTTCACCCCATGGATACATCATTATTATATACTTTCTTGTTCTACCGAGCTGGGTTAATTTGGTGTAGAACAACCCACCACCACAACAATGACATTGTCAGGCATATACCCCTTAGTCAAAGGCCTAATGAAATCAAGTTGAAAACCTTTTTTGCTATGATATCAATAGTGTAAGATTCTGTTAATGAGGATTCCACTACTGCTCAAGCATGCACTAGTTTTTTCTTCAAGGTTCAGTTAAATCATAAGAAATTAATCTTACTGATGATCCTCCATCTTTGGACAATGAAGAGGATTTAGAGGATTCTCTTGTGTTTAAAGAGTATGTCTCCACCACTTCCATTAAGTTGGAATAGGTGAATCATGGAACTGAGACAGATTTGGGACCAATGTTGGTTAGTGAATCCATTCCTCTAGAGGAATAGAAATATGATGTGGATTTCATGAACAAAAATCGTGATTTGTTCACTTAAAGTTATGATGAGATGACCGAGCTGCACCCTCAGGTCTCCATCCACCATCATGGTCTCCTTATGAGTCATCTTGGGTTCAATAATCCTCTCAGGAAGATGCTCCCATATCAATATTCTATGGTTGATGCCAATATTGATAATTGCATCAAATCTAACTTCCTTAAGTAAAATCAGTACCCATGGTGGTTGTCCAAGATTGTTCCTATTAAGTAAAAAAATAAAAAGGTCATGGTCGGTATCGAAATCTTGGATTTGAACCACCATACTGAAGGGATGATTTTATCATTCTGGTGAAAGAGTTTTTGATCGATGTCACTACTAGGTTCCAGGCTCCCTCCTTCTTGGATGGGTATTCTGGATATAATGAGATATTAATTCCCCTATAGATATAGATTCTACTACCTTTAGAGTGCCTTAGGGTACTTTATAATATTGGGTAATTCCATTCAGACTAAATAATATAGGATCCACCTATTTATGTCTTACACAACGCATATTTAAACCAATTACCATGAAGACATTGGAATGATACTTGGACAACTTGGTGGTCAAATCCCGCCATATTCATTACCATATCCTAGATCTTGAGAAATTGTTATAATTATTTTGCTCCCAGCAATTGGGGATGATCCACTTAAAGTGTTATTTTGGGGTGACCTTTGGGAAGTTCCTCCATTTTGATTTATGATACAAAGGCATTGAGATAGACCCATAGAATATAAGATCTTTTAGCCATATTCCTCCCCCGAGGAACCTCCGAGAGCTCTGAGGCTTTCAAGGACACTTATGCTACATACTCCAATTCGTTATGAAAATATCAAACAAGTGTAATCCATTTCCTAGACTCATAAAGAAAGGTGTTTTCTACCAGTGGGATGAGAAGTGCAAGACATATTTTCAGGAAATTAAGTAGTACCTACTATAGCCTCTAGTTCTGATGCCACCTATCTATGTAAATACACTAGTCATTTATTTGACCTCACTAGAATTATCCTTCGGGGATTTTCTCTCCTAGAAGAACAATTAAGGGATAGAGAACCATTTTTACTACCTCAGTCGCATGCTCCTTGATGTAGAGTCTAGATATTATCTTATCATGAAGAGCTGTCTCGCACTGTTTTTTCCAGTGTAAAAGTTGTGGCACCATCTTCAGCATCATGAGATATAGTTGTTTTAAAGTGTGGATACTCTAAAGTACATTCAGAAATGCCTGATGTTGATAAGCTAGCTAGCTTGTTGGTTGGTGATTCTTCAACAGTTTGACATTAGATTCATTCTGTAGAAGTCTATAAAGGGTCAAGTGCTGGTATACTTTATGGCCACTCATCCAGCCCCCAAAAATATATACCTAGATTTTGATTTTCTAGATGAGGTAATCCATTCAGTGGACCTGGTCATTCCCTATTGGAAGATTCACTTTTAGGATTCCTCCTAGAGTCCCAGTGGAAGAAGGCTCAATGATCCTTGTCATAACAAGGTAGTCATGGGTATTGTATTTTTCACGCATTCAGAGGTTTATTTTCCCTATTAACTCATGCTATTAGAGGGTTACACCAATAATGAGGTTCAGTATCGGGCTCTCATCACTATTCATGAGTTGTCTCTCAATATTGATGTTCCCTAATTTTAGGTCAAATGGGGTTCTAATCTAGTCATCAAGAAGATAAATGATGACTACATCATCAGAAATATAGAGCTTGTTACCTTTATTAATCATGATTTATATTTGATTCCTAGTTCCCTTCTCATACAGAGGTGAATCATGTTCCATAATAATAGAATGGTCAAGCTAATGCCATTTATAGTCTAGCAACATATTTTAAAGAGCCTGACAAGGAAGATATGTTCATTCATCTGTAAAAACAAAGATTCATCACCCTAGTTGGTTCAGACAATGATAAATCCAGAAGGTAAGTCATATTACCAACGGAGCATCAACTTCCGGACCTCAAAATCCCCATGAAGATTTAGTTGAATAATCCTCTTATTGGAAAAATACGTTCGTTGACTATTTCTAGCATGAAAAACTTCCATCACACATAGCTAAATGTGAGCATATTCATCGCCATGCAATTTAGTTCACCCTCCCAAGAAGTTCTATCCTAGTGATGACTCTCTATAGGCACGGGTTTTATGGAATCCTCCTCAATTTTATTCATGGAGGTTATATTCACCATGTTATGTAGTAATTTCACATCAAGTCTTTCAATTCTCATCAATCAGGGATGAGTCTCTCTCGCTATATTCGATGTTTGGTCTAATTCTGGCCCACCATGGTTGATGAATGAATCATGTTATCCCAGAGGTTCCATGCAAGTTAGATTCCTGGAAAAATTGTGCATTGGCCTCCAGATCCCCTCCAAAATACAATGTACTATTTTCCCTATGCAGTCTGTGGAATCGATGTTGTGGGACCATATCCACCAGCAATAGCTCACTAATAATGGTTCATCCTGATCGTGAAGGGTGTATTTTCCATGTGGGATAAGCAGATTCCATGTAAGGAAGTAAAGTAAAGGTATAATTTTAAATTCATGATCTCCAATATCATCCATAAATTTTGATTGCATAATTCTATTCTCACCAAAAACGGCACCAACTTCTAGGCAGCTAAGCCAAATAAACTGTAGGTCGTGTATGGAGTCTGGTCCAACCACACTTCTAGATTCCATGAGCAGGAAAATGGATAGATCTATGAGTTTAATAAGACACTCTTCTAAATTTGGTAGAAGGTATTTGGTCATAACAAGAAAAATGTTCCAGAAAAACTCCCCAATGCTCTCTATGATTATTATACAATAACTCATAATTCTACATCAGTGCCTCCATATTCCATAGTTTATGGAACTAAGGTAGTCGTCCACATCAATATTTTTTCCATCTCTCTGTATGGTTTTTTATGATTAGAAGACATTATAGAAATTAGAAGATATCCGTCTAGCTAAATCGGATATGCTCAATGAGAACAGGCTCCAGGCCTTGCATAATCTAGAGAGGCACCAAAATAAGATATCCATATCATTTTACAAGAGAGCTCATCTCTACACCTTCAATTAAGGTGAAACAATATTGGTTCTAAGAACACTGATGATACCTAAAAGAAAGATACCAAAGTTGGAGATAAATGGGAAGGACCTTATATCATCCCAAATTCTACCCCAATGTCTTGCACTCTTTGGTCACCATCGATGGTGAGAAAATTACTCCTCCCACCAATGACATGTTCCCTAAGAATTAAATAAAATGAGAAACCCATGGTCTGAGCTTTAAAAGCACTAACTAAATCCACCCATCCTATATGACATTAAACTGTGATTCCTTTTCCTCCATGATGTTCAACTATTCCTATTTCGTTCAAAAATACATTAAAGTAACATTACATCCATACCACATAATGTTAAACTGTAGGGAATTTCAGAACTACGTATGTCTTGATTCTTATCCATGTGGGATATATAGTGGTTCCTGAACACTTTTTCTTTGGTACCAGCCACCCAATTATTCCTTTTTCCCTAATCGATCATGATTTTAAACTTTTATTTCATCCTGCACTATAATAAATTGTACAATGTCATACGGTCCAAGCTCTAAAACCTTAAACTAAGATCTATCTGATCTTACAAGACGTTAAACTGTGATCCATTGTCCTACATGATTCTAAACTACTTTTTCCTACATGACCTTAAACTTTTCGCAACATCCTTAATGAATGAAATTAAACTTCATGGAATTTCAGAACAACATATGGCTTGATTCCTATCTTTATGGGATACATAGGGACACCTAGGAACTTTGTATTTGGGACCAGCGACCCATACATTATTTTTTTACCTTAACCATCATGTTGATAAGGTAATATTTTATCCTTCATGACTATAAACTATACATTTTCCTATGGCCCAATCCCTATGACCATAAATAAATATCTTTAGTGTCCTGCATTACACTAAATTGTTACGTCCTAGATACAAGATGTTAAACTGCCTAACATTGATGGTCCTTTTTTCATGACCATAAAAGGAAAGTACCCCCTTTTACCACATGTTTCTAAACTTCTCTATACTATATTACATTAAATTGTTCCATATTTCCTTGCCATACAACATTAAACAACATGATATATTCAAAACACTATGACCCTAAACTAATATTCCTACGGTTTTAATTATATGACCCTAAACTAAAAACTCTATAGTCCTAGAAATAATACTTTAAACTATTTACGATACCAAGGTATTTTTTCCTCTAGCATCACCTAATTTGATGTGTGTGAGCCTGAAGGTTTAATGTTCCACACAGATACCTCTCAGACCCGTCTCCACACATTGAGTGTTTCTGTGTTTTGATTTTCATTATATTTCATTACTAGAAGGACCCCCACCTAGTGATGGTCTCTTGTCATTTCGTCTTACCTTCTATCATGTGCCAACGTCCTAATGGATTTTCAACAGCAATTGTTTAATCTTATGTTTTTAATCTGTTCAACATTCAATTTCATGTCTTTATGACCTATTTTTTGATTTGGGGAGTATTTGATCATGTGTTAAGAATATGGTAAGGTGTGATCATGCCCATTAGTTTCCCTTTCCTTAATCCAGACACTGGATGTTTTTATTCACATACTTCCACTTACCTAAGTTTTAGTGGGACTCTAACACCCCTTGGTGTTTCTCCTTAGGGAATCTACACATATTGAATGAGAAGATTTGGTGTTTTCCACAACTAAGTGTTATAGGGAAAGCCTAACATCACTCCTTATTTCCCACACCAAGCATGGCTCACGTGGTATTAGGATTCTTGGAAGGGTTTTTATCCACATAGAGAAGCTACAAAACAATATGGTCTGAGCTCTATGACCTTAAACTAAGATATATACAGTCCTACATGATGTTAAACTACTATTTCATCCTAGTTTTGTGATGATAAACTGTAAAATTCCCCCATGGTCCGAGCTCTAATGTTGTTAAACTAAGATCTTTATCTTCCTGGGAATTCATGATGTGTCATGGGTCCTTCTTGGCCTCATTCACAGTAGGTTATCACATCCATGTCCCTGTATCATTCTGGTTTGAGATGATATCCCACTTTTTCATCCTTATCGCATGAAGGTAAACACCATGGAACTTCAAAAATACATATGGCTTGATTCAAATCCATATAGGATACGTAGTGATGTTCATACACTTTATCTTTGGGCCTATCCACCCATACCTATCCATATATTATTCCTTGTCCCAAATAACTTTAAACTATGTATGAGTTCTTATCAGTAGTGTCTGATGTGGCTGATGGTCCTTATTGGTGCTCATTTATGTTGGGTTTCTTCATGGTGCCACACTAAATATTTCCACATTGGAAGCCTCATCCTATGGTCTGATTTATATGACCATAAACTATGGTCTTCTTCCTAGCTCTATAGAAACAAACTACACACTACTACAATGTTTTAACCTGAGAATACATTTTCCTCTCGGCATCAGTTCCCTACCATTCCATCTCCAAGATCTATGTATGGAATGATTCCCATCCATATGGGACACATAGTGACACCTAGAAATTTTGTCTCCAAGCCCAGCCATAGTCTCATCTACCTTTTCAGCCCATTGGCCTAGGTTTCCTCCTTGGATGTGTGTGATGTGGAAAGGGACCTCTTCGGTCCTAATTTACACTAAGTTATTATAGTCACCCCACACATGTCCCTTCTAAAACACCACTCTAACCTTCTTCCTCACCACATGCATTAACCAGCATGGATATTCAAGAACTATGTGTGGAATGATTCCCATATTTACGAGATATGTAATGACTCCCAAAAATTTTGTCTTTGGGCCCATCCATAGGATCACCAATGATTTCTCCCCTTTATCTGGAGTTTCCCTTTGAGAGTGTTTAGTGTGATGTGTGTCGCTTTGGTCCCCTTTAATTTTGGGTTATTTGATGCACCACACACTTCTATTTTAGGATTCATATCTCTCCCCAATTTCATAGTGGAATGGTTATGAAATACGTTACATTTCCATCCTTATCACAATATGTGAAACTGGGTGGATTTGTCCCAGGAATACAACACTAAATTGGGAGTTCTATGCTTCAAAATCTATGACCTTAAACTATGTGATTTTTTTTAGGAATTATGACCTTAAACTATTTGAAATACTAGGTACCATTACCCCAAGTTCCATCCTTCCATTACTACCCCTCTAGAATGCGTTCCTTGAAGATAGATCTGATCCTTTGTATGGATGTTACACACCAACATGTTTGATTGTCTGGTGGCATGAGACCTGGTGTTTTGGATTCTGCATGGACATTCCACCAATCCATTTCCATGCTTCATGTATCCCTTTATATAGTTATCTATACTCTTACACAGATAAATGGACCACCTAATGGTCTGGCTATGCCGCATTGGCTGGCCTACCATTCAAACAAAACCCCGCAGATGACTTTGGATGGAATTTTAAGACGAATCCCATGTTTCCAATTTGGTAAGAAGTCAACATTGATTTGTCTGTCTCCATCCCTGGTAACATGATATGGATGTTGTGTTTAGAATAAGATCAAAAGTTATCCTTATTCCTCACACCAGCCTTATTGGGTACTAGATACTAGGCGTCCTGACTCACACATGCCACCTCCTTAGGTCTTGGTGGATCCCCAACGCCCCTAGACTTGTCCCTCTAGGAATCTGTGCATGTTGACTAGAAATGTGCATTTGGTTGGGACATTCCAACCCATAATTTTTTTCTACAATTGTGTTCCACCATATGAGGGGGAAATCCTAACATCACTCATTGTTTATCATAGTGTGAATAGGTCACATGTGATTAGGAGTCTTGGAAGTGTTTGTATCCACATAAAGAAGAGAAACAAAATCATCATGTTCGAACTCTATGATCATCAACTAAGAGACACTATATGGTTTTCTCTGGAGTGTGTGGTATGGTGTGTACCTATTTGGTCCCCATTCACATCGGGTTTACTATATCCACACCATACACATACCTTTTGAAATGCCTCCTCTAGAATCCTTACCACATGACATTAAACAAAATGGAGTAGTCCTATCATATGAACTTAAACTATGATATTATCATCCTAGTTTCACGATGAAAAACAGTATAGCATTTAGCTTCTCTCACATGATAGAACATCTCCTTTTGTCACCTTTCATCCACTATTACACCTATAAAAGACTATGTATGACTTGATACTAGTAAAGACACCAGGACACTCCATCCTGGTGCAATTTCCTGAAAAAAATATGAAAATAGAAGAAAAACATTAAATATCTAATTCCTCCTCTCCATGTGTTTAGATTGTTCCTTCATATAAGAATTACCATTATAGAACTATATATATCTTGATTTCCTTCCTTGTGGGATATGTAATGCCCCTACCCTAGATTCCCATAGATGGTGCATTATTTTAATACATTGGAATGATTACAAGGAATCAAGTCTTGAAAGACCGATCAGTTTAGCAGTCTGGGAAAACATATTACATACATGATTGTTAAATTACACTTTTTAACATACAACAAGAAAATAATCCTTTGAGAATACCACAGTTCCCTTAGCTTAACCCTACATCTCAAACATAAAACACTTCTTGGTATCTTGGGAAAATAAAACATAAGAAAGGGGTGATCTCATATGCTCATTAAGGGTAAATAATTTAGCAAAAGATAACATAAACAATAGGAATGGTGAATAATTGAAAACACGTGCCTTTAGAAATAATAAAAATGAACACTTTGGCAGAAATATGAGATGAGTAAATAATGCCATAATAAAACATAGTCATGGGTGTTCTACTAGTCGAATAACCATGTGAACCATCAATATTATTTTCATAATGAGGGAATGTATAATTCCAGACATTCTAAAAAATTTTGTCATGGCCTTGGCCAAGACGTCTAAAAATGATTAAGGCCTTGGCCAAAACAATATATCAAATTGGGAAAGGCCATGGCCAATTCCACGTCTAATTATCTCATAAGACCTACAGATTCATCAAGGAGCTATAATGGGATCCACCCATCACTTACTATGTCCAATACATTCCTCATATGAAAAGGTTGAAGCAAAACATACACATTCGTATTAAAACTAGCATACTAAATATCAATACGTTATCCTTAAACCATGAATGGAATAAAAATAACACATCCACAGTCAAACATATCACAATACCTTCAATACAATGTGGAATATTTGTATCAAAATAAATCAACTTCAAACAAGTTTAAAATCCATCAAAGGATGTTGACATAGATGAATATGATTTGTAAAACTCTTTGAGAGAAATATCACTTTTTCATGAAAACATTTAACAGTCACATAATTTAGAAAGGAGGAAATTTAAAGATATTATTGAATCAAAGTGTCCCATACAACTTTGAAAATTTTTAATGGAATTAACATTTTAAAAACAGTCATGTCCATATAAATAAATACATAAAAAATCATTTTGAAAATGTGGACATTAATGATAATGAATTAGAAGAATAGATATTTAAAACATTTAAAATGATGTTTTAATAAAATAGTACCATAAAAGAATCCTATTGAAAAAACTTTTATGAAACATTTACATGGATAATAAATATTTCCTAGTAAAAATTTACCCATAAATAATCTTGAATAATATTGAGGTTCAAGAATTAACCCTTACCTTGCACTTTCCTTTGGTCAAGGGTACGTTTAACCCCCTGTATAATGACCATAGTATGTTATTAAATTACAATAGAACCATATTAATGTTTTCTATATCATAAATGATTCATTTATGACTTTATAAAACCCATTTAATAATAATTTCCATGTTAAATTAACATTTTGGGTAATAATCGCTTTCTTTATCGTATTTGTTTTAACTTGTTATTCTTGATCGTATCATTTAGATCATGATTTGAATTATTCAAGAATATAATCCTTGATTTATATATCATATGTATATAGAATATAAATATTTATAGTAGTTGTATATATGAAATAGAAGGCACCATTTATGGAGACGGTAGGCCATACGTATGCATAAACGTTGTTTCCGTTTTCACATCGTATTGAACGAAAGTAAGTGAATAAGATATATGTAATTACATAAATATATATATATATATATATCTCCAGTATAATTATTATTTCATATATTACATTCTAATTAAATGTATATATTTTTATAATCATCATTGAATGGTAAACATGTAAATGAATCTCATCGCGTCGTGGAGACGGTAATCCGTACATACGCACGAGTGAAAATATCATTCTTTTGGTATTAAAATCTTATATAATTGGATGTTATATCATATATACAGAATTATTAATATGTTATATTTACTATTTACATCAATTATACATCATTATTATACCCATCCAATATAATAATGTATTGAATAACAACTACACCACGATGTGGAGACGGTAAGTCATACGTACGCACGTATGGTGACATGACATTTATAGGATGGATGGAATAATGAATATAGTTGTACAATATTTATAATAACATCACAGAATATATAAGATTCTGGAGTTATTTTTTTACAATGGAAACAACAAGAAATGAAGAAGTGGAAGAAGAAGAGAAATTGAAAGAGGTGATGAAATATTTACCTCTTCTTCGGATTCTTCATTTTGATTTGATCAAAAGGGCTCTATAGGATAGTTTTCTGAAAAACGGAAGTCCTCTAGGATGAAGGGAGGATAGTTGAGAGGATATTTGGTGAGGGGTTGGATGATCCAAATGGATTTGAAGGTGTGAATTTGAGAGAAAGAGGAGTTCCCTTTTATAAGAGTGGTGAGGGGCACCTTAGGAAAAAGTGAAATATTATTTTATAATAAAAACATATTACGTTTATAATGGCTCAAAATAGATTTTTTATAATGTAATGTGGGGATGGATCGAAATCCTTTCAACCAAATGGTTTTAAAAAAATTTAGGTTACCATTTTAACCTTAACTTTTATATATAACTCTAAGTTAAATAATTTAACTTTTAACGTGTCTTCTTGTATTCTTACACTACATGGTTAATAAACTTACAATAAAAATACAAGAGAACCTCAAGTGGTTAATTAGTGACATATATAATATTATTTAATCCCTTTTCCAGAACCTTATTTTTTAAAAAATATTATATCAACTAATAATATAGTATTATTTTTAAAAGTTAATATATGAAAATTTTGACACTATTTGGTATTTTGTTTTTCTGAAAGTCATAACAACCTTATCACTTAGAAAAAAAAATTATCTAATAAACCCTAACAGGTAATATTAATCTATAAAATTGGTGTAATTCATCAAAAGTCTCAAATTACATTTATCTGGATATTTATAATATCAGTTATTTTAATCTTTCATTAATAAGGTAATTACTGCATCATCATTATGTCATAAATAAATTAAATTATTAAAGGTATAAAAATTATAAATAAACTACCATTATGTATTCAATATTTTTATCTTTCTGATTAATATTAATAGTCTAATTTATCTTATGTATAACCCTATATTAAAATTTTTTAGTTATAAATACTTGAATTTAACACTTTTAACTATTCGTTAAATTAAATAATAATAAATGTCCTAATATAATTAAAGTGGAACTAAAGGGTCATATTTTATTCATAATGTCGTTTTTTGTCTAAATACACTTATAAAATAGAATTAGTAAATGTTTTAGGGTAATAATAATATCATTTTTACCTTTAATTACCCTATTTACTTTTAACCGTGGTAAATAAGTCAAAAGTTACGATTCAGAAAAAATTATTTGTATATTATTGAATCACATTTTACTTACTGATATCAATATTTTCTCTTGGATTTTTTAAATTCAATTCATATAAGCGTTAAAATTAAGTTTTACGCGAATTTGCAAATTCTCCTAGGATGTGGGTAAAAGACGGTAAAATGTCCAATAAAATTTTTATATATCTAAACTTATTATAAAATGACTCTAATGAATTACTTTGAAATTATATATGTATTATGTATCTATTTTGACCTAAAATAAGTTCAAATGAAATAAATAATTATTTAAATAAAAATTCGGTTTAAAACAATAACTTAGTGTTTTTCACTATTCATCAAAAATTGAAAGTTTTCAGAAAAATACCAAATATTTATCCAAATCTAAATTTGATATTCCAAATTAAAAAATGAAGTCTATTTTCCCTAATTCCAATCATATAAGTTTAATTTATTAATTTAAAATTAATTCCCGTTGTCAAAACCAAAAAAAACGAGTTTTTAAAAAATGTAAAAACTGTCAAAAGATTGACATGTGTTTATGTATACTTTAAATGTGAAATTACTTATAATGAAAAACATTGTATTGAATGATAAAAATATAATCTAATTATACTTCCAAAACATTCAAATGTATAATTTAACACTATAAATTATTTTGATTAAAAAAGTTGTTTTCAGTTAAAATTTAGTAATTTTTACTATTCACCAAAATATGAAAGTTATTAGAAAAACACCAAAAAGTTATCGAAAATAAATTTTTATGTCCCGATTAAAAATAAGAAGTTTATTTTTTCAAATTTAATATATAAAAGTGTCAAATATTGTATTTAAAAAGGATCTCCATTAAAAGGCGGTAAAATTGAATTTTTTGAAAAATACTTCTTTTATCTGAAAAAATAAATTTGTTCTTATATTATTTCTAAGAAACACATAATATGGATGTTAAAATTATATAGAGTATATAAGATTCAAAATGAATTTAATAATATTTATAACATCTTTTTGAACGGCTAGTTTGGTAATGTTGTGGTGCGATCGAACTTAGTGTTGCATGTAGCGCAAGCTATTAAATTACTTATATGAGATAACTTACTATGAGATCTTGGAGTATTACATTGTCCCCTCCTTAAATATATTGTTTCATCACAATTTAAAATTTTTCTTCATAAATAAAAGGTTAAAAATAGAGAAATAACTATGTGAAAAAACCCACATTGGAAATTGGGTTAATAAAATTTAGTCTTAATAAAAGGGAAAGGGAAATAAAAAAGTTACCACCAAATTATGATCTCAATTAGGAGAACATTGGTAGAAATTAGAGACACATAATTGGAGGGAAAATGTAAATATTTATAGGGATTTATTGAGGTCATCAATCATAATATATCATTTAAATATATTTACATAACAAATCTATTATCAAAACCATTTTCAATACCAAAAGATGTAAAAAGAGTATATGGTTTTTATTTTCTTTTTTTATGAAAAATTGGCTTGTTAAGGAAGCCAAAGAACAAATTAAACTCACGGCGGCAGAAAGTTTGTTTTCACTGCTTACGTTAAAAAAATTCCTTTTTTTCGTTTAGTAAAATGCTTCGTAGAAAAATATTCCCCTTGAAATGAATAGTCAAGGGGTTTTATACACCATATAAAAGAAAGTCGTTTAGAAATCAAAAGATGATTCAATGAAAGGAGATTGAGATGAAGTCCCTTAACTAATGTTTAACTATTAATTTATTCATATAATAATAGGGGATATATATATATATATATATACTATACAAGTAGAGTTACATCCTTTAATTACTACGACAAACTCATCTTTCTTTCCAAAAGATTTCAAAAAAATATTCTATTTATCCTAATCGTATAGTGTTCCAAAAATAATGAATTTATAATTAACCTATAAGACCTTTTAAAAAAGAAACTACGTTATACAATTCAAGACATCACATCGGCCAGTGGTAGGTAGTGCACCCTTGTCACCCTTTGGTTGCGGGTTCAAGTCTCGCGGCCTTGTCGGACGCAACTAGTTGTCGCCCGACCTCTGAGTTGTCCTTTTTTTGACAATCCAAAAATAACCTTAACAATTGTATCCAATTTCAAACTTAATCCATTCCAACCATTAGACTTATCCAAAATACTTCAATCCAAAATCACAGACCAAAATTTATATGGAAGTTAAACACAATGAATATCCTTTTTTCCACATAATAACATGTAAACACCTTCGTCATGTATTATTTTAAAACATGGTAACACCCTAAATTACCATAAAACCATATTGATTACATTCATGCTCCCTTATTCTTTATAGAATACTAGATATATTCCTTATATCCAAAAATTTAGAATATTACAACATTGATGAAATAAACAAACTATTAATTGGTTCCAAGGAAGTCAAGAATATACAATATAATTTATCCAAATCAACTATCTCTTATTCCAAAATCACTACCTCATTATCAGGACCATATTAAGGATTACCTTTCCTTCAACCATGTATTTTCCAAAAAGTGTATCTTACTATTAAGTCACTTTTCTTAGAACCATATAATCTCAAATCCTCAATAAAATAGTATTGCAGTACAATCCTTATTTATCTTCATAATTTATATAACCAGTATATTGTTGATACAACACTCAAATGAAATAATTCTATAATAACAACATAAGAACACTAGTCATTCCGCTTCATCTGAGGTAGTATCATAACTTAATTATTATCCAATAGAATCATTGGTGGTATACTCTGATGACTGAGACATTGATTCGTATAGTGTCCCAACACCTTATAGATGAAGCATTTTACATTTGAAACTTTTTCTTACCCTTATAATCACGTACTTGTTGTCCTTTTTTTCCACACTTATAACAAACTCCAATTCCCATCAAGCATTTACCAAGGTCATTCTTTCCACATTTATCACAAATGGGAAAATCCTTCTTTCCCCTCTTCTCTTTGTCCATCTTTCTCTCTACCATCCTTTTCTTCTCTTCTTTCCCTTCAAATCCATTGGACTCACATAATTCTTTACTTATATTATTAACACATGATATTATTTCTTCATAGGTTGAGAATACATGGGAGACTATTTCCCTTCTAAATTTTGGATTAATACCATGAGAGATATGACCCTTCTTACTCTTTGGATCATTTGTATTGCTAGAGTCCTCATTCCTTCAACTGGGTGCCATTTCTAAAAAGTGGCATACACTAGGTCAGTTTATGAATCACAATGAATAATTCCACACTTGTAAAATACCTAATGTAAATTGAATAGTTTATGGATATAATCCATAATAATAATCTGAAGATGTATTTACTCTTAAATCATTCATAATGGCTTGTAATGAAAATGTGAATTATCCTAAGAATATCCACGAGGAGTGTCGTAACCAAGAGTGTATCAAGGCCCGTTGTCATGCACCAGTTCTCATTCGAGTCTAGCTCAAAGCAGTGTTTTTGGGTTTTACCCCTAGGTACATCTGTGCCAAAACTGCCTCTACCTGCTCGTATCCATACAACGATGTATTGCTTGAAAAATCACAAAATCTATAAATTACCAAAATTCTATGAAGTTCTTCTATACTAATCCTCAAATTCAATCTTAGGGTAATGTTATCTAATCAGAGTTTATCTAAATCTTTTTCCAAGGTTGTTGCTAAACTTCCTCTGATAGAAATTGTAATACCCCAACCCTAGATTCCCAGAGTTGGTGCACTATTTTAATACATTGGAATGATTACAAGGAATCAAGCCCTGAAAGACCGATCAGTTTATCAGTCTTGGAAAGTTGATTACATACATGAATGTTACATTACAATTTCTAACATACAAAAAAAAATAATCCTTTGAGAACACCATTGTTCCCTTAGCTTAACCTTGTATCTCAAACATAAAACACTTCTTGGTATCCTGGGAAAATAAAACATAAGAAAGGGGTGATCTCAGATGCTCAGTTAGGGTAAATAATTTAACGGAAGATAACATAAACAATAGGCATGGTGAATAATTGAAAACACATGCCTTTACAAATAATAATCATTAACACTTTATGGATGAAATATGAGCTGATGAAATAATTCCATAATAAAACATAGTCATGGGTATTCTACTAGTCGAATAACCACATGAACCATCAATATTATTTTTATAATAAGGGAATGTATAACGCTATACATTTTGAAACATTTTATGAAGGCCCTATCCAAGACGTCTAAAAATGATTAAGGCCTCGGCCAAAACCATATATCAAATTGGGAAAGGCCTCGGCCAATTCCACGTCTAATTGCCTCATGATACCTACTGATGCATCGAGGAGCTATTGTGGGATCCACCCGTTACATACTATGTCTAATACATTTATCATATAAAAGGTTGAAACATTACATAATCATTCATATTAGAACTAGCATACTAAATGTCAGTACTTTAACCATAAACCATGAATGGTATTAAAATTTCACATATACAGTCAAAAAAAATCACAAAACCTTATATACAATATATAAGATTTGTATCATAATAAATCAACTTCAAATAAGTTTAAAATCCATCAAAGGATGTTGACATAGATGAAAATGATTTGTAAAACTCATTGAGAGAAATATCCCTTTTTATGAAAATATTTAATAGTCACACAATATAGAAAGGAAGACATTTAAAGACATTTTTTAATCAAAGTTTCCCATACCACTTTTAAGCTTTTGAATGGAATTAACATTTTAAAAACATTCATGTCTATATAAATAAATCCTTAAAAACCATTTTGAAAACATGGACATTAATGATAATGATTTAGAAGAATAAATATTTAAAACATTTAAAATGATGCTTTCATACAAGATTCCCTTAAAATAATTCCATTGAAAACTCTTTTATGAAACATAGACATGGATAATAAATATTTCCTAGTAAAAATTTACCCATAAAAGATCTTGAATAATATTGAGGTTGAAGAATTAACACTTACCTTGCACTTTCCTATGGTCAAGGGTGCGTTTAACCCCCTGTATAATGACCATAGTATGTTATTAAATTATACCAGAACCATATTCATATTTTATATATCATAAATGATTAATTTATGACTTTATACTGCCCATTTAATAATGATTTCCATGTTAAATTAACATTTTGTGTAATAATCGCTTTCTTTATCGAATGTGTTTTAACTTGTTATTCTTGATCGTATCATTTAGATCATGATTTAAATGATTCCACAATATAAACCGTGATTTATATATAATATATATTTCGAATATAAATATTTATAATATATTTATATATTAAATGGAATGCACCATATATGGAGACCGTAAGTCGTACGTACGCATAAACGTTGTTTCCGTTTTCAAATCGTATAGAACGGGAGTAAGTGAATAAGATATATGTAAGTACATACATACATACATACATACATACATACATACATAAATATATATATATATATATATATCTCCACTATCATTATTATGACATACAATACATACTTATTAAATATATATATTTTTATAATCATCGTTGAATGGTGAACATGGAAATGAATCTCATCGGGTCGTGGAGACGGTAATCTGTATGTACGCACGAGCGACAATAACATTTTTTTATATTAAAATCATATATAATTGGATGTTCTATAATATAAACAGAATAATTAAAATGTTATATTTATTATTTAAATCAATTATACATCATTATTATACCCATCCAATATAATAATGTATTGAATAACAACTACACCACGACGTGGAGACGGTAAGCCGTACGTATGCTTGTATGGTGAAATGTAATTCATAGGATGGATTGAATAATGAATATGGTTGTAACATATTTATAATAACATCACAATATATTGAAGATACTTGAGTTATTGTTTTACAATGCAAACAACAAGGAAATAATAAGTGTAAGAAGAAAAGAACTTCAAAGATGTGATGAAATACTTACCTCTTCTTCGGGTTCTTACATTTGATTTGATCAAAAGGGATCCTTAGGTTAGTTTTATGACCAAAGTAAGTCCTCTAGTATGAAGGAAGTATAGTTTAGAGGGTATTTGGGCAGGGTTTTTCCGAGCCAAATGGATTTGAAGGTGTGAATTTGAGAGAAGGGGGAGTGCCCTTTTATAAGAGGGGTGAGGGGCACCTTAGGAAAAGATTGAAATATTATTTTATAATAAATTCATATTCGGTTTATAATGGATCTAAATTGATTTAGTTCTAAGATAAAGTGTTTATGGGTCGAAATACTCTCATCCAATAGGTTTTAGAGAAGTTTGGGTTACTATTTTAACCTTATCTGTTTGATTTAACTCTAAGTTAAATAATTTAACTTTTACCATGTCTTCTTCTATTCTTACACTATATTGTTAATAAACTTACTATAAACATCCAATAGAACCTCAAGTGGCTAATTAATGACATATATTAAATTATTTAATCCCTTTGGACAAACCTCATGTTTTTAGGATTATTATATCAACCAATAATATAGTTTTTTTAAAATTAATTTATGTCAATTTTGAGACTATTTGGTATTTTGTTTTTGTAAAAGTCATAACAACCTTATCACCTCGAACAAAACTATATCTAATAAACCCTAACTTGTCATATTAACCAAGAAAATCAGTTTAATTCATTAAAATTCTCGAATTACTTTTATTTGTATATTTATAAAATCAATTATTTTAATATTTCATTAATAAGGTAATTACTGCATCATCATTGTGTCATTAATAAATTAAATTATTTGTTGTATAAAAATTACAAATAAAATACCAATATGTAGGAAATATTTTTATCTTTCTAATGAATATTTATAGTCGAATTTATCTTCTGTATAACCCTATAATAAAATGTTTTGGTTATGAAAACATGAATTTAACACTTTTAACTCTTTTTTAAATTAAATAATAATAAATGTCATTATCTAATCCAAGTGGACCTAAAGGGTCATATATTATTTATAAGGTTGTTTTTGGTCGAATTAAACTTATCCAATAGAATTAGGACATGTGTTAGGGTAATAATAATATCATTTTTACCTTTAATTTCCCTATTTACTTTTAATCGTGGTAAATAAAAGTCAAAAATTACTATTCACCAAAATTATTTTTATCTTATTGAACCACATTTTACTTAATAATATCAACCGTGTCTCTTAGAGTTTTAAATTTAATTCACAGAAGTGGAAAAATTAGGTTTTATGTAATTTTCAAATACTCCTAGGAGGTGGGTAAAAGACGATAAAGAGTTGAATAAAATTTTTATATATCTAAAATATTTATAAAATGACTCCAATTAATTACATTGAACTTATATAAGTATTTTTTATCTATTTTAACCTAAAATAAATTTAAATAAAATAAATAATTATTTAAATAAAAAGTCAGTTTTAAACAAGAACTCAATGTTTTTTACTATTCATCTAAAATTGAATGTTTTCAGAAAAACACCAAAAATTCACCCTAAGATAATTTTGATATTTAGAATTCAATAATGAATTATATTTTACCAAATTCAAAACATATAAGTTTAATTTATTAATTTAAAATTAATTCTTGTTGTCAAAACAAAAAAAATGGGTTTTTAAAAAAGTAAAAACTATCAAAAGATTGGCATGTGTTTATGTCAAATTTAAATGTGAAATTACTTATAATGATCAAAATTGTATTAAATTATAAAAATATAATCTAATTATACTTAGAAACCATGAAAATTTATAATTTAACACTATAAATTATTTTTATTAAAAAAATTGTTTTCAGTTGAAATTTAGTAATTTTCATTATTCACCCAAATATGAAAGTTATCAGAAAAACACCAAAAATTTATCGAAACTAAATTTTTATGTCTCGGTTCTAAATAAGAAGTTTATTTTGTCAAATTGAATATATAAATTGTCAAATATTGGATTTAAAAAATTTTCACCATCAAAAGGCGGTAAAATTGCATTTTTTGAAAAAATACTTCTTTTATTAGAAAAAATGAATTTATTCTTATATTATGACTAAGAAAAAAATAATATGTATGTTAAAATTATATAGAGTATATAAGATTCAAAAAACAGTTAATACTATTGATAACCTCTTTTTGAATGGCTAGTTTGGTAATGTTGTGGTGCGCTCGAACTCGGTGTTGCGTATAGCGCAAGATGTTAAATTACATTAATGAGATAACGTACTATGAGATCTTAGGGTGTTACATGATATGTAGAGACACACAAACACTCAGTCTTTGGTCCCAGCCAAAAACTCCATCAAACCATCATCCCCTTCATGTTGATCGTTGTCTGTGCTATGTGAATTTAAAATAGAGATTTAAGTCTACACACCATGACTTTAAACTATTCACAGGACTCTTTTAGGATAGTTTATGTGGCATGAAACTTTTTGGTCCTCATTAATGTCGAGTCTATCAGGACACCGCATAATATATACTCCTTTTGACATTTCTCTATAGTCTGAACTCTATGACCATGAACTAAGAATCCTAGTTCAAGATACACAACATTAAAACAATTTCTATGGTCCAAACCTTATTTCCTTAAACAGATAGATTCTCTATGATATTTTCTTATTTCCATGTCACATGTTCTTAGTTCCTGTCTACTCCCTCATAGTTGTCTAGTGCACAAGACCTTTTTAGCTCATTCATGTATGGTTTCTTTCCTATATCCCAAAAAAATATTCCAGGGGCAAAAACTTTCATAGGCCATATAACATAACTCTAAATTGTTTTCCATGTTCCATGAAATATGACCATAAAATATCTAAAACATCCCGATCATATGACATTAAATTGTGACATGTGTCCTAATCACATGAAATTTAACTACTTCATTCATCATTCTTACTACATGACATTAAAATATGTGTCCATCATCCTTACTCTATGAGGCATCCTCAACCCTCTTCAGAGAGGCCCTTCTAAGAAAGTGGGTTTGATATTTGTTCCAACCAATAAATCTACACTAGTGTACTCTCAGTCAAGGTGGAATAACATTAAGAGTGTTTGAATCCCATTGAACATTCCATCACTCCCCACCACACTTTTTATACCTCTCATTCAGATCCTCATCCTATTTCATGTCTAATGGGATTCCCTGTGCTTTGGTTTCATGTCACTTTTGATCAACTGCCATTTTGGGACAACACCCAGAAAGACTTTGGCTACATTTTGAGTTAGGTCATGTGTTTCTAATATTTATAGAGGTTATACATTTTTTTCCTATTTCAGGCTGGAATTATGGATGCTTTGATTCAAATATAGTTAGTATTTATCCTATACTAGCATTCCAACCTCTTTGTGATTTCAAATTTTGGGTATTGTGATTCACAGTTCTCATTTCCTCTTTGTTCATATTGATTCCAACTCCCCTTGAATTATCTAGATTGTTCATTATCACACATTGGTAAAAACAAGTTGGATGTTCTGAGAGCCTTATCCTTTGGTTACAGCCTCTCTTGGTCTGAATAATCTTGGTGGTCAGTCAACAATAGAATCCCCCAAGTATTATATTATTAGCTAGAATTCTCATAGAAAATTGAATAGTTATGTGATCTTCCCTTGTTTCTCACACCATTGATGTCCCGCGTGACCTTAGGGATTGGTCCTTAGTTGTTCTGAAGATATAATTGAAGTGAAGTGATGAATTAATGTATGATTTTATCTATGAATGATGTTTATGTAATATAATAATTGTGTTTCATTGGATTCTCCAAAACACCAAACTCAAGGATCAACCCCTTCAATGATTCATTTTATCTCTTCCATCTTCTTGCATGTAGCCTTCAAGGCATATCATTTCCTTTCAATATCCCACTCTTCTTCAGAAGCCATAGAGTGAAGCTCATTTTCCCTATTTTGTGCATGATCATGTTTATATCGGAGGTTACAACTAGATGGTTCACCATTTGCATCTTCTCTTGGGCCTCCTACAGTTATGCCTACAATTGTTCAATATGTTCGGCTAATGAATGGAAAAGGTTGAACGCTTGTTCACCTATGATTATATGCATAGAATCTCTCACTAGCCCACCTGGAGATTCTAGATTATGTCTTGTTCAATTAGGTACCATGAAACATCTATGTGTTGGTTACTCTCCCACATCATTGTAGCATGGTAGTTATGGACTTGCGTATGTAGATCACAAGCATCCTCCCCTTCATTAACACATCCAATTATAGAGTGACACAATCCTTATCACCCATTCATCCTCGTAGGTTTCAATGAAATTATTCATACACATCCATATCCTACTTCTGGGCATGTGAATCTACTGATTCATGTTAGAGTCAGAACTATTCTATTCTTCAGGGTCCCCAGGTTCGTACTCTAGGAATACAGTTAAGAGTCTATCAATAGGATGTTCCTCCAAAATATTCTCGAAGGGAATGAGCTCTATTAAATGAGGGTGAAATTTTTTTCAAATATCCTCATCATCAACCTCACCCTCATAATATTTGGGATCTTCCCTAGATATGAAATCACATATATCCACAACCTCCTGCACACCTGGTGCCAAGAATAGATCAATTTGAATGACTGGATCCTCACGGATGGGTACAATCATCAGGGGAACTCACATAGATTTCCTCTACTAACCATTTTTTGGGCCTATAGTCTTGCGATACATGTGTGAATAAAATTCCTCAGTTAGATATATCTTTCGGTAATGGACATGAACCTATGAAGGTAGATACTTCTAAGAGCTATGGGAAGCTAGATCAAGTGTCTAAGTCACAAGGTGGAACTTCCACTATTGGATACCCTACAACTCTTACTTTGGTAATCAACACTAGTGTGGGAATGGTCTTGGATCTTGAGGTCATAACTTAGTCCCATTAATTTCTCCCACCACCTACCACCTCGGCCACAACCAGCTCTGTTCCTGACTGAGTCCCAGGGGTGGGCTCACTAGCATGCACCTCCTCATCTATCAAAACATTCTCACCCCATGTGCTGGATGTTTCATGATCTCCAATTGTATTCTCCTATATATAATATGGTTTAATTAATGGTTTTTTTTCAAGAGAGAGGGGGCCACGAATATATGAGTAAGACTTATGAAAAGGTACTCAATGAGTCTCTCAATAGATTTTGAGATCACACAACTCTCCAGTAGACTCTTTTGATGAGTCATTGTTCTTTGGGATCCTTCACATTTGGTATCTTCAGCCTTGACCACTTACTCATGTTCTACTCCCTCAACCTCTTCAACTTCTTCATCATACTCATCTTCTTCTTTTTATTCTTTTACCTCGCCTTTATTATCATTGTCGGGCGGCAACTCCAATGATTCCTGATCATGGCCAAGAATCACTTTCACTAAGTATTGTGGACTCTCATACTACTCTCATTGATGAACATACATATACATGTCAATCAGATATGAGTACCAATGTTTGAAGTACACCCTGTCTATAATCCGAATGAGACTAACTTTTGTAAACTGGATCACATACCACATCAACTTCCACTGCATGCCTTCTGGATCTATCAATTTCTGTATCATCATCCAGGCCCACAAAAGCGCAATGAATATTTCATAATTGGTAGTTTTGATCGGATTTCTCAATTTATTACCAAGAGAGTCTCTGTACGGTCCACAAGTCCACCTATGTTACCTCCACTCCTCAGTAGATGTAGGTGCAGTCATTCCATTTGGTGTTACTGGTGCTGAAAATCTAGATAGTGTTGTCCTAGCCTATTGACTCACCTCTTGTCTTAATTTCCTAGTGGAAACATGCCTGCTTTATCTCTGCTCGGGCTCCACATTTTTTCCTTGATCATCCTAAGTTTCTTCCATAGAATCTCTTATAGATATACCACCCCCATTGTGTAGAATAATCCATTGACAGGCCGACATCAACATTGGTAGGAGGTCATGTGATTAATTCAAAAAATCCAGTATTTTTAAACATACGCCACAAATAATGTATGATAAAAGGGTGCTTCTCTTCATGAAATTCTATATGAATTTTCTTTTACAATCTCTAGAGGTGTCTAAACTACCTTGTTAAGTGAGATGGCACATATTGTTCATAAAGAACCTTTTCATTAGTCCAGGATGCCAACACGCCACCCCTGATCCTCTAAAAATATTTCTTCTACTCTAATGAATCTCATAGGTCATCCACCATATGGATGGTCATAGAGTTTAATTGGTAGAAGTTGAATTTTTAATGATTTCCATTTCAGATCTTGACCCCTTATTCATTGAGTATCACCTGCCGAACCCCATCAATATTCAGTAATTATTGTCGTAGACCATTTCCTATAGGATGTAAGGAATTCATGCAGTCATATCCACTAAGGTGCACTTCAATCCAGCTATGGAAGATCTGAAATGGTCCAAAAATTCCCCTGGACATACCTCCACCTGAGATAATCTCAATAATGTTGTACAACCTTGCCAATACACGCACCTCAAGATTAACCTTTTTAGGGGCTACCATGATTCTATATATTACCAACATCACCAGATTAACCCCAAATCATGTATCCCTCACCGGTATTAGCCACCCACTCATTATGGACGCAATGAAAGAGGAATCTCATGCCATTGGATCTTAGCTCTCATGAAAACTGAATCCCCATGACTGATATTATCCTGCTTTCCAGATTAACCAATATGATCAAACCTTTCCCCTTTTTGATTTAATCGGTACTAACTCCCTCAACATGGAATATTCACATGATCATCCCTATTAAGGAATAGGATGAACTATGTTGGGTTTGGGATGTCCTTTAGAATGAGTTTAATCCCCATCATCTCCTTCCCCAGATCCAACAAATTCTATGTCAGGATAGGGGTTCGTGCTCTATTTTCTTAGATGTTCTATATCTCTAGGAACTCATCATACTAAAACCCATCCAAAGTAATGCCCTTAGTGGAGTGTATTTCCGAGAGATTAATACTAAACTCCCCATGATTGAGGTGGAAAGAGTTTATGTCGGGTGACTAATGGTAGAATATCCCTGGAACCAATTCATGTTAGCGGTAGAAGTGAAATTGTGATATCCACACTACTTCAAACATCTCAAAGTTTCACAGATCATCCAAAAATTCCTTGAATGTTTGGTGCACCTAGTAATCCCATTCCAATTTATTCATGAAATTCCCCCATCAAATCAAGTCACAACCCTACTACCAGCACTTACTCTCATCAGTGATTCTACTTCGAATGATTCTTGTAGAGTGGGTGGGGAATTCTTAGGCCCCTAGTTTACTTTCCATGACTATCCTAGTATTTGGATTCCAGATGATGATGGAAATATCCTATGTCTCTATGGTAGGGTGTCCTTGGTTTGTGTTTTTGTACCACTGAATGATGTCTTCACACATGACCCACAGTAGAGGTGAGTCAGTCTCAGAGCCCGACAGGGCCACTTCCACTGTAATCCTGAATTTCCACAGTTGGATACTATGTAACACACCCAATATTTTTATGAGATATATTCTCCTTTTTATTTTATTTATTTATTTATGTCTTTTTTTAATTTCCTTAATGTCTTGTGTTGTACAAAACACCAAGATAAGCTTGTGATATATGAAACACCGTCTTAGCTTGTGGTATACACAACACTACTGGCTTGTGTTACACACAATTTCAATTTATTTTTAAATAATTAATTTCACACAAGACTAAGTTTAAGTGAAAATATAAATATTATTATGTTACCTTATAACCTGGTCCTTATAATGGCAGGTATGAACAATATTAACATTCTTCAGAAAAACTATTTAAATAGAAATAAGTGAGTTTATAAAATAATAAAATCATTATTGATGGATTTTATTAATATAATATATATGTAATATATTCAATATAATGTTTAAAATTTAATTTATATGCTTTCTATATATTATATAAGATCAAATTTAATTTTTTGGATAAAATATGCAATTTTTTTAAAATGTAGTATTTCCTCCTTTTAATGGAACATCTTTTTAAATATAGTTTTTTGACACATTAATATCATCTATTCTAAAAAAATAAACTTATTCACTGGAATTGGTTTAAAAAAATTAATTTGGATGAATTTTTTCTTTTATTTTTTGATAATTTTTATGTTTTTATGAATAGTAAAAATATAATAAATTTTTCTTCGAAACAATTTTTTATCGAAAATATTTGTGTGAAAAATTATATTATTGAATGGTTTTAAAGTACAAATATAAAATATTTTACTATTTAATATAGTTTTGTAAAATGGAATTAATTTTACAAAAAAAATGGTGTAAAAACATTTAGATCTTTTGTAATGTTTTAACTTTTAAAAAATCATTTTTCATTCTAAGAACATGATTAATTTTAAACTAATTAATAAAAATTATGTATTTTTAATTTTTTAAAATGGATTCCATATTTTACATCAAAAGATACATATTATTTTAATGTAATTATTTTATCTTTGGACATTATGAATAACATATTTAGTAATTTTTATTAATATTGTAAAAATGTAAATCAGGTAATTAAGGGTAAATATAATATTATAAAATTACCATTACACTTATCCAAATATTATTTGATGAGTATTTTTTACCTAAACAATCCTTGGGTCGAAATTATACCCTTTTAAGCCACATTAATGATGTTAGGTAAATAAATATATATTATTTAAAGAGAACTTAAGTATATCTTACTCAAATTTTAATACCTTAATCATTTTTAAAATAAATTTACACATAATCTAAATCATACTATAAATACTAATTTGGAACCAAAATTTTCTTTATTTATCATGATATTTTATTTTTAATTTTCAGGAAATAATTAATTAATTTAATGTCTTATGCATGATGATGCTGAATTTATTTAATTGATGGAAAATCAATAAAATAATTTTTATTAAAATGATAATAACTATTAAAAACCAAAAAAAATTTCCCTGATCATATTGGTCAAGTATATCTAGACCATAATCTTCCAAGGGTATATTTTTTTACCATTTGGATCTATATAGAAAAGATTATGACACATATAATATTTTATTTAAAGTGATGTTATAGTTGTCACATTCATGTTTTAATAAATATATCATTTTTAATGTAGAATAATAAATAGTATATATTAGAGTATAAATATTCCTATTAAATATTGAATATTTATATTAATTATCATATTTTATTTTTAATTTTTATTAAAAAATATTTATATTCAATAATTACAGAAAACTGATGTAGTAATTATTTTATTAATGGTAATATCAACTTAATTTTATTAGAAATATTAAAATAAATATAATTTTGAATAATTAATATATGAAATTAATTTTATAGATTAAATATACCCCGTAGGGATATAATAAAATATTTTTCTCATGTATAATATCTTATCTTGATATTTTTAAAAACTAATGAAATAAACAGTGTCTAAATTGACACTACTGATATTTTGTCAAAATAATGTTTATTAAATTATTTAGAAATCATAATAAATTTTTAAAAATATAAAAAGAATATTATATGGTCTTAAATGTTATAAATAATTCATTTATGGAATAATTTACGTCAAATAAGTTAATATTTCACCATTTTAATATTGCAATATTGGTCACCATAATTAAAATTAAATAGAATAACTAAGTGTTAATTAAAATGATAAGGTTTAAATTGACATAAAAAAATGTCTAAAATTTGTTGTATGATGATATTAAAGCCTTTTATCATCTAAAATTAAAAATTATGGAATTTTTTAGGTTTTTATAGGGTTTGATTTTATTAAAAATTAATATTTTTAGAGATCCCAATATTACCCCTCACCTAAATTATAAAAGGGAACCACCTCCCTCACCTCTTCACTTCATATTTTAAATTAAATATCATCCCTCACCTAAATATTTCCTCTATAATCTTCCCTAGTTACATTATATATGTTCTACTATCCTTTAAAACCCAACTCTATTCCGTTTAGAATAGATCTAGAGGGAGCACGTCGAAGAAGAGGTAATCTCCTCTACCGATTATTTCAAACTTCATTCTTCATATACTTAAAATTCATGAGTTTTTTTAATTATAATGTAATAACTAACGTATAACATACATATTGATATGTTATTATAATATATAAACAACTATATTCCAACTTCTATCCATCATATGAAAGACAAAATCATCACGTGTGTGTACGTACAGCTTACCATCTCCACGTTGTAGTGTAATATTTTTTCACCATCATGTTACTTGGATTGGTATAATGATGGAAATAATAACTATATATAATTATTATAATGTTATATTAATTATTAAATATTATAAAACATTCAATTCAATACCATTCAACAATTATGGGAATGATATCATCGCTTGTGTGTACATACAACCTACCATCTTCATGATGCGATATGATTCATTCTACATGATATTCATTAAATCATGATTATATAAATGTAAAAAATGAATAAATATGGTATATATTAGGTTAATATAATTTTTTAATTATATAACTATGACCAAAGAAGGATAACTGGATCTCATTCGAAAAAACTTGCAGAAGAGAATAATGTAGTTAATATCTAAATAACAATTAACAATGACATGTTACTAACAAATGGGTGATAATATGATCATATGTGATATCATTAAAATTAATATTGTTCTTTAATAAGTCAATAAAATTATTAAAATTATTATACAGGAGGTTCGGATACATACAAAGGATATTAGACCTTAAGGTAAGGGATAATTTTTCAATATCATTATTATCCGAGACTGTTTATTCGTAAGTTTTTACTCAGGTATATTTATCATTCATGTCCATGTTTCCTAAATATTTAGTCCAAAATATTATTTCTGTAATTATAAAATTTATTAAATAAATTTTTACCTATTGGTTAATTTTTCTTAAATGGTATTAAAGGAATCTTTTTTCGTTCTCAGTACGAGGTACTTTTTGAATTTCTAAAAAGAGTATGAGAAGAATGTTTTATTTTAACTTATATGGCATGACTGGATTTTTAGATTTTCATAATTCTTTATTTACATGAAGAATACATTACATGATTTCATGTTTACTTACAAATAAAATCATTTCTTACAAAATTGAGTGGTATTTTGAGAAAAGAAAACTTTCTTTAAGAAGAAAAGATATTTTCCTCAAGAAATAATTTAAAGTGTTTTATCAAAATTATTTTACATCTAAGATAAAATTATATAAATAGGGTTATGTTTCTATCCCTATTATTACTACTATTTTATTGTGTTTATGATTGAATTCTATTTATTAATTACATTTTTTCTATATGTATTATGATGGAATGATGTTTAAGAAACCCATTTTATTCCTTGGGTTATGCTATAATGAATGATTTATGATTTTTTGGAATATGTAATAGTGATTTAATTATGAGATGGGTGAGATATATATATTCCACCAATTCATTGGTTAAAGATTCATATCCCATGAGATATACATGGATAGAATGGGAAATGATATCGGTTTAGTAATACATGGCTGGAACGAGGAGTGGACTTGGTTCAGTAATGGAATTTTTCTTCTATGTTTATCTTGGAAATGAGAATCGAATAATATGAAATCATTTTATATGATTATGTTTATACTGAAAAATTTCATATATTATGTTATGACTTTTGGGATTATGGTGAACATTTATTATTTATCAGGTTAGATGATGTCATGATCCTTTATATGGAGGATAAGATTTTCAAATGTTATGTTTGTATGTCAAATGATTATGATACAATTGATATCTACATTGTTTAATCTTACTGAGCATCTGAGCTCAATATTTCTTATGTTTTTTCCCCAGGTTGTGAAGAAGAGTATAAAGTAAGATATGTCAAAAAGGATTTTAGTTATAAAGGACTATGTGGAAGAAAATGTATATGTCTTATAAAAATGTTATTTGTGTTTCCCAAATTCTAAAGACACTAAAACTAAACTATCTTGGAGAGGTTTTGTAATTTTTTTTAATGAATATTATTCAATTATGAATTAATATCTATGTATGTAAAGTAAGGTTCATTATAGTTGGTATCAGAGTGAAAGTTTATTCATCCTTTGTAAATGAGGATGAGAAAAAATCCATGAGATCCCAAGAGATATTTCTTAGGATATGTCTTGGGATGCCCAAAGGATAAGTATAAGTATAGACACAGTCCTATAGTTTTTTTGATAATCATGAATAACCTATATTAATCATAAGATATCAGATGTTGAAACATTATAAGTAATTTACCTTACTTATGTGTTTTTAATTTCTGATGTATATTTCTCACACATTTCTTTATGATCTTAGTCAATTCCCACAATAGGATAAAACATAGTTAAACTTGAATGTTTCAAATGTAGAAAGAATAAGAATTTTGAAAACTGATTTCTTAATTGGAAATATCATAAAGAGGATCATTATTATGGTATGAGTATTGGTTATACTATTGAGGATAAAGACATTATAAACAACATGGGAAAAGGTATGGGATGTTCTATCATTATTGATTACATTAAACATAAGAAGATTGGTTATATTAAGGTTGTGGAACCTTAAGACATGATTTATATTTTAGAAAAGACTAGCATGGTGGATCCTGAGTAATGATTTAATTATAAAGTTGGATGATTGAGGTGTATATGTTTCAGAATTCAATGATTATGAATCATGAGATATATAAGTTTTTTCAATATAAGTTTTTTCATTAATGAATTAAATGAATATGTTGAATAATTCTAAAGACCTAGAAAAGTGATTTATAGGTAACATGATATATTTGGATAACACAATATTATGTGATAGATAACCCTTAATATGACCCTTATGTTATGATAATGATGTTGGGATTAAGATATGATGGATATGAATATATAAATTGTATGATGCTAGTTTCTTGGGAACTAATAATGGATTTATTTTCAAGAGGGTTATGCTATCATAAATAAAGTATAAACCTTTTTGCGACTTAATTATTATATCCAATAAGATTTGGAATAAAGAAACATTCATGTTTCCAGTAAAGAGATGTGATAATTTAGGTTATTACCATGACTCAAGAGAATACATGATGAAGGTGATTCCATGTTTCGAACATGGCCAATAAGAGATAACATATGATAGGTTGGGTATAAAAGTTATTCTGAGTTTGTTCACATTTTTCAAAAGTTTTCAATTTTCTGATTTCATGAGGATTGTATGGTTATTAATTCATGAAAATTTTAAGTTAAAATTTGGATAAAGTTTGTTAGAATAAATTATTTTCTCAATATAGGTTGACTTATGAATATTAGATATCTTTTGATAACATTTTTGTTTTGATAAAGACATATGGAATGACCTATCATTCTCTTTATGGATCACATGATCTGATAATGCTCTAGGAATGAAAAAATAAAATTCATTTCATGGAATAAGAGATTAAGTGGAAATTGGTCATGGAACAAGGAAAGGATGAGATTATATATAATCAAGTAAGTATTTATTATAATTATTAAACTCTAGTAAAAGGATCTTAAAACCAAAAATTCTACCCTAGAAACATCATTTCATTTTAATCAAATTTCCACAGAAATCATCACAGATTTAGGGCTTTCGGATTGTTAACTTTCTCCTAACCTTGTTCTCTATCACTCTCTTTCAGAAAATGATGGCTAAATTTCACTACCATATCCAGGTTTTCACTTTACACCTATGTTCTCCAATGTGGAAACCAAGTTATGAGTGAATTTGGGTAACAGTTATGCTTCTCACAATCCTTTCTAAAAGGAAGTTTTATCCTTGGTTTTCCGATTTTAGTTTCAATAAAAGAACGGTTCAAGTGTTAATCCTTTTATAACCGAGATGAATTTTGAGGGTGAAATTAATTGTATTGGGGGTAGAATGTAACACCCTGATATTTTATGAGGTTAATTTTTTTATTTTATTTTATTTTATTTATTTACAATTTTTCTAAAATGTTTTTTAAATCTTATGTTGTACAAAATGCCAGGATAAGCTTGCGCTATATGCAACACCATCTTAGCTTGAGGTATATGATACACTATTGGCTTGTGTTACACACAATTTGAATTTATTTTGATAGAATTAATATCATGCAAGACCTATTTTAAGAGAAAAACTAAATATTATTATGTTACCTTATAACCTAGTCCTTATAAAGTCGTGTATGAATAATATTAACCTTCTTCTAAAAAACTATTTAAATGAAAATAAGTGAGTTTATAAATTAATAATATCACTCAGGATGGATTTTATTAAATTAATATATATGTAATATATAGAATATAATGATTAAATTTCATATTATAGGTTTTCTAGACATGATATAAGTAAAAATTCAATTTTTCAGATAAAAGCACTATTTTTCAAAGAATGTAGTTTTGCCGCATTTTGACGGTGCACCCATTTTAAATCAATTTTAATCACTTTTATATACTATATTAAAAAAATAAACACCTTATTTGGAATTATTATACAAAAAATTTACATTGGATTATTTTTTATTATTTTCCTGATATGTTTTATGTTTTGATGAATAGTAAAAATATACTAAATTTTAATTGAAAACAACTTTTTTCATCGAAATAATTTTTTTGGATAAATAATATTAATTTAATGGTTTAAAAGTATAAATACAAAGTATTTTTAATATTTAAAATAGTTTTGGTCATTGGAATTAATTTTACAATAAATTTGGATGTAAAAACAATTCAATATTTTGCGACGTTTTAACTTTTAATAACTCGTTTTTCATTC
Organism: Viscum album; assembly: GCA_963277665.1. Classification (NCBI taxonomy): domain Eukaryota; kingdom Viridiplantae; phylum Streptophyta; class Magnoliopsida; order Santalales; family Viscaceae; genus Viscum; species Viscum album. Next base: position 559,202,186 of record OY728127.1, on the reverse strand, counting down.
TAATAACGGGATTAATTTTAAATTAATTAATGAAAAATATATATTTTTAATTACGAAAAATGGATTCTATATTTAGAATCAGTTGGTATATATTATGTAAATATAATTATTTTATTTTTTAGCATTATAAATAGTGACTTCAGTAATTTTTATTAATATGGTAAAAATGTAAATCAGGTAAGTAAGAGTAAAAATAATATTATATAATTACCATAAAACATGTCCTAATATGATTAGAAGAGTGATTTTACACCGAAGACATCCTTGTATCTAAATGATACCCTTTGGAAGCCACTTGTATAAGATTAGGAAAATTATTATTTTTTATTTAAAGAAAAGTTATATATGTCTTAGTCAAATTTTAATAAATTAATTATTTTTAAAATAAGGTGATCCGGAAGATAAATTCAAATATAAATAGTAATTTGAAGTCAATTTTTTTCCTTTACCAGGATAATTTTTTTTAATTATTATTAAATAAAAAATTATGTTGAAGGATTATATATTGATGATGCATAAATTACTTAATTGTTGAAAAATATATAAAATAATTTTTATTGAAATAATAATAACCATTAAAAGACCAAAAAACATGACCATATCTTATTGGTTGAGTATATTTAGACCATAATCATCCAAGGGTGGAGTTATTGACCATTTGGAACCATATGGAAATGATTATAACACTTATAATATTTTATTTAAAGTGATGTTAAAGATGTCACATTCATGTTTTAAAAAATATAACAGTTTTAATGTAGCATTCTATAAAAGATATGTTATACTATAAATATTACAATTAAATATATAATATTTATCTTCTTTATAATATTTTATTATTAATTTTTATTAAAAAAATTAGTATAATAAATAATTACACAAAACTCATGTAGTAATTATTTTATAAATGGAAATATCAAATTAATGTTATTAAAAAGATTAAAATAAATATATTGTTGGATAATTACTATATCCAAGTAATTTTATAGATTAGTTTTTCTCCTTGGTTATATAATAAAATATATTTTTAGAGGATAACATCTTATATTGATAATTTTAAAAATCCTTGAAATAAATTGTGTAAAAATTGACACTATTGATATTTTTCAAAATGATGCTTTTTTAAATTATTTGAAAATAATAATAATTTTTTAAAAATTTAAAATAATTATGATATAGTATAAAATGTTCTAAATTTTTCATTTATGGTATAATTGAAATAATATAATTAAATATTTCACCCTTTCAATATTGATATATTTTTTACCATAATAAAAATTAAATCAAATAACTATGCGTTGAATAAAATTACAAGGTTTAAATTTTGAGAAAAACATTTCTAAAATACATTGGTTTGTGATATTATAAACTTATATCATCTTGGATTTTAAATTATTAATTTTTTAATTTTTATGGAGTTTTATGTTTTTGTAAATTAATATTTTTGGCGATCCCAAAAGTGACCCTCACCTCAATTATAAAAGGGCACCTCCTACCTCACATATTCACTTCAATTTGAGCATTCAAGATCAGACATCCCCTACCAATTTTCCTTATAAAATTCCCTAGTTACATTCTACTGGTTCTTATCTTCTTCAAACACCAACTCTAGTGCTTTAAGAAGAGATTCAGAGGGAGGAAGTCGAAGAAGAGGTAATATCGTCTACTAATTCATTCAAACTTATTTCTTCTTCCACTAACACTTCATATGTTTTTTAATTATAAAGTAATAGATATACTATAAATAATATACAAATATTTTATTATAATTATTAAACAAACATATTCCACATTCTATACATCCTATATAAAATTAAATCACCGTGTGTGCGTACGTATGGCTTACCGTCTCCACACCATAGTGTAATATGTTTTTCACCACCACCTTACATGGATGTTTATAATGTTAGAAAAAATAATGATATTCGATTATTATAACATGATATTAATTCTTAAATATTATACACCATCCAATGCAATACCATTCTACAATTATGGGAATGATATCGTCGCTTGTGTGTACGTACAACCTTCGATCTCCACGATGCGATGTGATTTATTCTACATGATATTCATTAAAGAATAGTTATATAAATGTATGAAATGAATTAATATGGTATATATTATGTTAATATAATTTTTTAATGACATAACTATGACCTAATATAGTGAACTGGAAGATATTCTAAAAAACACGTATAATAACATAAACCAGTGAATATCTGAATAATGAGTAACAATGAAATGTTACTAACAAACATATGATAATACGATCATATATGAAATCATAAAAATTAATATTATTCTCAAATAATTCAATAAAATTATTGAAATTAATATATAAGAGGTCCAAATACATACAATGTGTATCGGACCTAGTGTAAGGGATAATTTTTCAATCTCATTATTATCCGAGATTGTTTATTCGTCCCAATTTACCAGGGCTTATTTATCATCCATGTCCATGTTTGCAAAATATGTGATCAAAAATATTATTCATATCTTTATAAATTTTTTTAAGTATGTTTTACCCATTGTTTAATTTTTCTTAAATGGTATGAAAGGAACCTTTGTCATTTTTGGCATGATATACTTTTTGACTTTCCGACAAGAGTAAGATAAGAAGGTTTTCGTTTAACTTATAAGAAATGAACAGGTTTTTACATTATCATAACATCATATTTCAATGAATATTACATTATATTATTTCAAGTTTATATTAAAATAATTTATTTTCTTTTCAAATTGTACATCATTTTGAAAAAAGAAAATTTTTTTGAATAAGAAAGGATATTTTCCTCAATAATTAATCTCATGTGTTTTATAAAAAATATTTTACATATAAGATAACATTCAATAAATATGATTATTTTTATTTACCTATTATCTCTATGATTTGATTGTGTTTATGGTGGAATTATATTATGAAATTCATTTTGTTTTATATGGATTATAATGTACTGATGTTTAGGAAACCAATTTTATTCCTTGGGTTATGCTATGATGAATGATTTATGTTTTTGTGGAACATTTAATAATGATTTAATTATGAGCTGGGTGGGACTTATATCTCCCTCCACTGAATTGGGTAAATATTTATATCTCATTAGATAAACATGGCTGGAACAAGAAATTATCTCGGTTTCGTAATACAAGGATGAAACGAGGAGTGAACAAGGTTCAGTAATGGACTTTGTCCACTACGATGGTCATGGAAATGAGTTTTGACTAATATGAAATGATTTTATATGATTATATATATTCCAAAAAATTTCATGTTGTATGTTATGTATTTTCTGATTACAGTGATCTTTTATGATTTATCCGAGGATATGATATCATGATCCTTTATATGCAGGATAATATTTTAAAATGTTATGTTCCAGTGTCTTATGATTATGATATGATTGATATCTCCCTTATTTACCCTTTTTGGTCATCATATCTCACCCTTTATTATTTTTCATCTCCCAAGGTTGTGAAAAAGTGTATTAAGAGAGATATGTAAAAAGGGGGTCTAGTTAAGAAGGAATATGTGAGATAAAATATAGATGTCTTATGAACCAATTGTTAGTGTTTCCCAGTTTCCTAATAAACTAAACCTTGACAGTCCTGGTGTGGTTTTCTAATATTTTATAATGAATATTATTCAATTTTGAAGCAATATTTATGAATGTAAATTATGGGCCGTTATAGTCGATCACACAAGATGTAATCCTTTTGAAATTGTGCCAGCATTCTTAAGAGAATTTGATTTTCCGATAGAGCCCTTATGGAACAATCAATCTAGGGATTCCAAGTCATATCTACCCTTCACGTAAAATTGGAAGCCTCTCTTTCATAAGCATTCCATTGATCAACCATGTTCATTAAGTCCTGAAACCAATAATAAAGGTGTGAAAATGAAGGAAGGTTATCCTGGATAAAATGAATATTCATTCCCATGATCGGATGAAAAGGTTAGAATATCTTACCAAGTAAGAAGTATGAAATATTACTTGAATCATGTAAAACATAGGGTGAATTTGGTATTTTTCACACATAAGTGAAGACATATGATCACAAGAGTCGGTCTCTTATCATATGGAATGTCAAGGTACTATTCCTTTGGCCCCTCTATGACAACCCTGCTTTTTATTACAACTTAAACATGCTTTATTACATATAAATTCACTTGATCCAACAAAGAAGATCGAGAGGTTTAGTGTCTTTGGGGCTTAGGATCATTACATAAAAACTTTAAAATTGAAATACAACATCTTTATTGAAAACTTCCTTTACATGACCACTACATTCCTTCGTACTTAGCATTGCATGAGATAACCTGAGGACATGCATAAGAAAAGGGTGAGCTATAAAGCCCAGTAAGGGAGTACACAATGAATAACATGAGGAGTACAACACATGTTAGGCAATAGGAATATCAATATAGAATAAGAGAAACATGAACATAAAGGCATGATAAATCATGATAACCAAAACATGGAAATGTGGAAACAACACTTAACATTGAATTAGCATGAGCCAAGGCTCATTGCACATGGAGCATGAGTAAACCCTCATTTCACTTGAATCACGAGTAAACCCTCGTTGCACTTGAATTAGCATGAGTCAACACTCATTGCACATGACGTATCATGATACTATACTTTACCCAATGCATTGGAGCGCTATAAAGGGCGCACCCTTCTTAAACATTTCATTTCATGCATAAGTGTGCCACATGGATCATAAAACATGGATTCATAAAACATAATCATTTATTACATGATAAGGAATGTGGAATTAATACATGAAACTTTATAATCAAATAGTAAATGTGCATAAAGGTGAATACCCTTGATGGAGACATGGGCATGGTATTCACTACACAATGATATTGGCTTAGAAAATCGGTGTGATTTCGGCAGCGTAACGGCGTGACATAAGAATTCATAAAAAAAGGTTGATGAGAGAGAAAGGGGTTCCTCATCATATTTACATGTAATTGATAGTAAGGAGGTCATATAGATACATGTCCCAACAATTGAAAAGGAATTTAGATTCATGATACAAAAGTATTGCTTGAATATAGAAGGGGAGAAAAAGGTTCCTTTCGGAATTTCGGCATAGTAACAGGTGTACATGGGAGGCATTTAATGAGAGAGAAAGGGGTCTCCCATCATTCAAACAATAAGAGGACAGTATGGGAGAGGTTCGAAACCATACCCCAACATTCATAATTGAAATTAAAAGGGAAATACAACTTAAAGAAAATTGACAAAAATGAGAAAGGAAGAAAAAACCCTTACTTGGAAGTGCGCTTCCAAAGGCTAGAGAGAGGCTTGTGAGAGGCTTCTCGGGAGCTTGGGGCACCTTGGGAGGATTCTAGAGAGAGTAGAGCAGAGGTTGGACGAACTCCAAGGGATTTTAGTGAGGAGGAAGTGGGAGCTTGGGTGGGTTTATATAGGAAGTTGAGAGAATTCTTTATTATTTAGGTTTGGGACTCCTTATATTAAAATAATCCAAACCACAAACCAACCCATGGTATTTGCCCATGGTTTCTGGAAAAGGATATAGTAAAACAATATTTTACAATGCCAAGGTCCGAACTTATTAAAAAATTAGGGGTGATTATGTGGAGGTGAGTCACACTCCCATGGAAATTAATTTAAAAAGGCAAAGTGTTGAATAAGTCTTGAGGGCTCCATTAATGCTTTGAAAAGTAAGTCAAACGAACCCAAAACCTCATTATTTTAATGATAAAACATATATTGGCCGAACATAAGGATTATGTTATTTTATTACATCACCATTGGGTCATTATGATGTCATAAAACACATTATATATTTAAGTGGTATTTAATTTTTACCCAAAAATTTGACTGTCTCAGAAAATTATGAAAAATTCACCATTGGATAATTTCGATGTCCTGATTCCAAAAATAATATTTATTTTATCTAATTAATTTTCTAAATATGTGAATTTTCACTTTTAAAATAAAAACCGACATTTATAAAAAAAATCACGGGTTTTGACAGAAATGGCTTTCAAACCTTAATAAGAATTTTAATTGCATTCATAAAATTATGAGATCATTTATACTTAATAAAAAATTAATTTAATATTAATAATAATATTTTATTAAAATATTATTTAATTCAAAAATCCTTTAATTTAATAAAATATAATTCTTAATTAAATAATAACTAAAAACACCATTTGTACTTTAAAAACTAATTACAATGTATCAAAAATGACTAGAAATTATATTCATTATTATATACAAAAATAATGTACATGAACATGGTGCTACTTATTTGTTACATAACCCCTTAAAATAGCCGCATAAGACCTAAGGGTAAGGTGCGTGATGGTGACAGACTCTTGGGGTGGCTCGGATAACATCGCTTGAGTGGTAATTTCAATAAACTTCCACTTTTCCCGTAGATGATCACGTTCGAGCTTGACTTGATGAAGCTCAGCTTGGGCTTGGTCAAGGGAAAAGCCCAAAGATGCCACCTCTTTTTCGAGCTCTGACAAATGGGCTTCGTAAGGGGAAATTCTACTGGATGAGGCCATCGCTTCCTTTGTCTGAGTAGAAATGGGTTCGTTAAAGCCTTATATTTATACTACTCAGATGATCACTGCTCAACGGCTAAAAAGTAACGTTCACAAATCTTAACGTAAAACTACAAAAGTTGACATCTTATAAAAAACATTGTTTCATAAAGAAACATTTAACTGGATCAAGAGGTATTTTCCATTAATGAAACTTTGGGTCGTTACAACATTCCCCCCTTAAGAAATTTCGCCATCAAAATTTTCCTTTTCCCACACTAAAACAAATGTGGGTAACTTAGCTTCATCATATCCTCCGACTCCCAAGTTTCTTCTTCAAACTTGTGGTTTCTCCACAACACCTTGATGAGGGGCATTGTCTTATTTCATAGAACTTTTTCTCTACGATCTAATATCTTCACTGGTTGCTCCTCATAAGAAATATCGTCTTCTAATTGTACCACCTCAGAAGAGAGTACATGTGAAGGGTATGGTATGTACTTCCTTAAGAGGGATACATGGAAGACATCATGCACCTTGTCCATAGTAGGTGGAAGTGCTAGTCGATAGGCCACATCCCCAACACGATCAAGAATCTCGAAGGGGCCGATGTACCTTGGACTTAACTTCCCTTACTTTCCAAACCTCATGACCTTCTTCCACGGAGATATGCGTAAAAACACCATGTCTCCGACTTTAAACTCAAGTTCTCGTCGACGATTATTTGCATAACTCTTCTGTCGACTTTGGGCTGCCTTGATATGCTGCTGAATGGTTTTCACCTTCTCCACCATTTCTTCAACCATTTCTGGTCCAAGCAGCTTACGTTCACCGACCTCATCCCAACAAGTTGGTGTTCTACACCTTTTCCCATACAAGGCTTCATATGGTTTCATTTGGATGCTCGAGTGGAAACTATTATTATAAGAGAACTCAACTAGAGGAAGATGTTGATCCCATCCTCCTTTAAAGTCCATTGAGCACGCTCTCAACATATCCTCAAGTGTTTGGATAGTCTGCTCGGATTGGCCATCAGTTTGAGGATGATAGGCCGTACTGAAGTTCAGTTCAGTATTCAGAGCATGTTGAAGACTCTTCCAAAACTTAGAGGTAAATCTTGGATCTCGGTCAGACACAATAGATAGTGGTACTCCATGTAACCGTACCACTTCCCTGATATATATCTGTGCCAGTTGATCCAAAGAGAAATCCTCTCGAATAGCAATGAAGTGTGCAGTCTTTGTAAGACGATCCACAACAACCCAGATTGCATTGTTGCCTTTGGATGTCCTTGGACGTCCAGTGACGAAGTCCATGGTGATGTTCTCCCGTTTCCATTCTGGTATGGGCAATGGTTGCATCATCCCCTTAGACTTCTGCCTATCTTCCTTCACTTGCTGACACACCAGGCACTTTGATGTATATTCAGCGATCTCCTTCTTCATATTATCCCACCAAAAGTTTTATCGGAGATCTCGATACATCTTTGTGCTCCCTGGGTGAATAGAGAAATTTGAACTATGTGCATCATCCAAAAGTTCCTTCTTCAGCTCCGAACATGATGGAACACATAGTCTTTTCCCAAACCGCACAGCTCCTTCTTCATTAACATTAAACTCTGAGGATTTTCCCTTTTTGATAGCTTCCACTTTTTCTTGGATTCCTGCATCATCCTTTTGAGCATCCTTTATCCTTTCCAAAAGAGATGGTTGAGCAATCATTTGTGAAAGGATTGATGATGTTCCCTTCTTTATGATTCCCACATCCATCTTCATCGAGTCTAAGAAGATTGGATCCTTCTCAATTCTCATCATTGATAGAATAGCCGGATCCTTTCTACTTAGGGCATCTTCCACCTTGTTCGCTTTCTCAGGGTGGTAATGTATTGAACAGTCATAATCCTTGATGAGCTCTATCCATCTTATCTGGCGCATATTAATCTCTTTCTGTGTGAATATATATTTAAGACTCTTGTGGTCAGTATATATCTCACATTTCTCTCCATAGAGATAATGCCGCCAGATTTTCAAGGCAAAGATCACCGCCGCCAACTCCAGATCATACGTTGGATAGTTTCGCTCATGGATTTTCAACTGCCTTGAGGCATAGGATATAACTTTATCATTCTGCATCAGCACACATCCTAAGCCCTTCTTTGAAGCATCACTGAATACCACAAAAAGATCCCCACTTGTGGGTAAAGTGAGCATGGGTGCAGTGATAAGCCTCCCTTTCAACTCCTTGAAGCTTTCTTCGCATTCATCACTCCAAGAAAACTTTACTCCCTTTCGAGTTAGTTTGGTAAGAGGGTTGGACAATCGTGAGAAATTTCTCACAAATCGTCGATAATATCCAGCTAACCCCAAGAAGCTACGGATATCAGTTACCGATGTTGGCATCGGCCATCCCTCAATTGCATCTGTTTTGGAGGGGTCCACAGATATCCCATTGCTTGTGATGATATGGCCCAAGAATGAGACTTCCTTCAACCAGAAATCACACTTTTTGTACTTGGCATGGAGCTTCTCCTTGCGCAAAGTCTCCAGTACAGTTCTTAAATGATCTTCATGGTCCTCCTTGGTTTGGAGTATATTAGAATATCATCTATAAATACTACCACAAATTTTTCTAGGTAATATCTAAAGACTCTATTCATCAAGTCCATGAATATTTCTGGAGCATTGGTGAGTCCAAAAGGCATTACTATGAATTCATAGTGCCCGTACCTTGTACGAAAAGCAGTCTTGGGGATATCTTCCTTCTTCACCCTTACTTGATAATATCCCGACCGCAAGTCCACCTTGGAGAAGTATTGTGCTCCACGCAGCTGATCAAACAAGTCATCGATTCTTGGGAGAGGATACTTGTTCTTTATCATGATTTTGTTAAGTTCACGATAATCGATGCAAATCCTCATTGACTCATCCTTCTTCTTGATGAAGAGGACTGGTTCACCCCATGGTGATGCACTTGGGCATATAAACCCTTTATCTAGATTCTCCTGTAGTTGTTTCTTCAGCTCTTCAAGCTCAACAACAGTCATTCTATATGGAGTCTTGGATATTGGTAGCGCCCCAGGTATAAGTTCAATTGAGAACTCAACATCTCTTCTTGGTGGAAGACCAGGAAGTTCCTCAGGAAATACTTCAGCAAATTCCCTCACAATAGGCATTTCTTCAAGGGTGGTTTCTTCCTTGGACTCAATCATCTGATCCAGATATGCGTTCTCATAAGGCATTAATATCCATGCTTGATATGATGGAGCTAAAGGAGATTCATCTTCCTCCTGACACTTGTAAAGAATCGGGGGTCGATTCTCCATATGAAGTGTGATTTCCCTCTCCCGACAATTTATGTTGGCTCTATATAAGGAAATCCAATCCATGCCAAGAATTGCATCAAATTCCACCAAAGGGAGTATGACGAGGTTCACCGGGAAATTAAATCCACAGATTATAACAGGGGAGGACTTATACTCATGGGATGCAATGATTGCCCCATTTGCCGTACTCACCGACATCTTTACTTCCATGATTTGTGATGGTGCAGGGATTGTTCTACTAAACTTTTGAGATATAAAAGAATGCATAGAACCTGAATCAAAAAGTACGTTCGCTATTCTTGAATGAATAACTAGATAACCTGTCACCACTTCGTTGTCGGGGTTCACTTCGGCAGAAGTGATGGCAAAAGTTCTTCATTGCTGTCTTGGAGGTTGCTGGTTCCCTCCGATAACCCTTTGATTAGGGCACTGATTTGAAAAATGACTCGGTTCTTTGCATTTGTAGCATTGAACAACGCGTTGAGGTTCGAACGAAGTGTTCCTCTCCTCTGTCGCAGCCGCGGGTCCTTCTTGCTGACAGTTAATAGCTAGGTGCCATTCTCTTCCACACTTGAAGCATTTTCTTGTCCCCTTAAGGCAATTTCCAGGGTGCTTCTTTCCACACTTTTTGCAAGTGGGGTGCTGGAATTTCTTAGCGCCGTTGGATTTATCCATCGGACCACCAGCATTGAAGTCCACCTTACGCTCTTTGTCCCCATGATACCCATGTGATTCTCCGATCTCCATTTCAACCTTGAGGGTACATCGGACAATTTCCTCATAGTTGTCGAAGTCACGGATCGCTAATTCTTTCCGCAAGCTAGGCTTCAGCCCACCAAAGAAGCGGTCAACCTTGCATTCGGGGGTAACGACAAAGCCAGAAGCATATCGTGCAAGCCTTGTGAAGTTTTCCTCGTACGCTCCCACAGATTATTCATCTTTATGTTTGAGGGAAAGGAAGTCCCTTTACATCTTAAGACGGAGGGTGCGTGGAAAATATTTATCGAAAAACATCTTCTGGAATTCCTTCCATTCCAAAGCCTTGATCTCCTCATCAGGCTTCGTATTTTTGATCAACGTCCACCATTGATCAGCTTCACCCTCCATACGATAAGCCGCCAGGAGAACCTTCTCTTTTTCAGATCATTGGAGGATGGAGAATATCTTTTCAATGGATTTGATCCATTGTTTAGCGATCGTGGGATCGGATGATCCACTAAAAGTAGGAGGCCTTTGTCTCATGAAGCTTTCAATAGCGACTTGTTCTTTCTTAGGGGGGGGGGGGTTGAACATTCCTCTTGACCAGTGTTTCTATTAAAAACTTGAGTTAGATGAGAGAGAAGCGTGACAAAGTTCATGATTCCCGCTCCCATTGGATTGTGCATCTCATAAGTACAATCATCACACTGATCTTCACAATGGTTGTTAGCCCGAGTTCTCCTATTACTGGCCATTGGCTGGAATAAAAGGAAAGTTAGGGGTAACACATAAAGGGTAATCCAAAGACAAAAGTTGATGACTTATAAATAAACTTTAATCTCTTTAACTCGTGAGTCTATAGGATTCAATCCAGGCTTTTCATGATCTTCCTTCTAACATATATTCTTAGGGGCATTTTTCCCTTAATAAGGGTTCATACTAAGATTGTGAATTTATCAAAACATATCCCCTGGGAGTGTCGTAACCAAGAGTGCAGCAAGGCCCGTTGTCGTGCACCAGTTCCCGTTCGAGTCTAGCTCAAAGCGGTGTTTTCGGGTTTTACCCCTAGGATACATCTGTGCCAGAGCTGCCTCTACCTGCTCGTATCCAGACAGGGATGTATTTGTTTGATAAACCACTTAGTATTTACCAAAACTTAGGGATGTTTTTATTATGCTTAGTCTTGTATCTAAGGCTTTACTAGGGTTTCCTAATCCCAAAAATAACTAAACCTATCCTTTGATACCAACTATGACAACCCTGCTTTTTATTACAACTTAAACATGCTTTATTACATAAAACATCACTTGATCCAACAAAGAAGATCGAGAGGTTTAGTTTCTTTAGGGCTTAGGATCATTACATAAAAACTTTAAACTTGAAATACAACATCTTTATTGAAAACTTCCTTTACATGACCACTACAGTCCTTCGTACTTAGCATTTCATGGGATAACCTGAGGACATGCATAAGAAAAGGGTGAGCTATAAAGCCCAGTAAGGGAGTACACAATGAATAACATGAGGAGTAAAACACATGTTAGGAAATAGGCATATAAATAGAGCATAAGAGAAACATGAACATAAAGGCATGATAAAGCATGATAACCAAAACATGGAAATGTAGCAACAACACTTAACATTGAATTAGCATGAGCCAAAGCTCATTGCACATGGAGCATGAGTAAACCCTCATTGCACTTGAAGCACGAGTAAACCCTCATTGCACTTGAATTATCATGAGTGAACACTCATTGCACATGAAGTATCATGATACTATACTTTACCCAATGCATTGGAGCGCTATAAAGGGTGCACCCTTCTTAAACATTTCATTTCATGCATAAGTGTGCCACATGGATCATAAAACATGGATTCATAAAACATAATCATTTATTCCACGATAAAGGAATGTGGAATTCATAAATGAAACTTTATAATCAAATAGTAAATGTGCATAAAGGTGAATACCCTTGATGGAGACATGGGCATGGTATTCACTACACAATGATATTGGCTTAGAAAATCGGTGTGATTTCGGCAGCGTAACGGCCTGACATAAGAATTCATAAAAAAAGGTTGATGAGAGAGAAAGGGGTTCCTCATCATATTTACATGTAATGGACAGTAAGGAGGTTATATAGATACATGTCCCAACAATTGAAAAGGAATTTAGATTCATGATACAAAAGTATTGCTTGAATATAGAAGGGGAGAAAAAGGTTCCTTTCGGAATTTCGGCATAGTAATGGGTGTACATGGGAGGCATTTAATGAGAGAGAAAGGGGTCTCCCACCATTCAAACAATAAGAGGGAAGTATGGGAGAGGTGAGAAACCATACCCCAACATTCATAATTGAAATTAAAAGGGAAATACAACTTAAATAAAATTGACAAAAATGAGAAAGGAAGAAAAAACCCTTACTTGGAAGTGCGCTTCCAAAGGCTAGAGAGAGGCTTGTGAGAGGCTTCTTGGGAGCTTGGGGCACCTTGGGAGGATTCTAGAGAGAGTAGAGCAGAGGTTGGACGAACTCCAAGGTATTTTAGTGAGGATGAAGTGGGAGCTTGGGTGGGTTTATATAGGAAGTTGAGAGAATTCTTTATTATTTAGGTTTGGGACTCCTTATATTAAAATAATCCAAACCACAAACCAACCCATGGTATTTGCCCATGGTTTCTGGAAAAGGATATAGTAAAACAATATTTTACAATGCCAAGGTCCGAACTTATTAAAAAATTAGGGTTGATTATGTGGAGGTGAGTCACACTCCCATGGAAATTAATTTAAAAAGGCAAAGTGTTGAATAAGTCTTGAGGGCTCCATTAATGCTTTGAAAAGTAAGTCAAACAAACCCAAAACCTCATTATTTTAATGATAAAACATATATTGGCCGAACATAAGGATTATGTTATTTTATTACATCACCATTGGGTCATTATGATGTCATAAAACATATTATATATTTAAATGGTATTTAATTTTTACCCAAAAATTTGACTGTCTCAGAAAATTATGAAAAATTCACCATTGGATAATTTCGACGTCCTGATTCCAAAAATAATATTTATTTTATCTAAGTGATTTTCTAAATATGTGAATTTTAACTTTTAAAATAAAAACTGACATTTATAAAAAAAATCACGGGTTTTGACCGAAATGGCTTTCAAACCTTAATAAAAATTTTAATTGCATTCATAAAATTATAAGATCATTTATACTTAATAAAAAATTAATTTAATATTAATAATAATATTTTATTAAAATATTATTTAATTCAAAAATCCTATAATTTAATAAAATATAATTCTTAATTAAATAATAACTAAAAACACCATTTCTACTTTAAAAACTAATTACAATGTATCAAAAATGACTAGAAATTATATTCATTATTATATAAAAAAATAATGTACATGAACATGGTGCTACTTATTTGTTAAATAACCCCTTAAAATAGCCGCAAAAGACCTAAGGGTAAGGTGCGTGATGGTGACAGACTCTTGGGGTGGCTCTGATAACATCGCTCGAGTGGTAATTTCAATCAACTTCCACTTTTCTCGTAGACGATCACGTTCGAGCTTGACTTGATGAAGCTCAGCTTGGGCTTGGTCAAGGGCAAAGCCCAAAGACGCCACCTCTTTTCTGATCTCTGACAAATGGGCTTCGTAAGGGGAAATTCTACTGGATGAGGCCATCGCTTCCTTTGTCTGAGTAGAAATGGGTTCGTTAAAGCCTTATATTTATACTACTCAGATGATCACTACTCAACGGCTAAAAAGTAACGGTCACAAATCTTAACGTAAAACTAAAGAAGTTGACATCTTATAAAAACATTTTTTCATAAAGAAACATTTAACTGGATCAAGAGGGATTTTCCATTAATGGAAATTTGGGTCGTTACACCCTCAATGTATTTATAGGAAGGGACTAGGTACTCCATGTGCACGTAAGGTTTTTTTCATTACAACCATCAAAATTTTCATGTGCCTTCAATATTGTGTGATCATTTTCAGAATTTCAATCAGACCACAATATTCTGCTCCACTATTGGTTTAGATTTGAAGGGGGAATTTTTTGGCATCAAATTACACTTGAGGTATAGATAGGCATCTTTGGGATACATAAAGACATCATTTAACCTAGTGGAAAATTCTGAGAATCCCAAGAAATATTCACATAAGTTTGGACACTTTCACGCAATACCATGATCTACACAAAAGGTTTTTATATACCCAATGTGATGTCAATAGAAATATTACACCCTGTCCATATGAAAAGTGTTAATAAAGATGCGTGGAAGTGGAAAGGATGGTACATAAAAGGAGTTATCATGTAAGTCTGTTACGTGCCCAATGCGATTTCAAACTCCATATTCCGCACTATGATGTTTTTGCAATGCCACCATGAATATTTCCTACAAATAGAAGGTAACCCCTCCTTTTTGGGGTAAAAATATGGATGTCAAACTATCATTCCTATGAGTGCAAGAAGACCACTTCATAAAACTGCATGCATGCCATGGCCCCAAGGTATGGGATCTTGTGTGATAAGTCCCCCATCGGGTCCCATTTGCAGAGGCCCACAAGGGATTGAACCTCTCTGATTTACATTTTACCTAAGGAAAGTGCACATAGAATACTCTACTTATGCACATAGCCTAAGGCAGGTTCTTGCAAAGGACCATTCTAGTCTGCGCCACATACCGTTATGTACACCAGCCTTTCTCTCGAAACCTCATTTTGAGTGAAAACCCCTAATATTGTATGAACATTTTTTCATAGACTCCACGAGTTCCCTTAACCCTAAAGCCCAATTTTTTACCACCTTTTATGGAAACATAATGTGTTGTATGTTTACCTCTCTCGTGCATCCCTCCAAGCTTGTACGAAGTGATTTCTTGGTCCCTCATGGGAGATCCCCTGTTGTGACTCCCTTCCTCTCACTTTTTGGAATAACAACGCTAGTGGATTTTTCTTTTTGGCATAGCCATGCTAATGTATACCCCATGAGTGACCACTCCTCCAACTCCACCCGTTGGGAATTTTTTGGGTCGTGCACCAATCATAGGTGCATGAACTAAAACTATGTAAGTCCTTGGGGTAATGAGTGAGCCTCCCTTGTCCAAGTTGTAGGATATTAAACTACCAAGCCCCATCATCCTCATTATATGATGTTAACATGTAGTATCGACCCATTCAATGCACAAGGTTTTCTCCCCCACGGGCATTCTCCAGGCCCACTAGTCCACATGGGAGTGAGATTTCAGTCTCCGTTCTGGAAAGGTTGGACATCCTCCTCTCATGGAATGAGGTCCTCCTTTGGAATCTATCCTAGAGTCGGCCCCAATCTCTATCTCCTTGGGCCTCTTCAGTGTATAATACCTATATCACCTATTGTGGAATCACATGCTCTTATAGTTTAGTAGTGAACATGACACTCTATATTAGTCTTCTATCCATGGGTAAGCCAAAAACCCATCACT
This sequence comes from Viscum album, assembly GCA_963277665.1. Taxonomy (NCBI): domain Eukaryota; kingdom Viridiplantae; phylum Streptophyta; class Magnoliopsida; order Santalales; family Viscaceae; genus Viscum; species Viscum album. Next base: position 559,186,141 of record OY728127.1, on the reverse strand, counting down.
TATGAACTGCATGTTTGTTTATCTATGTATTTTGTATATGTTACGTAGGAATCACCCCTGAGGTTCAAGACCTATAATCTATCCATTCAATCTATTTCACAACGGTTTATTATAGTCCTCAATGTATTATGTTAAATTGCAAGGGACATCTAAAATACATGGGTTTTTATCCCTTCAGGGTATGTAGGAAGCCTCATTGAGGATAAATACCAACAAATGGTAAACTCGGGTGATCCCTCTAAGGGATGTATCCTCATGATGTGACTTCTTCCCTTTTTGGGACACAACCCCCAGATCCACCACTCTGTGGTGTTCTGATCCATCTAGTTAGTCTACTAACCATTTATAGTCCCCATCAAGTCAAAGGTAAACTTAAGATGTGTAATCTTAGATATCATCCCGAACTACATGGAATTTGATCCTTATCTTCTAAATGGGGTACAAATGAATCCTCTCTAGGTATCAGGCCCAAAATCAAGTCACGTCATTCTATTTCCCTCATGTATCTATGCCTCAGGGGTATCATTCCCCAACTTAGAGGTTACACTTCCTTCGGGTCCCCATCCATGTGATCCATTCTCATAGGATTCCTACATATGTGTCTCATCACCACATTCAAAACTATGTGGACTTTGATTCAAATCCAATGGGTTGTATTCCTTTAATTTACCCTTTTTTAAACCCAGATCATCCTTCATGGTGTTAAGACTTCAATTTTTGAGATGCACCACCTCAGTTCTACTCTTATTGGGAATTTTGATCCATCCATCTGGTAAACCTTAAAGGTATCCCCTCATAGGGATTCACATCAATGATACGTCTTTAAGGGATATTATGATCAAAAAATACATCTCTGGAAGAAGTTAAACTGATACCATACCCCATGTTAAACATGAGAAGTTGAGGAAAACCTTAAAAGACATGCCTCAAGCATGAGATACGCTATGATCTCCACAAGATTACCTGGGTTCCTATCCCTTGAGAATCCTTATTCTGAAGAATAATACAACTAATCCAATTTTCTAGTGTCTAGAAATTCCACTGATACACAATGTGACAACCCTCTTGACTGAAGGTTTCTTCCCTGACTAAACCCCATGGAATTTAAAAATAGAAGTTGTGTAATTAATTGTTGTCCACAGAGCGACGACACCGGTATTGAGTTTCATGAACTACATCTTAATATATGGGGGAGACCTAGCCTTGGCGATGAGTTCCAAGTAGAAATACATTGAAGGAGGAGATGACATCCCATCATCATATTTCAATCATGGAGTAAACATCTTTGAATCGGTGAATAATACCATCCACCTTTGGAAAGAAAGAATGTCGGGTACAATGCAGTCTATTCCATTTGAGAGAACGACAACGATGCAGATCTGTGCGCTGAAGAATTCATCAGAAACAGTTACCTGAGTAGACTTTAAGATCTCAATTATGGATAAAGGGAAGCATACAATAGCTGATGATTAATTTTCTTGCTACATAGGTTGATGTTTGGGGAAGAGGACTGAGCCTATTCTTGAGATGTTGTGAACTAGTTTTTTCAATTTTTTTTATTTTTATAGCATGCATTATATTCTTCTATCCCCATTTCATAATACTCTAAATTTTTATTTATGTGTGACATGCCATCATTACCATTGTATCTATTATTTTTATTCAGCTTCTTCCAGTTATCTATTTTTCATGTATGGATCACTCTCTTTATATCCAATGTTATCTATTTATATTTATGATTATGTTATTTATTGTCTATTATTTACTATTTTTCATACTCTGATCTATATGGGAATAGTATCCCCACACTCACACCCTAGTCCCCCACTACTAGTCGACATCTTCTAGCATTCAGGGATATTCACTTGAGATCTTGTGGCAACAGGTACTGGTACTCATTTAGTGGTAAGTTGGGTTGGGTTGTTATAAAGTTGTATCAGAGATTCTTTTTATTTTTTCATTTCTATTTTGTGCTGCTATACAGAAGACTAAAAATGCAACATTTCTTGGTAAATAGTATTTCCTAGGATTGATCAACCCACATTTTTGGGAAAATCCCAAGGGGCCAAGGTTGGGATTGATGTTCATGATGTTTTCTATTATATTTCATTATGTTTTCACCATAGACGAATGGTGTAAATTCTATTACTGACTAATTAAAGATATATATAATAATTTCCCTTTTCCTAGTGTGAAAATGAATTATAATTTCATGCATCATCATAGGAATATATGGATTCACATGCCATGCATATTCCATACCATTTAGATTTCATTTCTAGGTTTTTCAAAAAAATATGTTGTTCCTTACATGTGTTATTAGAATGTCTTTTATATCCCATGTTATAAATTTCACTAACATGTTGGTTTTCATCTATATAGGTCTTTTATTAACCTTCTCATGTAATTTAAATTATTATTTCTTTCTTATATGCAATTTTTGAGTGTTTGTTTCTTATATAGAAGCATTCCATGTTTACTTTTCATGCTTGTGCTTATTTAGCATGCCTAGTGATTCAATTATAATTTCTAATTTCATTCCATGTTATATTACTAATAAATGAACTTTTTTTAATTGAAATGATTCTATTATTTTTTATCATGGGATGAAACATAATAGTTTCTATTAAATGGGTTCCAATTTCTAATTTTTAAAGTGTATGGGTTCTTTAGGAATTGGAATTGGGTGACCCATATAATCAAACCATTGTATACAAGTATTTTATATATGTAGGATTTTGAATAAATGTTACGACTATCAAATTTTCTTTGTTTCATAGGTAAAATGGTTTCTCTTATATAGGAGCCACATACAACTTGTAAAGTTTTTGGGTTCTTTACAAATTTAGTGTAGAAAACCATAGAAACTACCCATATGAAAGTGAATTTTCATAGGACTGTTGTAAATAGGTGTGTTGTAAAATTTTTAATCTAATGGCCATCATTACCTTGTTATGTCATATACCACTTTTACTTGTGCTTAATGGCCCATATAACTTCATTTCAAAAGGCACAAATGGAACAAAGTAGGACAGTTGGGACATGATGTTAATAACATGAAACCAATACTAATGATTTTAAATATAAATGTTTAAAATGTTTGGTTTTATTTGTGTTGGACCCAAAATGGGTAATGAGACACTATTTGGTCACCCTTTCATTTAAATTCCTTATGGAAAATCCCATTGTGATAAGTTATGATATGTTCATGTGGTTTATTTAAAGTGACCACTTTTGGAACCTTATTAATTTGAAATATCACTATTAATTAATAAAAGACCTTTTAATATATTTGATCTGCTATTATGTCAGGATTATCATTAAATTTGTAGTTTTTGAAATTGATTTATGTAGAAAAGTGACCTTAATATAATAGGATTTCATTGAACCATAATGCATGAAGAATTAATTTCAAATACCTTTCATGTTTTCCCTGTGCTAATGTTGATTTCTTTTAAAAATAAACTTTTGGGTTTTCAGAGGATCCTAATGTTTTGGTTTATTGTCCTAATATGGAACCTTTTGTGGTTTTTAACCTAATCCTTGTGTAAGGATAGTTTAAATCCTTATTTCTTTCTCTGTAAAATGGGTGTGTAAGTGTTACACATAGGCCTCTTCTTTCCTATATCGTGGGATTAAGTGTTTTTTCATCCTAAGCTTTGTGACCTTCTCCGGCATGACCCACCATGGTAGGGTCTATGTTTTCTATTTCAATTATAGTCTAGCCATCAAAGGTAGATCCCTTAGACCATTAGAACCCTTTCTTATTTCTTGTGAGTAGTTTCTCATGCAGTTTTTGTTCGGATACACTAGCCTCATGTAGGAATCCTAGTTTCAAAATGACAGCTTTATTTGATGAGTGTTCATGTGTTTTCTAACCCTTTCTTCAAGTGTGATCATTCTAAAATGATTAGTTATAATAGGATAGACATGCTAAGTAAATGTTCTGTACCTTAATTAGATCGTGTGACCCTTCTTCCAAGTATCCAGTGGTGGATGACTAGTTATGTGTTCAGTGAGGTTGATATTCATAAGAGGTAATATGACATTGGATTCAAACTCTTGAAATCCATATGTAACAGGAATTTATACGGTATTTGAGCCAATGGAAAGTATCTAGGATTTGTTTCTTTCTCTGGTGAAATCAGTGTAGTATGCATCGACATACGTAGTACCATCAATTCATTAAAAGATATAACAATGAGTCTATGTTTGGTGTTAACTATTTTAGAACAGTGGTTCTTGTTTAGGCCTTGAGATATGATATTCATTCACTTTTCACCTCTATGGTAGTGTGTAATGGATCTAAGATGTTGAGATTTCATAGTTCACTGGATGATATCCTGTGGATAATCAGGTGTTGACACACTAATTGGTTCTGTAGGGATTTTATGCCTACTGTCTCATTTTTGGAAAATGTGGGAAAACTCATGTGGGGTTCCACGTGTATGCCAAAGGTTAATTCTTCCTATCCAGATTATAAGTTGTTAGTATATCCCACTTTAGTTTAACACTCTATAAAGTGTTGAATGGTATTCCTTTATCTATAAATTTGATGTTGAGGGCACTCCTAAATTGCGGATCGATGCATTTATTCTATTTGAATTGGTATTTCTATATACAAGAAGCACAATCCTGAAGGAATATCTATAAATGGTAATTTATGTTTTGTATACCCTTGGGGATGGTGAGTCTCCACTCATATTGGTGCATGGACAGATACACTACATTGATTGAATGGATATGGATGCAACCTTTTTAAACACTGTTGGTCGGGGATGTAATTCGATGGTTGATCTTAATCTTGACGGAATGGAATGTGTGACAAAGGAATTGTGTTTAGTTGATGGTGATGCATCAAAGGATGTAGTAGAGACTTTCTGAGGTAGTCATCCTATAATGTTTTGACTTTTCATCCCATCGATTTTGGAAGGTTGTTTTGAAATTGTGTAGATATCTTCACCAACTTTATGGAGAAAGTGTCACTGATTCTTCTATAGATCATTTAAAACCTCTTTGTGTACACTCGACTTAAGGATGAACATGTCCCCCATCTTGGTATCATTTGGGTACACGGAGAGAACATTGTTATTACACCAATATAATGTTTTATAATCCATTGGGATCATTGTATGGTCTCTAACATAGTTAAGCTCCAAAATCATGCGTGCTCTTAAAGTCATAGTTAGCCCTAAGTGATGCATGGGTTCCCAATTAAAAATTCCTTAGACAGGATCATGAACCTTAGTTATTTCCTCTTGAATTGAATTCAATGATCTTTCTATTTTGGGTTCAATCAATGTATTTGAGGTAGGATGTTCGACATGCACCGATGTATTTCTTATTACTGTTGAATTTTGTTTTCCTTGTATAATCTCATTGTACTCCAGTTCATGACTCTGAGGTTACCATGAACATCAGTGGGGATCGGAGGGTCTTCTTAAATGTGATAATCCAAATATGTCAGATCAAAAATAGGTTTCATGATTCAATGATTATGCTCGAATATATCTTGAGGTGAATTTTTCTAGAGGTATCAGGTCTAGTTTTTGGAAATCACTAGCCTCTTATATCGAAAGCATTGAGTGTAGTCAACCAGGGATGGTGTGACTTGGTATACCTCTCTCTTATTATATATAGTTAGTGAGAAACCTCTTCTCAACATTTTTATATAAGAAAGGGGAATATTTGATGTTGACAACTATTTTTCATTTAAATTTCAACATGTTTGGTTTAAATTAGGTTTGTTTGGTTGTCGAACTTTCGATCATATTATGTCATAAGTCATGAGCATCATTGAAACTCTATAGCCATGTCTTGAAATGAAATTCTGATAGTGAGGATATCAAAGTTCAGAATTGGACATTAATTTGAGGGCTATGGTGGAAGCAGCATAGGCTAGCTATATAATGAGATGATGTGGAGATCTGGTCTCTAGTTTCAAGGGCTTGGGATATATATGTCTCATTGCCTCAGTTGGAGTATAGGTGTTGCTTTGAGTTTCTACGGCGTAAGTGCCATGTGTTAAGGTGACGCTCAATGGGGTTTCAGGTGTTTGGAGATGTATTGCAGATTTTTGAAAGATACATCAAGACCCAAGTAGGTTGATTAGTGTTCTCTTCATTTCCCTGAATCTTCTTGAGGACTATAATTTCTATGGTGGGGACATTATAGAATCCCGTGTTTTTGAACTGAATGAAAATCCAAAGGAATTTTAATAGTTATCATTTTTTGGATGGTCCATTTTGTAAACTGGGAATTGGGATGTAATTCCAAGAGCTGGAACACTTCAATGTGTTGTTTTTAGACTTGGGTAGAGGCCTAAGGGTTCACTCAGGTGCCTTTTTGTGTTTTAGGACCACTAGACCTTGGAAATCACAAGATTATAGGGTATTTACAGGGTGCACAATTTTTTTGAAACCATACTATCCCCAACAACAAACACTCATGTTGGTTAGAAGATATGAAGCACATTAGTTTTTCACAGTCTACCAAATCCATGTTCCTAACCCACATTGTTAGTGCCACTTAGGCAGTAACCTCGCACTATTCATCACACAATCAGTGCATGGTTTGGAAAACTGTGTGGGAAAATTGTGCAAGGTGGGTTTATTAGGAAGAGGATGTCACATGGTTGGCACGTGGTTTGGCCAATCCAGGTGGAGAAACTGTGAATCCTAATTTTGGGTGTGAAATTACATGATTTATATTAAAGAAGTTTTTGAAAATATTTTTTCTTTCTACCCTCTCCTCTAATGTTGTTTTTCTTTTACTCCCTCATGTGTGATCTCCTCCTCCCATATATGTGGTTTTGGTCTATCTGCCTCATATGATATCCATTTTTCCCACCATTGGATCTTTTGTAAATCTCTTCATAATATCCTCCTTCCACACTCCTCTATTCTGAGGTTACTCCTCTATATGTTGTTCTATATTGATGTAAGGTATTTTTCCCTATTTTTTGGAATTTTAAAAATCTTATGATTTATCCCATTTTAGGTTGAATCAGGGTCTAATAAATGGTGAGTGTATCATTAGTACTTCAAGGTAGGCAATATTTTCTCTTTCTCTCCATTTCGTCATTTTTTATTTAATATGATGTTATTCCACCGACAGGACCATTCCTGTGATGCTTCATTATTGCATATTAAATTCATTGTAATTTTTTTTCACATCTGTAATGACCTTATCATACATAAAAATACATCTGTAGGGTGTTCTTGACTTTGAACTCTCCTTTGGTGGTACCCTCCTATAATTTCCAAATGTCCATGTTCTAAGTGGATAATCTCTTTAGGGGTGTATGTGCTACACAAAGTTTAATTCCTAAAATTTATGAAATGGTTTAAGATGAATGGGAAACCACGAGGGTGGCCTTTAATCATCCTTCCACTCACCATACATATAAATTGATCTTGCATGATGTTTCATTTTTGAATATCAAATTCCATATATTTAATTGTTTATGTATGTTTTTGAAAACCTTTCTTTATGCAATATGTAATGACCCACCAATTCTCATTGGCTTGAGAGTACAACGAGTCATTACTTGGCCTTAAGCGACATACCCAAGATGCCAAAGGCTGGAAATAAATGCCGAAGGGTTTCAAATACAAGTTGGGGGACGATTTAACCTTCAAGAAATAACCCATAAACCAACCAAGCATACCCAAACATTCACTATATGATGCATGAACAAATTAATGAAAACTAAACAACTTCATTTATGTCAAACCACATCAAGTACACAATAGTGGAAGGACAAACCAAACATCAAAGTACACAGTGGAAGAACAACTCAAGACTCTCAAAAGATACCAAAACTCCATGCTTCACAAGCTCCAAACTCCACAATCACCGAACAGCCACAATCATCATGAGGTAGTACTAAAAACATGGGAAGCGTTACCTTTTCCCCTGTCCCGAAAAATAGAATCTGCAAAAGCACCAAAGTGACAAAGCAGGGGTGTGTATAAAACTTAGTTGGTTTCCCCATGGACTACCCTAATCACACCACTAGGATAGAAGAGTTTGCAACATTTATATAAAAATAGTTTATATAATACATTTTCTCAAAGCAGTTTATAACTAAATATAAACAAGTTTCCCAAAACCACTTATAACCAAAATCATTCAAATGAAAAAGAAACCAACTTTCCAGTGAGTTATTTTTCCATAAAAATAATTAAACAAGCATTAGAACCATTTTGAAAACATCCCATTTTGGCATATCAACCATTTCCCAACCCATGCAACCAACAATGCATGATTCATTAGGACAGTTCCATACTCATGAGTGGTTTCTCGTTGATCTACCAAGTCACCACAAGGTAATTGTTTCCCATGTTCCATTACACCTTTGGCACTGAGAACAAGGTCATATTTCAACCAAGCCTCATACATATAGTTACCATGTGCCATTAAACGTTTGGCACTGAGCACAATGTCGTATTTCAACCAAGCCTCGAACATATAGTTACCATGTTCCATTACACCTTTGGCACTGAGTATAAGGTCATATTTTAACCAAGCCTCATACATGAAACATGAACACACAACACATATTCCCATCAATCATGCCAAAACACCCTTTAAATAAATACACCATTTTTATAGAACACCAATTCGAAAAAAACTTTTTCAATGCCAAACCATTTCAATTCCAAACAATTTCAATAAAACTCCCTTTTTATTGAGAACCATTTCCATCAAAACCATTTGAATGCCAAACCATTTCAACTCCAAACCATTTCAATAAAACTCTCTTTTTATTGAAAACCCAGTTTTCATCAACCCATTTACAATTTCAGTAAATCCATAATTTAAAATCAACACTTTAAATTCAAGAAGCCAAATCACTTGCACAACAATTCACCAAGATTTCACAATTTCACTAAAATCATAAATCATCACTAAATAAGATTTATTATATGAATTTCACAATAAATTCCATTCAAATAACCCAATTTGAAACTAAGACAATCAATTCTAAGAGAAGGAGTTGAGAGAAAATCCACCTACCTTTAGGGTTTTGACAAAAACCACAACGAATGAAGAACGCACAAGAAAATCGGGTTGCTTCTTTTAAAACCCACCTTAGATCTCTTCTAATAGAAAGACCAAGACCAAATCTCATCATATTTGGCTTCCACAAACTTAGATCTATCCATTATGAGTGTAGATATAAGAAACTGAGGGAAGAGGAGAAGTATATCTAAGTAGATCTAAGAAACCGAACAAGAACGATGAAGAACGATCACATACCTCGAGAATCCGGCTTCGATTTGCCAAGAGAAGCCTTTAGATCACCTTTGGAATGATGGGAGAACCCTCTCTGACCTTAGGGGAAGCAAAATCCCGAGTTAGGGCCTCTTAGGAGAAAAAATGAGCCACTTAGAGGCAAAAACACGTGAGATCCACCTTTATAGGATCTTATTTAAGTGGCCGCATGGTTTGCCCTCACAGTTAGACAAACCTTTCACTAACCGTGTGTTAGACACTACCTCGGAAGACCCTCCACGAACGATTTGGATGTACGATTAGACAAAATGTGAGCTGCCCATGCGGAAGCTACTACCTCCAAGACCAACCAAGTACGGTTTTACTGCACGGTTTAGACAAACCGTGCACCGTCCGTGCGACTTACCCTTTCCCCAGAACTTCATTTAAAGTTCTCTAGACTCTCCCATTCATCACCCTTAACTTTTAACCCATGAAAACCATCAATTATAGAATACATAATGGAAACCGGGGGTAGTACATTATCCCAACCATTGGTCTTTTCGTCCTCGGAAAGTAGAAAACCTTCACCCTACTGAAAGAGTTCCAGCCATTGCTCTTTAATTTCCTTTTCATGTTCCCAAGTCTCTTCCTGAATCTGACCATGCTGCCATAAAACATGCACTAGACCGTCGCTTTTTCCACACAAGACTTTCTCTTTCCTATCCACAATCCATACCGGAACATGTATCAATGAAGCATCCGGATCTAGGTCAACCTGATCCCATCTGATCACATGGTCAGGATCAGGCTGATACTTTTTAAACTGCGATACATGGAACACATTATGCACCAAACTGAACCGTGGTGGTAATGCCAACCGATATTCCACCTCTCCAACCCGTTACAGTATCTCAAAAGGTCCAATGTTTCTAGGAGATAACTTAACTTGCTTCCCAAAATGACGATGTCCAAGCCTTTTAGAGATCCTCAAGAAGACATGATCACCCACAACGAATGACAACGGTCTTCGACGGTGATCTGCATAAGATTTTTGATGACTCTGAGCTGTCTCCATCCTTTTTCTAATCAACTGGATCTTCTCTATTATTTCTTATACAAGGCTTAGCCCGACCATTGAACTTTCACTCGTTTCCACCCAGCATAGTGGATAATGAAAAAGGACGCCCATACAATGCTTCAAACGGAGCCATGCGTATCGAGGCTTGATAGATGTTATTGTATAAGAAGTCCACTAAGGGTATATACACCTCCCATGAGCCATAGAAATCCATTACATAAGCCTACAACATGTCTTCCAATGTTTTTATCATCCGCTCGGATTGCCCATCCTTCAGAGGATGATACGCCGTGCTCATAGACAACTGAGTTCCAAGGGATCGTTGTAATGATTTCCAGAAACGAGATGTGATCCTCAGAACTCTATATTAGACTATAGACACTAGTACACCATGCCTCTTTACCGCTTCTCAGATATATATTTTTGAAAGATCCTCCACCGTATGAGTTTCATGAATAGGGATGAAATGGGCCGACTTGGTTTGACGATCCACTATCACCCAAATGGAATCGTGTTTCTGGACCATTCTTGGAAGACCTATAACAAAATCCATTACTATATGATCCCATTTCCACACTAGGATGGACAATGATTGTAACATACTAGCTGGTCACTGATGCTCTGATTTAACCTTCTGACATGTTAAGCACCGTGAGACAAACTCAGCCACCATCCTTTTCTTGTCGCTCCACTAAAACTACGCCTTCAATGCCTTATACGTCTTATGTGTACCTGGATGTATAGACCATCTTTAATAGTGGTAAGCATGAAGGATTTGTTCCTAAAAAACCATAGGTACAACCATATGATCTCTAAAACACAAAATTGAACACCCATAAAGCTTCTCACCCTCAATGGTCTCTCCACCATTGAGTTTTGAACTTACAACCAAACATTCTGCATCAGATGTTTGTGCTTATTTAATCATTTTTAATAGATTAGGAACAAGCATAGCTGAAAAGAAAACTGCAACATCACCTCGGTCTTCACATATTAAATTCATGTCAGATAAGACCGATATCAAATTCCATTCATCTGAAGTTTCTTTCACCAACTGAGCATATGACTTTCAACTCAATGCATCCACCTCCGAATTTCCTTTCTCCGGTGTGTACATCAAGTCAAATTGAAACATCTGGAGACACTCCATCCATATATTTTGACTCAGATTCAAATCTCCCTGTGAGAAAATGTGTTTCAAGATTTTGTGATCCGTAAACATAGTCAATTTATCACCCAAGAGATAATGTCTCCATGATTTCAAAGCACGGATGACTGCAGCTAACTCCAAATCATGTTTTGGATAATTCTTCTCATGGAACCTCAAATTCCTTGAACCATAAGCAACTGCATGGTCTCCTTGCATGAGAGCACAACCCAACCCTTATCCCAAAGCATTACAATACACAACAAAAACCTATCCTGATTCTAGTAAAATCAAGATAGGTGCTGATGTAAACCGAACTTTTGGTTCCTGGAAAGACATATAACATTCTTATATCCATAATAATGGATCATTCTTCTTTGTCAAAGCTGTCATCGGTGAAGCTAGTCTAGAGAAATCATGCACAAAGCGTCAGTAGTAACCAGCTAGACCAAGAAAACATCGTTTCTCGAACACATTATTTGGTGTTTTCCATGAGATAATGGATTCTATCTTTCCAGGATCAACAGAAACGCCTTTATCAGAAATGACATGGACAAGGAAACGTAATTCCAGTATCCAAAAATCACGCTTTGATAATTTGGCATACAAGCGATGATATCTCAATATTTGTAACACTGCTTCTAGGTGAACCTTATGTTCAGCCCTTGTCTTTGAATAGACCAAAATGTCATCCACAAAGACCACAACGAAAGAATCTAGATATTGTTGAAATATCTGATTCATCAATTCCATGAAGACTGCTGGTGCATTTGTTAGACATAAAGGCATGACTGCATATTCATAATAGCGATATCTACTTCTGAAAGCTCTCTTTGGAATATCCTCCTTTCGAACTCAGAATTGGTGATATCCTGATCACAAGTCAATCTTGGAGAACCACTGAGCTCCCCTTAATTGATCGAACAGATCATCAATGCGTGGAATTGGATATCTATTCTTTATCGTAACTTGGTTAATCTTACAATAATCAACACACAACTGAAGACTTCCATCTGATTTCTTCACAAACAAAACTGGTGTTTCCCATGGAGACGTACTTGGTCAAATAAACCCTTTGCTTTCCAGCTCCTCTAATTGCACTTTCAATTCATGCAACTCAGTTGGTTCCATCCTATAAGATAAAAGGGAAATAGGACTGGTCCCCAGAAGGAGATCAATCGTAAACTCAACTTCCCTTATAGGTGGTAACCCTGATAAGTTATTGGGAAAAACATCAGGAAATTGATCCACAACAGCTGGAAAACTATGTTCCTCGATCTATTCAATTGATGTCAAAGTAATTGTTTTCAATTGATAAGATATAGTTCCGACCATTGGTTCCAACAAGCTCTTTTCACATCTCTTTACAATATTATCTCCTCTAAAGAGATGCATGATGCCGTCCTTAGTCATGAAACTAACTGTTCTCATATAACATTTGATTCAAGACTTGAACATTGTCAACAAATCCATACCTAGGATTACATCATAGACATCTATATCCAACATTTAGAAGTCCCATTTTAACTTAGCTCCATCAACAGTTATAGCACATGCTCTACAAACAGAGGCTTGACATTCTCTTTCACCAAGAGGAGTTTGCAGTTTCAAAATAGAAGGCATTATTTCCAATTTTAAACATAGCAAGTCAACAGCATGAGAATCAATGAAGGAATGTGATGCACCAGTATCAAACAAAACTTTCAAAAAGGTATAATTCAAGAGAATCATACCTCTTACTATAGATGGTCCAGCCTGATCATTGACAATCATCTACTTAACTCCATACAATTGCTTCTTCACTATACTATTCTCCTTGTTTCCTTGTTGAGGTTTCCCTGGTTGAAAAGTCATGGTATTTCGCAAATCACCATGACTAGCTCTGTTATACATATGATAATGACTCTTCTTTCTTCTTCATGTCAAAGCATATGATTCTTGTGATGCCTGGGAAGTGTCACGTGCACCTGACCTCGGAGCATTCCTACAATAGAATTATAGATTCCCCATTTTCTTGCAATTGTGACATGCTTGAGGTTGTGTCAGATAGTCCCACTTTATGTGTTCTTGCAAACCACATTGAAAATAACCTTATTTTCTCTAGGGTCATGGAGGAAGGTTCACTGATCCTGCTGTCTGGTTCTGATTTTCACTTGCACCGTGGAAATAGGTGTCCCTTTTTCTCTTGTTCCCAGTGGTAGAGTTCCCACCATTTCCTATAGGTATCATCATTCCTCCTCCTATCGATCCCGAGATATCACACTCAGCAACAGTCACTATGTTCACCATTTATATATAATTAATAATACAGAGCACTACAATCTTCAATCGAATCTCTTGCTTTATCCCCGATTCGAAGATGTGTGCCTTCAAGGACGCACTTTCTGCAACCTTTGGTGAAAAAAGGAATAAATTCATGAACATAGCCACATACTCTATGACTGATAGGCTCTCCTTTTTCTGGCTGAAAAATTCCATTGTTTTCTAGATTTTGAACGTGGGAGAAAAGAATTTTTTATTGAACAATTCATCAAAATCCTCCCATGTAAGGACTTCATCCAATTTAGCATGCACCGCTCTATCCCATCTTTGATGTGCAATATCGTCATGAATATATGTCACCAACTTGGCCTTGATCTCTGATGGTGTGTCGATGAAATCAAAGATACGATTCATCTTACTTATCCACACCTCTTCCTTTTCGGGTTCAGCATCACCCCAAAAGTTTGGTGGATTCTGCTTCATGAACTGGATGGTATGATCCACATGCCTTATTTCATTCCTCCGGTTCCCCGTATCCACAACATGAAAAGCCTGGAAAATAATCTAAACCAGCTCTTGGTTCAGCCGTGATTCAGGTGAAACCACATTCTCCGCAGCTTCTTCGGGTTGGTTTCGACAATGCCTACCCGGTGCCATTTTCTAAACCAACAACATCCTCTGTCAATCTTACTCTCTAGAAACTAATGGCTTAGTATTTCAAGTTCTATCACATCAAATATCACAACATTGTTTTCCAAAACATCCTTTTTCCATGTTAAAATATTTTTTGAAAACCTTTAACATTCCTTTTTGAAAATCAACCCATTTTCAAAATACACCAAATTTCCTATTTTCAAAATCTTTCACTTAAAAAAATTTCTCCATTTTTTTCTTTTCAAAAACTCGCACCTTGTAGAAAATAATAATTCATTCCTCACAATGAAGTATGCAATACTAATTGGAAGTCATTCCTCTAAAATGCATGCCATGCTCATCTCATTGGATAAACCCATGATAATGAGATTTCCAACATTCCTAAAGTGTATCCAAAACACTTATGTACCCAAAACCTTGGTAACTTGAAGTTCAGAAAAATGGGTTAGCTACGTCCTTTTATGATATACATTTAATCTTCTGACAATCCTACTCTTGTCTAATATTTCGACCCAAGCAATAGACAAGAAATAATTTCAACTCTAAGACTAGGAACATCGATGACTTCTTGTTAGGCAGGGACCGAACAAGCTGATACCATTTGTAGTGACCCCTCAATTCTCATGAGAGTACAACGAGTCATTACATGGCCTTAAGCAACATCCCCAAGATGCAAAAGGCTGGAAATAAATGCCAAAGGGTTTCAAATACAAGTTGGGGGATGATTTACCCTTTAATAAATAACCCACAAACCAACCAAGAATAACCAAACATTCACTATATGATGCATGAACAAATGAATGACAACTAAACAACTTCATTTATGTTAAACCACATCAAGTACACAACAACGGAAGACCAAACCAAACATCAAAGTACATAGTGGAAGAACAACTCAAGACTCTCAAAAGACACCAAAACTCCATACTTCACAAGCTCCAAGCTCCATAATCACAGAATAGCCCTAATCATCAAGAGGTATTACTAAAAACATGGGAAGCGTTACCTTTTCCCCTGTCCCAGAAAATAGCATCTGCAAAAGCACCAAAGTGCCAAAGTAGGGGTGAGTATAAAACTCAGTAGGTTTCCCCAATGACTTCCCTACTCACACCACTAGGATATAAGAGTTAGAAAAATTTATATAAAAACAGTTTATATAAAAAATTTTCTCAATGCTGTTTATAACTAAATATTAACAATTTTCCCAAAACCACTTATAACCAAAATCATTAAAATGAAAAAGAAACCAATTTTCCAGTGAGTTATTTTTCCAGAAAAATAACTAAACAAGCTTTAGAACCATTTTACAAACTTCCCATTTTGGCATATGCAACCATTTCCCAACCCTTGCAACCAACCATGCATGCTTCGTAATGACAGTTCCATACTCATGAGCGGTTTCTCATCAATCTACCAATTAGTCACAAGGTAATTCTTTCCCATGTGACATTACACCTTTGGCACTGAGCACAATGTCATATTTCAACCAAGCCTCTCACATATAGTTATGATGTTCCATTAAACATTTTTTTACCAAGCACAAGGTCATATTTCAACCAAGCCTCGTACATATAGTTACCATGTGCCATTACACCATTGGCACTGAGTACAAGGTCGTATTTCAACCAATCCTTATACATGAAACATGAACACACAACACATATGCCCATCAATCATGCCAAAACACCCTTTCAATAAAAACACCCTTTTTATTGAAAACCATTTCCATAAAAACCATTTCAATGCCAAACCATTTCATTTCCAAACCATTTCAATAAAACTCCCATTTTATTGAAAACTATTTCCATCAATACCATTTCAATGCCAAACTATTTCAATTCCAAAACATTTCAATAAAAATCCCTATTTATTGGAAACCCATTTTTCATCAACCCATTTACAGTTTTAGAAAATCTTTAATTTAAAATCAACGTTTTAAATTCAAGAATCCAAATCACTTGCACAACAATTCACCAAGATTTAACAATTTCACTAAAACCAAAAATCATCAGTAAAGAAGATTTATTCTATGCATTTCACAATAAATTCCATTCAAATAACCCAATTTGAAACTAAGAAAATCAATTCTAACAAGAGGAGTCGAGGGAGAAGCCACCTGCTTTTAGGGTTTTGACGAAAACTACAACGAACGAAGAACGCACAAGAAAACCGGGTTACTTCTTCAAAAACCCGCCTTAGATCTCTTCTCCAAGAAAGAACAAGACCAAATATCATCATATTTGGAATCCATACACTTAGATCTATTCATAACGGGCTTAGATCAAAGAATTTGTTTCTTAGTTTGTACCCAAGAATATGGAGGAATTATCTATCATTCATGGTCTTGTGGGATAGTATCAAAAGAAAAAATATGAATTATCTTATATTTTAGACCTATTGATAACTCTTTATAATGAGTGTCTAAAATTTATGTAGACTAATCAAATTTATGATGCTTTTTATTATTGGAAAAAGAAGCTGATCAGTGCTTTAGTGCATTGGTTTCTAGAAGAAAGGGTGATATACAAGGTGTTCTATGATTCTTGCCATATTATTTTGGGATGTTTTATAATTCAATAATAAGAAGTTATTACCTATGTATCATGATAGTTACAACCTCATTAGTTTAACTATTACCATAATGATTTGGATCTAGTGGTGATAGTCTTTTCTCTAAAGTTGTGTTGGTATCACCTCATAGGTGGGAACATTATGGTATTCATGAACCATAGGATCTTGAGGTATGTTTTCTCCCAGTGAGATCCTAACCTATAGAAATATAGATCAATGTATTTTCTTCTATATTATGAATTTGATATCTCCAACACTCTAGGGAAAGGAAATGTCGTGGCCGATGTGCTGAGTAGGAATTCATGGGGTGAGGCTCTTGAAAATGTGAGGATTCTTGGAGATTTAAGGGGTTTACATATATTCATATTGGTGTGGAAGAGGTTAGTGGAATAGGTAGTGTTTTCTAGTTAGTGAGGGAATCATATTTGATGAAGTAGGGGGGAATATTGATGGTTAGACTCAAAAGTGGAGGTGATGCAGGATTGTGTTCTTCATGGTGATGCCACGAATGGATGGTAAGAATACGTGCATCATATAATGTTGTTCTAAAGGATGTTGTTTATTATAGTGAGGATGTATGAGGTGGTTCTTTATGATTTTCAAAACTGACCTTTGGATCTGAATTAGGGTGTCTCTGAGATATATTTTTCTTTTTAGGGATAGGTTTTTCTAGACCAAAATAACGGTTTTAGTGGTAGAATTCCTAGCATTTTGTCTATCATTTCAGCAAGTGTAAACAGAGCGTCATGTTCTTGTAGGATTTTTAGAGCCGTTGAATGTCCCTGAGTAGATGTGGGAAGAAATTTTGATGGAAATTTTCACTGTTATTCCTCAAGACTTGGGAGGGTATGATTCTATTTGGGTATTTATGGACCATTTCATATGGCGAGTCCATATCTTGGAAATTAAGAAAACAGACTTTATGGGATATTTGATAAGGAGTTATGTGGATGAAATTATGTGACTTCATGGAGTGTTGAATACTATCATATTAGATTGTGATTCTTGATTTACCTCATGATTTTGGAGATGGCTAATATATAATTTTGGATCTTAATTATGCCTTAACACAACATTCCTTCCTCAGATTGATGGGATGACTGAGAAAAACATCTAAACACTAAAATACTTATTGTGGGCATGCTTCTTCTATTTTGGTGAATCGTGGTTAAAGAATATCTCATTGGTAGTGTTTCCCTATATTAATATATTTCACCCTTAAATTAGAATGGATCCATTTGAGTAATTGTTTTGTTTTTCATGATGATAACTGATTTATTTACTAGAGAATAGTGAATCATCCTCTCTTGGTTCTGATGTGTTGAAGAGGACTACTATGTAGACCGAAGTTATTTTTTTTGAGGATTGAAGTGGTACTCGACCATCAAAAATATTATTTTGTTTGGATAAATATATCATTGTAGTCTTATATCAGTAATCTTGTGTTCCATAATTTTTTCCCTCATCATGGGTAGTGAAGTTTTGGCTGTTGGAGAAATATATATCCCAGGTTTTTTGTCTCTCTTTAGGCACTAGAGAGAGTTGGATCAGTGGCATGTTGGTTACTTATTCCCCCAAAATTAGAGAATGAACATAGATTCTTCCACCTATCCCTATTTCATCAGTATCTTCACGATGAATCCTACATCATTAACATGGAAGAGTTTAATATTAAGGATTATTTTTTCCTTCAGGGGTGACCATCTAAGATTCAAGATTTCCATGAGAATGAATAAAAAAGTAGTGTCATTATATTTGTTCAAATTTGATGGATTTTTGGTGTCTTAGTGTGTATTATGTGGGAATGTGAGTCATAAATGTTTTACTAGTATCCTGAACTATTTTTTTTTGTTTTAAGAAATTATTTTTTAATGATAAATTTATACTGATATGTGAGTTCTTTTCTTCATATTTATAATGATTTGGTTGATGGTGTCTTCCTTATTGAGAGGTATCTATAGTAGAGGATGATGATGGTTGGTGGTTATTTTCATTATCTATTTTTGTTTTTATTCTCAAAGTTTATAATTGTTTAAAAGGTACATAATGTAATGGTATATGCCTTTCTAATTTGCTACTTTTATAATTCTACATGTTGGAGGTGATCGATCAATATTGGGAGAGGTTCGATGGAGGTTGGAACTAAAATTTCATTTGTAGGATATTTCCACAATGTGAAGTATATATTCACATAATGAATGTTTTATAGGAAGATTTAGTTAGATTATAGGTGAGGGATGATTCGTGGCATAAATTGTTTTAGGGTTAATGCTACTTGAATTTTAGTAGACTATTAAATCAAGTGTTTTACAACATGAAATATATGTTACACTATTAATTTACAGGCATAACATGAATTTGACAACATGATAAACTACTCAAAATATAAATATCCAATTTTATATGTTTTTTATAAATTCCATACTTTATCTAATATCATCCATATTTATCTAATTCATCTTGAATTTGGGCTAAACCTAATTAATTTTTGGAATGATTCCCATCCTGTAATGTTTATCTTTGATCCTTCGCTTAATGAGATTGGTGTTTCAAGATCCTTAGTGAGTTTCTCCTTCTCTATTCCGGGTTACCTATACCTTATTCATCTAGGAGAAGTTTTGGTTGTGAGATATGGTTAGATATTTTGGTGTTGTGTTGGGAGGTTGATAATGATATATGTGATTCAAGAATCTAGAGTTTCTCTGTGTGTGACTTTGGTTTTGTGAGAGTTCTTCTGTGTTATCAATATTGTAATTAGTTGTAAAGATTCATTCTAGGTAGGGGATTCAGAAACACTCTTTGAAATTGTGAATTATGTGATATTATAATTCTTTGGTTTCTATTGGGTATATGTTAAGGATTACCTAATGAAGAAAATGAATCATACTTAATTCAATTTAAAGTGAATGGTGTGGTCTTTATTTGGTTACATGTTCTTATGTTTCTTCCAAAACCATTTTTGATGTTTTATCAAAATTTCATTATTGATCTTTTTCATTTCATGTATGTTGTGCTATGGTAAATATAAATATCACTTTTTATGAAATTTTTTAAATAATTAATGGTATGAAACTTAATATTTTATGTATGGTGTTAAATTATAAAATAAGGATGATCCTGGTTCATTTTTTGGATTCAACTTGCATAAGTAAATGGTAATTGAATGCTAGTAACTGAATAAATGTTTTTATAATTTTTATTTTGGAAATAATGGTTCTAGTATTTTTATTCTGTGTGGATGAATGTTTTTATGAATGTTGGTTTCTATGGGGCATGGGCTATGATATATGGTCCAATTGTGGTTGTTTTGTGTAGAAGGGTGATGTGGTTCATTGTGATTTGATGGGATAGTCCGGGTGCATGGTTAGAATAGTGTGAGGATATCTTATTTTGATGGTGGAGGTTATATAGTGGGTGGTTGTATGGTGAAGGATTAGTTTTGTGGGTTTTTGTAGTGATGCATAATGGTTGGGATGAGATGGAAATTTAATTAACATTTTATAAATTGAAATTATTTAACTAGTTATTCAGTGATAAAAGTGAATAGTTTAGCATTAAATGTGGAATGGAAGTGATTATGGAAATTATGAATATGAACTTGTTGTTTGGATAATGAGGGGTTGAATTCAGACAGGTGTTTCGTTTACATGGTCGGGTTTTACTTTTTATTGTTTTTTATTTATTATTGGATGGAGTCTTACAAAGATACCACTTTGTGTATGAGTTGTATTAGTTTCAAATTATTGATATTGGTTGTAAATGGTGTTCAATGAACTATCATGATTTCATTGATGTCTATATGTTAAAGAAGATAGAAAGAAAGAATTTGTTAGAAGAGTTAATATTGATTGTATGTATGGATGAATATGTTGGTAATCAAGTATTATTATCTTAAGTATGTTCTTTTGGTGATTTGAGTTTGTAAGTATGTTTATTTTATAACCAATAACCATGAAAAATCCTTGTTTCAATGTTGGAATTTTTTTCACCCATGATGAGTTATTTGAATTAATATTCCAAAATGAGAAGAAGAGGAATTGAATAAATACATGAAACTACTTATTGGATGAGGAACTTATTAGAAGAGAATGAAAATATTAATTTTTCATGAAGATTGTTCAGAAAAAAAACCCTCAAGAAATCGTTGAAGCATTTTTTAGGTGATTGTGTTTGTTGATATAGTGGACATCTGTGTTGTGATTGTTGACAAAGAAAACCATTAGATAATTTCTTTTGACAAAGGGGATTTCATAGTGGCATGTCGAGTTCATGGGTTGTGGTTAACGATCCATGTTTGATTCAAGAACTTCGACAAAGGAAAGGATGATCTGGAGGCGGTACAAAAAGAGCAGATATAAGGTGGCGTCGTTTTCCAGTGTTTGCCAAATTTTTGGGCCTGAAAATCGAAAAATGTAGAAAAGTGGTTTTGGAAAAGGGACTTGTGTGTCGTTGTCTTGAAGGAGAGTAAACTTGCGCAACATATGTTTTTCAAGATCAGAACATCAAAATATGGCAAATGGAAAAGGGGAGCCGATGTTTTAGGGTTGCTCTCACAAGTGACTTGCACGGCAGAGACTTGCATGCCCAAACTTGCGCACCGAGGGGAGACTTGCGCGCCGAGGGGAGACTTTTGCACCATCGCGCAGGATGTCCAAATTCCTATAAATAGAGGTCGACCCCTCCTCATTCGGTGAAGAGTTCAACACTTAGAAAAATTAGAGCTCCAGTCGCGCAGTTGTGGTGGTCGCGCAAGTGGTTTGTGGTCGCGCAAGTATAATTTCCACGCCAGGTGATAGTTGCGTGCCTAGGGTGGTTTGGGAGGGGAAGGAAGTGAGTCGCCCAAGTTTAGAGTTGAACAAGGAGGTGTCGCGCAAGTGATTGAGGTGAACTTGTGTGCTAGGTTTTGAAGAAGCACAACAGTTGATGGTTGTGCGCCAATATTGGTTTGGGTGTAAAAGGGTGTGAGTCATGCAAGTTTGGAGTTGGAGAAGCTTGTGTCGCGCAAGTGGTTGAGGTGGACTTGGGCACCAGTTATAACTTGCACACCGATACTTGCGCGCCAACTCAGAGAAGACCGTCAGGTATGGTTGAATACCGACAACGATTCAGGGCTGCGTGAAAGCTAGAAGATTTCATGATACCTTCGGTGCAAAGTGAGATTCATCTACGGGTGAAAGTTGGACTTCAACAGAGCATCTACATACAATGGAGGATACATTCATTAGTGATAATGAAGATACCTGCAGATCTATAAACTATGATTGGATCCTTTACAGAGTAGTGAAAAAAGGAAGAGGAAGAAGGTGATCCTCTCCACCGGCAGTGAGCCAGAGAGAGAGAAACAGGGAGTGACCCTTGGGAAAGCAGTGAGCTGAACCTAAACATTGTAAAGGCAGTGATCCTGGGAATAGAAGTGATCTATCCTGAACCTTGTAAACATCATTGTGCTTATAGTGGATTTGGTACATCGTCACATTGTCGGTGTATGCTCCTTGGACGTAGCCTAGTGAGGGTGAACCACGTAAAAAATAATGTGTCTTGTGCAAGATTTACTTTCTGTTTTTTATTGTGCAACGGGAAAAAGAGAGAAGAGTGTTTTTCTTAACAGTGAAACAAGATCAGAACGGGATTTAATTTTAAATTAGTCATACCCTGATTCACCCCCCCCCCCCCTCTCAGGGTATTCATCCTTGTAGACCTAGCAAAAATAAATTAAGGAGTAATCCTATTCAATATAATTATTACTGAATAAGGTATTATTTAAAGTTTTCATTAATTTTAGAGAGGGGGAGGATGTGATTTTTTATATTCAATATGTTTCTATTTCATTTTCCTTTTATTAGAGTGTACCCAAAAAAATAGAAAATAATTCTCTAGCTAACAAGTGACAACCTCAACCACACTTGTGGGACCCTTCGGTCAACCACAAGGGGCAGTTGGATGGGATTTCCAACCATTCTGGAATGAGGAAGTGGGAACATATCTCCCACATTGAGTGAATAGGTGGTTCTTCATGGCATGCATATAGCGTGTGCAGGGTGCCCATGGACCATGTAATGGTGTGGATCGATATCTTTGGGAATGTTCTGAAATTATTTCAGGGTGTTGACCCTACTATCATAGAGAAAAGTGCAAATGATGAAGAAATGTTTATTAAGAGGAGAGAAATTGAGGTGTCGGTCTCTGTGGGATGGCCGCACATGGATACTATTCAGCCATATAAAAATGTTACAGTTATGAAGTCATCCATTTGATTTTTTGGTCATTATTGTCTTATCATACCATTGGTAATCTTCTACCTCCATCTTCTTTGTAGAAACATTAATTTATATGGTTATTAATGCAGCATATTTCCACGATCACACCCAATCTCAAGAGTGTTGTAAAATCAAAATCTTAAAAAAATAATGGTATATTTTAATGCAAAAAATGTTCATCTTGCATGCATACAGTTATTTAAATAATATGACATGGATAATTCCAATAGATTTGTATAAGGATTCTCATGCATCTGATATTCATGAAAAATTTTAAGCTTGTAAAAGGTTGAGCAAGTGATACTCTTCAAATGAATGGGAGGAATATTTGTATAAAAAGTGATGCCACAAATATCGACATCATAGCATAAAGAAACCCAAAATCATGGAAATTTTTCATATTCTAGGATCTTATGGGATTTTAATATAAGAAATAACACAAACTAAAAAGAAAGATTTATAGTTAGTGAAGAGTAGAAGAGTGGTGGTGCCCGAGGTCTACGAATACTGATCCTACAGAATAAATTAAGGTGTTTTCTCTCACATTATATCTAAGAGATCTTTTTTTCAGAAAAAAAATCAATTTTAATTATTTCTTTTATTTACAAAAGTTGTGTTTTTTGATATTCTCTTAGGCTACAAAAAGAGGGTAGTTACATGCTTATATATAGTTTAAACGAGATCCGTATACACTATTACATGAAGAATAATAATTGCATCCCTTCATATTTTGTTTCACACTCAAAGTGAAATGTGATTACCTATTATATGAACCAATTCTTTATTATTATACTCCTACTACATTTATTAGAAGGAACTCTATTTTTTCCTATGATGAAAAATATATTTCATGAAGGAAGAAGACACTAATATCGGGTACTCAGTTACACGAAGAGGAAGAACCTTCCACAAAGAAAATCTTCTTTCACAAAGAGTATGTTATATGCCATTTCATTTTCATAAATATAATAGAATTAGGAGTTTCAAATACACTATTTATTTGAAGAAGATAAGTCAAATTAACCTATATGATCCTTTTTCACCAAAGAAATTGAGACATGTGAAGCATACTTTTCTCTCACACAGATAGTGAGTAATGTAACATGGGTTTTTATGCATGTTGAAAAGATAATAATAATTTATGCATATAGAAAATAAGTGTTAAAAAATGAACAAAAATAATAATAATAATAATAATAAAATGGATAATTTATTGTCATGTGAGGTTTTGATTACAATTTCATGAATAATTAAAATACATGTAGATGAATATGTCAGATTTTTATTATAATAATAGTGTTTACAAAAAATCAATATAACTAAGTTGAAATTTATTCTATACTCATAATATGTATCTAATAAATATATTAAAACACTGTAACAATATTGAATATTATTGTTTGTCGAATATTGAAAGAAGAATAACGGGGTTTCCAATCTATAATAAGTTTTTTAAATAAGGTTGAAGCCACTTTTTAGTTTGAAAGAAATGAACTATTTCTATCTAGGTAACGAGAGGCCCATTACATAGCCTATAGCCCCAAGGAAAAGTATCCTATGAACATGGCCCAAAGGCCTCTTGCAGCATCTGGATAGGTCACTAGGCCTACATCATGCTTGTGTCACAACCTATGATATAAATTCCTATTGGGGATTACCAGGATTTGAAGTCTAGTCATTTGGATATAGGATTACATGTTTTACCACTCAGGCTCTGCCTATATAACAAAAAAAATTATCGTAAACAATCTATTTATAGTTGATTACTATTTTGGCCCTGAATAATTTTAAGATTATCAGTCCCCAAAATATTCATGTTATTATGAATAAAGTTATAAAAAGAGTGGAATAGAATATCAGTTTGCTAATATGAATAGATGAAGAAAATTTTAGTGTATGTAGTTGTGCAAGTAACAATTGGATAATAAGAAAGTAAAATAAAAAATAATCAGTGTGACATCCAATAGAAGTCACATCTGGTGGAGGACTTTATTGATGTTACAAATTAACCTAACATGAAGGTGAACACTATCTTCAGAGTCAGTATAGAGAACCATCCATAATTTATAAAATAATAACTATCAATTGACTATAGTGACACACAAGTGAAAGTATATTCCCTAAATGCTGTAACCATGATTAAAGGATTACTGTCTAGTTGTTTTGTGTTATTGGATTATTTTCAAACCATTCCAAGGACCAGCAAATCTTTTTGACTAATGAAACTTTTAATAATATTGTGTTTCATATTTACCTTCTTTCATATACTTACATATGACAAATAAAATAGAATATGATAATCATTATCTTAACATGTATAATTGGTAAATTGATGAAAATTTATAATTGGTAAAAAAAGATTCCAACACTGATTCACCCCCAGTCTTGGGTATATACCAAAGTGGTATTATCAATCGGTATCATAGGTAGGATTAACTCTTTAGGATTTTATACATTTCATTTATTCTATTTTTAATATTTGAGACTCTTTTATATTTTAACAATGATGTGCCTTTTTGGTGACGTGTCAGTTATCTCTTAGAAAAATTCTTTTTCTATAAAGACTATGATGAATAGGAGACAAAATGAAAAATGAAAATTGGATAATAATTCCCTATTAGATAAATAATAATAATTAGTATATTATTCATGAATTACTTAAAATGAAGATATACCATTCATGGAAAATTAAAAGTTGATCGATCAAGTTTCTAATAAAGAGAAGGATAAAATTACTACATCAAGAGATCATGAGGAATGTGGAAATTATCATGAAATATTTCCTCAAGAAGAATATTCCATCATAAGTGGTCATAATGATTGATCTACAACATCTCAAGATATATTAGTTGATAGATTAAGAAATATTTTACATTTTTTCCCACAAAAATTGTCTCCATTGTTTGTAGATTCATTCAATGTATTCACACCGCTGTAAGAAAAAGTAGAATGTATGGATAATTCATTACTGGAAATTTTTTTAGAAATTTTAAATATATCTAGTCCATTTTGATCCTTTTAAGTAAAAAATATGGAAATTGAAATATTTTCCTGAAAAGGGATAAATGAATTTTAAGGGAAATATAGAGTCAAGAAGACTTTGGAAGAAGAGATCCGTGCATTTTAAGAAAAATTGAAAAATAAAACTTATGTAAAGGATTTACAATTGGAAGAAACATCCAAGAAGATCAGTCAATTTGACTCTTTCTTAAAATAAATGTAGTTTTTCTTGAGGAAGAAGTTTAAATTATTAATAAGACTTGTGAAGAGAATGTGATTTTGATTATGGACCAGAAAAACAACCAAAATTTAAAGTGTATAGAATTGGAAGATCTGTTTTCCAATCCTGAAAAGACACATATTGAGACTTCACCAAACAATGAGACATCTGATGTTTCTATTAAATAATCCCCGGAAGATTCTAAGTTTAAATTTCCTACAACATGTGATAATATGATCATTAATTTGTTTAATGATCTATCTCATGAATTTGTGAAAAAATAGGGCTCATTCATACAATTTTATAACAATTTTTCTAGGTCTATTATTAGGAATAGTGTTGTTTGTGAAACAGAATATATTCAAGTATGGATGAATAAAGGTGATGAGAAGCATACCTCCATGACTAGGGTGGATAGGAATAAGAGTTTAGATGCTAGTTCCCAATGAGGATCCCAACATGCTATGAAGAATACCCAAAATATTTATTCTGAATAAATTAAAAGATCATGGTTTGTGGTTCAATGACATTTCTATAATGGATCAAATACTGTGCATTATATTTTGGGTATAATCCCCTAAATTATAAAGAAAAACTAATAAGCCCAATGTGAAGGGGGAGTAATCCAGATATCAAAAATAAACATACGCAATATTAGAAAAATCTAAAAACATCCAATGGTTTTGGAATGTTCGACAATACATGTGTTTTTGGAAAATATGGTGGTCATAATAATGGTGAATGATCATTTTGATATTTATCCATATATTATGAGAAAATAATACCATATAAGTGGCTAAGAAAAAATAACGATCCTTAGAAATAAATCATAAATATGTTATAAAATTTATCCTAATAAGGTATCAAAAAAGATTTAACGTTGTTTCAGGTGTTAACTTACTCGTTTTCGTAAGTCGTGTTTTCATGGATAGGTTGTATCTTATTCATATCCAGAATGATATCATGTCCTTAAACATTATTTTTAGATCATCAAATTATAATTATACTTGAATGGATATGACGGAGAATGAATCTCATCGCGTTCGTGGAGAAGGTAGTCCGTACGTACGCTCGAGCGACAATATCATTATTTTGATATTAAAATAATATATAATTGGATAGTATATCATATATACAGAATCATTATCATGTAATATTTATTATTTACATTAATTACATATCACTATTATACCCATATAAATAATAATATATTGAATAACAATTACACCACAACGTGGAGACGGTAAGCCGTACGTACGCACGTATGGTGACATGTCATTCAAATGATGGGTAGAATACTGAATATGGTTGATCCATATTTATAATAACATCACAGTATATAGAATGTAACGCCCCGACCCCAGCTACCCAGAGTCGGTGCATTACTTCGTAACATTGGCATGATCACAAAAGATCAAGTCTCGAAAGACCGATTATTTTAGTAGCCATGGAAACACTAGATACATTCATATGTCTTTCATTACATCAAAAAGTAAAAAAACTACAATAACATGGTCTTCATAGTCCACAATCATATCCCTTTCTGACTACCCCTATAGGTCATTCATAAAATACTTCTTCATATCCTGGAAAAATATTAAAACATTGAAAGGGGTGAGCTCAGATGCTCAGAATGGTTAACAATATAGCAGAAGCTTTCATAAATAAACATTAACATTTAAGGCAATGTATAACTAAAACAAAAGACTTTTAAACTTGAACTTCAACATAATATGGAAAAAGTAAAATGAGATAATTCCATTTACTTATTCACATGGATATTCTACTGGTCGAATAATCACATGCAATATCAGTAACCACTTTCATAATGATGGAATGCATAATGCCAGACTATCATAACCACGTATCCAAGGCCTCGTGCCAAGACCACAAATAAGATTTTGTCAAGGCCTCATGCCAAGACACTAGTTTGTCTCATGAGACCTGCCGATGCATCGAGGAGCAATAGCGGGCTCCACCCGTCACATATTAAGTCCAATGCATTCCTCATATGAATAGGTTTAAACATATCATAAACCATAACATAATCGTATCACATAGAACATGCATAAAGGAAACATAAAATTTCCACATTTCAATCACAAGATATCAATACAACACATTGATATAATAAAAACGCTTTCAAAACCATTTTCAATACCAAAATAAAAGAAAGTTAAAACTTTGTATTATTTTTCATAAAAAAAAGATGGCTTGAAGAGGAAGCCAAAACTCAAATAATGGTCACAGCGGCAGAGAAGTCATTGTCGCCGCATAAGTACGGAAAGAAAAACATTCCCTTTTTGTCGTTTAGTAAAACACTTCGTATAAAAAAGATTCCTTTTGAATAAACGTAAAAGTCAAAGGGGTTTATACACCGTATAAAAGAATGTTGTGTATAAAACCAAATATGCCTCAATGAAAGGAGATTGAGATGAAGTCCTTGAAAAGACCATTTTTAAAATAAAGTATATCTATTATGTGTATTCACTATAGTTACACATAAATAAAGTAAAAATACAATATAAGACATAATAATATCACGGCATAATTTGAAAGTATGAGATTAACCCAATGAATGGAAATTGGGTTAAGAAGTTTCCTTACCTCATGTCCGACTTGACTCAACTGTTATTTAACCTCCTGAATAATGAACTAGAGTTAATATCTACCTTATTAAGAACCATTTTTAATTTCATTATCCTTTTTATATCACTTATTACAATGTTATGAATATTATGTAATTATTCAAGTTAATAACGATCGTTTTGTCGATCTTTGGTAACTTGAGTCAACAATAAACATCTTATAATTACAAGTTGTTCATGTGGTAGAATATCCATTATATCCAGAATTATATTCATGATTTAGATGTCATATATATCTTATATATCCAGTATATACATTCATTTATAATATTACGTAACATTTAGAGGTAAGAAATGAAATGCACCGTTCATGGAGACGGTAAGCCGTACATACGCATGAACGCTACTTTATTTCAATTTCATATTTAATGGAACTAAATCATAATGATATAAATGTATAATATAATTCCAGTATAATATAGTGTATAATACCATTTACTCCATCCTTTATACATCCCACATATGGCATTAACGATTCAAATCACTTTGAGGGGGCAGTAGTCCGCACTTCCTAAAATGAAATTATCGCGTTTTACCCATAATGGAAATCATAAAGTATGCCATAAATGAGAAATAAATAAGCATAAGTAAAACATAAACATATTATATATGATATATAAAAATAGTGACATCTTAATGGCCACCTTTGAAGGTGTTATATGAGTGTTGAACAATCATCGTTTCGTGAGGCAGAAATTCGCCATCCACAGAAACCGTATGTTCTTTAACCATTAGATGTTGGTGGGTGTAAGTGTAGCTCAAATACTTCTTATAACAACATCCTAGTATATTTAGGATACTGGTGTTGTTACAAAAGAAATGAATAAAAATATTTTAGGGGGTTGGAGAAGAAAAATAAAACAAAACAACATTAGAGAAGACATTACCTCAAAATCGGGTAACTCTTTTTGATTTGAGCCAAAGGCTTCCTTGGGAAGAGTTCTGCCCAAAGTAAGGCTTCTAGGAGTAAGAGGGGGAAGTTGGGAGAGTATTTGGGCAGAGTTTGGCCGATCCAAATGGCTTGAAAGTGTAAATGAGGTGGGAGAGGTGGGGGCCTTTTATAAGTGGAGAGGAGGGGCACTTTTGGAAAGATTGAAATGTTATATTATTTCACAATGCTTTTCGGATTATAAAGGTCCCACACTTATATAATTCTAGGCTAAGGTGATAAGGTTTAGAAATCTCCTCATCCAATAGGCTTTGGACAAGTGCAAGCCTTGGATTTTGCATTATCTTCTCATTTTATTTAAATCGTTAAATAATGAGGTCATCGCTGCATCATAATGATGTCATAAATAATTTAATTTATTTAATGTCTAAAAATTATAAAAAAAATACTATGATGTAGTAAATCTTTTTATATTTCTAATGAATATTTATAGTCAAAATTTGGACTTGTGTAACCCCACTTAAAAACTGTTTTAGTAAAACAACTCATGTTTGTGTCAATTTAATTTTAACATTAAATAAATATATATTAATGTCATTTTCCAACTAAAGTGGCTCCATGGGGTCCCCAAGTTGACCCATGGGTTGTCTTGGTCGTCCAAGACTCATCCAATAGGAGTAGGACATGTTTCATGCTCATCTCATATTATTAAAACATTATTTGTACCTTAAACTACACTAATTACCTCTAATCGCGATTAAGAACTTAAAAGTTACTATTCACCAAAAATTATTTTAATCTAATTGAACCACATTTTACTTCTTAATGACAACCATGTATGTCGGATTTTTGAAAATCAAATCATAGAAGTGGTAATATTTCATTTAAACGAAAAATCAGTTATTTAACTACCACTTAGTGGTTTCACTATTCATCAAAAATTGAAGTTTTTCAGAACAAGGCCAAAATTTCACCCTAAGCTATAATTGATATTCCGAATTCAAAAATGATGTATATTTTACAAAATTCCAAACATATAAGTTGCATTAATTAATTTTATAATTAATTCCCTCTGTTACGACAAATTGCGTGTTTTTAAGAAACAATTTATATCAAAAGATTGGCAATTGTTTATGTCCAATTTCAATGTTAAATTAATTCTAATGACCACCATTGGATAAAATGGTAAAAATATATTCTAATTATACCTTAAAACCACTAAATAGTATAATTTATCACAATAAATTATTTTGATTAAACAAGTTGTTTTAAAGTATTTTTCACTATTCATAAAAATTAGAAGTTCTCAGAAAAATACCAAAAATTCAACATAGGCTAATTTCGATATTCCGAATCCAAAAATGAAGTCCATTTTGAAATATAAAATTTCTATAATTTTAAACAGTGGTTATTACTATTCATAACGGCTACTTTGATTAGTCGCGGTGTTTTAGAACTCGAAGTTGCATACAATGCAAGCTATTGCATTACTGAATGAGAAGCGTATCGTGGAAGATCGGGGTGTTACATTCTACCCTCCTTCAATAAATTGTGTCCTCGCAATTTGAAATTTTTCTTTGAAAATAAAAGGTTGAAAAGAGAAAATACCTTTGAGGAAAACCCACATCAGAAATAAGGTTAATAAATATATAACATTAAAAGAAAGCAGGATAAGTACAAAGGTCACCCGATATAGCCCATTCTAGGATTATATGATAATATGGATATGGAGGAGAAACAAACCATCAAGGTATAATGGAGAGTTATAGAAAACAGGATTAGGAGAAAGTTTAACCAAAAGAAAATCACAAACTTGTGATTAGTTAAACGGTCATTGAATTCCCAGTTGGAAAAGTTAACCGACAACATTTTTGTTTTAAGATACCTTTTATAATGTTGAGGAATTTATTTAAGAGATTTACTAAGAACGTAGGGGAATATACATACTTGTTATGTATACTTTCATTCGTTAATAAATGTTTACCACAAACACAACTTTTACTCCAAATGGTAACAGAACTCAAAAATATTCTATTTATCCTAATTGTATAAGGTTCAAAATGTTAACACATACCATTTAGATTAGTAAAACTATTTTGTAATAACCAGGGACTTCCTGTAGGCTAGTGGTAGGAAATAAAGGCTTGTCGCACTACAGTTGTGGGTTCGATTCCTGCAGCTTTGTCCGACGCGATGGGTTATTCCCCACCCTGCAGGTTGTCCTTTTCCTAAAACTATAGTATTATAATATTCCAAAAATAATCTTCAGAAATTATTTAACCTTAAACAATACTATCCATGGTTCAACTTAATCCATTCCAACCTTAATAGTTATCCAAAATACCTCCATCCAGACTTTCTCTAAAATGTCTCTAAATTCCAAAATCAATTGTAACATCAGATTCCCCAAACAAAGAAAAGTTTCTCTTATTGTCACATACTAAAAATATGATTACCTTAATCATATTAAAACCGTACTGAAATGAACAAGTACTGCAGTACAATCCATATATATATATCACATTATTCTTATAACCAGAATATAATCCATGAGTCCAAAAGCACCAATACATTAATTATTTTGCTTCAACTGTAGTCACAACATAAGATTGGCCTTGATCCCTTGGCCTTTTCTGAGGTAAGTTTCCCTGAAGCTTAGGACATTCATTTTCATAATGCCCTGTTTCCCTACAATTGTAGCATTCAACTTTGATAGCCTCTTTCTTTCCCTTTCAATCACGAGCCTGGTGACCCTTTTCTCCACATTTATAACAAACTCCCATTCCTTTTAGGCAAGTACCAGGGTGATTCTTCCCACAATTATCACATAATGGAAAATCCTTCTTTCCCTGTTTCCCTTTATCTGTCTCTTGTTCCACCGTTCTCTTATTCTCTTGCTTTACATTGTTGTCATAAGACTTAGAGAATTCCTTCTCCGTCTTGATAGCACATGAGACAATATCTTCGTATGATGAGAAGGATTGTGATACTAAAGCTCTATGGAGAAATGGTTTTAACCCATCAAAGAAACGATCAATCTTACTCCTTGGGTTACGTATATAATCGGCAGCATGTCTCACTAACCTTGTAAAGTTAGCCTCATAATTTGTGACATTCTCATCCTCCTTCTGCCTCAGACTAAGAAATTGCCTTTCCATATCTGCTCGATGGTCACGAGGAAAGTATTTTTCTAAGAAAAGCTCTTTGAACTCCCTCCATTCCATATTCGATACGTCATCATCTTCCTTTGTGTTTTGAATCAGCGACCACCACGGATCGACATCTCCCGTGAGGCGGTAAACTGCCATGACAACCTTCTCCCTTTCACTACTCCCCATGGCATGGAATATTTTCTCTAAGGAATTTATCCATTGCTTAGATACTATAGGATTTGTAATTCCATTGAAGGTTGGTGGTTTTTGTCTCATGAAGCGGTCTAACATTGATCCTCCACGTTGCGGATCAGGGTACTCCATACGAGTAAGGTTATTATTCAAAACCTGATTGATTTGTCCCAGAATGGTAATAAGTTGATCAGAACCAGTTGTATCTCCATCTCCACAATAATTATCTTGAGAAGGAGGGAAATCCCTACACGGAGTGCATGCATTGATACGGTTTCCATTCCTTCCACTAGGGGCCATTTCTAAACAATGTCATAAACTATATTAGTTTATAAATCAAAATACATAATTCCATACTTGTAAGATACTTAACATAAATTGAACTATTTATGGATATAATCCATAAAAATGTTTTCTTTGAGGAAGTATATACTCATAACCCTTCATAGTGGTTTATAAAGAAAATGAGAATTATCCAAAGCATATCCCCCGGGAGTGTCGTAACCAAGAGTGCAGCAAGGCCCGTTGTCGTGCACCAGTTCCCGTTCGAGTCTAGCTCAAAACGCTGTTTTCAGGTTTTACCCCTAGGTACATCTGTGCCAGAGCCGCCTCTACCTGCTCGTATCCAGACAGGGATGTATTGCTCGGAAAACTCACAAAATCTCTACAATACCATAATTCTAGGAAGTTCTTCTATACTAATCCTCAAAGTTCATCTTAGGTCTACGTGCTCTAATCAGAGTTTATCGAAATCTAGCTTCCAAGGTTAGTACTAAACTGCCTCTGATACCAACTGTAACGCCCCGACCCCAGCTACCCAGAGTCGGTGCATTACTTCGTAACATTGGCATGATCACAAAAGATCAAGTCTCGAAAGATCGATTAGTTTAGTAGCCTTGGAAACACTAGATACATTCATAAGACTTTCATTAAATCAAAAAGTAAACAATCTACAATAACATGGTCCTCATAGTCCACAATCTTATCCCTTTCTGACTACCCCTGTAGGTCATTCATAAAATACTTCTTCACATCCTGGAAAAATATTAAAACATTGAAAGGGGTGAGCTCAGATGCTCAGTAAGGTTAAAAATATAGCAGAAGCTTTCATAAATAAACATTAACATTTAAGGCAATGTATAACTAAAACAAAAGCCTTTTAAACTTGAACTTCAACATAATATGGCAAAAGTAAAATGAGATAATTCCATTTACTTATTCACATGGATATTCTACTGGTCGAATAATCACATTAAATATCAATAACCACTTTCATAATGATGGAATGCATAATGCCAGACTATCATAACCACGTAGCCAAGGCCACGTGCCAAGACCACAAATAAGATTTTGTCAAGGCCTCGTGCCAAGACACTAGTTTGTCTCATGAGACCTGTCGATGCATCGAGGAGCTATAGCGGGCTCCACCCATCACATATTAAGTCCAATTCATTCCTCATATGAATAGGTTTAAACATATCATAAACCATAACATAATCGTATCACATAAAACATGCATAAAGGAAACATAAAATTTCCACATTTCAATCACAAGATATAAATACAACACATTGATATAATAAAAACGCTTTCAAAACCATTTTCAATACCAAAATAAAAGAAAGTTAAAACTTTGTATTATTTTTCATCAAAAAAAAAAGATGGCTTGTAGAGGAAGCCGAAACTCAAATAATGGTCACGGCGACGGAGAAGTCGTTGTTGCCGCATAAGTACGGAAAGAAAAACTTTCCCTTTTTGTCGTTTAGTAAAACGCTTCATATAAAAAATATTCCTTTTGAATAAACGTAAAAGTCAAAGGGGTTTATACACCGTATAAAAGAAAGTTGTGTATAAAACCAAATATGCCTCAATGAAAGGAGATTGAGACGAAGTCCTTAAAAAGATATTTTTTAAAATAAAGTAGATCTATTATTAGTATTCACTATAGGTACACATAAAGAAAGTAAAAATACAAAATAAGACATAATAATATCACGAAATAATTTGAAAGTAGGAGATTAACCCAATGAATGGAAATTGGGTTAAGAAGTTTCCTTACCTCATGTCCGACTTGACTCAACCGTTCTTTAACCTCGTGAATAATAAACTAGAGTTAATATCTACCTTATTAAGAACCATTTTTAATTTCATTATCCTTTTTATATCACTTATTACAATGTTATGAATATTATGTAATTATTCAAGTTAATAACGATCGTTTTGTCGATCTTTGGTAACTTGAGTCAACAATAAACTTCTTATAATTACAAGTTGTTCACGTGGTAGAATATCCATTATATCCAGAATTATATTCATGATTTAGATGTCATATATATCTTATATATCCAATATATACATTCATTTATAATATTACATAACATTTAGAGGTAAGAAATGAAATGCACCGTTCATGGAGACGGTAAGCCGTACGTACGCATGAACGCTACTTTCATTTCAATTTCATATTTAATGGAACTAAATCATAATGATATAAATGTATAATATAATTACAGTATAATATAGTGTATAATACCATTTACTCCATC
Organism: Viscum album; assembly: GCA_963277665.1. Taxonomy (NCBI): domain Eukaryota; kingdom Viridiplantae; phylum Streptophyta; class Magnoliopsida; order Santalales; family Viscaceae; genus Viscum; species Viscum album. The sequence goes on along the minus strand of OY728127.1, from coordinate 559,150,303 downwards.
CTTTATACATCCCACATATGGCATTAACGATTCAAATCACTTTGAGGGGGCGGTAGTCCGCACTTCCTAAAATGAAATTATCGCGTTTTACCCATAATGGAAATCATAAAGTATGCCATAAATGAGAAATACAGAAGCATAATTAAAACATAAACATATTATATATCATATATAAAAATAGTAACATCTTAATGGCCACCTTTGAAGGTGTTATATGAGTGTTGAACAATCATCGTTTCGTGAGGCCGAAATTCGCCATCCACAGAAACCGTATGTTCTTTAACCATTAGATGTAGGTGTGTGTAAGTGTAGCTTGAATACTTCTTATAAAAACATCCTAGTATATTGAGGATACTGGTGTTGTTACAAAAGAAATGAGTAAAATGATTTTAGGGGGTTGGAGAAGAAAAATAAAACAAAACAACATTAGAGAAGACATTACCTCAAAATCGGGTAACTCTTTTTGATTTGAGACAAAGGCTTCCTTGGGAAGAGTTCTGCCCAAAGTAAGGCTTCTAGGAGTAAGAGGGGGAAGTTGGGAGAGTATTTGGGCAGAGTTTGGCCGAGCCAAATGTCTTGAAAGTGTAAATGAGGTGGGAGAGGTGGGGGCCTTTTATAAGTGGAGAGGAGGGGCACTTTTGGAAAGATTGAAATGTTATATTATTTCACAATGCTTTTCGGATTCTAAAGGTCCCACAATTATATAATTCGAGGCTAAGGTGATAAGGTTTAGAAATATCCTCATAAAATATTCTTTGGACAAGTGCAAGCCTTGGATTTTGCATTATCTTCTCATTTTATTTAAATCATTAAATAATGAGGTCATCGCTGCATCATAATGATTTCATAAATAATTTAATTTATTTAATGTCTCAAAATTATAAAAAAAAATACTATGATGTAGTAAATCTTTTTAGATTTATAATGAATATTTATAGTCAAAATTTGGACTTGTGTAACCCCACTTAAAAACTGTTTTAGTAAAACAACTCATGTTTGTGTCAATTTAATTTTAACATTAAATAAATATATATTAATGTCATTTTCCAACTAAAGTGGCTCCATGGGGTCCCCAAGTTGACCCATGGGTTGTCTTGGTCGGCCATGACTCATCCAATAGGAGTAGGACAAGTGTCATGCTCATCTCATATTATTAAAACATTATTTGTACCTTAAACTACACTAATTACCTCTAATCGCGATTAAGAACTTAAAAGTTACTATTCACCAAAAAATTATTTTAATCTCATTGAACGACATTTTAATTCTTAATGACAACCATGTATGTCGGATTTTTGAAAATCAAATCACAGAAGTGGTAATATTTCATTTAAACGAAAAATCAGTTATTTAACTACCACTTAGTGGTTTCACTATTCATCAAAAATTGATGTTTTTGAGAACAAGGCCAAAATTTCACCCTAAGCTATAATTGATATTCTGAATTCAAAAATGATGTCTATTTTACAAAATTCCAAACATATAAGTTGCATTAATTAATTTTATAATTAATTCCCGCTGTTACGACAAATAGCGTGTTTTTAAGAAACAATTTATATCAAAAGATTGGCAATTGTTTATGTCCAATTTCAATGTTAAATTAATTATAATGACCACCATTGGATAAAATGGTAAAAATATATTCTAATTATACCTTAAAACCACTAAATAGTATAATTTATCACAATAAATTATTTTGATTAAACAAGTTGTTTTAAAGTATTTTTCACTATTCATAAAAATTAGAAGTTCTCAGAAAAATACCAAAAATTCAACATAGGCTAATTTCGATATTCCGAATCCAAAAATGAAGTCCATTTTGAAATATAAAATTTCTATAATTTTAAAAAGTGGTTATTACTATTCATAACGGCTACTTTTATTAGTCGCGGTGTTTTAGAACTTAAAGTTGCGTACAATGCAAGCTATTGCATTATTGAATGAGAAGCGTATCGTGGAAGCTCGGGGTGTTACATAGAATATACTGGAGTTATAATTTTATAATTGAAATAATAAACATAGAGGGAGTGGAAGAAGAACGAAACTTGAAAGAGGGTGATGAAAACGTTACCTCTTCTTCGGGTTCTTCCTTTTGATTTGATCAAAAGGACTCCTTAGGATGGCTTTCTGACTAAAGTAAAGCTTCTCGGATGAAGGGAGAGAAGTTGGGAGAGTATTTGGGAAGAGTTTGGCCGAACCAAAAGGCTTAAAAGTGTGAGTAATGTGGTAGAGGTGGGGGCCTTTTATAAGAGGAGAGGAGGTGCTCTTTTGGAAAGATTGAAATGTTACATTATTATACAATGCTTTTCGGATTATAAAGGTCCCACACTTATATACTTCGTGGCTAAGGTGATAAGGGTTCTAAATATACCCATAAAATATTCTTTGGACAAGTGTAGGCCTTGGATTGTACATTATCTTTTCATTTTATTAAAATCGTTAAATAATGAGGTTATCGCTGAATCATAATGATGTCATAAATAATTTAATTTATTTAATGTCTAATAATTATAAAAAAAATACTATGATGTAGGAACTATTTTTATCTTTCCAATGACTATTTATAGTCAAAAATATGACTTTTATAACCCCATGTAAAAATTGTTTTAGTAAAACATTTCATGTTTGTGTCATTTTTTACTTTAACCATAAATAAAAGGTATTTATGTAATTTTCTAACTAAAGTGGCTCCATGGGGTCCCCAGGTTGACCCATGGATTTTCTTGGTCGGACATGGAACATCCAATGAGGGTAGAACATGTGTCAAGCTCATCTCATATTATTAAAACATTATTTTTACCTTAAACTACACTAATTACCTCTAATCGCGATTAAGAACTTAAAAGTTACTATTCACCAAAAATTATTTTAATCTCATTAAACCACATTTTACTTCTTAATGAAAACCATGTATGTCGGATTTTTGAAAATAAAATCACAGAAGTGGTAATATTTCATTTAAACGAAAAATCAGTTATTTAACTACCACTTAGTGGTTTCACTAATCATAAAAAATTGAAGTTTTTCAGAACAATGCCAAAATTTCACCCTAAGCTATAATTAATATTCCGAATTCAAAAATGATTCCTATTTTAAAAAATTCCATACATATAAGTTGCATTAATTAATTTTATAATTAATTCCCGCTGTCACAACAAATAGCGTGTTTTTAAGAAACAATTTATATCAAAAGATTGGCAATTGTTTATGTCCAATTTCTATGTTAAATTAATTCTAATGACCACCATTGGATAAAATGGTAAAAATATATTCTAATTATACTTTAAACCACTAAATAGTATAATTTATCACTATAAATTATTTTGATTAAAAAAAGTTGTTTTTAAGTATTTTTCACTATTCATAAAAAATTAGAAGTTCTCAGAAAAATACCAAAAATTCAACATAGGATAATATTGATATTCCAAATCCAAAAATGAAGTCCATTTGATAAATAAAATTTATAAAACTTCAAAAAGTAGGTATTACTATTCACAACGGCTAGTTTAATTAGTTGTGGTGTCTGTTAGAGCTCGAGGATGCGTACAACACACACTATTGCATTATTCGAAGGGAAACATACTGTGGAAGTTTGGGGTGTTACATTCTCCCCTCCTTCAAATAATTGTGTCCTCGCAATTTCTAGGGTATTACTGCATAAAAAGACTCGGGTGGTTCTTCATCATAAGTTCCTCAGGTTCCCACGTTGCCTCTTCCATTTTATGATTTCTCCACAAAACCTTTACCAGACGAGTCGTCCGGTTTCTCAGCACCTGCTCCCTCACATCAAGAATCCTGATGGGCTCTTCGCAATAAGATAGATCGGGTTCTAGTTCTAATTCCTCGTAGGTAAGTACATGTGTTGGGTCAGGCATGTATTTTCTCAATAGTGATATGTGGAAAATATCGTGAACTTTGGAGAGATTTAGCGGCATCGCCAAACGATAAGCTACAGCCCCAATACGATCTAGAATTTCGAAAGGTCCGATGTACCTGGGACTCAACTTACCCTTCTTACCAAAACGTATAACTCCCTTCCATGGAGATACCTTTAGGAAAACATGATCTCCCACCTGAAATTCCAAAACCTTTCTTCTGCTATCGGCATAGCTCTTCTGCCTACATTGAGCTGCTTTGATGTCGTTTTGGATTACCTTCACCTTTTCCATTGTTTCTTCTACCAGTTCTGGTCCCACAAGTTTTCTTTCACCAACGTCATCCCAACAGGTTGGTGTACGGCATCTCTTTTCGTATAACGCTTCATAAGGTGCCATCTGAATGCTTGAATGGAAGCTATTGTTATAGGAAAATTCTACCAGTGGTAAATATTGATCCCACATACCCTGAAAGTCAAGAGAGCATGATCTCAACATGTCTTCTAAGGTTTGAATAGCCCGTTATGATTGTCCATCTGTTTGAGGGTGATAGGAAGTGCTCAAACGAAGTTCAGTATCCAAGGCCTTTTGAAGACTTTTCCAGAATCTTGAAGTAAAACGAGGATCACAATCAGAAACAATCGATAGGGGTACTCCATGAAGTCTTACAGCTTCATTAATATATAGTCTTGCTATACGTTCAAGTGGTAGATCCTCCCGTATAGCCAGAAAATGTGCTGACTTAGTAATTCGATCAACAATGACCCATATTGCATCATTCCTTCTAGGAGTCTTTGGTAGTCCCATGACAAAGTCCATCATAATATTATCCCATTTCCACTCAGGTATGGGAAGAGGTTGCAATGCTCCACCAGGATGATGCCTTCCAGCTTTCACTTGTTGACAAACCATACACCTCGACACAAAATCAGCAATATCCCTCTTCATATTGTCCCACCAAAAATGTTCCTTCAAATCTCTATACATTTTGGTGCTCCCAGGCTGTATAGAGAAGTTATAACTATGAGCATCATCCAGCAATTCCCTTTTTAGATCAGGTATATCGGGAACACAAAGTCTCTTCCTGAATTTCAAAATTCCATCCTTATACACAAAGTCCCTCAATCTTCCATCATTGACATCTTTAATCTTCTTCTGAAATTCTTTATCATCGGTCTGAGAACTCTTAATCCTTTCTAGTAATGATGGTTTGGCAACCATTTGAAAAAGCATTGATGTTTCACCTTCCCTAGTTATTCCCATGTCCATCTTCACTAGATCCAAGAAAATTGGATCCCTTTCAATTCTCATCAAATTCAAAACTCCATGGTCTTTTCTGCTCAAAGCATCTACCACCTTGTTTGCCTCCCCGGGTGGTAATGTATCGTGCAATTATAATCCTTGAGTAGTTCAAGCCATCTCCTTTGCCTCATGTTGAGTTCTTTTTGTGAGAAAATATAATTAAAACTCTTGTGATCAGTATAAATCTCACATTTTTCACCATAGAGGTATTGTCTCCATATCTTTAAAGCAAAGATCACAGCTGCTAACTCAAGATCATGAGTAGGATATTTTTGCTCATGAATTTTTAGCTGTCGTGATGCATAGGCAATGACCTTATCATTCTGCACAAGGACACAACCAATTCCTTTCTTTGATGCATCACTATAAATAACAAACCCATCATTTCCCGATGGTAGAGTCAATACAGGGGCATTGACTAATATTCTATTTAGTTCTTGAAAACATTCTTCACACTCTTTTGTCCAGACAAATTTAATCCCTTTACATGTGAGCTTTGTCAATGGGTTAGCCAATCTGGCAAAATTCTGGATGAAATGTCGATAATAGCCTGCTAAACCAATAAAACTGCATACCTCAGTTATACTTGTCAGTACTGGCCATTCTTGGATTGCCTTGTTTTTAGAAGGATCAACGGAAATTCCATCCTTAGAGACAATATGGCCAAGAAAAGAAATCTCCTGAAGCCAGAATTCACACTTGCTAAATTTCCCATATAATTCATGTCTTCTAAGAGTCTTCAGGATAACGCGTAAGTGATTTTCATGATCTTCGTGGCTTTTGGAGTATACCAAGATATCATCAATAAATACCACTACAAATTAATCAAGATATTCCTTGAAAACTCTATTCATTAGATCCATGAAAACAGAGGGTGCATTAGTCAATACAAAAAGGCATTACTGTAAACTCGTAATGCCCGTACCTTGTTCGAAATGCGGTCTTTGGAATCTCTTCCTTATTCACACACAACTGATGGTATCCAGACCGAAGGTTAATCTTTGAAATGTATTGAGCTCCATGCAGTTGGTCAAACAAATCATCAATGCGAGGTAGGGGATACTTGTTCTTTATTGTTATAACATCGATCTCCCTATAGTCAATGCACAACCTCATAGATCCATCTTTCTTCTTAACAAAAAGAACAGGGGCTCCCCAAGGAGAAACACTAGGGCGAATAAATACCTTATTACTCAATTCCTCTAGTTGTTTCTTTAGTTCAACTAATTCCACTGTGGCCATTCTATAAGGGGTCTTCGATATGGGCCTTGATCCAGGAATTAAATCAATGGAAAACTCAACTTCTCGTTCTGGAGGATGTCCAGGTAAATCTTCCGGAAACACATAAACATATTCTCTCACAATAGTTACATCATATATTTGAATATTCCTTTCCTCAACCTCAGTAATTTACTTCTCTTCCTCCCCAATAATTGAATTTAGTTGAGCTACTGGGGGTGGATCTAGATAAGAATTATGTGGTGACGATTCTGCTCTAAAGATAAGGTGTTCCTTATCATCATCATCAAGAATCGTAACCTCTTTCATCTTACAATAAATTTTTGCATCATGGTCCGAAAGCCAATCCATACCGAGGATTATATCAAATTCAATCATGGGTATGAAGATGAGATCAGCAGGTAAAGAACATTTAGGTGCTCTAATGGGAACTAATCGAAAAAACATTGTTGCAACAATACATCCCTTAGGGGTTTTGACCGACGACTCCCTTGTTAAATCAAATTGGAAATATCTAATTATCTTAGGAAACTGGGAAGATATGAAACAATGTGATGATCCAGAATCAAATAATGCATTTTCTAAACTTGAGGAAACCATTAAATTACCTGCCACCACGTCTTTCGGAGCTTCCACCTCAGCAGTAGTGATAGCATAAGCCTGGCCTTGATCCCTTGGCATCTTCTGAGGTAAGTTCCCTTGACTCTTAGGACATTCATTTGCATAATGTCCCTTCTCTCCACAATTATAGCATTCCACGTTAACATCCGCTTTCTTTCCCTTGCATTCATGAGCTTGGTGGCCTTTTTCACCACACTTGTAACATACTCCTTTTCCTTTTAGACAGGAACCAGGGTGCTTCCTACCACAATTATCACAGGGTGGAAATTCATTTCTACCCTTCTTGCATGTTTCCTTATTTACTTTCCCAGAGTTTTCAGCGGATCTCTTCTTATCTTGCTTTGATTTAAAGTCATAAGACTTAGAGAATTCCTTTTCCGTTTTGATAGCGCACGAGACAATACCTTCGTATGAAGAGAAGGTTTGTGATACTAAAGCTCGACGAAGAAATGGTTTTAACCCATGAAAGAAACGATCAGTCTTACTTCTTGGGTTACGTATGTAATTTGCAGCATACCTCGCTAACCTTGTATAGTTAGCCTCATACTTTGCAACATTATCATCCTCCTTCTGCCTCAGACTCAGAAATTTCCTTTCCATATCCGCTCGATGGTCTCGAGGAAAGTATTTTTCTAAGAACAGCTCTTTGAACTCCTGCCATTCCATGTTTGTTAATTCATCATCTTCCTTTGTGTTTTTAATTAGTGACCACCATTGATCGACATCTCCCGTGAGGCGGTAAACTGCCATGACAACTTTCTCCCTTTCACTACTCCCCAAGGCATGGAATATTTTCTCTAAGGAATTTATCAATTGCTCAGCTACTATAGGATTTGTAATGCCATTGAAGGTTGGTGTTTGTTGCCTCATGAAACGGTCTAGCATTGATCCTCCACGTTGCGGATCAGGGTGCTCCATATGAGTAAGGTTATTATTCATAACCTGCGTGAGTTGTCCCAATACGGTGAGAAGCTGATCAGCACCATTTGTATCACTAGCTCCACCATAATTATCTTGATCATGAGGGGAATCCCTACACGGAGTGTGTGCATTGATACGGTTTCCATTCCTTCCACTAGGAGCCATTTCTAAATAATGGCATAAACTGGATTAGTTTATGAATCAAAATACATAATTCCATACTTGTAAAACACTTAACATAAATTGAACTAATTATGGATATAATCCATAATTATAAAAATGTTTTCTTTGAGTAAGTATATACTCGTAACCCTTCATAGTGGTTTTTAAAGAAAATGGGAATTATCCTAAGAATATCCCCCGGGAGTGTTTTAACCAAGAGTGCAGCAAGGCCCGTTGTCGTGCAACAGTTCCCGTTCGAGTCTAGCTCAAAGCGGTGTTTTCGGGTTTTACCCCTAGGTACATCTGTGACAGAGCCGCCTCTACCTGCTTGTATCCAGACAGGGATGTATTGCTCGGAAAACTCACAAAATCTCTACAATACCAAAATTTTTAGGAAGTTCTTCTATACTAATCCTCAAAGTTCATCTTAGGTCTACGTGCTCTAATCAGAGTTTGTCTAAATCTAGCTTCCACGGTTAGTACTAAACTGCCTCTGATACCAACTGTAACGCCCTGACCCCAGCTACCCAGAGTCGGTGCATTACTTGGTAATGTTGGCATGATCACAAAAGATCGAGTCTCGAAAGACCGATTAGTTTAGTTGCCTTGGAAACACTAGATACATTCATAAATCTTAAATTACATCATAAACATGAAAACTACAATAACATGGTCTCCCTAGTACACACTCATATCCTCACTGACTATTCTTGCAAGTCAGTCATAATACACCTCTTCACATCCTGGGAAAAATAAAACATTGAAAGGGGTGAGCTCAAATGCTCCGTAAGGATAACAATATAGCGGAAACTTTCATAAGAAAACATAAGCATTTAAGGCAATGTATAACTAAAACAAAAGCCTTATTGAACTTTAACTTCAGCATAATATGGAAAAAGTAAAATAAAATAATGCCATTACTTACTCACATGGATATTCTACTAGAAGAATAATCACATGAAATATCAATAACCACTTTCATAATGACGGAATGTATAATGCCATACATTCTGAAACATTTTGTCAAGGCCTCGGCCAAGACGTCTAAAATGATTAAGGCCTCGGCCAAAACCTTAAATCAAATTGGGAAAGGGCCTCGGCCAATTCCACATCTAGTTGTCTCATGAGACCTACCGATGCATCGAGGAGCTATAGCGGGCTCCACCCGTCACTTATTAATTCCAATACATTCCTCATATGAATAGGTTAAAACATAACATAATTATTCGTATTAAAACTAGCATACGAAATGTCAACAATTTCTCCATAAACTATGGATGGTATAAAAATAACACATCCACAGTCAAATATTTCACAAAATGTTCAATGGATGTTTTGTATCATAAATCAATTTCAATTAAATTTAAAACCCATCAAAGGATGTTGACATGGATGAAATCAAAGATATTTGAGAGAAATATCTCTCCTTTTTGAAATCATTTAAAAGTCCCTTAATTATAAAATAATACATTTACTTTGAAAATATTCTTATAAGCTTGTTAGGGAAGCTTCGACGAAGTTATAATGGCAGAATATAGCCGCACCCGCCGTATAAGTTAAAAAAACATTATTACCTTAAATTTGTCAAAAAGGTCAAAAAGTATATTGTTTGGAAAACGACGGTAAGATTCCTTTCAAAAAAGTATAAGGGTATAAATGAATTTAACCCATTTTCCATTTAATAGTAAAAATGTTTTGAAAGACATTTTTAAGAAACATGGATGTGGATGATAACGAGGTCCCAGTAGATAATTATGTATAAACAACCTTGGATAATGAAGAGGTTGTGAAGTAAACCCTTACCTTGTACTTTTCCTTGGTTGGGGTAGGTTAACCTCTTGTATAATGGTGAAATAATTGTTATTAAATTATATAAGAATCATATACATTCATATGATATCATATATGATCTTTTAACATTGCTTTGTTAACAATATCTTAGATTTATCGTTGTTTCGGGTGTTAACTTACTCATTTTTGTAAGTCGTGTTTTCATGGATAGGTTGTATATTATTCATATCCATAATGATATCATGTCCTTAAACATTATTTTTAGATCATCAAATGATAATTATACTTGAATGGATACGACGGAGAATGAATCTCATCGCGTTCGTGGAGACGGTAGTCCGTACGTACGCACGAGCGACAATATCATTATTTTGATATTAAAATAATATATAATTGGATAGTATATCATATATACAGAATCATTATCATGTTATATTTATTATTTACATTAATTACATATCATTATTATACCCATCTAAATAATAATATATTGAATAAAAATTACACCACGACGTGGAGACGGTAATCCGTACGTACGCACGTATGGTGACATGTCATTCAAATGATGGGTAGAATACTGAATATGGTTGTTCCATATTTATAATAACATCACAGTATATAGAAGATACTGGAGTTATAATTTTAGAATTTAAATAATAAACAAAGAGGGAGTGGAAGAAGAAAGAAACTTGAAAGTGGGTGATGAAAACGTTACCTCTTTTTCAGGTTCTTCCTTTTGATTTGATCAAAAGGACTCATTAGGATGGCTTTCTGACTAAAGTAAAGCTTCTAGGATGAAGGGAGAGAAGTTGGGAGAGTATTAGGGCAGAGGTTGGACGAACCAGAAGGCTTGAAAGTGTGAATAAGGTGGTAGAGGTGGGGGCCTTTTATAAGAGGAGAGGAGGGGCTCTTTTGGAAAGATTGAAATGTTACATTATTATACAATGCTTTTCGGATTATAAAGGTCCCAAACTTATATAAATCGTGGCTTAGGTGATAAGGGTTCGAAATATACCCATCCAATAGTCTTTGGACAAGTGTATGCCTTGGATTGTACATTATCTTTTCATTTTATTAAAATCGTTAAATAATGAGGTCATCGCTGCATCATAATGATGTCATAAAAAATTTAATTTATTTAATGTTTAAAAATTATAAAAAAAATACTATGATGTAGGAAAGAATTTTCTATTTCCAATGCCTATTTATAGTCAAAAATATGACTTGTATAACCCCATGTAAAAATTGTTTTAGTAAAACATTTCATGTTTGTGTCATTTTTTACTTTAACCATAAATAAAAGGTATTTATGTCATTTTCTAACTAAAGTGGCTCCATGGGGTCCCCAAGTTGACCCATGGATTTTCTTGGTCGGCCATGGCACATCCAATGAGGGTAGGACATGTTTCATGCTCATCTCATATTATTAAAATATTATTTTTACCTTAAACTAGACTAATTATCTCTAATCACGATTAAGAACATAAAAGTTACTATTCACCAAAAATTATTTTAATCTCATTGAACCAAATTTTACTTCTTAATGACAACCATGTATGTAGGATTTTGGAAAATCAAATCACAGAAGTGGTAATATTTCATTTAAACGAAAAATCAGTTATTTAACTACCACTTAGTGGTTTCACTATTCATAAAAAATTGATGTTTTTCAAAACAATGCCAAAATTTCACCCTGAGCTATAATTGATATTCCGAATTAAAAAATGATGCCTATTTTACAAAATTCCAAACATATAAGTTGCATTAATTAATTTTATAATTAATTCCCGCTGTCACAACAAATAGCGTGTTTTTAAGAAACAATTTATATCAAAAGATTGGCAATTGTTTATGTCCAATTTCTATGTTAAATTAATTATAATGACCACCATTGGATAAAATGGTAAAAATATATTCTAATTATACTTTAAACCACTAAATAGTATAATTTATCACTATAAATTATTTTGATTAAAAAAAGTTGTTTTTAAGTATTTTTCACTATTCATAAAAAATTAGAAGTTCTCAGAAAAATACCAAAAATTCAAAATAGGATAATATTGATATTCCCAATACAAAAATGAAGTCCATTTGATAAATAAAATTTATAAAATTTCAAAAAGTAGGTATTACTATTCACAACGCCTAGTTTAATTAGTTGTGGTGTGTGTTAGAGCTCGAGGTTGCGTACAACACACACTATTGCATTATTCGAAGGGAAACGTACTGTGGAAGCTTGGGGTGTTACAATAAATATATAATATATTCACTTAATGATACAATTTATCTTTTGAAATTAACATATTTAACATTAAATAGTAAAAAAATGTTTTCATGGTTGTAGTTAAAGTAGCATTATTACGCGTTACTTGCACTTCCGTTAAATTAAATTTCCAAAAAAATGATATTTTTTTTTATATTTTTAATTTATCATTTATAATAATTGGGTATATATTTTATGATATTTTTCAATTTAATTTAGTATTAATTAATTAGTTACATTGATTATAAAACTAGTTACCTTAATGAAAAACAAAAATGAAAAAATAAGGAAACTTTGAAGTAATGGGAAAAAATGTATAAAATTGTATTTATCTTCTATTTTGGAGGTTTGTGTCATCCATAAAATCCACCCCTACATTATTTATCATTTTTATAAAGTTTAGGTGTGGTATAACTTGTATTAGTTAATACTCTGGAGTATTTATAAGAATTACACTCCGCCACAACTATAAAAAGGCACACACTTTCACCACATTTTCACAGCTCTAATGGGTTTTGTCTAATCTAAAACCATACTTAATCACCTTCCGAATTCAAAAACCTGATCCTATAATATTTAGTTTGGGATGAATGAAAATTATTCAACATTTTAGAGCAAACCTAAGGAGGATACCAAAAGAAGAGGTAATGTTATTCCAATAGCATTTTTATTTGGTTTCCTTCTCCACCTCATTAAATTATTTTTATATCATGGTTATATAAAAACATAATTATATTAAATATATTTATATGTTGTAATGTAAATTTTATGACCTAAAATATCACACACTTCCATCAAACGGGTTATGTAATTATCATTCGTGTGTGTGGCGAAGTATCGCCTTGTGAACCTATGTCATACATTTTTCCATTACAACCTTTCATGGTTGGGAATAATGATGGAAATAATATTTATATATTCCATATATGATGATTATGAGGTAATTATTATTTTTTAACTATTATATAAACATACATTCATGCTTTCCATTTTGTGGGAATATGATAACGTAGTTCCTGTGTATGGCCTATAGTCGCGTCATGAAGCGATGTGATTCAGTCTCTCATAACATTAAATGCATTGAGTATTAATTTAAAAAAAATATGTGATATATATGAAATATATATATTAATTTAACAATAATAATATATATATATATATATATTACTTTTCTTGTTTTCAAAATTAAAATAAAATGGAAACAACATCCATGCGTACGTATGGCCGACCGTCTCCATGAATGATGTATTTTACTTCATATCACTAAAATTATATGGATTAATATAAATATATAAATATGGAATATATATAATATTTATATCAATGTTTAAATTCTGGATAGTATGAAATAATTATTTAAGTAAGAGGTCCAAGAATATAAAGTCAAATCATATATGAATAAGGAAGTGATTATCACCCAAAACATAACTTTTACATGGAATTATTAATAAACAGTTAGTAAAAGGTCATAAAAAATATATATATGGTGTTAAAAATGTTAACATGGATTTTTTAAGTTAATAACATGTTTAAAACCACTATAAAGGAGGTTAAATCTTGTCATACTGAAATAAAGCATGATTTATAGATTTTTATAATCTCACATTTATTTCGGTGAGATATATGCCATATTCACCACTTAATTTACATGTGTGGTGTATATAATTCACTTCAAGGTATTTTGATATTATTATCCTTATATTAAAATTTATTTACATATCAATTATAATATCACATTGAAAGTGGGTTTACTATTTTAAATTTACCAATGTATTAAGGGATTTTAATCTCAATTTTTCATTTATTGAGACATAAGTTATGTTTTACACCTATATTAATTTATGAGGTGAATATTTTCCCAGTATAACATTTTATATCAATAATCTCCTTATGTAAATGATATTTTAAATCATATTATTTCATGGGGATTTTCATTCAATGTTACCAATGTGGGGAAATATTTTTGTTACAATCTCATTGTTTATCAGGATTGGGTACGATTAAGTCACTGTTTTTGATATATTATAATTATCATAAATTATTATGTACTATTATTGTTTAGGATAATTTAATGTAATTTTACCAATCTGAAGGTCATTTGTATAAAAAAAAATTGGAATAATTTTTTTAAAAATACAATATTATTTCTCTCTTTAGTCAGAAATATGTATTCTTTTAAAATAATGTTTTCTAAAAAAAATTTCAAAACATTTTTAAAAAATATTTAATGATAATTCTCAAAAAAAAGTTTTTATAATTTTTTTAAATGTTCATATTAATTTTAAAATATTCCTTGATAAGTTCCCAAGTTTATTTTTAATGAAAAATGTTTTCAAAAATGTTTTATGATTTAAAAAGTGGTTTTCCAAATGAAAAGTATATTTTAATCAAAATGTGATACATGATTTTTAGTTGTATTTACAATTAGCAGCATAAAAACCCTTATTTTTACTTATACTTCACTTGGGATGCAATTTATTAATACCATCCTCATAAATTCTCTTGATGGATAATGGTTTTTTAATAATGATTGATATGAAGCCCATTTTTTCATGGGATAATATGGTTAGGAATGAATAATTGTTATTTCTATAAGTTTTATGATTATGTTAAAGGTACATCTACAATATTCATTTTTTGGTTCTTTGAAAATATACATGAAAAATGCAGTGCCCTAGATATCATGTAGTATTCCTATTATAGATTAACATGTGGTGGCCCATATTGCCCCAAGTAAGCCCATTACAAATTGACATGGGACGACCTAGATAGAATATGGTAATCCAATTATATCTTAACATAAGGTTTTCTAGATAGATCGGGGTGTGAAATTTATATCTAAAAATTGGTTGTGCCAGATAGGATGGGGTAATACCATTATAGTTTAAACGATGATTACTACTAGATGTCACTCTAAGAAATTTAGTAAATATTTTATTAAAAGTAATACTTAGGGTTATTCCATTACAAGGGTTTTTAAAGGGATTATAAAAAGTGATGATCCATTTTACTGAAACATATTTTAATTATATTCAATGTGTTTATGATGTTTCATTTGATCAAGATTGATATCACATGGATCATGATTAATGATTCATACAACTACTTCATTGGTTAAATCCCTATTCAATTTTTTCATGTTTGATTATCCCGGTATTGATGGTTATAAATTTTATTAGGTTATACTAATGAAATTTAATCATTTCATCATACTCATATACTGTTATTATTCTCACTGATGAAATTAAATTGTTTAGACTTAAATTTTAACTTACTAAGCATCATAGCTCACCCCTATTATATTTTCTTTTCCATAGGTTGAAAATAAAGAGGTTGAATTAATTATGGATAGAAAGGATATAATATAGATGATGATGATTTATTAGCCTGAGAAGGAAAATATGGGTTAAGTTAGAGAAATGATCATTTCATATCATGTGAATTTTTAATGTAGTAGTTTTTAATAATTCTATAAAACTTTAAACCTAAAATGTCTTCTAGGATTTATGTGATCATTTTTCCCTTTTGATGTTGTATGATTTGGATAAAAAAAGGGTTACCCTTACCGGCATCGAAGCCCAATACGTAGAGTTCATGATTTCAACATCATATTCTGAAGTGTGGGTTCTAGGATTCTATATTAACTTCCTTAAATTATATAAATCACCTCGAAATATAGTAATTTATATATCATTAATAATAATATTTCTATCATCTTATTAGATATGAGAGGAAATTGGAATATCCTAGATAGAGATTTAATGTACGTCATTGATGATAGTATAATTCCCATCATGTTTTACTTTATATCAATACTAATAGAAGTAATAATTACTAGAAAAAAACAAAATATTAAATCCATATATATTCTCATTCAGTTGATAATTATTGTAGCGGTTCATTAAATATAAAAAACCATTCATCGGTGGAATATTTTAAATAAATTGGAATTAGATAATGCTCAAAATATATTTTAGATCTCAAACCTTAAAAATTAATGAGTCTATTTACCAGAGGATTTATTAAAAATAAATCAAACATAGGTATGCTAAATACCATCCACCTAACTCATACTATATTTTGGTTATGTGTCATTGTAATTTTTTTACATTTGAATCCAATTGTATTATTAAAAAAACATCTTCATGAATATTTGGATCCCCTTGTGTTGGGCTCTAGAAAAACTATATTGGAACCTATAAAAAATTATTATTTTTAGAGTTCTTAACCTAACAACAATATAATGTAAAATATCATTATTTTTTATGGGTAAATTCATAATATGTAGTACAATTTCCCTTTGAATAATTCCTATAATTTAAAAAATCATTTCAATGTATATTTTAATTACTTTATTTTTTAGAACACAATAAGAATTACAAGTGTTACACATGAGAGGTAAAATCTGACAAGAGGTCCAAAAATTGATTTTGGATTTCCTAGAAGGAATTATGGGGAACATGTTGTAGGTATCCTTAAGGACTTATAGAATATATGACCCCATCTAAAATGTATTCCCATTTTACAACCTAATAACATTCCTTATTCCCATGACTGTGGTGAAAATATTTGTGCTTTAACTAGGATTCAAAATAATTTTTAAAACAATGGATTCATTAAGGAAGCTATATTTTTTATTGAACAATCCACCAAGATTAGTAATCATTATATGGTTTTTTCCAAACCACCACATCCATATTGATTTCATCTCCCTAACCAAATTAAATATCAATTTTTTCACCCTTTTATATAGTTCTCTAATCTATTTTCATATATGAAAAAATATAAAAATATTGAGGAGATCACTAAATTAAGTAAGATGATTATGGAAAATATTAATATACTCTTACCTCCATAACTATTAATATATAAGGTTATATTTAGAGGTAGAACTTTTAAAAATTCAATATTCACTATTCCACATATGGTAGTTATACCTAGATATTTTTATGGAAGAGTTTCTTGTGCAGCCATTGTTTTTTAGTAATATGATATCTTTAATATGGAATCAGTGTAATCCCATTGATAATAGAGTATTTATGTTAACTTATTACTTTATTAGAAACAAATTTATATTGATAAGAGATATCTTTTAATTTCCTCAAGGATATTCCAACCCCCATCAAAAGAGGTAATTATTAATCATAATAAAGGTGGTAGGTTGGAGCATTAAAATTCACAGAGGCTATGATGAGGGATAGAAACCAATCCTCCATATATCTAAAGATACAAATGCATGTATAATCCCAAAAAATTCAAACAAATAGATAATAGATATGATCTCTATATATTAGATGACATTAATAATAAAAATACCCATTGGTTGAGGGACATAAAATCATCTATCTATTAGGTATTTGAAGAATGACATAAAAAATTATGACACATATATCAGTGAAAATAATCACATTGATTTCTCAAGTACAGTTTCGATATATTAGTATAAAATTAATTTTTAGATAAAAAATTAAGTTCTATTATTCTAATTCCTATATTTTAGTTAAATAATATTACCAAACTCCGAAGCAATGTAAAGATTATTTCAGATAAATTAATAATAAATAAGGTCTAATTTCTAGTAAAGGATTTTAAAAATGATTTTAGATAGTGTATCTCTAACAAAAATCATGAGGAAATCATTAATGTCCCTGACGTGATCTATTTTTGGAATGAGTTTGATAAATAAAAATTTCCCCATACTTGAATGAATTCACTTCAAAATTATTTATTGACTTCATAGAAAATTTCATTCTATTGTTAATCAAAAAATTAATTATGGTATATATAGGTGATCCTATCTAGACTACCTACACATTCAATGTTACATATAATGATGAATATTTATCCTTTTCCATAAGAAGAACTCTAATGGGAAATGAATGATGTATATTGGTGGTAGCTAGAGGAATCACATAAAAAACCATTGTATCATAGTGCATGTGAATATCATAATTTAATATATGATTGAAAAAAATAAACCATTTCATTATAGATACATTCATCATCATTTTACTATTTTCATTCAATAGTAATGAATAAATATAATTTTTAATATTTGTATTTGTATTGTTAATGTTAAAATGATTGTAATTTATTTCCCTAACAAAAAGAACTATAATATGAAAAAAAAAATTATGGTACAAATCCTTTATTATAATAAGAAAATATAGCTTTTTTATTTAAATCCATTTAAATTGTTGGTAAGTCTCAGATGATGGATTTGTTTTTATAATCCAACATTAATATGTTATCCTTAATGATATCATTATAATGAATTATGAATTTGGACTTATAATGTGATATAAAAGAAAACATACCCACTTTAATATTTAGTTTATTATTTTAGAAAGAACCTCCATTATAAATACTAGTACATTATTTATAAATAATCAAGTTACATATTATAAATTTAGATTATGAATTATTGAATTACTTTTGTTTTTGAGAAATCTTCCCCCATTCACAGGGAAGGTAACGATGATTAGTGATTGGTATGAGTATCTTTTTGAGAGAGATAAATAAGGTAAATAAGATAAAATAATAAATTTATCATCCCTAGTTATGGAGATAATATCCCTATCATTTTTATTATCCCTCATAACATAGACAATTTCTCCAGGCCAAGTAACTTTAGTACCTAATAATCTAATTTATCTGATGAATCATTTGTTAATAAAATCTATGATACTAATTGAGTCATATAAAATGAAATTAGATCCCTATAATTTGTAGGGGATTACCATAATGTCAACGTATATAATGAAAACAAAATCATTGTCTCTTTTTGAAAAAATTAAGAAAATTCATCCATAACTATCTCATTCTTCTATTACTATCTTGATTATATATTTAAGATAAAATTAAATTGTGAGAGAAATAATTAAGGTATATAATGATGTGTTACTAGAAAAAATTGAAGATAGATGTCCTTAACTACATTTTATCAAGGAACCACAAGGTCTATATAACTATTGTCTTATAATTAGCATAAAAAAATCAAAACCGAGAAAAGTAATGTTCTGTTTCTTATAATTATCAATTTAGACCATTGGTTCAATAATACCGATTGGGATACTGCAATATCCCAATGCTAGAAGCCTGGAGCAGATGCATTATATAATTAAATTGGCATGATTAAGAGGAATCATGTAATGACATTACCTAGGTTATACTCAAACCTGGCACCCGATCCATTCCGTTACATACCCAAATGTTATTCCCGATCCCCACCAGCTGGCAACAAGCACTTGGGCATTGATCAACACATCGAAGGGAATGATTTCTCCAATATAGAAAAAAATTATGGAATATTCATATACACATAAATAAGGAGACAATGAATGAATAATGGAATATATATTCCATTATAGAAAAAGGATAGTAGAAATAAATAACTACAAATTATTCAAATCTCTAAAAACAAGTAAAACTGCAAGGACCAAAACTAGAAAACTACTTCATGCGATGGAGTGGAAATCTCCCACCGTCTCACCACCAACTACGCAAAACTAGCTGACTTGAACCTCACTTCCTCACTACAACACCTTTAATTTCCCTACATTTTAAAACATACAAATGTCTACATAACACCGAGGAGGTGTATAGGGTGTGAGACAATAGGCTCTGCAGAATCCCATCTAGGTGTTCTATGTTAAGTCAATATATAAATCTTCCTATATACTAATTTTAAATAAAAGTTTGCATGATAAGAAGTAAAATAGTTTTTTAGAAAACTTGGTAAAAATTTACCTTTTTTATAGTTCTAATCAAATTTATATATGACATGCATATAAAGACTAACTCAAAAATCTAGGTAACAAAAAACAGAAGTTATAGCACAGGTATCAGTTCCAATGATAATTTTAGCATAGACTAGTAGACTACTCATACAACAATAAATCAAGTGCACAGTCCAATTCCTATAACATATTCTTAATAAGTATAGGAATACCCCATGATTAAACCCCATAAAATTTCAATATCCATCCCCTAGATCAACTGGCATAGAAAATAGAGGATCCCCAAGAGAAAACAATCTGATAATCAGAAATTATGGATGATTCCCTGAAGCTAAACCTTCCTCCTAAGTCCATATGGTAACCCATGTGATAATTTTCACTAATCAATTTTAATGTTTCAAAAGTACCCATATCCTTTTATTTATCAAATACCAAGGAAATAAATTCTTCTTTAAAACCCCTTTTGCTACACACACAATTATCAGGCCAATTTTATAAATATATTTTTAAAGAAAGATAAATCGGAGTAATTATCATACGTTAGTGTTGGATCCACCTACCCCAAATCTTAGGTCACATACACCTATAATTAAATCCACAATAAAAAATTTAACAACACCAGTTTAGACCTTAGAATCCCTTACACACCACAAGATTGATCTATCATAGAAAAAGGGGTCTGTGGAAAGGGAAGGAACCACATACCTCAAGAACATACATCCTCCACACCACAATTAACCAATGAATTAACTCTAGAATGAGATTTCCCCAATGATCTAATAGAATTCATGAATAATTCGCAACTTATTCCACTAGATATGATACGGAAACCCTTGGGATCCACCATGATCAATAGAAACATAGAAGAAGAAAGATCACTTACCTGAAGAGATGAAAAACAACCGCAATGAAGATCCGATATAGAACACAATGATCTAAATGGAGAAGAGTATACGAAAATTGAATGGGAAGTGATCTAGATTGAGATAGAAGGGATTGGAGAAAAGAATAAAAAAATAGCTCATCTATTTTAAAAAATGTATGTGGGTTGTTACATGATGTGTAATTCAGTTATACACTGTTAAATCCACAATGTTCATTTATGATAAAAAATCAATCACCTCGGATTAAAAATTCATTATTTAAAACATACACGGTATTAAACCGGCATTAAAAATATCTAACCTTTCACAATGTGACCCCTTTCACATCATTTATTTAGCAACCATTACACATCATGTAACCAGTTTCATGGTGTGAAATTCTCCTTCAGCCTGCAAAAAATGCTAGATAAAGCCGAGATTCCAAAAAATACTTGAATTCACTATTACAGGTACCCTACCAATTAATTATTAGTCGGATATTGAAAATTGGAAAATGGAGAGCCATTACATGGTTAATAACATAATTGATAGATTTGTGATTGGATGTTACGAACTCCCTACCATAAATACTTTCCATACCTTGGAGGTCATGTGGAAGATTTAAACCCTGAAAAAGATGAGGTCACTTCTCCCTCATCAACGACTCTTATTCCCAAGTTTCATGATGATCATTTCCATGTTTCCATAAAACACTGAAAAATACAGTCGACTTCCCATGCCCGACTTTCACTTTAGAGTCAATAATCTCAAATGGATTCTCCAGAATATAAACATCTATCTCTAACTCAATTTCCTTATTTATTAGGATGTGGGCGGGATCAGGGTGAGACTTTCTGAGCTAAGACATGTGGAAAATATCACGAATACCTATCATCCGTA
The DNA here is from genome assembly GCA_963277665.1 of Viscum album. NCBI lineage: Eukaryota > Viridiplantae > Streptophyta > Magnoliopsida > Santalales > Viscaceae > Viscum > Viscum album. Next base: position 559,128,627 of record OY728127.1, on the reverse strand, counting down.
CTAGAAATAATGATTGATAAGAAACCTATCTGAGCTTCTCAGTGACCTAAAATGGTCCAACATATCTAGGATCCAACATTCCATGTTATTTAAGACAATGATGTCCCAACCGAGGGGAACATTCATGAAAAACAGTCACCTTTTGAAAACTCCAAAGGTGAACATATATAATCATTATTCATTTTATGTAATCTCTAGGTTATTATCATATGCTGATGGACATCCTAAATCTTCATGAACATATCCTGAACTAAACTAGGCCCAACCAAATGCACTTCACCCACTTCATCTCATAAAAGAGTTGATATTCACGGGCAAGCATACAACGCCTTAGAGGGATCCATTCTAATTGAATAATGACAGTAGTTTTTATTAACCAAACCCAATTATTCCTAAGTGGAAATCCAATTACCCACTCAAATCTAAAACATGGGCATAGATCATATCTTCTAGTATCTGAATCACATGCACCATCTGATTGTCTATATTAGGATGGTATGTTGTACTCAACTTGACATCAGTCCCCATTTTCTCTTGAATAATCCTCCAAAAACATTAGGTAAAGTTAGTACTACAATCCAAAATAATGGAAGAATGACTCCGTTTTGATCTAAAAAACTCTTTCACATACATCTTACCTAGGTCTTAAACTTTTGGGGTCTATTCGATCAGAATGAATGACCAGACATCGTCAACCGATCACAAATAACCAAGTTAGCATCCTTCCATTGGGGAGTCCACGGTAATCCAAAAAATATCTAGGCATAACTCATCCCATTTCCAAATTATTACTGGAAATGGCTTAAGAAAATAAGATGGTTTCAAGTGCTTTGAATTTATCCATTGTTAGGAGTAACAACAAGACATAAACTCCACGATGTCACGATTCATAAATGGCCACCAAAGTCACAACCTCCTGTCATAATGCATCTTCATAGTGCCATGATGAATGGTCCATGATGATCTATGATAATCAAACAAGACTAAACTTCTTATATATGTAGGGATGACAACTCGCTTCCTGAAGTGGAGCATGCCATTGGAGGAAAGAGACCATCCAGAAATAGTCTCCCCACCCTAAATGCTTTCATGAGTCTTCTAAAACTAATCATATTACTACTGAATCTAAAAAATAAACTATAGGATATATGATGACAAATGAAAACTACTTAGAACCATGTCTGCAACGTCCTACTGAGCATAAAAGTGCAACTTAGTGAAAATACCCCTAATGTTTGACTCCTACCTTAATTCCAGAATGGCTTGACATGTTACTTTCCCACTAAGAGCATCTGCAATGAAATTCCCAATTCTAAGTGTATAAAAGATATAAAATTCATACTTCTAATGGTATTCTACCCATTATCTCTATATGAGATTCACGTATTTCATAGAAAAGATATAGATCAATTTTTTTTTTATCAGAAAAGACTATGAACTTCTCCCCAAAAAGAATGTACCACCAACTTTTGAGCGAATAAATGATTTCAAAAAGTTCTAAATCATGAGTGGTGTCATTATTTTCTTGTTGGAAAAGATGAAGAGAGAAATAAGCTACCACATGGTCATCCTTCATAATAATGAATCCATAACTAGTACTTGAATCTTCATAGAACATCACATCTCCCTTATCTAGATGATGTAAGATCTGAATTGGAGCCAATGTTAGATGGGGTTTTAGTTCATAAAAATAAGACTAAAACATTCATCCCTCTATAATTTCACATCATTCCTAGTAAGAGTAGTTAATGGTGACATTAACATAGAGAAGTCAATGAGAAACTATCGATAGTAACTTAAAAGACCAGGGAAGCTCTGTATCTCAAAGACATTCCGTGGTTCTTTCCATGACCAGATAGTCGTCACCTTCTCAGGATCAACTGATAAGTTGTGTTTTGAAATCTATTGCCCTGTGAATTTCACTTCTTGATTCCAAAAACAAAACTTCAAAGGATTTCCATAAAATGGTTATTTCTATGAATTTCTAGAACCACACTCAGATGGTGCTCATTCTCATGCACATATATTGTGTAAAATATAATATTATCTAGGAAAACTATCTCCAAATTGTCAAGAAATTGACAGAATATCCGATTCAAAAAATCCATAAAAATGATAGGAGAGTTAGTCATTCCAAAAGGCATAAAAAGATATTCATAATGGCCATACCTGCTCTTGAAAGATGACTTTAGTATATTAGGAACCCTAAATCAGATCTAATGATAACCCAACTGAATATCAATCTTAAAAAACCACTTTCCCCTTTTAACTTATCAAATAGATCATCCACACAATCCAAAGGATATTTGCTCTTAATCATCACCAGACTCAATTTCTAATAGTCATCACATAATCGAAGTGAACTATCTTATTTCTTAGAAAAAATGTCACGCCCTGACCCCAGACTACCGCAGAGATAGTGCGGTTTCTATAAAACATGGTGTGTAATAATTTTTTTTAAAAAAATAGAAGCTGTGGAATTAAACATCATGTTCCACTAAAGAGGATATTTTCTCTTTAGTTTCTAGAAAACCAAATACAAATATTAAAATGATTCAAAAACTGTACTAATGAGACTCCACAAAGTAACCACCAAATAGTGTAACTCAAATCTACTAAACATGTAAAATTTAAATTGGAATGTAGGGTGAGAATAAGATTTCCCAGTTAGTGGGTTTAAAAAAATATTTCTATTAAAAACTTCTAAAAAATCCCTTAAAAAATGTTTATAAAACATTATCTTAAAGAAAGCTGCAATACACGAAGCATAACATTACAGTTTTTCCTAGAATTTAGAGCGGACATTTTAAGGATTATTAATAGGGTTACAATGAAACATGTTCCACTCAAAAGTATGCTTATTCAAAATATATGGTGCGAAACATATATATCAAGAGTTATTCTAACTATACTAAGTGTGGAAAACCAAAGTTAAAGTACAAAATTTATAAAATAAAGTAATACATATTCAGTGTTGTGCATAAAATAATAACATAAATTTTATCCTTGTCAATAGTAAATCAAAAAATCACAGATAAATTTTTGAGTGTTAGATAAACATTATGTCATGTGCATTTACTTCTTCTTGTACTCCTATGTACAAGCTCTTAACCATGCATAGGAAATGTATAATGCGGGACTGTGTCAAGGCCCCATGCCATGAACTGATTTGTCTTAAGAGAACTACCAATGCATTGTGGGGCTTTCATTAAACAGTCCCCAACCCATAGGTATTTTATTAACCAGTCCCCAACCCATAGGTAATTCATTAACTAGTCCCCAAACCATATATATTGTGTCCAATACATTACTCTTATGTCCAGTAAGGTCATATGTCCCAAGTGTCCCATAACGCTTTGAATATTTAATATCTCATTCATATTATTCAAAATGTATCATACCACTTTGAATAATTTGGTTTCCTTATCCATAAATGGTCATAGTAGTTAAACATTATTCTATAGCAATTATATATATATATATATGTACTAAATCAATCATTAATTTTCAATAATAACAACTGCATACCTAAAAATTCACCAATGACATGCAGACATACTAAAGCACGTGTGATGATAACCAATGCATATGAAATAAATGCTTATTCAGGTTTCTTTATATAAAATGATGACATGGAAACTCTGTAATACTTATTATGAAATTAAATATATTATATTACAAAATGAGTAATATCAATTCATCATTAATTTAATACATAATTAATTTAAAGGAAAAGAAAATATTTCATGTGAGGTATTAAACACACAGTTGTTTAAACACCCATTACATGCATTTTTTATGTATAAACATGACGCAAGTGTACTCTCAATTATTTAAACACAATTTTATAAATTTAAAATCATTAAAATCAACCAGACAACTAACTAACATAACCAATACCATTTAGACTTATGAAAATAAGTGTGAAATCCATATACACATAAAGTGATTATAAAGGGTTGTATTACTAAAACAAATTCCTAATTGATTCTTGAAATTTTTTCACACTTCAAAATACTTGTTATAAATTTTTATCAATCCTTTGAGAACCCATATTGTGAACCCATATTAATATTATGATCAAAGACTCTATATATATATATATATCGCTTTATGTATATAACTGTTCTTCATCAAAATTTAAAAACACAATACATAATTTAGGTATAGTAAAAACTTAATTTAACCCAAAGTTCGACATCTTCAACCATAATGTAAAACCAAGGGTAGTGTTTCATCAATAAGTAAATAAATATGTACATATATATATATGTACGAATAATTTCATATTTATAATTTCATCAACATAATACACCTCTAGATATAGCATATATCTTATTTATTATGAATTCCCTAATAGTAGAGGTGATTCATCATTTAAATAAACTGATATTGTTTTATTAAGAACACATAAATACATATGTTTATATATGTAGTGAAACAAATTTGAGGTACAAATATTGAACCTTATCATGATTTTCTTGACAAGAATTTTTTTAAAACTAAGAATTCGTTTTTATTAAAACATCCAAAAAATATCAGTAGGATTATAGAACAACCATATATATATATATATCCATATATATATATACAAACCGTAAAATAAATCAAATAAAGACAAAACATGGTCCCTTACATAGTTCTAAGAAGAAAAAAAGAACCTAGGTTAGTGGAGGTGCTGGAAGGAGAAGACCCTTAAGATTCGAGTGAAAAAAGTGTTATATATATAAACCATATATAATATATATTTAAAGAAACTTGCAAAGTATCTGAGAAACTTTGGTTTAAATGAATACTGGGTGCACTCAGTCTTGTGGAAAACAAGACAGAGAAGGGGCCAACTAGGGGTCATGGGTGTGGAAAAAATAACAAAAAGGGAGCAACGATAGCTACTAGTGCGGTGTGAGGAAGGAGGAAGAAGAAAAAGAAGGAGTTAAAGTATGGAAAATAATGGAATGCTCTTATCAACTGAGATATGATCGAATGATTGAGAAACAATTAAAAGTTTTAAAAATGGATGATGGGTCGAGATGAAAAAGGTGATTTGATTGGATGGTTTCTATAAAACAAGGGGTTTAAAAAGAGATTTTTAACTGAGATTAAAACTCATTTTGATTGGGTGGATGAGGAAAACATGGGGGGAAACTACGGCAGTGAGGATTCGATGGCCGAATCGATCGGATGGTTCATATCCTGCATAGCAATATCAAATGGTCCAGATTAGATTTCCATGAAAAATAAGCATTCCACATCAAAACAAAACAACTTTAGGTGAGTCATTATAATCCTAGATCTTCTGTCATGAAATCATATATCCCCCTCCCCCTCCCCGGTACCGCCCCGTACTAGGTCTCTACAGGTTCACTTATGCACCCACCCCTACCACCGTGCCACCCCACACAATGGTGTGCTCTAGAACCCCTTGCACATGCATGCCCATGCACACTTAGGGCTTGATTATGCATGCTTGTGTGTACAACTTAACACACTCCATGCTTGCACAACCTCGAGTCATTATCCTAGGGGATCTTTGATATGCTCATCAAGGCCTTGAGTAGCTTGGCCTTCTAGGTATCCCTCAGTTAGGCGGGGGTCTCACCTAATTTTTTCATAGTAATATTCATTTTTTTAAACATAAGAATAGGTTTATATATATAATGGTTCTTTAAAATAGGGAATACAAATTCTCCACTATGGTTATACAAAATCCTAAAAAACAAAATTTTCATTAGTTTATAAACAATTGAGTTTCAAAAAATCATCGTTCAAAATCTAAAATCATTGTTAAATATGTAATAAGGGAAATCCCATTAAAGTTTTATATTAAAAATGAGAACCATATTTATAATTAAAATATTGTTTTTATTCATCCAAGGATGAAAATATTTAATGGAAAATTTTTAAACCATTTAAAATTCTTAAATACCTAATTTACTATGTACGGATAAAATACTAAATAAAACATTAGTAATTAATTTCATTTTCCCAATGTATGATTTAAAACTCAAAAATATGTTTTTTATACCAAAACAAAGGAGAATCAAATGTGTTCTTCTCTTGGTATTTCATTAAAATACCTGGGTCATGATTCAAATTGATTTTAAACATTAAAAAATAATCCTATCATAATTTAATGTAGTGTTAATTACAAACATGTTCAAAGATATAACATTGAAGAATACTTAAAACACTTATAAATCTCAACATACATAAACACTTAAAAATAAAATAACTAGAATACCCAAGAACTATAATGGTCTCATAACCGTTATAGATTGAACAGTCACCTAAAGGAGGTAACCGTCAAATTTACCTGATTTCTTTATAAAAACATGATTAGGGTGTTCCAACATCAATTCAACTTGGAGAAGATGGTGCTCATCATTCCTCAAATTCTTAGAACAATTGTTGTGGTTCTTGTTAAAATGATGTTCATTGTGATGGATTCAAATAAACCCCACTATTTTCTAGGGATTTTGTTGTATTTGGTGGTCTCCCATTTATCATGATAAGTCTCCTAGTAGGTATCCTAGGGTAGTAAGGTTATTTGGTCTTATTGTAATGTGATTGTTTTCAGTATTTAATTGAATAAAGAAAACTCTTGTGTTTATTTTTCACATATTCTTTTGGATAGTACAGAAATAAAACGAAGTAAAACCATTCAAGGTTATTATTATATATTAAAATGTTTTGGGGTGTCACATTATCCCCCCCCCTTCAAAGAATTTCACCCTTGCAATTCTAGAACATTTTTACACATCTACACAAAAATTTCACTCACAAGTTCCCTTTACCCGGACAACCATATGTGATAGGCTGCTGAAACCTCAAGTGGATTCCTAGGGTAGAATTAAGCTCCTAAAATTCCGAGGTCTAGATAAACTATGAGAAATCAGGGTCAAACCTGTGCACAATGCACTCGATATTCTAAAGAGAGGCATGAAAGGTGTGGAGGTCTGAGATTTGAGGGTGGATTAGTCCCCTATAAATCCATTTAACTACATCATGATTGAAAACAATGATGTCATAGAGATCCCCATACATACCAAAACATTGATCATGGAATAGGTAGGTCACTCGATGTTCACCCACAATTGTAGCTACTAGAAATTTTCCTACAGATCGGTAGTTATCGACCAAAGTGAAACATAGAAAGACATTCGTGATACTTTCCCCTTTGCCTATATTATGAAAATTGTGAATTTTCAATATGGTAATAAAACATTTTGTCTCTTTGGTAGATATAGAGGATATTTGGGTTTTCTGACACCTGGTAGAGTTGTTTGCAAGACATACGTAAATTTTAATAGGTATAGTATTCTTCTGAACACGTCTATATAATTAAAATCTCTAGTAGTTCGGTAGGAAGTGACAAGTGGTTTGCTGGTAAACCCATGTCTTCCATCTGAAAATTTCAAGAGATATATTTTACTTCGTATGGCATAACCATATTAAAATGGAGATGTAATTTTGTAAAAGCATAATAAAATACCAAATCCTAAAATATAACATTGCACATTGAAAACAAAGTTCATGAAACTCTACAGGGTGATACATATTTAATTTTTCCCTCAAATTATCCCACTGGAATATACTTCCTTACATCCTCCACGGTGTCCCTTCATAGGTACCACTAATATAAAAAATTTCCCTAGTTTCCAGTGGAGCGGATCCCTAAAGTGGTCCTGAAATCTTCGATGTCATAGGTCCTGATGCAGCACGAGCAACCAAGATCAATGGGGTGTGGACATCCAAAGTTCCATTTGAGAAAGGAATGGTGTGTATGAAGGTGTGAAATATCACCATGGACTTGATGTCAATAAAACAAGTTTGAATTCATGTCCCCAAAAATTTCACAGTTCGTAATTTGACTAGAAGGACCGTAGGTCAAGAGTTGACCTAGAGACGCTGCCAAAGGTCACCCTCCTGTGAAGCCTCTTGGTAGTCTTTAAGGGATGAAGCATTCCCGAATAGGGTAAAATGTTTAAATAAAACCTCAAAATACTTTCTTTTACATTCATAGAATTAAAAATTTGAATGCATCATAATGATGTAGTCAAGGCATGATCCTCAATGGAGTTAAAGTACATGGGGAGAATTGGAAACACAATAAAGGTGTTTGCATGAAAAATAAAGTTTTCAAAAGTCTCACAACCTTCTAAACATGATTTGGAAACTAAGGCCTCTAGGATTTCTATTGGGAGATACATAAGTCTAGTCTTCTCTTCCATTTTAATATTTTAAGAAGGATTCTACTTAGTAAGACATATTCATGTTTTTAATGTTGTTCTAATTTTCTAGGGTTTTCTTCACTAATTCACTAATACAAACTATCTCGCCGAGACCCTAGACTACACCGGAGTGGGTGCCGTTTCTATAAAACACGGTGTGTAATAATTTTTTTTATAAAAACTGAAGCTGGGGAATTGGACATCATGTTCCACTAAAGGGGATCTTTTCAGTTTAGATTCAAGAAAACTAGACAAAAATATTAAAATCCTTCAAAAATAGTATAGATGAGACTCCACAAAGATGCCACCAAATAGTGTAACTCAAATGTACTAAAACTATAAAATTTAAATTGAAATGTAGGGTGAGCATAATAATTCCTAGTAAGGGGGGTTTAAAATAAAATAATATTTAAATTAAAACATTTTAAAAACATTCCTTTAATTTTTTTATAAAACATTATCCTAAATAAATATGCAATACATGAAGCATAACATAATAATTTTCCAAGAATTTCCAATGAACATTTTGAGGATTATTAATAGTGTTACAATGAAACATGTTGTACTCATAAGCATGGTTATAAAAAATATATGGTGTGGAGCATATAAATCATGAATTATTCTAACTATACTATGTGTGACAAGATAAAGTGAATGTACAGAATTTACAAATGAAAGAAATACATAATCATAGTTGCATTTAAAATAATAACATAAATTAATTCTTTAAGAATTGTAAATCATAAATTGGCAGATAAATTTCTGATAGCTGACTAAACATTATGTCATGTGCATTTAATTCGTCTAATACTCATAAGCACTAGAACTTAACCAAGAATATTCTATAGTTGAATACACACTTGGTTAGTTATATATTATAAACATAGGGAGGGAATGTATAATGCAGGACTCTATCAAGGTCTCGAGCCATAACCTCATTTGTCTCAAGAGAACTACTGATGCATCTTGGGGATTTCATTAACCGGTCCCCGACCCGAAGGGATTTCATTAACCAACCCCCAACCTATATATAGTGATTCCAATACATTCCACTTATGTTTAGTAAGGTCATACATCCATAGTTTCCCATACCACTTTTCATATTAAATTTCTAATTCATATTATTCAAACTGTCCCATACCACTTTGAATAAGTTAGTTTATTAATCCATAAATGATCATAGTAGTTAAAATTAATTCTTTAGCAATTAAATATATATATATATATGTAGAAAATCATGCATTAATTTTCATCACTAACAACTGAATAGCTATAAAAAATTAACTAATGACATGCAGACATATTATAGCACATGTGATGATAACCAATGAATATGAAATAAATGCTTATTCAGGTTTTGTCACATAAAATGTTGACCCTAAAATTCCAAAATTCTCATTATGAATGTAAACATATTATATTCCAAAATTCAAAATGGAAATTCTCCATGGATTGAATACATAATTAATTTAAAGGTAAACAAAATATTTCATGTGAGGTATTAAAGGCATAGTTGTACAAACACCCATTACTTTCATGTTTGTGTATAAACATACCATAAGTTTACTATCAATTATTTAAACACAATGTTAAAATTTGAAAAGAAAGAAAATAAACAAAAAAACTTACTAACACAACCAATTACATTTAGACTTATGAAAACAAGTTTAAAATCCATATACACAAAAAGTGATTATAAATGGTTGTATTACTAAAACAAATTCCAAATTGATTAGTGAAAACTTTTCACACTTGAAAACAATTGTTATAACTTTTTATCAATACATTTTGAACCCATATTTTGAACCTATATTAATATCATGATCAAATAATATATATATATATATATTTATATCGTCGTATGTATATAAGGGTTCTTCATCTAAACTTAATAACCCAATAACTAATTTATGTATAGTAAAAATATAATTTAACCCAATGTTCAACATTTTCAACCATAATGTAAAACTGAGGGTATTGTTTCATATATATATATATATATATCTATATGTATGTATAAATACTTATATATTGATAATTTCATCAAAATAATTCACCTCTAAACCTAGAATAGATCTTATTCATTATGAATTCCATTAGAGTAGAAGTTCTTCTTCCATTAAATAATGAAACAAACATGGTTTTATTAAGAACACATATATACAAATGTGTATACTTGTAGTGAATCCAATATGAGTTACAATCATTAAACCCAATCATGATTTGCATGACAAGAACATTTTTAAAACCAATAATCCATTTTTATAATCATATCCATGAAAAAAACAGTAGGATAAAATAAAAACTGAATATATACATACATACACACACATATATATATATATCCATATATATATATATATATATATTTACCAACCATAAAATAAATTAAGGCAAGACAAAACTGGGTCCCTTACCTGGTTCGAAGAAGATAAAAAAGTTGAATAGAGGTCGATGGAGATGCTGGAATGAAAAAACATGTAGGGTTTGAATGAAAAAATCATATATATAAACCATATATAATATATATTTATGTAAACATGGAAAGGATCCGTGGAAACATGGTTTAAATAAGACCCGGTGCACTCGGTCTTGTGGAAAATGAGATAGAGAAGTGGTCATCAGGGGGTCACGGGTGTGAAAAAAATCAAGGGAAAGGGTGAAACGACAACTAATGGTTTGATTCGAGGTAAGAGGAAGAATAAGGTGAAGAAGGTAAGGTATGTAAAATAATGTGTAGCTCTGATAAACCGAGATGTGGTCGAATTGCTGAGAAAATATTCGATGTTTTAAAAACGGATGATCGGTCGAGATTAAAATGTTGATTTGATCGGACGGTTACTGTGAAATGTGGGTTTTAAAAAGGGATGTGTAGCTAAGATTAAAACTCAATTTTATTGAGAAGCTAAGGGAAAACATGGGTGAAACTGAGGTGGTGAGGATATGAAGGCCAAACTGATCCAACAGTTCAGAGCCTACACTGCGAGATCGGATGGTCCTGATCAGATTTCTGTTGAATAAAATACATCCCATGTCGAAACAAAACAACATCAGGTTATGTTTTATTAGCCTGGAGCTCTATGAATTAGCTCAGAAATCCCCCTCCTCCTCCCCGGGGATTCCTTATACTGAGACTTTTTGGGTGCGCTTCGGCACCCACCACTATCATCATACTGCCTCACACAATGGCGTACTATGACATCCCTTCCACATGCATGATCGTGTGTTCTTAGGGCCTGATTATGAATTCCTGCACGTGCGACTTAGCATGGACCATGCAAGCGTAGCCCTAAGGCATTGGACTAGGAGATCGATGAGATGCCTAAAAAGGCCTTGAGTGGCTTGGCCATCTTGGTCACACTCAGTTAAGTGGGGGACTCCCCTAATTTTTTCGTAGTAAAATTCATTTTTTGTTAAACATAAAATAGGTTAAAATGTTAAAGGTTCCTTAAAAACTGCGATTACAAATTCTCCACTATGGTTCAATGACATCCTAAAAAGCAACATTTTAATTAGTTTATAAACATTTGAGTATCAAAACATCATTATTTGAAATCAATAATCAAATTTTAATATGTCATAATGGAATTCCAATACTAGTTTTATATTTAAAATCCAAAAGTTATTTATAATTAAAACCTTGTTTTTATTCATCCCAGGATGAAAACATTTAAGGTTAACTTCTTAAAACATTTAAAATACCTAAATACATAATTTACTATGTATGTATAAATTACTAAATACAATAATAGTCATTAACTTTATTTTCCCATTGTATGATTTCAATCTCAAAAATATGTTTCTTTGTACCAAAACCAAGGAGTATCAAATGTGTTCTTCTCTTGGTATTTTTTTTAAAACAAAGGGGTATAATTCAAATCCATTTTTAAATTTAAAACATTATCCTCTCATAATATAAAGTAGTGTTAATTACAAAAATATTCAACGATATAACCTTGAAGCATACTTAAAACACATATAAATCTTAATATACTGAAACACTTAAAAATAAAATAACTAGAATAACCGATTTCTATAATGGTCTTATAACCATTATATATTCAATGGTAACCTAAAGGAGGAATAATAGGAATTTAGTTTAGGGCCTTCTAAAAACATGATTAGGGTGTTCCAACTTCATGACAACTTGTTGTAGATGGCACTCATCATTCCTCTGATTCTTAGCATGGTTTTTTTGGTTCTGGCTATAATGATGTTCATCGTGAAAGATCAGAAGGACACCCAATATTTTATAGGTATTTTTATTGTATTTTTTGGGCTTCTGATGATCTTGATAGGTCTCATAGTAATTATCTTGGGGTAGAAAGGTTATTTGGTCTTACAGTAATGTTATCGTTTTTAGTGGTCAATTGAATAAAGAAAAGTCATATGTTTATTTTGCACATATTGTTTTGGATAGTACAGAAATTAAACTATGTTAAACCAGGAAACATTATTATTACACATGAAATAGGTTTGGGGTGTCACAGAGGAGCATAGGGGATTCCCTAGGAAAACACAATGGATAATGAAACCCTTCCCTAATAGGTTTTCCAATTTAATCTTGATGTCTTTCTACTAAGATGGTTCTATATTGTATGAAGGAATCGATAATAGCTGTATACCTGGAACTAGTTAAGTTGTTAATTATTCCACTCTATCTAGAGGAATACAGAATACGTTTCCTTGGAAAATGTTATAATAGTTCAGAATGAGAATGGGAAGATAAAAAAACAAATGAATAGTCATCCTGATCAAACAAGATAATTGATAGAAAACTCTTGAGCTTTGGGAGGAAAGGTCCTCCGCAGCCTGACCATGGGTCCCACTCCCCCTAAAACACACAAGAGCTCCCATCAAAAGAAAGAATGAAAAGATGTAAATGATTACAATCAACCTCAGCTTGATGACAAAAAAGATAATCCATACTGACAATTTTATTGAACAGATCCAGATGATGAATGAGAAAATCCTAGAAAATCGCTGAATCGACAATTGTTAACGATCAAGGAGAAAATCCAAGAATATCACTAAAACCATTGTAAAATACATATGTTATGTTGGATGTTTATGAATATCAACAATATTTATAGATATAAAAGAGTGAGAGGAACCAATATCGAATAAAGTTATTACTATTGAAGATGAAATAAGAATAATACCTCTGACTGTTGTCGGAACTGAATCAAATTATGATGGAAACTCATATACAGTATGAAAATTATTCACTCATGAAAATTGTGGTGGGATATTTATATTCCATGAAGCTTCTGGTTACACCATAATAGCCTTTGGATCTGATGAACCCTGAACATAACAAGACATAGTCATAACCTGGCCGAAGTGTTGTAAGTAACCAATGCGTCCACAACTACTGCATGTATTCACAAGAATATGAGAAGAATGACTTGGGTGTTTTCCCTTACCACACTGATAGAATGTCAAAGGAACATTCCCTTCTGGAATCGATGGTGTACATGAATATCACATTTATGACCCACCTCCAACACTTTTTTGATGATCTCAACACTTCCTTTTCTTCCTATGCATGCCACTAAAGTTGTCACCATATGGAAGAGAAGGGTTTGGAAACCAAACATTCTTTTCATATCCATATATACCATTATATTTCTATCTACCATCTCCCTATAGGTATAATGTTTCAATATGAACACCTATGATATAATATCTGGCCGCAAACCCTGCAGGTACTGTTAAGCCTTTAGCTTGTCATTCCTTAACACATTATGAGAAAAATAGATAAGCTCAACAAATCAGTTCATGTAAGACAACACCAAATGATCTCACTATTGTAAGGACAAGAACATAATAATCTTCACCAGTATCAAGGAATCTAGGAAAAACTGTTTAAACAACAGGGTATTAAAACCCTTCTAATACAAGTTCTCTTTCATTCACTCCTAGACCACTGAGTCCCACCATTGCTTACAAGAACCCTTGGGCCTGAATGTTGCACACTTTACCCAGATATTTTAAGGTGTTTCTAGAAATTCTAAGATATGATTAATCCTATCTGGTTAGTCCATCACCTCTTGAGGTTTATTCATTCTCTCAATGGATGATGTCTTCTAATGTGAGAACTCCTATAATCGATCTCTCTCTCCACAAGTTCATAGTTTCACCTCAACAAAAGTGTTATGAACTCGTTTTACATCATGATCAATTGCACGAACTACTTGCACTATAGTCTCCATGAAATTCTGATCTATATAAGGATTCACATGAGAAGCACCAACTACACCCTTATAAGGAAATCATGGAATACATCATGGAGGAATATTTATACACATAAAAAATTAAGAATAATCATACAACAGAAAAAATAACAATTCAAACAACAAAACCTATAAGAAAAAACTGATATTGAAAACAAAGTCCAACAATAGAGACACACATCCCAATATCTGATGGAATCTTGAGTCTCTTTACCATACGTACATTCTAGGAACTCATCGAAACATTCCTCTCAATCCCAAAAACTCAATTACTATCTAACAAATGTCCCAAAAGATAAAATCTTAAGGACATACCTCCTCTCATATAAAATTAAAACTAACAGAATTGGGTTACCCGCAACCCTAGAACCTGACCCATTTCATCACATACAAGAATGGTTTTCACGATACCCATGGGCTGGTGACTAGAAGGTTGAAATAAAATAACACACTAGAGGGCATGATTTTACCCAACCTAAAAGAATCAAATGGCACATATATATACATAGAATGAAATAGAAAGAATAATACTAATAGAATATATATGAAATTACATTAAAAAGACAGTAACAGTGAACAACTTCAAAAGTATTCAGATCTCTTAAAGTTAATCTAACTACATAGACCAAAACCAAAAAACATCTCCATCTGATGGCATGCACGAACTCCCACCATCTCACCACTAGATACCTAAAACCATTTGAAAAAAACCTTATTTCATTAGTATAGCACCTTTCTTTTACCTACATCAAAATACATAGAAATTTCTATGGACCATTTAGTAGGTTCACATGGTGTGAACAAATAGGCTCAGTAGGATCATACCCAGTTGTTTCATATTAGGTCTCTTTATAACAATTCTTGTTTTCTTATTTTATATAAAACATGTAATGATAAGTAAAAACATAGTTTTATAGAAAACCAGGAAAACATATTCATTTTTTTTTGTTCAAAGAAAGTAGTTACAACATGAATATTAAAGAAATCTCAGAAATCTTTGTAATACAAAATAAAAGCAACAACACATTCATCAGTACCAAGGATAACTATAGGTCATACTAGAATACTACTCATACCATAGTAATTCAATTTCACAATCTAGTTCCTAGAACATAGGATTTGGAAGATGAAGAGTATCCCTTGATTACACCTCCTGATAATGTAAATATCCATCCCCTAGAACAATGATCCTTGGAAATAGAGGAAATCCACAGGAGTAAACCTCATGACAGTCACAAAACATAGATAATGGACTCAAGATGAACCTTCCACCTAAGCACCCAAGTTAACCCATATTCCAATTTTCAAAAATCAATTTCAATGTTTCAATAGTACCCATATCTTTTCCAGTTATAAAAAATAGTAGAAAAACAGTAATATTTAAATAACATTTTCAACACAAAAAAATATTCATGCCAATTTGATAGATCATTTTATAAATAAATAAAAATCCTGATAATTATTATAGGCTATAAATGGAACAACCTACATCAAACCTCATGTTGCACATGACCGAAATGGAATCCACCAACAAAAGAACCCAAAAAACACCAAAAGAGACAGTACAATCCAATACACATCAAAAGACTGATCCTACTCAAAAAACAAGGGGTCAAAGTAAATTGAAAACAAAACATACCTCAATAACGGATACCCTAGTCACCATAATTATCCAAGGAATAGGCTCTAGAATGAGATCCTGAAAAGGATCAATAATAATACATGGAGAATCACCAAATTAGGACAACAGATCCCATAACACAACCCTATGGCACCACTTCAATCAATAGAAATAAAGAAGAAGAATTAATACTCTCTTAGAGAGATGCTCTATAACTACAATGAAGATCCAACATTGAACAGAATGATCTAGGTGGAGTGGAGTATCCCAAAATTACATAGGAAGAGATCTAGATTGATACCCAAGAGCCTGTAGAAATGAAATGAGATAAAAATATCAACTCAATAATTTTAAAAACTATACGTGGGATATAATATGGCGTGTAATACAGTTATATGCAATGAGACCCATAGTGTTCAATTATGCCGAAAATTTTGTTTCCTCAGATTAAAAATCTGATATTTAAAACATACACAGTGAAAACCCTATATTCATGACATGTAGTCTGTCACAAAATTACCCCTTTAATGACTTGTACCAGACAACCATTACACATCCTGTAACCTAGTTACACAACTTAAAATACTATTTTAGCCTTCCGATAAGATATTTAAAGCTAAGAGTCCAAAAAATATATGAATTTACCATTCTAGGTATCCTGTCATTTCCTTCTCGATCCCCTATAGACAATAAGAAAAATGGGAACCATGTCGAGGTCATGAACATACCCGATAAATATGTCATGGGATGTTACCAAAAAAATACCAAAGGAATGATCAGTTTTGATGTCTTGGAAGTAAAAATTACATAAAATATACCCATAATACATTGTTAAAATAAAATAAAAACCTGATAAATAATATAATTAAATAAACAACATCCTTGAATCTCAATCATAAGATCCCTCTTCATAACCAGTGGAAAGAAAAAATAATAACTGTGAACTCAAATGATTATTAAGGATAAGTAAAATGGGAGTAAATAATGAATCAATGAGAATTAATTAAGATGGAAAGGTGAATTAATGATTACACATTATATACAAATAACTATATTGGGAAATATCAATCTGACAAGGTAAGAAGGTAAAAACACATGGTACTTAATCAATGAACTAAAAATAAAATGCATCCATAGATATGTCGATGAAAAATATCATGAATAAATTATAATAAAAATTCTAAATAAATGAAATTATTAATATTCAAACATTAAGTTTCCTAGGAAAATGATAACTTTACCATCAAGACACAATTTAACAATTCGGATTTGGCCAACTAATTCATCTCATGAGACAACTTATTCATTGAGGGGTTTTCATTAACTTGTCCCCAACCCATAATGTTTTTTTAAATAGACCCCAACCCTTGTATTACATCTCCATAGTATTACTTATATATTGATTAAAAATTTTTCCTTACAAAAATGTTTATGTATTTAATGAAAGATATATATTTACCAATAATTACCCAGTTAATCAAATAAATTTCAATATAAACTCTATTTGTAAAATCATATATGGTTTAGGAAATAATAATATCTATTATTTAATAATTTTTATATTAATGGTAAATAATAATGAAAATATATTACAATAATGCGATTGATTCCAAGATAATGGTAGCAATCACCAAAGGAAGTGAAATTTTAAAGATAATCATTAAGAGCATTTTTGAGGAAAATAATATTTAAACATCCCAATGTGTCCCATACCACGTGAAACATTTAAATAATAATTCGAATAAAGGAAATTTTTTCATACCATAAAGAAAATGGATACAATATAAAATGTATCAAAATGGGTAGTAGATAAATTACACAAAAGAAGTTAGTAGGTTATATCATGTATGCCTCAGGGAAAGAAAAGAAAGTCAGGAATCTCAAAGAATAATAGTCATTTCTATTTTGTAGTATTTATCCTTTTATATTGTGATTTAAAATATGTTACTAACTTCTAGTAGAACCATAATCATGTTTATAATATCATATATTAACTTCTTATAATATTTTATTACATTTTTGTTAACACTCTTTCATTATTTCCACTAGTTGGGCTGTTAATTTCCTACTTTTATCAAGTATGTTTTTACATGTAACATGTTGTTCCTATTAATTTAATCATGATTTCATCATCTGAATAAATTTAAACAGTGACATAATTTTCATATATATTCATTACATATGTATTTACAATAATCTATAATATTTGGGTATATGAAATGAAATTCAACTTTCAAAGAAATGGTAGGCCATACGTATACATGAACGCTCTATTAATTTCATTATTATATTTAAAGAATGAAATTAATTGATATATGTTTATATTATAATTATTTTATAATATATATTCCATATATTTTTCTAATTTTTATTAAAATATTATTTAATACATTCCATGTATACCGTGTATGATTCACATTTCTTTGAAGAGGTTGTAGTCCACACTTCCACAAACGATGTTATCGTATTAATAAAAGTGGAAATTATAAGGGTTTGTGTTATAAAATAAATAATAATAATAAATAAATATAAGATATAACATAAATCATATATAAATAGAGTTTACATCATAATTACCATAATGATAAGTGTAAACATAATAACAAACAATCATCGTTTCGTGTGGTGGATGTTTTCCGTTTACATTAATAGTATGTCTATTATCCATTAGATGGGAGTGTGTGAAATTGTTTTTATAACCTTTATCATAATGAAATCCTAGTTAATTTATGTCACTTTTTTATATAAACATGTAATTATAAGAAATTAGTGGGTGGAGAAACAAATAAATTATAAGAGTTTGAGGGAAGATGTTACCTATTAATCAAGTAACTCATTTTGGTTTGTACCAAAGAGAATATGTAGACGGATTTCATCCAAAAGGTATACTAATAGGTTTTGGGGAGGGATTTAGGGATACTATTTATATATAGGCGATATGGTCCAATGTGTCTTGAGAGGTCCGAGGAAGGGGTAGAGTGCTTTCCTAATTATAGTGGAGGGGGAGAGATACTCTTATAAATACTAATATGTATTCATTAATGGGATGTACACCTTACCTAAACTCCATAAAAAATGGAAACACAATGAATTAAATTGGATTAATGGTTGATTAAAACCTCCACCACCAAAAAATAAGTGCATTTTAATTATTTGGTTCCTTAACATATACGATTCTCCAATTTTATCATTTTAGTTTTTATTAAAGAATCTAGTTTTACATCATAAATAATTTAACCATTAAGTTTAAAAAAATTTGATATTTATTAGAAAATATAGATCCACCAAATTTTAAATATTATGTGTGATTTATTAAAAAAACCCCACGTGTTTTGGAAATTATTTTTAAAAAAAAGTATGTTAGGTGCTAAAACACAACTTAATCCCATGCCATGTTAATAATGTTTTTAAAATATATGGTTTAATATGTAAATTATAAATTATTAATTAGTCCATTAATAGACCATATTTAATATTTATTGACACTTAAAGATCAATTATATTAATATATGTTTTTTTATTAATTTTAAGCCATTTAATAAAATATAATTTATTTAAAATATTTGTAATGTAAATCTTGACATTATTTGTTTTATTTTAATTTTAATATGTAAAAGAAATATTGGAATTATAATATATAACGTTTAAAGATGTGTAAAATGATATATTAATCAATATAAACAATTAAATATAATAATTCAGTTAATATACTTCACTTTTAATATTTATAGTATCATTTATTTTAATTAATTATAAAATAAATAATCACAATGTTGGCATTTCTTATGCATTTTATGCAACCAAATAATCTATAAAAATTAAAGATAATTATTATGATAAAAATAACTAATTTTTATTTTGAATATATATGTATAACTGAAAACATCATATTTTGTACATATCTCAAAGTTTTATAAATGTTACAGGCAAGGAAAGTTTCTTTTTTATCTTTTTCTATACTTAACCCTTTATATAGGGAACTTCCATTTACAATATCCCAATAAACTAAAAAATTTGAAAAAATAGGGGATTTGGTTGAATAATTTTCATCCAATGGTTTTTTGACAAGTTTCTAGGTTATTTCCCCCCTTAAGATTAAGGTCTAGCCCCATGTTTAGGTTACTTTAACCCTAATCAATGTAATTAATGTTAATCACTTTCACTATTATTTTTTTGTAAAAAATTAAGTTCATATTATTATAAAAAAGATATTATAGTTATTACAAAAATCTATTTACATTTTTTAAAATAAATATAACAAAAGTGAGAAATTTAAGATTAACCCTAATCTCACAAGCATTGTGGGAAAGTGGGTTTTAAAAGTAAAAATGTTCAAAATATCAATAGGGTTTTATGTACAATTTTAAAATAAATATTGATTCCAATGAACTAAATTGGGTTTATATATGTGTTTTGGATATATTTTTTTCTTCAAAACCAATTTAAAATATAATTTAACATTAATAATTATTTAAAAATGATGTTTTTAATGAAAATGAATTACTTTTAATTATTCAACAAAAATTAAACTGGTGAGAAAAATACCAAAAAAATCACCCAAATATAATTTTTATATTACAAATGCAAAAGTAAATTTTAGTATGAAAATTCATCATTATTAATATATTAAAATTTATATTTTAAAAAGGTGCGCCATTAAAAGTCTATAAAATCAGTCTTGTGTACAAGTAAATCCCATGTTTCGTATAATATAAGCTTAACGTGGGGTTGTGGATAAAATAAGATTGAATCAAAATTAATTATGTTAAAAAATAAAACTTTTTAATATATTGGATTCTTATATTCTCCCCACCTTATTTAAATTCATCCTCTCAATTTAAACATGATCTCAGTAATCAAAGGATTGGTACTTGAAAATAAATTATTATTGAGAACCCCACATCGTAAATAAGGTTAATAACACATATTCCTAACGAGAGAGAAAGTAAAGTTTAATGGTTATGTAACTATGTTCTATTTTAGGAGAACATAAGTGGGAAATGGAAACATGGATGATGAAGAAAAATCTAACAATGAAATTATGATGGGAAGTGCTATATAACTTGGTTAAAAGTAAGTTAACACTCACAAGGCCATAAATCCCTATTGATATAAGATACATTTAATTCATCAAAAACAATTGTACTAGGAAAACATTTTTGGTTTCATGATCATTTTTCCTGGATTTTTGGAATTCATTCACTCTATAAGATTATATTTTAATATACTTACTTGGTAAGTTTCTAAAAGAACAATCTTATTCTTCAGTCGTTCCTTGAAGTATTTCTACATGATCTCTTAGAATAAGATTCAGTGAATATTGATGTAACATATAAATTTCCAAAACCAGTTCTAATGTTCACATTACACCATTTCATAAATGGTCAACTTTTTCAAATTATTAAAATCTAACACTTTTATAATTAAGGTTATTGAATTGACAAAATGAACTTATTATTAATCCAAATATCATGGAGTATCTCTCTAATAATCACATACCAATCAAATGAACATCCTCATCATGTATTCTAAGGAAACACAGTAATAACATGAATTTACATAAAACCTAATTTGAAACATGAATTCTTCCTTATTCCTAAAGAAAGACACATGTTGGTGGATATATTCCTTAGATCCAAAGTATCACAAACTCTAATGATATCATAAACCACTTGTCTAAGAGTCATTTATCAGTTTGAAGGTTGTAATCACTTTCTAAAATTAATCATCTCTTCATATTGATATCAAATTTAAGAAAATATTAAGGTTATATTTCCCTTAATCAGGTGTTTTTATAAAAATTTATATTTCTATAGAATAAATTTTCTCGGTATCATTTAGAAAATGATCTCAAATATTTAATGTAAAAGTACTATAGTAAAATCCTCATATATTTCAGAATTATTTTAACTAGTAAATCATTGATAAAATATTAAAATTACATTGTTCTTGAATCCATTTACCTAAACACATCTATTATTTCACATCATCCTTAATACATTAGAAAAGCTACCTCATCCTATTTCTTAATACCAATTTCTATTCACTTTTCATCAATAGTATCATCATCAATAATAATATACTCATTACTCATACAACCTTGCTAATTATCCTCCTGATATTTACACTTAGAACATCAATTTTCATAAAGACCATTAATTCCACACTTTATTCATTTAAACGTAGATGATGTATTAGGGAGTCCAATATTCCCATCGATTGCATAAATAAAACACTTCATTTTTTCATTGCAGTTACATGATTTATGCCCTTATTTTCCACGTTCAAAACATATTATTTACCCTCTAATACATTCACATGGGTGATTATTTCCATATTATTAACATATAGGAAACTAAATCTTATTTCCCCAATGGTTCCATTTGTTAAACGCTTTGTAAACTACTTATTTTTCTTCCTTTGTGGGTCTAAGAGCTTTTTAATGTATAAATTTTTAATCATGTTCCATGAAATCAGATTAGGCATGATCATAACATCCTTCACTCCAGTGAACATTCCATTTAACTTCTCATTAGTAAATTGTCCATCATATTGAATGTTAACCTAGTTTTTCTAGTTCCCACCACGGACTAAAACCAGAAAAAATAGTGTGGGAAACAGTTTTCAAAACAAAAAACCACATAATCATGAAAAAAATACTTATAAGATTCCTAAATCAAGGTTCTTACTTCTTTAATCAATTACATAATAGGTTTATCTTAGGTTATTAATTGTTTAATTATACTTAAATACTTCTTGATGGTTCATAATGAAAATATGAGTATCCTGATGAGGGTCAAACCAGTTGTGCAGTAAGGCCCATTTTTTTGTACCAGGTCACACCGAGTCAGGCCCGACACACAATGTTGTAGTTTTTACTCCTAGGAATATCTGTTATAGAACCACGCCATCCTATAGTATCTAGATAGTGATGTATCTCTACGAAAAACCATATAATATCTACCTTACCAATATTAAATTATGTTTCTCTATACTTATCCTCGATGTATATCATTGGGTTATGCTCCTTAATCTAGGTTTTCTAAATATACTTCCCAAGGTTGCTGCTAAACATCCTCTGATACCAACTGTAATGCCCTGACCCCAGAACTTCAGATCCAGATCAATGTTCTATTACATTAGCTTGATTATAATGAATCATATCCCGGAGGTATAATCAATTTAGTATTCTTGGAAAGGCAAATTAATTATATGATTCCCACAAAACATTGTGTAAATAAAAAAAATACATAATAAAATGAAATAAACAACATTCTTGAATCTCAATAAAAGGATTCCTCTCCATAACCCGAGGAAACTAAACACAATAAAGTTGATCTCAAATGCTCGGTAATGGCATGTAAATGGGAATAAATAATTAATCATTGAGAATAAATTAACATGAAATGGTAAGAGACTGATAACATATTCCATAAAAATAACTAGATAAGGAAACATCAACATGACAATATAAGAAACTGAAAACACATTCCATTTAATCAATGAACTTAAAATGAAATGCATCCATAAATATTTTGACGAAAAATATGATGGAAAAATTAAAATAAAAAAAGTATCAATAAATCGAATTATTAATTACATAATATCATGTTTCCCAATCACAGGATACATTTACCGTCAATAGACAGTTTAACTATTCTGATTTGACCAACTAATTCATCTAATGAGACTACCAATGCATTAAGGGGTTGCATTAACCGTTTCGCAACCCATATGGATTAACATAAAAATTCCCCAACCATTATATTGAATGTATAAATCATTACTAATAAATTTAATGAAAATTATTCCTTTTCAAAATGTATCTCTATTTAATAGAAGGTACATATTTATCTATAATTCCCTTTTTAATCAAATAACTGTCAAAGTGAACACTATTTGTAAAATAATATAGGGTTTATGCAATAATAATATAATTTTTTTTGGAGAAATTTTATATTAAAGGTAATTTATAATGAAATATCGATATAAAAATGTGATTTTTTCTATGATAAAGTTAATAACCACAAAAGGAAGGGACATTTCAATGATAATATTTAAGATCGTTTTTTAGGAAAATAATCATTAATCGTCCCAAAGTATCTCACACCACTGGAAACATTTAAATAATAATTCTCATGAAGTGAATTTTCTCATACCAGGAAATTTGGAATCATGATATAATGTATCTTTAGTGGTAGTGGATACACTACACAAAATAAGTAATTGGTGAATATGGAGTTTGGCTCAAGGAAATAAAAGTGAGACAAGAATCCCTTACCTTTAACAACCTTTCTGTTGTGTGATCTTTTTACTCATATATTGTGGTTTATAATATGTCAATAACTTTTAATAGAACCAAAATAATGTTTATAATATAATATATCAAATTCTTATAATATTTTACTACCCTTTTGTTTACACTATTTCATTATTTTGACTAATTTGGGTGTTAATTGCCTAGTTTTCTCAGGTATGTTTGGACTTGTAAATTGTTGTACCAATTAATTACATCATGATTTATTCAAATTGTAATTTTTAAACAAGAGTTAATTATCATATATATTTAGTTCATATGTATTTATACTGATCTCTAATGTTTTGTGATAATTAATGAAATGCACTGTTCCTAGAGATGGTAGGTTGTACATATGCATGAACACAACATTCATTTCTTTGTTATAATAAATGATTTAGAATTAAATGATACATATGTATATAATAATTAATGTATCATATCTATGTTATATATGTTACTTTGTTCTATTAAAATCCCCCTTAGTTTGTTCCATGTAAAGCGTGAATGGGTCACATCGCTTTGAGGAGGCAGTAGTCCACACTTCTAAAAACGTTGCTAATGTATTTAAAAAAGTAAAGTATAAGGATATGTTTTATAAAATAATTACAGAAGAATAAAATATAATAAATATAATATATAAAATAAATAAATATAGTTTCCATTATAATGACCATTGTGAGAAATGGTAAAGAACAAACAATCATTGTTTCATGAGGTTGTAGTTTACAGTTCACATAAACAGTACATTCGTGACCCATTAGATGGGAGTGTGTGAAAGTGTAGGAAAACAACTCATCATAAAAAATAGTATATTGATGATAATTTTTTGTTATAAAAACAATTATCAATAGGAAATTAATGGGTGGAGAAAAAATAAATTAGAATAGCTTGGGAGAAGATGTTACCTCTTAATTAGGTAACTCTTTTTGGTTTTTACCAAATCGATTATTTAAGTAGTTTTATACCCAAAGGGATACTTCTAGGTTTAGGGGAGGGAAGTTGGGAGAATATTTTTTTTACATTTTGGGTGATCCATAGTTTATTTAGAGGTGTGAGAAAGGGGTAGTGTGTTTTTATTTTTTATAGTGGAGGGGCAGTGACACTCTAGTGGGTACAAAAAGGTATTCATTAGTGGGAGGTATAACATAGCTAAAGTTCCTTAAAAATGAAAAAAATAATTTATTATTGGGAATAATGGTCAATTAAAACCTCAAACCCACATAAATATGTTCATTATAAAAAAATTCCTTAACTTGT
Source organism: Viscum album (assembly GCA_963277665.1). Classification (NCBI taxonomy): domain Eukaryota; kingdom Viridiplantae; phylum Streptophyta; class Magnoliopsida; order Santalales; family Viscaceae; genus Viscum; species Viscum album. Next base: position 559,102,983 of record OY728127.1, on the reverse strand, counting down.
ATGATTCCATAATTTTATCATTTGGATTTTTAATGAAGCACCTAGTTTTCCAACCAATATAATTTAACCATTATGACTAAAAAAGTTAGATTTATTATTATAAAATATAAATCCACTAATTTATTAAGATGATATATAATTTATAAAATAAAAATATAGTGTGTTTTGGAAATTAATATTAAAACAAGCGCATGTGACATGCAAAAAAACTACATAAACTCGGATGTCGTTAACAACATTTTCACAATATATGGGTAAATATATTAATTAAAAAATATAAATTGGTCTATTAATAGGAAATATTTAATATCTTTTGACACTTATAAATCACTTGTAAGTACAGAAGATGTTTATTATCTTTAAATCAATTAATAAAATATAATTTATAGTAAAATAACAATAATGTGAATTTTGACATTATTTATATCTTTTTAATTTTAAAATATCAAATTAACATTGGCATTCTAATATATATTGTTTATATATTTTTAACATGATATATTCATGTTAAAAAATAATTAAATACAATAATATAATAAATATACTACACCTTAAATATTTATAGTATCATTTATTTTAGTTAATTATTAACTAAATAATCACTACGTTGGCATCTCTTATGAATTTTAAGAAACTAAATTATATATAAAAATTAATATAAATTACAATTATAAAAATAAACCATTTATATTTAAAAATGATATGTATTATAGAAAATATGACGTTTTGAACATATCTCTATGTTTCATAAATGTTGATGGTAAGGAAAGTTCTTTTCTTTGTCTTTTCCTTTACTTAACTTTTATATAGGGAACCTTCATTTAATAATTTCCCAATAACTGACAGAATTCAAACCAAGAGAGGGTGTAGTCGAACTATTTGTATAAAATTATTTTTTAACAAGTTTATAGGTCATTTTGTCACTAAAACTTATGGGTTAGTCCCTAATTAAGCTTATTTTTTCTTTAATCAAATTAATTATGTTTTAACATTTTCACTTATCCTTTTGATTGAAAAATAAATTTATATTATTATACACTAAATATTTTATTAATTATGACTATGTATATCCATTTTTAAAAATTCAAATCATTGATGGGGGAAAATATATTTTAACACTAATCTATTAGACATGGTGAGAAAGCGGGGTTTTAAAATAAAAATGTTCAAGAGTTCATTAAGTTTTATATCCATTTTTTTATTAATATTATTCAAATGACCAAAATTGGGTTAATATATGTATAATTGATATTTTTTGACTTCAAATCCAATTTAAAATATAATTTAACATTATTTTTTTTTCAAAAGTGTACTTCTTAATTAAAATGCATCACTTTTAATTATTCATAAAAAAATTGAAACATCTCCCAAAATACAAAAAATTCAGACTAGGATAATGTTTATATTCTGGATCCAAAAGAGAAGTTTATTTGGAAAAATAATATTTATAAAGGTATCAACATTTAGTTTTAAAAAACTACACCATTAAAACAAGGTTAAACTTGGTCATATGTACAAGGTAATCACATGTTCTATATAACATAAGCATAACATGGGGTTTCGTATGAAGGAAGATAGAAAAAAATTAATTTTACTTTAGTAGTAAAATATTTTTATGTGTTGAGGTGTCACTGTAAGGGTTATTAATTTAAATAATGCTTCTATGTGATATTATGTTATCTATATTAGATATCTGTTGGAAATTCTAAATGAAATGATTTAATTAGAAGTCAAAAGGTACCTAGTTTGAGAAACTTTTTTTGTATAATGTTATTTCTCCTACTTATTTCCTTATTTAGTGAACTAATCACAATGTAGGATTTTTTACCTGATAAACATTTATATTATTCATCATGAAATTTATCCTTTAAACTCATACACTTGTAAGTTCCATCAGATAGAAAACCAAAAGTGTTACTTTAATTAATCAAAGGTTAATTATTTGTAACACTTTTCATTCCTTTGGCATTCCATGGTGGAACATAAAAAATAGAATATTCATATCACTATAATTTTCTCTAATTTTCTCAGTTCTTAGTATATTAATAAACCCTTTCCATCAAATCTTATATTGGGATATTTTTTGTTCGATCATTTTTTTCTTTCTACATGTATATATTTCAGGGGGGACTATTGAAATATGCATACTCAATTTAAACTATTATATTATCATTGTAAATTGTGGGAAATTATTTTACTAAAATATTTATTGCAGCTATGTATAGTTAATGAGAAAGAAATATTTTTTCATAATCTATGGATGATTCATTACGACAATGTCTTAGAACCTAAACTACTTTTTTATTATGTTCTCATCTTCCATAAAAAAGAATGTTGACTTCTTTGACTTTATCCTTTCACATTGTAGTGGAATTTTCCAATATTTATTCCTTATTAGAGTGAATTGTGGATTTATTGAAGCTATAGGTATGATGGGTTGGTTCATAATCGAAATATATATAAAAAATATGTTTATATTCAACACAAAATAATGGTATATTTTCAGGTTTTTTAATGAGAATTTGGATATTCTTCTTAGTTTTGATGACCACCTCCAAAACTAGAGTTTAAGAGAAGACAACATAATCTCATATATAACAATAATTTCCCTAATCGGATTACTTTTGATACTACATCCATCATATTAGGAACATCGTTTGAAGAAGTATTATAACAAAGAATATTTGTGTTCTAATAGAACCAATTTTATCAATAAATCTGAATCTCAATAGGGGTATGATGATTTATAACCTTTAAGGGGTTATAAATAATGTACCACTCTAGTATTTTGAGATATACTTGTTTATGCTTAATTAATACTAACCTCATACCTTCATTATCAATTAATCAGTTGTAAAAATGATATGGATGTAACATGACCCCATAGTGATCATATTACAAAATATGAAACCTCAAATCACAATAAATAAGAAAATTAATTTAATAATATTTAATTATTATTCACCTTTTGGGAGTATGATTTAAATAATAATGGAAAATTTACAACTATCCATCCATTTTTACATAATCATGGATAACATCAACATGCATAAACACTCCTTTCCATATAACACTTAATAAATAATGAATCTATTTATAATGGTAAACATTTATAAGGGAAAAAATAATAATCCATATCCACTTTGAAAACATCATAGATAAGTGACACTAAATTAGGAAAACTCTATTGAATATTTTACGATTTAAAAAATTCATTTTGGGTGAAATGGTGAGTTTCATATTTCAAATTATGATATATACTTGAAAGTCGATGGTCTTCACATGGATATCCCTGACCGTATTTATCCTATGAATCCATTATCCCGAATATTAAAAATAAAAATTTAATTCATTATTTCAGATTAAAAACATATGAAATAACACACACATCCCACATTATCTTATTGGACTAGGCCTGATGAAGTGCTAACCCACCCCTAATTACTCAATTTTGTTACAATAAGTTAGAGGTATTAACATAAAGGATTTACTACCTCTATAGAAAGGAAAATATGCCTTTAAATCCTAAATCCCATGAAATATACCCTTAATTATCTATTCTATTTAATTTTTTTTTATAGAATTCCTTATATAAATCCTTTAATAATGCCTTATACCTATCCTAATCTGTTAACTTCTATCATAATACTGCAACAATTATATTATAGTATCTTTTATATACACATTGAAAACTTTTTGTACCTAGGATTCAAACCATATTTTTTTACATATTTTAAAACCATCCTTACAACTTTATGAGGGGGTTATGCCTAAATGACAATAAAAAGAATAATAAAAACAAAAATAATGATTATAAAAATGAATATAATAAGTACAATAATTAAATTAAAGGTGGAAAAAATAAATAACATTAATAATAAGAAAATATTGTGTAAAAAACAACAATAATAACTATAAAAACAATAACATCAATAACAATAAAACATATACTATGAAAATAATAACAAATATGACTAAAACAACAATGAAAAAAACTAAAAAAATTTAGAAATTGATAAAAAGACATAAAATGAAATAAAAGAACAATAAAAATAAAAATTAATAATAGATATCACATGATACTCATCTCGGTTGATGATGAATCTCAATGTGTACCCATGAGACCTAGGATCAAATCCCAACAAAGGCTTATTTTTAGGTTATTATAGTAGGTGATGTAGCTTGCACTGTAGCAAGTATTGTTTAGTACGATAGCAGCCAAAACTATTCACCTTAGGGTCACTAGTTTGGGCATGGAGTCCTCCTGGCCTTTGGGCTACCTAATAAATTCATGCCACTTAATGACTTTGGGTCATATCAAGGACTTGAGGCCACCTCATTTAAATTAAGTAGTGTAGATGCAACTAGATGGGACAAAGGAATAAGCACCAAATGATGACATAGAGTAGGTGGTCTCACCAAAAAAAATTTATCTAAATATGGAAGAATGAGAGGGTATGAAATTTTCCATTAGGGTTAGGCATGTGCACCCCTTTATAGATATTGATAACTGATCCAGAAATCTGAAGGTGGGAAGATAACTTCACGATCTAGATGTTGGGGAGGGGAATTTTTAAGTAGTCATATCATTAATGAATTCCTCCTAAACCTTCAGTTCAGGTAATACACTGAACCTACAGTCCTTTTACGGGTTTTCCCTTATCCCATGAAAGTGGGTTTATCAAAAATTATGAAAAAGAAGGCCTTCAGGCTATTTGGAACAATTACTAGTAGATATGTGGTTATAAATAGAAATATATGTATATATATATACTTATGGTCCTTAATGATTTATACATCACCACCCATTTAGTGTTGGATTATTCTTAACTAGATATTAATATATTAAAAATAGTTCTGTCACGACCCACCTCCCCAGGTCATGAACCTTATCATCCGACCCCATGGGTCTCCTGTAATACCTTGGTTGCCTTCCCAGCACACCATAGGCTATTACTCACAAGGGTTTCTTATCAGACTAATGACTGTCCCCACAGGCCAACACTTGTTCTTTGTGTGTTTTTTACTCAATCACACACACGCAGGGAAACTTCCTAGAAGGTCACCCATCCTGATTACTACTTCAGGCCAAGCATGCTTAACTGTGAAGTTCTAATGAGATAGGCTCTTGAAAATAAAGGTGCACCTTATTAACACGAGTCATATCATTTATCCATTTAACCCTTTATCATTCTAGGTTGTTACAATCACCCCTCTTTAGAGCACAACGTCCTCGTTTTGGGCCCTACATCTCAACCTAGGCAGTGCGCTGCACTTAAGAATGGGTACTATCTTTGATACCAAATGTGACTACTGTGTCCCAGTGACAACACAACCATGCCACCTTAAAATGGTGGCTGGGTCTTGGTTCACCAGGTACCACCAGTTTCCCCGCATACACGTGATCCCCACCCAAGGGTCCACTCACATGCCGGAACGGGTCATCTGACTAATGACAGTCCCCACAAGCCAACACTTATCCTTTCTAGTGTGTTTTTTCCTCACTCACACACACCTTGGTAAACCTTCCAAAAGGTCACCTATCATGATCACTACTCCAGGCCAAACACACTTAACTGTGATGTTATAATCAGGTAGGCTTCTGAAAAGGAAGGTTCACCATATTGGAATGAGTCATATCATTTATCCATTTAACCCTTTATCATTTTGGGATTTTACAATCACCCCCCTTTAGATCACAAATCCCTCATTGTGGACCCCAAGCCTCAAACCCAGGCAGTGCCTATGCCCTTCCAGGTGGGTATTGGCTCTGATACCATTCTGTCATGACCCGCCTCCCCGGGTCATGAACCTTATCATCTGACCCCTTGGGTATCCTTTAATACCATGGTTTCCATCACAACAAACCACAGGCTGTTACTCACTAGGGTCGCTTATTGGACTAATGACTATCCCCACAGGACAACACATGTTCTTTCAGTGTGTTTTTTCCCCACTCACACACACCCTGGTAAACTTCCCAGAAGCTCACCCATCCTGATTACTACTCCAGGCCCAGCATGATTAAATATGGATTTATAATCAGATAGGCTTCCGAAAATAAAGATGCACCTTGTTGAAATGAGTCATATCATTTACCCATTTAACCCTTTATCATTCTGGGGTGTTACAAGTTTCTATTTTTTAAATGTACATTTTAAAAGAGAGACTACAAACACCATATGAGAAGTCATAGAAAAAACCTGATAATATAAGTAAACACTCACACACCAGACATAAATAATTTAACATTACATGAAACAATCCCTACCCCATGGGAAATATCAAATTTCTATATAATAGGAACAAGCGTTTAAAAATGGAATAAGTCTTTATAGCCTCTAAAAATAACAATGTATGCAGTGTAGGTGATAGGTTCCCTAGTTTAGGATACAAAAATATATAGATTCGTGTGTTTTGAAATAGCTGGTCATTAACAAGAAATATTCCTTAAGAGGGGTGATAATTTTGGGTCTTGAAAATACAAACATAAATTTCATTATAATATTATTATCACTTTTAGTGATATATTTATTTCTCTCCATTACATACCCCATTGAGTGAAAAAGATATAAATAATTAACATATGAATTTTATATGGTTTACCTAATTTAGATAATCCAAAGAGCATTCATGACAGTTTTCTTATTCACCCAAGACACTATATCACACCAATTTGGATATTTTTACACAATAGAGTGTCCACAGTATCCCAATGAACATACTCTCCACCAAAACATTCAAATAACTCACAACACTACATTATTTAATGGTTCTTACATATCCATCAAATATGATCTTCTTATCCATAAAATTTTGATGAGAAAATATACAAAATATAACATGTCACTTCTCCCCACCTTATTTAGATTGAATTATTTCACAAAAATCCAATGAGAGAGTCTAGTTGAAATTTATCTTCTCTTTTATAGAGAATTTATGAAGTTCCTCTCCTCCCACAATGATTTTCCTATGCCTCAAAACATTCCACCATTTTTTATATGGAATCTAATATTTACACATCCCAAATTAATTTTAAATTTAATAGAACATAATGTGAGTTTATAAACTCATCAATATATACTCATAAATATATAGCTTTTTACTCCTTTGGGGAACCCATAAATCATGTTGAGATCTAGTATTTTTATATAAAAATAAAAACACTTAAAAAACTTATCACTTTGACACTATTTCATATTACAATGATTTTCTCGAAAAAAACCTTTTGAAATACTTCTAACTAGGCTTTTTTATTTTTAATTCCACATAAAAATGCAATGTTCACAATTCCAAAACATCAAAATTCCCATGGTTATAGCTCCCAACTTATCAAAAATATGATTTACTTCACCCTACACGAGTAAACTAAGAGAAGAAAAATAATCATAGAGGATTTCTATATATTTCATAGGAATTATAAAATAAACAATATTTCTTACCCTAATGTGATTGCCTTTGATTTATCATCTTGCATCAATCTAGGTTGTCAGAATGGAATCGTTGAATTTTTATTCATGTTTAACTACATTCATGTCCTCAATACCAAAATCTCATTTATACTTATATAAAAAATAAAAAATTTCCACGATGTTGGTATATATTTGACATAGTAAGAAATTCAATGTGAAATGACCAACTCCACAGTATATTATAGATATCATGGCTGTTTTCAAACCTTCTTCTTCTAGAACATTTCCTACCTTCTTCAGGGATTAAAAATGGTCACTTAAAGATATCCCATAGAAAACATAATTTATTTAATTCACTAATTTTCCAACCAAAGTTAAATATCTTCATCTAGATCAAACCCTTCGGGTATGCAACTATCTTATATATTCTACCACCAGTATGAATAAAGGTTTCTTCTTTATTTTTTCTTCACGTTGGTGCCGACATGCAATAGATATTCTCTTCAATAAGTACTGTAGACCCATGATGGACTCTATTTTTTTATATTTTCTTAGCTGGTGAGGAAAAAAATTTATTCATTTTTATATATTTATTCCTTTTATTCAAACTATTCCAAAGAACCCAATGACCACAGCTCTCCTCCACCTCAAAAAACTATATACCATGGAACTATATATGTCCTTTGTGCCTTTTAGAACCCACCAAAAATTGTGTATGTACACCATGTCATTGTGACCACATGCTTCTACCAAAAAAAGATGTAGAACTCCACTTCATTTATAATGAATATCCCACATTAACTTGAAATATATAATGGAGAAACCTATAGAATATGAGTCAAAAAATAGGTTCCAAACAAATCTTTAAAAAAAAATTTCTATTATTATCCACCATTTAGATTATTGATATTTTCAAATAGGATTCAGTGATTCTTTTTCCTGAAAAATTTAATTAAAAGTTATGAAACCTGAAATACTATATATGATTATTAACTTATATGAGGGTATTAGTGATTCAATAATCACAATATCTGATCTCACATGAGTCAACATCATCATGAAAAAGAAATTTTTATGGGAGGATCATCATAAAAGAAATTAAATAGTCTTCATGGTCATGCAAACCATCCTTAAAATCCAAATATACCCCCATATTAATAACTCATATATTCCCAACATCTTTAATATAAGATAAACCCCCATTGTAAATAGATGAAAACAATCCAGAATAGTTTCTTCCCTAAAAATATCAACATCTTCTTCCCCTTTTCCATTAAAACCAAAGAGTACATCCTTAATTATTTAGAAAAGATAGTTAGTAATTAAATAACTAAATTGATAAGTGATATCAAACCATTATTTATATGTCCAATAATATAGTAGAGTGGCGTCTCTTGTCCAAATCATCATGTTTCAGGGATTCCATTGGAATCCAATTCACATCTAATGTCATTTCAAAAACAATTTGGGTTATGAAATAGTAATTATATAAACCCATTTATCTTGATTAGTCACATATTACAATCTCACCATCTATTTCTCAATCTCCTCCTTTATAATATGATATTTAATTTCTATTTTTTTTTAACTAGAATGACGAATAAGAGTTTGGTTTAGATATGTGACACTCAATTTGTCACACTTGATTAGAGTAGGACAATATACTTAGAATATAATTTATTCCAGTTGTTTTGTAATATATATCAGTTGTGTGAATGCTTGAGTGGATAGTGTATATTTTTTATAAAACATGTTTAAATAGATGAAAATTTTATTTTTGATCAGCCAAAATACATAAGAATTGTTAAAATTGAATAACCCTAACATGTTTCAATTTCAATATTCCATAGAATCTTCTGAATGCAGAACTGTATAGCCCAAGAATTGTTGTATTGAAGTGCTATAATTAAATATTAAAAAATCCATTATTTTCTTGATATAAATTACTATTCATATAAAAAAATAAAATGTGTTTCACTATGAAAACATTGATAATGGGTAGCTTGGAATGTTGTTTATAAAATAACTATTCAACTGTCAACAATATAATGAAAACCACAAATGATAAACTGATAAGGTGTCATATAATCCTATTTTCCATCATCATATTTTGTTATTTTCATCCAAGTGGATCATTGTGTAGTTATCATCATAAAATATTCCATATAAAAAATTTTAAGCACCCACATTTCATATTTTTTTTTAAAATAAATTTACCATCCTTTATTTGCATAACTAACATGCTAGGAAAAAATTATAATTCACTAATTAGAGATATCTCAAATTTGCACTTCAAGAGTTATTAAATATCTTCCATTCGGCTTTGATAAGACTAAAATGATGGTTTCTACAATATATAGAAGTACTAAAATATAAAACTCCTCCTCCTTAACATATATGATTTGATAAAACCCACCTTACTGAGAATATTTCTTTGATATTAGTGGTTACGATGAGAGTAATATATCCCTAATGATTGATATATTCCACATAAAACCCCCATAAATTAACACACCTTCTGTTTATCTTCATCAATGTGAAAAGCATCAGGTTATTCAAAATTAAACTCAACTTCTAGGAATATAATATGCAATTATTTTTTGAAATCCATTTGATACACATTGTTTCTCTTTTTAACATTCATAACGAAAAACAATATTATTGTTTCATATTGAGAAATTAGTATAAAATTGTTTTCAATATCAATATCTGATAGTTAGGAATAGACTTACCACACTTATTGTTACATTTTTCTGGTCACTAATCCATATTTATTAGGGTTTATGGAGAAACGATTTCATTCCTAAAATATTCTCATATACAGGCCCTGTAACTACGTTCCATGTATTATTTTATTATATTTTTTTAATATATTTATTCATAAATTAACATAATGATATACATAGAATCCTATTTAATGTTTTTTGGTCATTAAATTGACCAGATGTTATTTTTTGTAACTTCATTCTTACTAATGAACTGAGGTTGTTTTGTTAACTACAATGTTCCATTCATCGAATTGTACTATGCTTTATTTTTTGTTTTTAGCTGCTACTCTTATTAAAATTTACTCATAATCATAGGTGGAATACAATTTTTCAATATATCCTTAAACAACCCCATATCCACAAATATCCTCACCACTTTACTCTTTTTTTCATATGATTGGTTCTTGTTAAAATCATAAATCTTCTCATATAATTTTGAATTCACATATCTTTCAACAAATGTAACATCATTTTATTGTTCTTCTAGGAATATTTTTTTAAAAATTTTAATAAATTTTATTTGTTGAATTTTTTATGAAAATACCTCTATCATCATTATAATTAATCATTATATTTTAATATTTAATAATATTAAAACAATTACTTCTAAACACACTAAATTATTATTTTTGGATTTATTTCAAAGAAATATTCTTATGGAGTGTTATAATCATTTGGATAGAACAGATCCTTGTTGGAAATATATATTACTTTAGGAATTTATTCATTTTAATACTACCTTTTTAAATAATTCTCTATCAGTATATTTCAAGTCATATTAATTATTATTTCATTCCTCCTCTAAATAAACCCATTTTCTTGAGTCCTCACCATTGAATCCTAATTTAAAATTCTGTGATTTATTAGATGTTATTCTTAATGAATGTTGGTAAATTTGGAATAATTTTTTGTTTAGATATTTTGGATATTATCGTCATACATATTTTCATATTCACTAGGATATTTAGTTATACATTTAAATACAAAATATTCAGGTTGGATATGCATAATATAAGTCATCCTATTGTTTTCAATGGTAAATAAGATAGAGTAACTCTTTCCATATGAAGCTTTAGGTGTCATTGGATCACAAAAGTATAAATGAACTAACCATAAAATAATTGATCCATACACTTTAATCAAAAATCAATGAAATAACCATTGAGTTCATCAATTTTATTAACTCCACAATTTATATATTTATTTATTTGATTAATTATTTGCGACTCATCCAAACCCTTAAGTATCAACATGAAAATTTTCTATGAACAACCTGAATGTATAAAACTTAGTTCATCAAAAGGTTCCCTTATATTTGAATTATATTCTCCCATTTATTTCATATAATCTTGTAAGTCATTCATAACTGCATTATATATTTTTTTTATCACTCCAATCATCAATTTCTTCATGGGATTTTTCATGTTCCTTCGGAAGTTGTATTATTCCTTTGACAACATCATTATCACCATAATAATCATCATATTTCAAACTATCTACAAAAGATACCAGGGTATCTTAATTGAGATCCCAAAATTCCAAGTTCTCTTCAAAATTAGTTTCCTCATAACACAGATATTCCTTAAAGATTAAAATTTCATATTTAAATTATCTCTATTTTTTTCCTCAATATCAATTCATCAATATTTATGATTTTTTAAGAGGTGATTCCTCTTCATAATCTCATTGATATTTTTATGACATTTTACTACAAGATTTATAAACATTCAACATAAAAATTAGGAAAGTGGAAGATTCCTATTATATTTTCATTTACATATTCTTATATTATAGGAAATGAAGGATATAACTTTACTAAATTTTGTCATCTTCAATAACCACTAATAATAATGGTTTCTTTATATTTTTTAAGGATAATTCTTAATGATCTTATTTAATATAGATTAATTTAAATCCTTTATCATTTTACATGAAAAATGTTTACATTTTATCTTTTTTATTCTTCCATTGAAACCCTTTCTTCATGTATCAAGAACATTGTATTAAAATTTAGATGAAATATTTTCCAAATCCTTTTGATAATATTTATAAGTTTAATATTTTATCCAAACCAATATATTTATTACACCAACTCTTTGATTCAAATGGAGAAACCATTAACTATTACATTTTTATTATCCTTAAATCATCATACTTATTCCATAACACTTTCAACTTCTATCATCGAACATTAAAACAACTTTCATAAATATGTAATAGTTTTCCCAAATAGGTTGAGATATTTTTAATGATATAAACTTGGTATATATTTAGTTTTCCAAATATCCCCTAATGAATTGATTAATTTCAATCAATATATAGCTCATTGAAATCTTTTTTTTGATAATTTTAATATTATTTTACTAACCATAATTCCATTGATATCAATTCGGAAAACATCTATACCCATATAACAAAAGTGGTGTGGTATTATATTTCTGCGCAATAAGATATTTTTTCTAAAGAAAACTTGCATTCCATTAATACTGAAATCTATAATTTCTATCATGATTCCTAGAGGGAAAATGATTCATCCCGAATCATTTTCAGAAATACTATATTTGACCCCTTTTAAGGAATATACCCAAAGAAGGATGTGAATTTGGGTTTTGAAAATTAAAATATAGCCCTGATCATAATATTTTTCTCTCATTTGGATGATAAACTATATATCAAATTTAAAATTCTATTATCTAAAAAAATATACCAAAAATGAACACATGTGTCTAACATGATTTACCTAAAAAATATAACCAGTAGAGAAAACATAGAAAAGTGCTTATGAACCTGAGAAACTACATCACACCATATATTACTATTTTTACATAATAGAGATGCTGCAATAACTCTCCAAACAAACTATCCACAATTAATTCAAGGAACTCACTGCCCATATTTATAGAACGGTGGTCACAACTCCTTTTATGATAAACCTCTTCTCCAGTCAATTTGGATTAAAAATTACATTATTATAGATGTGTCAAGTTCATTTGATTTCTCCAGATTGAAGTATTTCACACAACATGCATAGATAGAAACTCTTAGATAATTTCCTTCTTATTTCATGAATATTTTAAAATTCTTCTTATCTATAATTTATTATTTTACACATCAAAACCATTTACCCTATTAGATATTTTACCTCCCATTTTTTCTGTTTCACATTTAACTCAGATTGTATCTCAATAAATGGGGTTCTTCAAATTACATAATAACCACTCATTAATTGATGGTTAGTTCTATGCAAACTCCTACGAAAATCCTAATATTTTCTATTCAATGTTAAATACCCTTGGAAATTACTAGGACATTGACAATATGATACAGTGGAGTTCTATTCCATATAAAAATAATTTTTTTCAACCATGAATACATGAGTGTTTTGAATTATTTATGAAAATATTAATTCTCACCACACCGTAAAATACAGAAAACCATAAGCTATAACTCGGGGGTTACCAGACATCCTTATTCATATCACTATACATAATTCCAATATGGTAAAAAAAATACCTACATAAGGAAGCATAATGTGTCACAAGGATTTGGAAATACCACATTCATATCTATGGAATAGTCTCCTATGATTTCCCATTTTCCATCTACCCCATATTTACATATGGGATGCCTAAATTCATCTTCCCATTTCTCAATTTCAGGTTTGTGTTACCCAAAGCCCCTTTTCCATCAAACATGAAATTTAAAATGTCCAATCTGCCATACTAAAATATACAGAGGGGGAACATAAAATCAAAATCTCTAACAACACTACATAGAATTAATCATTTACTAATTTTACTACCTTATTCCTAAAAAAACCACCCACTTTTTTCTAAATAGAATAATAGCCACATGAAGCTGCACCATATTTAACTTTTATTAATGAAGTCATTTACTAATCAAATAGAATGATATATCTTTATTTTGATCAAATACATTAGGTTAATCTCTATATTAGCTTGTTTTTAGTTCCATCATGTGACATGCTTTCTCCATTTTCTATCATGTTGGTGTGCCCCATGATTGTTATTCTCTTCTACAACAAGTGATAACCCCCATTTTCTTATCCATTATTGTATGTACATAGATACAAATGGACAGTTTTTATTTTAATAATATATATATATATATATCTTTTTATTTCTTTTATTGAAGTTGTACAATGAAAATATATACAACAGATGGTCTCCTCTGTAACACCTGGATGTTTTTATGAAATATTTTCTTTAGATAATCTGAATTCTTCAATAGTTTTCATTACAAACAATAATGAGTTTAAACAAACCATGAGATGCCTTTAGTATGAAATGACCATTATATCCTAGGTGTAAGGTAAAGAGGAATAAATATAACTAACTTATGAGAATTCATGGGGAATTCATTGGCTACCAATTATTTATGAAAAATATAAATCAATTATATAAATGTATTAATAAAATGAGTGAATTTATATTAGTAAATTAAATGAATGAAATATATATGTTATATAATTAATAAAATATTTTTTATATTCATCTAATGGATACATTTTACAATGGGTTTGAATAAACCCTATTTGATGTATAAAAATCTATATGTTTTAAAAGGGTAATTTCATGCCTTTTAATGCTGAACCCCTTTTAAATTAATATTTTAAAAAATTAGTAATTTTTATATGAAAACTAAATCCTCTTATTTTGAAGAGGGATACAAAAAATTTCTTGGGATGTATTTTTTATATTTTTCTCATAAATTTCATATTTTTTTGAATAGGGAAAATACAATAAATTTTAATTAAAGAAAATGTTTTCATTAAAATAATTTATATTGATAAATTATATTATTGAATCGTTTTTAAGTATAAATTGAATATATTATTTTCCTTTAATATAATTTAGGTCATTTGAATTAATTTTACGCTGAATTTAGATGTCAAAACCTTTCAATCTTTTCCAATGTTTTTACTTTTAAAAGCCATTTTCTCATTCTGACAAAGAGATTAATTTTAAATTTATTAAAGAAAATCGTATGTTTCTAATTTTGTAGAATGGATACCATATTTGGAATCAATAGCTCTAAATTATGTAAATATATTTATTTTAATTCTGTGCTTTTTAAATAATAACATCAGTAATTTTCTTAATATGGAAAAGGGTAAATGTCGTAATTTAGGGTAAGAATAATATTATAAGATTACCCTTCCACTTTTATTAATATCATTGGATGAGTAATTCTCAACCTAAATAATCCTTGGGTTGAAATTATATCCATTTTAATTCACTTGGGTGAGATGAATATATTTAATTTAATTTATTTAATGAAAATTTAAATATATCTAACTCAAATGTTTATAACAATATCATTTTAAATATAGGGTTATATAGATGATGAATTAATTAATAAATACCTTTCTAAAAGATAAAATATTTTTATTTATCAAATATTTAATTTTTTATTTTTAGGAAATAAATATTTACTTTAATTTCTTATACATTAATGATGTTGAAATTATTTAATTAATGAGAAATAAATTAAATTTTTTTATTAAAAATTTAATTACTATTAAAATATAAAAAAACTTGACCAAATATTATTTTGTGAGTATATATAAACTATATTCATTTATGGGTCAAGTTATTTACCATTTGGAGCCTTATATAAGAGATTATAAAACTTATATTATTTTATTTAATGTGATGTTAAACTTGTCAAAATCATGTTTTAATAATTTTCACATTTTTATTCTGGGATTTTCAAGAAGATATATTTGACTACAAGTATTATTCTTAAAACTAAAATATATATATATATATATATATATTCATCATAATTTATTCTAAATTTTATTCAAAAAATAAGTATATTAAACAATTACACAAAATTGAGGTTGTAAATATTTTATTTGTGGAGATAAAAAATAAATGTTATTAAAATATTTAAATAAATATAATTTAAAAAAATTAATATATATAAATATTTTTATAGAATAACTTGATGTCTTAAAAAAATATAAAATCTTATTTTTTGAAGTTATATCTATATTTTAGTATTTTTAAAAATCAATGAATTGAGTATCATCAAAATTGAAACTATTGAATGTTTATCAAAATAATGTTTTATTAAATTATTTAAAAATCATAAATCATTTTTTCCAAAATTATATAATAATTATTAAATGGTCTAAATTATTATAAGGTATTTATTTATGGTCTAATTGACATCAAATAAGTAAATATTTCAACCTTTTAAAATTAAAATATTTGTCACCCTAGTAAAAAAAGTAAATAGAATATCTAAGTGTTAATTAAAATGAGAAGGTTTAAATTGTAAGAAAAAATGGTTTAAAATTTATTTTTTGATGTGATTAAGACCCTATCTCTACATATATTTTAAATTGGGAAATTTTGGATGTTTTTTGGATATGTTTCTATTTTATTATAAATTAATATATCAATAACTTTCCAAAAGCACCCCTCACGTCAATTATAAAAGGGGACCCCTCCCTTATTTCATCACAAATCATTGAGACTTAAATATATACTATATTATACTATTTCACATTATCATATTTATTAGTAACATTGTAGAGGTTATTATCTTATCCAAATACTAACCCTAGTGGTATAAGTGGATATTTCGAGGGAGCACGTCGAAGAAGAGGTCGTCTCCCTATTTATTTTTTCAAACATATTTATTCTACAGCTTTCTCTTCATGAGTTGTTTCATTATAAAGTAAAAATATATTATAACTTATATAATAAGATGTTATTATGATTATGAAAAACCCATATTCCACCTTCTATCCATCCTATGAAATAGCGAAAAACCACGCATGATTATGTATGGCTTACTCTCTCCACATCATGGTGTAATCTATTTTTCTCCACCACCGTACTGGGATGAGTATAATAATGGAAATAATAAACATATTTTTTTTATAACATGATGTTGATTCTGAAATATTATACAACATCTAGTTCAATACCATTCAACAACTTTGGGAATGAAAACCTCACTCACGCGTACGTATGACCTACCTTTTCCATAATGAAATGTGTTCCATTCTACATGGTAATTAATAAATAATGGTTATATAAATTATTTAATGAATAAATATGATGTATATTAAATTGATATATTTCTATAAATCATATAACTATATCCTAAGAATAGTAATTATAACTTATCTGTTAAAACATGCATAAAAATAATTAAGTTAACACCTCATGGATGAATAATAATGTTACTAACAAAAAAATAATAATATTACCATATATGAAATCATAAATATTACTATGATTTTGTAATAATCAAATAACATTATTTAATTAATTATAAAGGAGGTTCCATTACATACAAATGAAATCAGACCTATGGTAATGGAAAATATCCCAAACTCATTTTATTTCTCAGATTATATATATATGTGTATTTATTGGGAAATATTTGTCATCCACATCCATGTTTTCTTAATATGTATTCAAAAAAATTATTTATATCCTTATAAACTTGTTTAATGTTAATTTTACCCATTTTTTAGTTTTTATTAATTGTAATGAAAGGAATCTTTCTTCGTTTTGGTATGAGGTAATTTTGACTTTTCTGGGAAATGTACGAGGAGAATATTTTTTTAGCATACACAACATGAAAGGATTTTGAAAATTTCAAACAGCCTTATTTTGATGATTATTTACTTAAATTATTTTATGTTTAATTTCAAATAAATTCACTTTTTAAAAAAATCATCATTTTGAGAAAGAATTTTTTTGAATAAGAATGTATATTTTCCTCAAGAATTAGATTCTAGTGTTTTATCAAAATTATTTTCCATCTATGATGAAATTATTTAATAAGTATATGTTTCAATTATATTATCCCTATTATTCCAATGGTTTTATTTTGTTTATGAGGGAATCATATTTATGAAATCGATTTTTTATATGATTTATGTTATGATAGAATAATGTTTAAGAAACCGAATTTATTCCTTGGGTAATGCTTTGATGAATGATTTCTGTTTTTGTGGAAAACATAATAATGATTTAATTATGATATGGGTGCCACCTATATCGCCCTACAATGCATTGGGTAATGATTTACATCTCATTATAAAGAAATGGTCGGAATGTTATGTGATAACAATTTAGTAGTTCATGGTTGGAATGAGGAGTGAACTGGGTTCAGTAATGGACTTTTCCCACAATGATGGTCTTTCCAATGATCCTTGTCTAATATGAATTGATTTTCAATGATTATGTGTATTCCAAAAATTTCATGTCTTATGTTATAACTTTTGGGAATATTTTCATTGATTTTTTATGAAAACATCTAGTGTGCCATTTCTCCCAGCTATAAAATAACAACTCATTCCTCTCCCTAAAACAATTCAAGAGCTTTCTTGGTAAACCAGAAACTAAAAATCCATCCCTTTCATCCCTACCCATTTATTATACTTTTTGTTTTTATTAGAAAAACATCCAATTAAGGATTTAGTTATAAACCTAATGTTTTTTCTCTGAAGAAGATGTATAATTATTAACAGAGTGTTTTCATTTTATCTCTTATTCTACAAGTTAGAAATTTTCTTCAACCATAATGAAATAATAAAATAAGAATATTTTATATATTTAGTTGTTTTTATTTTATCATCATAACCTAAATCTATATTCCACTTCATTTAAATGGGAAAGTAAACCATCATTCATGTGTATGGGAGACTACTTCCTCAAAAACTGATTTAATTAGTTTTCCATCACCGTATCTCAAGGATTATTATAATGATGAATTTAATGTATATATATACATATTATACTTTTTATTATTTTATAATTAGTAATTGTAATATTTAATAATTTTTAACCTTTATATCCATTGAAAAATGGTTACATCATTTATTCGTATGTGTGGATTAACACCTATATGAATAGATTTGAATTTGTTGGTAACGCTTCGGCCCAACTGACTATGAAACCATTAGCCAGACCCATCACCACATGTAATCATGAATGAAACACCATATTCAAGAATAATATAAATTGGAGCTAGTTTCTAAGTATGGTGTGGCGGGGATACTATACCATCATCATCATAGTACGACATCGATGTAATACATAATTAATATTCAACAGAAAATAGAAGTAGAATAAATAAATAATAGAATATTAGAAGATAAATATAATGATTGAAAAAATTTATAATATCAAATATAAATATATGAATTTATATCCATATAATGCTATATAAGAAAAGAAAGAAATTGTAGTCAGTGATACAGAATTGGATAACAAAAGAAAAAAAAATGAACAGAAATATCCAAGTGGTAAGTCCATGAGCATTCTGAGCTCCAGTTAAATCCTCTTCTCTTTACTCCCATGTACAATGCACATCACAAGTAATGATTTTAGGAACTAAATAAAAGCTATCTACTCAATTACCCAAGTGAAATGGCATCCCAAGAAGGGTGTGAGCTATTTTTATTATTCCACCACCAATTGTATAATGAATAATCAAGTATATGCATAAAAATTAGATTTGTGAAGGTATATAGTAAAAGTACATAAATAAACATTTAAAACATGTTAGTATGAGTTCATTATTTATAAATAAACAACACTACTTGTTTTTTCATATACGGGGTGTATTTGATCCAAGGTGGACATTTATAGATTTGATATGGGTAAGAATATAACAATACTACATAAAATTTATATCCTGAGATGGACTAAAACAAAGAATGTGATCTGGATTGGTAGAAACATCCGTAGATAAAAGATCTGAATTTTAGGTTTTTAAAATAAAAGTCATCAGAAGAACTTAATAAGAGGCACCCAGAGCCCATCAATGGATATCTAATAAGGAATCCCATGTATCGCTCCTAGGGATGTATAAATACACAATACTCAAACAGTTCATCCAAGGTGATCCTTAAATCGATTCCCAAGTATCACTCTCAGCATGGTGTGAATATTAAAACCTCTGAGATAATCCATGATATCTCACTTGTGGGAGATATTATCACTCTTGTCTTATTATAACAGTCTATCCACTAAGATATTCCGTTTTGTCTCCCATAGGTAACTCATGTCAATCATGCAATAGAAGGAAAAACACATGGTGATCCAATCTAATGCATTCCATGTATTTCTCCTTGGGTATTGAAATTTTATAAACAATACTAATTTTAAATAATGGTGAGCCCATCCTAGATATCCTTATGTTTTGGCCACTATATTTCATTAATAATTACATGACGGTAACATTTGAAAAAAAGATCTTATACAATTCCTCACATCTCATGTATATAATGAGTTCACACCCATTACCAGTTCAATTAATGAATAATATCGGAAATGTGATAATCTATTCCATTCACACAATCCATTAATTAATTAAAAATGATTACATGTTCATAAACATGACAAAATATAAGTCATGTACACTTAAAGGTGGTTTCACACACTTAAAATTTCAATACATACCATTAATTTCATCAATTGGTTTATTACCTCAATTGAGATTTGGGGATGAAGTGAACATTCCCAAGTAGTTAATGCCATACATGCCAGTGGTTTAAAATAGGCCATCGTTACATGCATGTTTCTAATAATACATCATTTTTATTACATAATATTTAGGCTATAACAACATTTGAAATGGTTTGGTTAATGAGGTATAACATAACATAGTATTCCATTCCATCACATTCCAACATACCATCCCATTTACATATTATAATATGTAACACATCAACAAATTTATTAATTAAAAAACATTTTATTAACTAAAGGAACTCAAGGGGAACACCCTTATGGGAGATTAAGACATACAGTCCATGACCATCAATAATGACATCTTAGTATACAAGGATAATTGGATTAAATATTTAGGTTAAAAAATTAAATATCTCATTTTAAATCATCACATAGAAATATTGGGGTGTGACATAGTGGTGTGATTTGGTCAATTTTTAGAGAAATCAATGAAACAGATAGATTCCCACGAAATTGGGAAATTTAGATAAAGATAAAATAGTGTAGATGGTGAGAACATAATCGAATAAAGGATGAATGAGGGGTCTTATACATATCAGGGATTATCCAATTAACCTAAAATTACTAAAAACAAACATGATATTGAGGAGATATTCCCTTAGAATGAGAAAAATAGGAGGGAACTCTCTGTGAGTTGTTTTATGCTGAGGAGGATAAGGAATGGAGAGAAGAAAGAACTAAAATATTAAAAGGGAAAATGGGAACTTCAGCCCCATTGAATTAGGATAATGGTTTATCCAAACGATTGGAAAAACTATAAACCAATCACGTTCTATGTACTGGCCATGAAACCATCCTCACATGAGCTAGCTTCACATTTTGTCTAACCATGCATATCCTATTAAAAATACCTCTATAATTATGTATGAATCACCCACATGACTTTATGAATCCTCTCACATGGTTATAAAAAACCATTCAATACATCTATATCCACTAGATTAGCTACATGATTTCACGTGGTGGTCCACACAGTTTTAGAAAAACCACTACGTGCTTACTAGTTCTTCCCAGTGTTTATTGTTTTAAGCCCAATGCTCCCCAAAAACATTGGAAAACCTAAGGAACCCCTCTAGGCTTAAAAAAAGAGATTGAACATATTTTATCATCCCAAATCTAATAATTATATTCCAGTGACTGGTTTATAGTAATGTTCTTCAACCAAACTGAAAATTCTACTTCCATTAGAAAATTTCATGTTGTACTAAACATGGAACATTTCAACCTCCCCAACCTAGAAAATTTCTTACTCAAGAATCATTAGAAAAAAATATGAGGAGACCTGACAATTTTTTTTGTAATTTTACCTCAACCAGGTTTATTTAATTTCTAAATTCCCAACACACCACCCACCATCCTTTTATGTTTATGGTACTCCATCCACAAAACTCAAGCCAATGCATGTGTTTTAAACTTAAACATTGATATAGATCATAACCAATCTAGTCAAGACATATACATTATTTACTTATGGTATATAGCTTTTAAAAACCCATGAACTTACCACCAACAAGTTTGAAAACTTAATGACCAATTCTAATCCATGATACTCCCCACTATATAAATTTACTACTAATGAACACCATAATCCTTCCAATGATGCTTTTGGAAGGATCAATTGAATAAATTAACGGAAAAACCCCAATTGAAATCATTTATCTAGGTTATGCCTAATTTTCCTAAAAACCTCATTTGAATCATAGTGCACTCACATCATCCTAATAATATCACAGAAGTGATTCATCATCAACTTATTTTTAGTGAAATAAGAGAAAACAGGTTGAACCATATCTAGACCATTATATTATAATCTCTCAATATATTCGGCCTATGTATTTAAATAAATAGTTCCCAATACCATTAACTATGGAACCATGATTTTTTCTCTGATCATGCTCACTAAAGACTATAATAGGTTATGGTTACATCTCTAGCTATGATTACCATTATGTTATTATGTCCTAGAACAAACATGGATTTCAACCTGATCCAACACACTTGGATCATTACCCCTCCAAATATCCAAATCAAGACCACATGAAGTTCAAGAAAATTTGGAATCATCAACTCATGTTTAAGGATCCCATTCATTGTAGTCCACACTATGATATTATCAAGTGAGGTGTCCGTAAAAATCGGAAATGTACATGCATCAAGAATACTGTCTGATAAAAACGATGTTTAAATATAGTAGTACATATAACCGGCGCTATGTTAGTGTTCCCAAAATGATGTCAATATGGGTGGCATGATCACTTATTAACTAAGAGTAATCTAATAAGATTTCATGAATTATATAGTAGACCCATGAATCTTCCATCAAATCCATGATACAGTTCTTCATACGGTTTTGAACCGACCAATCCAACCACAAATAGATAAGTTAGTTGAAACTCTGGAAAAAATCGTCTAGAAGAGATCAACTTTACCTTGTGACGCATCACTAACCAACCAATGTGCCTTGAACACCCATGTAATCCCATTGTCACTCCATCTTGACCACCAGAGTTAACCTATTAATTCAGGTTCCATTAAAGGCTATGTACACATCCAACCATACCATTTTTGTTCCACCTCTCAAGCACCAACATATAGAACGCTTACCATCCTCATGGGAAGTAAAATTCAATAATGAAAATTTTGAAATTTTCCTCATTTGTTGTGTTCCTTCTACTTTGAAGGATATGATTAAAATTTTCTATGATTCTCCATATCATTGGAGTGTCATATTTATTGTATTTCTTCAAAAAATGAATCCATCCAACATCACATGCTCCATGATCCTCTAATTATGGGTCTTGAGAAAGGACATCACTCTTTTAGAAAGTGTTAAATTGAAATGAGAGATAGACTAAACAATTAAAAGATTAGTAGTATAGTTCTACATTATATGTGCACATGAAACTCCCCTAGTTACATTCATACACACCATAGAATCTGGTGTAAAATATAAAACCAACCGATAAATATGTTAGTACACATGAACCTTTTTACGACTTCATCCCAAGCATTCGGAGAAGTTTAATTTCCTCCAACACATAGGTAACTCTACTTCAAATATGACTTGGGAAGGATGTGTAACCACTCAATATTAAATGAGTATTGCTGAACTCATACAATTCACTATACAATTTTACCAATTTGACAGGTACTATGTGTATCAACTGTGACAATTGGGTCCCGGTGACAGCAAAGACACCCCGCCTTAACAAGGTCGTCGGGTCCTGGCCTACCGGGTACCACCAGTTGCCCCCGCAGACACATGAGGCCCACGCCAGGGTCCACCCATATGCCCAAATGGGTCATCTGACTAATGATTGTCCCCAAAAGACAACACATGTCATTTCCAGTGTGCTTTGTCCTCACTCACACACACCCTGGGAAACTTCCCAGAAGGTCACCCATCCTGATCACTACTCCAGGACAAGCACACTTAACTGTGGAGTTCTAATCAGATAGGCTCCCGAAAAGGAAGGTTTTCTCTTGTGTTCCTACGTTTTATTTTGCTTCTTCAACCCTCAAAACTCTTTTTATTCCTTTCATTTGTAACAACACCGGTATCTTTAATATACTAGGATGTTGAAATAAGAATAATTCAAGCTACACTTACACACACCTACATCTAATGGTTAAAGAACATTCTGTTTCCATGGATGGCGAGTTTCTGCCTCACGAAACGATGGTTGTTCAACACTCATATAACCCCTTAAAAGGTGGCCATTAATATGTCACTATATTTATATATGATATGTAATATGTTTATGTTTTACTTAAGCTTCTGTATTTTTCATTTATGGCATACCATTATGGTTTCCATTATGGGTAAACGCGATATCTTCATTTTAGGAAGTGCGGACTACCTCCCCCTCAAAGTGATTTGATTCGTTAATACTATATATGGTACGTATAAAGGATAAATTTAATGATATTATATATGATATTATACTGGAATTATTATATAACTTTATATCATTATGATTTCACTCCATTAAGTAAGAAATAGAAATGAAAGTAGCGTTTATGCGTACGTACGGCTTACCGTCTCCGTGAACGGTGCATTTCATTTCTTATCTCTAAATGATTATGTAATATTATAAATTCATGTATATACTGGATATATATGATATATATGATATATACATCATGAGAATAACTCTGGATATAATGGATACATGAACAACATGTAATTATAAAGAGCACATTTTTTACTCAAGTACCAATGATCGTTAAAACGACCGTTATTAACTTAAATAATTACATAGTGTTCATGACATGGTAATAAGATATATAGAAGGAACAATGAACATGAAAAAGGTTCTTATGCAAGTAAAAATTAACCCATGTTTATTATTCAGGTGGTAAAATAACGATCGAGTCAAGTCGGACCCGAGGTATGGGACTTCGTCTCAATTTATTTACTTATCGAAATAAATGGGGGTATTTATCACTCAGAATATTTTCAGATTCCCATGTTGCCTCTTCAACAATATGGTTTTTCCATAAAACCTTCACCTGATTAATTACCTTATTCCGCAACACTTGCTCTCTACGGTCAAGTATCTGGACTCGTTGTTCTTCATAAGATATGTTCTCTTCCAGCTGAACTACCTCTGATACCAAATGTGACAACCGGGTCCTGGTGACAGCACAAACACCCCGCCTTAACATGTCCTTCTGGTCCTGGCCTACCAGGTACCACCAGTTGCCCTCTGGACACATGGGGCCCACCTCAGGGTCCACCCACATGCCCGAACGGGTTATCTGACTAATGTTTGTCCCCACATACCAACACATGTCCTTTCCAGTGTTTTTTGTCCTCACTCACACACACCCTAAGAAACATCCCAGAAGGTCACCCATCCTGATCACTACTCCAGGCCAAGCACGCTTAACTGTGGTGTTCTAATCAAACAGTCGGGTCCCAGTGATAGCATAGCCACCCAGCCTAAACATGGTCGTCGGGTCCTGGCCCACCAGGTACCACCAGTTTCCCCGAAGACACATGGGGCCCACCCTAGGGTCCACCCACATGCCTGAACGGGTCATCTGACAAATGATTGTCCCCACATGCCAACAGATTTCCTTTCCAGTGTGCTTTTTCCTCACTCACATACACCCTGGGAATCTTCCCAGAAGGTCACCCATCCTGATCACTACTCCAGGCCAAGCACGCTTAACTCTAAGGCCCCAGCCTTAAACCTTACTTAATCTTGAGTTACTTCAAGAATACATGTTGAGGATCTTTTCAGGTTTAGAGTTTTAGAGAATTAGATCATAAAACTTTCATTACATTCCACATTTAAACAAAGTGGTTACATAAATGATAGTATTCATTTTTCCCATCAATGGAAACATATTTAAAAAAATTGATTCTTTCTTGACACTTCCTTGACACTATCATCACATCATGTACCTTTCCCGTGACCTGTGAAAATCATTTCAAAAACATGGGATGAGCATAAAAAGCTTAGTAAGGGA
Organism: Viscum album; assembly: GCA_963277665.1. Classification (NCBI taxonomy): domain Eukaryota; kingdom Viridiplantae; phylum Streptophyta; class Magnoliopsida; order Santalales; family Viscaceae; genus Viscum; species Viscum album. The sequence goes on along the minus strand of OY728127.1, from coordinate 559,076,796 downwards.
TATGAAAATATGGAAAGGAAACATGAGTACATGTATACATAAGAATAAATGAAATCATACTTTACTCATAAAACATAAGAACTTTAACATACCTCATCAAATCATGAATAAATCATAGAAATCATAAGACATAAATGTAACTTGAGGCATTCATAACATTCTTACGTAGGGAGTAACCCTCTTGGTTACGTTTGGAATACCCATCACAGTGTATTCCCTAAATCTCTTCAGAGGAACCTTAACATTTAACTCCTTCTTGTTACCCAATTCATTGGAGAGCTATATCGGGCTCACCCGCCCTTAGTTTATCATGAAAACACCCATCTTCATAATAATTCCCAAGAACCATAACATAATCATATCACATAAAACATGCATAAAGGAAACATAACATTTCCACATTCCAATCACAAGATACCAATACAACACATTGATATAATAAAAACATTATGAAAACCATTTTCCATACCAAAATAAAAGAAAAGTAAAACATTGTAAAAAAGTATGGCTTGTAGAGGAAACCGAAGCTTAAATAATAATCACGGTGGTGGAGAAGTAGTTGTCACCGCATACGTACGACAAAAACAAAATATTCCATTTTGTAATTTAGTAAATGCTTCATATGAAAAGATTCCTTTTGAGTAAATGTAAAAGTCAAAGGGGTTTATAAACAGTATAAAAGAAAGTTGTGTATAAAACACAATATTCCTCAATGAAAGGAGATTGATACGAAGTCCCACACCTCGGGTCCGGCTTGACTCGATCGTTGTTTAACCTCCTGAATAATAAACATGAATTAATTTCTACTTGCTTAAGAACCTTTTTCAAGTTCATTATTGCTTTTATATCTCTTATTACCATGTTATGAACACAATGTAAATATTTATGTTAATAATGGTCGTTTTAACGATCATTGTTACTTGTGTCAAAAATATGCTCTTTATAATTACAAGTTGTTCATGTATCCATTATATCCAGAGTTATACTCATGATGTATATATCATATATATCATATATATCCAGTATATATATGAATTTATAATATTACATAATCATTTATAGGTAAGAAATGAAATGCAGTGTTCATGGAGAAGGTAAGCCGTACGTACGCATGAACGCTACATTCATTTCTATTTCAAACTTAATGGAGTGAAATCATAATGATATAATGGTATATAATAATTACAGTATAATATCATATATAATATCATTAAATTTATCCTTTATACGTACCACATATGGTATTAACGAATCAAATCACTTTGAAGGGGCGATAGTCTGCACATCCTAAAATGAAGATATCACATTTACCAATAATGGAAACCATAAAGGTATGCCATAAATGAAAAATACAGAAGCTTAAGTAAAACATAAACATATTATATGTCATATATAAATATAGTGACATCTTAATGGCCACATTTGAAGGTGTTATATGAGTGTTGAACAATCATCAATTCGTGAGGCAGAAATTCGCCATCGACGGAAACAGTATGTCCTTTAACCATTATATGTAGGTGTGTGTAAGTGTAGCTCAAATCCTTATTATAAAAACATATTAGTATATTAATGATACTCGTGTTGTTACAAATTAAAGGAATAAAAAGAGTTTAGAGGGTTAGAGAAGAAAAATAAAACTTAAGAACACAAGAGAAAAAGCACTACCTTTAAAACGGGTAACTATTTTTGATTTGAGCTCAAAGGCTTCCATGGGAAGCCTTCTGCCCAAAGTGAGGCTTCTAGGAGTTAGAGGGGGATGTGGAGGGACAAAATGGGTAGGGGTTGGCCGAGCCAAAGGCTTTGGAAGTGTGGGTAAGGTGGTAATTGTGGGGGCCTTTTATAAGAGGAGAGGAGGGAAACTCTTGGAAAGGTTAAGAAAAATACTTTGTTATAAAATGATTTTCGGATAAAAAAGGTCCCAAAATTATAAATTTCTAGGATCAGGAGATAATGGTTCGAAATACACCCACCAAATAGGTTTTTGACAAGTGTAGGTCTTATATATTACATTATATTTTCATTTTATTTAAATCATTAAATAATGTGGTAATCGCTGACTATAAGGCCCCGACCTTAAACCATACTTAATATTGAATTAAATGAAGAATTCACATTGGGGATTTTCAGGTGTAGAGTTTTAGATAATTAGATCATAAATCATGAATTACATTCCACATTTATACAAAGTGGATAGATAAAAGATAGAATTCATTTTTTCCCATCAACGGAAACATATTTAAAAGAAAACATGGATTCTTTCATGACACTTCCTTGACACTATCATCATATCATGCACCTTTCCCTTGACCTGTGAAAAAAATTTCAAAAAAACTATGGATGAGCATAACAATCTCATTAAGGGATATAAAATTATGAAAAGAAAACATTAGTCCATGTATGAAATCATACTTTACTCATAAAACATAATCATTTTAACATACCTCATCAAATCATGAATAAATCATATAAATCATAAGGCATAAAGGTTGCTTGAGGTATTCATAACATTCATATGTAGGGAGTAACCCTATTGGTTACATTTGGAATACCCATCACAATATATTCCCTAAATCCCTTCGGAGAAACCTTAACGTTTAACTCCTTCGTGTTACCCAATGCATTGGAGAGCTATATCGGGCTCATCCGCCCTTATTTTATCACGGAACCAACCGTTTTCAAAAAAATGCCCAAGAACCACAACTTAATCATAGAACATTACTTAAACATAAAGGAAGGATAACATTCCCACATTGCAATAACAATGTAAAATTTTTAGATATTGAAATAATGAATCCATTCTAAAAACCATTTAAAAAATTTAATATAGAGATTTTTAAATCAAAGTGTCCCATACCACATTGAATATTTTAAAATTTTAAACCATTAATATCCATATAAATAAATCCTTAAAAAAATTTGAAAACATGGATATTAATGAGAAATATTTATAAGAATAAATCATTAAAACATTTAAAACTATATTTTAGTTATAGGATTTTTAACAAAATGAGAGACACTTGAATACAATAATCGAGGAATAGCATTTAATCAAAACTTTATAATATCATGAGAATAAAGGGATTTCATGATATAATATTCCAAAATACAGTATATACACCATATAAATTGGTGCATAACAACAATGAAGTCTCAATGGAAATGTAAATTGAGATGAAATCCATTATAAACATGGTATCCTTAAATTAAGGATAAATCAATCTCATAATTACGTGTGACAAATATAAATACACCAACTATAAGTGGATATTAAGTGTAAAATAATAAAAGGTCATTCACACATATTCAAAGTATGACATATTCAATAACTACATGTTGAACCCAACGAAATCGAAATTGGGTTAAGAAGTTCACTTGTAAACATTCGACAGCCTAACGACGTCACTTAAAAATTCAGAAAATGAGTTGATGAGAGATAAAAAATTTATCTAATCACTTGTACATAAAATTTAAATCAATAAGGTTATAGAAGAACATATCCCAAAATAATAGTATGTGAATTAAAAGACATAACAAAAGAAGTCTTTTACAAAGAGGAGGGTGAAAGGTTCCCTTACCGACTTGGGTAAGTTTCGAAATGTACACCCCATTGAAGAAGGGGCGTACAATGAATATGTAAATACCCATAAATTGAATGATATTACACAAATAGTACAATAATGGGCATTACATACACCACTCAAAGGAACTTTAATTAATATTGAATCCACTAAGTGGTACTTGAAAAACTGATTTTTCATTTAAATGAAATTTTACCACCTCTGTGTTTTGAATTTCAAAAATCCGACATACATAGTTGTCATTAAGAAGTAAAATTTGGTTCATTGGGATTAAAATAAATTTTTTTGGTGAATAGTAACTTTTAAGTTTTAATTGCGATTAGAGGTAATTAGTGTTGTTTAAGGTAAAAATAATGTTTTAATAATATGAAATGACCTAGAAACATGTCCTACCCTCATTGGATGAGTCATGGAAGACCAATAAAATCCATGGGTCAACGTTGGGACCCCATGGAGCCACTTTGATTGGAAAATGACATAAATTCATTTTTATTTAAAGTTAAAATTAAAATGTCACAAACATGTGTTTTTTTACTAAAACAATTTTTACATGGGGTTATATAAGTCATATATTTGACTATTAATATTAATTAGAAATCTAAAAAGATTTCCTATATCATGATAATTTTTTTATAATTTTTAGACATTAAATAAATTAATTTATTGATGACACCGTGATGATGAAGTGATTGCCTCATACATGAACGATTTAAATAAAATGAGGAGATAAGGTGAAATATAACTCTTAAACTTGTCAAAAACCTATTGGATGGGTGGATTTCGAAACCTTATCACCTTATCCTAGAAATATATCCTATTGGGACCTTTTAAATCCGAAAATCATTTTATAATAAAGTAATATTTTATAACATTCCAAGAGTACCCCTCCTCTCCTCTTATAAAAGGCCTCCACCTCTACCACCTTACACACACCTCTCAAGCATTTGGCTCAGCCAAAACCTACCCATTTCATCTCTCCACATCCCTCTATTCATCCTTGAAGCCTCACTGTGGGCATAATCCTTTCCAAGGAAGACATTGAGCTCAAATCAAACAGAGTTACCCGATTTAAAGGTAATGTCTTCCCTTGTGTTCTTTTGTTTTATTTTTCTTCTCCAAATCCCTAAACTCTTTTTATTAATTTTTTTGTAACAACACCAGTATCTTGAATATACTAGGATGTTGTTATATGAAGTATTTGAGCTACACTTTCACACACCTCTATCTAATGGTTAAAGAACATACTGTTTCTGTGGATGGTGAATTACTGCCTCACAAAATGATGATTGTTCAATATTATTTTAACACCTACAAAGGTGGCCATTAAGTTGACACTCTATTTATATATGATATATAATATGTTTATTTTTTCTTTAATCTTCTGTATTTTTTTCATTTATGGTATACCTTTATGGTTTCCATTATGGGTAAACGCGATATATTCATTTTAGGAAGTGCGGACTACCGCCCCCTCAATGTTATTTGATTCGTTAATGCCATATGTGGGACGTATAAAGGATGGAATTAATGGTATTACATATTATATCCTACTGAAATTATAATATACCTTTAAATCATTATTATTTAATTCCATTGAATACAAAAAAATTGAAAGTAGCATTCATGCGTACGTACGGCTTACCGTCTCCATGAACGGTACATTTCATTTATCATCACCAAATGTTATGTACTATTATAAGTACATATATATAATGGATATATATGTAATATATTACATCTAAATGATGGATATCATTCTGGAATTATAAAATATATATCTCACATTTTGTTTTAATTCTATTAATATGACTAAAAATTAAAGTAGCGTTAATTAGAATATATTTTTTCCATTTAATCCAATAGTGGTCATTGGAATTAATTTCACTTTGAAATTGGACTTAAACTAGGATCAATCTTTTGATACTTATTGTTCCATAAAAACATGTTATTTGCTCTAACAGCGAGAATTAATTATTAAATTAATTAATGTAACTTATATGTTTTGAATTTTGTAAAATAGACATCATTTTTGAATTCAGAATATAAAACATAACTTAGGGTGATGTTTTGGTATTTTTCTGAAAAACTTCAATTTTTGATGAATAGTGAAACCACAAAGTGGTACTTAAAAAAACTGATTTTTCATTTAAATGAAATTTGAACGCCTCTGTGTTTTGAATTTAAAAAATCCGACATACATGGTTGTCATTAGTAAGTAAAATTTGGTTCAATGGGATTAAAATAATTTTTTGGTGTATAGTAACTTTTAAGTTTTTAATCACGATTAGAGATAATTAGTGTAATTTAAGGAAAAAAAATGTTTTAATAATATGAAATGACCTAGACACATGTCCAACCCTTATTGGATGTGTCATGGCCGACCCAAAAAACCCATGGGTCAATTTTTGGGACCCCATGGAGCCACTTTGGTACGATAAAGACATTAATTCTTTTTATTTAATGTAAAAGTAAAAATAACACAAGCATGAGTTGTTTTACTAAAAAAAAATAAATGGGGTTATACAAGTTAGATTTTTTACTATAAATAGTCATTGTAAATCTAAAAATATTTCCTATATCATAATATATTTTTATAATTTTTAGACATTAAATAAATTAAATTATTTATGACACCAGGATGATGCAGCGATTACAACAATATTTAACGAATTAAATAAAATGAAAATAAAATGTAAAATATAAGAACTGGACTTGTAAAAAACCTATTGGGTGGGTGGATTTAGAACCCTTACCTCCTTATCTTATAAATTTATAATTGTGGGACCTTTTGTATCTGAAAATCATTTTATAACAAAGTATCTTTTCTTAACATTCCAAGAGTGCCCCTCCTCTCCTATTATAAAAGGCCCCCACCTCTGCCACCTTACCCACACTTCCAAAGCCTTTGGCTCAGACAACCCCTTCCCATTTTGTTTATCCACATCCCCCTATAACTCCTAGAAGCCTCACTTTTGGCAGACGTTTTCCCAAGGAAGCCTTTGAGCTCAAATCAAAAAAAGTTACCCATTTTAAAGGTAGTGTTTTCTCTTGTGTTCTTACGTTTTATTTTGCTTCTCCAACCCTCTAAAATCTTTTTATTCATTTATTTTGTAAAAAAACCAGTATCTTTAATATACTATGATGTTGTTATAAGATGTATTAGAGCTACACTTACAAACACCTACATCTAATGGTTAAAGAATATATTGTTTTTGTGGATAGCGAATTTCTGCCTCACGAAACGATGATTGTTCAACACTCATATAAAACCTTCAAAGGTGGCCATTAAGATGTAACTATATTTATATATGATATATAATATTTTTATGTTTTACTTAAACTTCTTTATTTTTCATTTATGGAATACCTTTATGGTTTCCATTATGGGTAAACGCGATATCTTCATTTTAGGAAGTGCAGACTACCGCCCCCTCAAAGTGATTTGATTTGTTAATACCATATGTGGTACGTATAAAGGATAAATTTAATAATATTATATATTATATTATACTGGAATTATTATATACCTTTATATCATTATGATTTCACTCCATTAATTAAGAAATAGAAATGAATGTAGCATTCATGCATACGTACGGCTTACCTTCTCTATGAACGGTGCATTTCATTTCTTTCCTCTAAATGATTATGTAATATTATAAATTCATTTATATACTGAATAAATAAGATATATATGATATATACATCATGAATATAACTCTAGATATAATGGATACATGAACAACTTGTAATTATAATGAGCATATTTTTGACTCAAGTACCAATGATCGTTAAACCGACCGTTATTAACATAAATAATTACATAGTGTTCATGACCTGGTAATAAGAGATATAAAGGGAAAAATGAACTTGAAAAAGTTTATTAAGAAAGTAGAAATTAACTCAGGTTTATTATTTAGGAGGTTAAAGAACGATCGAGTCAAGTCAGACCCGAGGTATGGGACTTCGTCTCAATCTCCTTTCATTGAGGCATATTATGTTTTATACACAACTTTCTTTTATACGGTGTATAAACCACTTTGACGTTTACGTTTACTCATAAGGAATATTTTCATACGAAGTGTTTACTATACGACAAAAGGTAATGTTTTGTTTTTGTCATACGTATGCGGCGATAATGACTTCTCCGCCGCCGTAACCATTATTTGATCTTCGGCTTCCTCTACAAGCCAAACATTTTTTTTAAATGAAAAATAAATACCATGTTTTACTTTCCTTTTATTTTGGTATTGAAAATGGTTTTCATGATGTTTTTATTATATCAGTGTGTTGTATTTATATCTTGTGAATGAAATGTGGGAATGTTATGTTTCCTTTATGCATGTTTTATGTGATATGATTATGTTATGGTTCTTGGGCATTATTATGAAGAGGGGTGGTTCCGTGATAAACTAAGGGCGGGTGAGCCCAATATAGCTCTCCAATGCATTGGGTAACACGAAGGAGTTAATCTTTAAGGTTTCTGTGAAGAGATTTAGGGAATATACTGTGATGGGTTTTCCAAACGTAACCAAAAGGTTACACTCAATGTAAGAATGTTATGAATGCCTCAAGTTACCTTTATGTCTTATGATTTCTATGATTTATTCATGATTTGATGAGGTATGTTAAAGTGATTATGTCTTATGATTAAAGTATGATTTCATTGATTCTTATGTATACATGTACTCAAGTTTCCTTTCCATATTTTCATATCCCTTACTGAGCTTTTTATGCCCATCTATAATGCCACGGCCTTAAACCATACATAATATTGAATTAAATGTATAATTCACATTGAGGATATTTTTAGGTTTAGAGTTTTAAAGAATTGGATCATAAATCATGAATTACAATCCACATTTATGCAATGTGGTTACATAAAAGATAGAATTCGTTTTTTCCCATCAACAGAAACATATTTAAAATAAAACATGGATTCTGACTTGACACTTCCTTGACACTATCATCATATCATGCACCTTTCCTTTGACATGTGAAAAACATTTCAAAAAAACATGGGATGAGCATAAAAATCTTAGTAATGGATATAAAATTATGAAAATAAAATATTAGTCCTTGTATGAAATCATACTTTAGTCATAAAACATAAGCATTTTAACAAACCTCATCAAATCATGAATAAATCATAGAAATCATAAGGCATAAAGGTAACATGAGGCATTAATCACAATATTACGTAGGGAGTAACCCTCTTGGTTACGTTTGGAATACCCATCACAGTATATTCCCTAAATCTCATCAGAGAAACCTTAACGTTTAACTCTTTTGCGTTGCCCAATGCATTGGAGAGCTATATCGGGATCACCCACCCTTAGTTTATCACGGAACCACCCGTTTTAATAAGAATGACCATGAACCATAACATAATAATAGAACATCACTTAAGTATAAAGGAAATATAACATTCCTATATTGTAATAACAATATTACATTTTACGATATTGAAATAATGAATCCATTCTAAAAACCATTTTCAAAATCAGTTAAAACATTTAATAAAGAGATTTTTAAATCAAAGTGTCTCATACCACAATGAAGCTTTTAACATTTTATACCATTAATATCCATATAAATAAATCCTTAAAACCAATTTGAAAACATGGATATTAATGATAAATATTTATAAGAATAAATCATTAAAACATTTAAAATGATATTTTAGTTAAAGGGTTTTTAACAAAATGAGAGACACTTGAATACAATAATTGAGGAATAACATTTAATCAACACTTCATAATATCATGAGAATAAAGGGATTTCATGATATAATATTCCAAAGGACAGTATATACACTATATAAATTGGTGCATAACAACAATGAAGTCTCAATGGAAATGTAAATTGAGGTGAAATCCATTTTAAAGATGGTATCCTTAAATTAAGGATAAATCAATCTCATAATTATGTGTGACAAATATAAATACACCCAATATAATTGGATATTAAGTGTAAAATAATAAAAGGTCATTCACACATATTGAAAGTATGACATATTCAATAACTACAAGTTGAACCCAAAGAAATCAAAATTGGGTTAAGAAGTTCCCTTGCAAAAATTCGACAGCCTAACGACGTCACTTCAAAATTCAGAAAATGAGTTGATGAGAGATAAAAAAGGTATCTCATCACTTGGACATAAAATTTACATCAATAAGGATATAGAAGATCATATCCCAACATAATACTATGTGAATTAAAAGACATAACAAAATAAGTCTTTCAAAAAGAGGAGATATTTTTATCTATGTCTATTTATGAATTAGATAGTGTTTTAGAGGCTTAAAATGAGAATAAATCCAATCTTAAGCATGGAATACACTAATATTTTTAAAAGATTGTTTTACTGCCTTTTGATGAAATTTTTTTAAATCTATATTATGACTATTTTATAAGCTATATTTTTCAAAATAAACTTATTATTTATGATTGGGACATAGAAAATTTAATTTGGATAAATTTCTGGTATTTTTCCGATAAAGTTTATTTTTTAATGAAAAAATGAAAAATGATGTATTTTAATTCAAAACCTCCTTTTAATATAATTTATTTATATGATTATATTATCTTTTGAATTGGTTTTAAAGTTCAATTATAATATATTTTTACCATTTAATCCAATAGTGGTTGTTTGAATTAATTTCAGTTTGAAATTGGACTTAAACTAGTGTCCATCTTTTGATACTTATTGTTTCATAAAAACACGCTATTTGCTCTGACAACGGGATTAATTATTAAATTAATTAATGTAACTTATATGTTTTAAATTTTGTAAAATATAAATCATTTTCGAATTCACAAGATCAAATATAGCTTAGGGTGAAGTTTTGCTATTTTTCTGAAAAACTTCAATTTTGGATGAATAGTCAAACCACTAAGTGATACTTAAAAAAACTGATTTTTTGTTTAAAATAAATTTTAACACCTCTGTGTTTTGAATTTCAAAAATCCTAAATACATGGTTTTCATTAGTAAGTAATATGTGGTTCAATGGGATTAAAATAATTTTTTGGTGAATAGTAACTTTTAAGTTTTTAATCGCGGTTAGAGCTAATTAGTGTAATTTAAGGTAAAAATAATGTTTTAATAATATGAAATGACCTAGACACATGTCCTACCCTTATTGGATGTGTCCTGGCAGACCAAGACAACCCATGGGTCGATTTTTGGGACCCCATGGAGCCAATTGGGTAAGATAAAGACATTAATGCTTTTTATTTAATGTAAAAGTAAAAATGACACAAACCAGAGTTGATTTACTAAAACAATTTTTAAATGGGGTTATACAAGTCAGATTTTTGACTATAAATAGTCATTGGAAATCTAAATAGATTTCATATATCATAGTATTTATTTATAATTTTTATACATTAGATAAATTAAATTATTTATGACACCAAGATGATGCAGCGATTACCACATTATTTAACGATTTAAACAAAATGAAAATATAATGTAAAATATAAGACCCACACTTGTAAAAAACCTCTTGGGTTGGTGGATTTAGAACCCTTATCTCCGTATCCTCGAAATTTATAATTGTGGTACCTTTTTTATCCCAAAATCGTTTTATAACGAAGTATCTTTTCTTAACTTTCCAAGAGTGCTCCTCCTCTCCTCTTATAAAAGACCCCCACCTCTACCACCTTACCCACACTTCCAAAGCCTTTGGCTCGGCCAAACCCTGCCCATTTTGTCTCTCCACATCCCCTTATAACTCTTAGAAGCCTCACTTTGGGAAGATGTCTTCCCAAGGAATCCTTTGAGCTCAAATCAAAAAGAGTTACCTGTTTTAAAGGTAGTGTTTTGTCTTGTGTTCTTACGTTTTATTTTGCCTCGCAAACCCTATCTAAACTCTTCTTATTCTTTTCTATTGTAACACAACCAGTATCATTAATATACTAGGATGTTGTTATAAGAAGGATTCTATCTACACTTACACACACCTATATCTAATGGTTAAAGAACATATTGTTTCCATGGATGGTGAATCTTTGCCTCACGAAATGATGATTGTTCAAAACTCATATAACACCATCAAATATGACCATTAAGATGTCACTATATTTATATATGATATATAATATGTTTATTTTTTACTTAAGTTTCTGTATTTTTCATTTATGGCATACCTTTATGGTTTCCATTATGGGTAAACACGATATCTTCCTTTTAGGAAGTGCGGACTACCGCCCCCCCAAAGTGATTTGATTCGTTAATACCATATGTGGTATGTATAAAGGATATATTTAATTATATTATATATGATATTATACTGAAATTATTATATACCTTTATATCATTATGATTTCACTCCATTAAGTAAGAAAAAGAAATGAAAGTAGCGTTCATGCGTACGTACGGCTTACCGTCTCCATGAACGGTGCATTTCATTTCTTACCTCTAAATGATTATTTAATATTATAAATTCATGTATATACTAGATATATATGATATATATGATATATAAATCATTAGTATAACTCTGGATATAATGGATACATGAAAAAAAAATTGTTATAAAGAGCATATTTTGGACTCAAGTACCAATGATCGTTAAAACGACTGATATTAACATAAATAATTACATAGTGTTCATGACATAGTAATAAGAGATATAAAATGAATAACGAACTTGAAAAAGTTTCTTAAGAAAGTAGAAATTAACTCAAGTTTATTATCCAGGAGATTAAAGAACGACCGAGTCTAGTCGGACCCGAGGTATGGGACTTCGTCTCAATCTCCTTTCAATGAGGCATATTATGTTTTATACACAACATTCTTTTATATGGTGTATAAACCCCTTTGAATTTTACATTTACTCAAAAGGAATATTTTAATACAAAGTGTTTACTAAACGACAAAAGGGAATGTTTTTTTGTCGTACATATGCGGAGACAACGAATTCTCCGCCGCCGTGACCATTATTTGAGCTTTGGCTTCCTCTACAATCCATACTTTTTTAAATGAAAAATAAATACCATGTTTTACTTTACTTTTATTTTCATATTGAAAATGGTTTTCATAATGTTTTTATTATATCAATGTGTTGTATTGATATCTTGTGATTGAAATGTGGAAATGTTATGTTTCCATTATGCATGTTTTATGTGATACAATTATGTTATGGTTCTTGGGAATTATTGTGAAGACGGGTGGTTCCAGGATAAACTAAGCGCGGGTGAGCCCGATATAGCTCTCCAATGCATTGGGTAATGTAAAGGAGTTAAACGTTAAAATTTCTCCAAAGATATTTTGGGAATATACTGTGATGAGTATTCCAAACGTAACCAAGAGGGTTACTCCCAACGTAAGAATGTTATGAATGCCTCAAGTTACCTTTATGTCTTATGATTTCTATGATTTATTCATGATTTGATGAGGTATGTTAATGTTCTTATGTTTTATGAGTAAAGTATGATTTCATTGATTATTATGTATACATGTACTCATGTCTCATTTCCATATTTTCATATCCCTTACTGAGCTTTTTATTCTCATCCCAAGTTTTTGAAATGATTTTCACTGGTCAAGGGAAAGGTACATGATGTGATGATAGTGTCAAGGAAGTGTCAAGAAAGAATCCATGTTTTATTTTTAAATATTTTTCCATTGATGGAAAAAATGAATACTATCTTTTATGTAACCACTTTGTTTAAATTTGGAATGTAATGTACGTTTTATGATCTAATTCTCTAAAACTATAAACCTGAAAAGATCCTAAACGTGTATTCTTGAGGTAACTTAAGATTAAGTAAGGTTTAAAGAATTACATCATGTACCTTTCCCTTGACCTGTGAAAATCATTTCAAAAACTTGGGATGAGCATAAAAATCTCAGTAAGGGATATGAAAATATGGAAAGGAAACATGAGTACATGTATACATAAGAATCAATGAAATCATACTTTACTCATAAAACATAAGCACTTTAACATACCCAATTAAATCATGAATAAATCATAGAAATCATAAGAAATAAAGGTAACTTGAGGCATTCATAACATTCTTACCAAGGGAGTAACCATCTTGGTTACGTTTGGAATACCCATCACAGTATATTCCCTAAATCTCTTCAGAGAAACCTTAACGTTTAACTCATTCGCGTTACCCAATGCATTGGAGAGCTATATCGGGCTCACCCGCCCTTAGTTTATCACGGAACCACCCATCTTCATAATAATTTCCAAGAACCATAACATAATCTTATCACATAAAACATGCATAAAGGAAACATAAAATTTCCACATTTCAATCACAAGATATCAATACAACACATTGATATAATAAAAACATTATGAAAAACTTTTTCAATACCAAAATAAAAGAAATGTAAAACATGGTATTTATTTTTCATTTAAAAAAAGTATGGCTTATAGAGGAAGTCGAAGCTCAAATAATAGTCACGGCGGCGGAGAAGTCGTTGTCGCCGCATACATATGACAAAAACAAATCATTCCCTTTTATAGTTTGGTAAATGCTTCTTATGAAAATATTCCTTCTTAGTAAAATTAAAATTCAAAGGGGTTTATACACCGTATAAAAGAATGTTGTGTATAAAACATAATATGCCTCAATGAATGGAGATTGAGACGATGTCCCATACCTCGGGTCCGACTTGACTCGATCATTCTTTAACCTCCTGAATAATAAACTTGAGTTAATTTCTACATTCTAAAGAACCTTTTTCAAGTTAATTATTTCTATTATATCTCTTGTTACTGTGTCATTAACACTATGTAATTATTTAAGTTAATAACGGTCGTTTTAACGATCATTGGTACTTGAGTCAAAAATATGCTCTTTATAATTACAAGTTGATCATGTATCCATTATATCCAGAGTTATAATCATGATTTATATATCATATATATCATATATATCCAGTATATAGATGAATTTATAATATTACATAATCATTTACAGGTAAGAAACGAAATTCACCGTTAATGGAGACGGTAAGTCGTACGTACGCATGAACGGTACTATCATTACTATTTCTTACTTAATGGAGTGAAATAATAATGATATAAAGGTATATAATAATTCCAGTATAATATCATATATAATATCATTAAATTTATCCTTTATACGTACCACATATGGTATTAATGAATCAAATCACTTTGAGGGGGCGGTAGTCCGCACTTTCTAAAATGAAGATTTCGCGTTTACCCATAATTGAAACCATAAAGGTATGCCATAAATGAAAAATACATCAGCTTAAGTAAAACATAAACATAATATATATCATATATAAATATAGTGACATCTTAATGGCCACCTTTGAAGGTGTTATATGAGTGTTGAACAATCATCGTTTCATGGTGCAGAAATTCGCCATCCACAAAAACAGAATGTTCTTTAACCAATAGATGTAGGTGTGTGTAAGTGTATCTTGAATCATTCTTATAAAAACATCCTATTATATATTAAAGATACTAGTGTTGTTACAAAAGAAATGAATAAAAAGGGTTTAGAGGGTTGGAGAAGCAAAATAAAACGTAAGAACCCAAGAGAAAACACTACCTTTAAAATGGGTAACTCTTTTTGATTTGAGCTCAAAGGCTTCCTTGGGAAGACTTCTGCCCATTGTGAGGCTTCTAGGAGTTATAGGGGGATATTTAGAGACAAAATGGGAAGGGGTTTTCCAATCCAAGGGCTTTGGATGTGTGTTTAAGGTGGTAGAGGTCGGTGCCATTTATTAGAGGAGAGGAGGGGCACTCTTGGAAAGTTATGAAATGATACTTTGTTATAAAATGATTTTCGGATACAAAAGGTCCCAAAATTATAAATTTTGAGGATAAGGAGATACGGGTTTGAAATCAACACACCCAATAGGTTTTTGACAAGTTTAGGTCTTATAGTTTACATTATATTTGCATTTTATTTAAATCGTCAAATAATGTGGTAATGGCTTCATCATCATGGTGTCATAAATAATTTAATTTATTTAAGGCCTAAAAATTATAAAAAAAATAATATGATATAGAAAATATTTTTATCTTTCCAATTACTATTTATAGTCAAAAATCTGACTCGTTTAACCCCATTTAAAAATTGTTTTAGTAAAACAACTCATGTTTGTGTTATTTTTAATTTAACATTAAATAAAAAGAATTAATGTCTTTATCATACCCAAGTGGCTCCATGGGGTCCCAAAAATCGACCCAAGGGGTTTCTTGGTCGGCCATTACACATCCAATAAGGGTAGAATATGTGTCTAGGTCATTTCGTATTATTAAAACTTTATTTTTACCTTAAATTACACTAATGACCTCTAATCGCGACTAAAAACATAAAAGTTACTATTCACCAAAAAATTATTTTCATCCCATTGAACCACATTTGACTTACTAATGACAACTAGGTATGTCAGATTTTTGAAATTCAAAACCCAGAGGTGGTAAAATTTCATTTAAACGAAAAATCAGTTTTTTTAAGTACCACTTAGTGGTTTCACTATTCATCAAAAATTGAAATTTTTCAGAAAAATACCAAAACTTCACCCTAAGCTATATTTGATATTCTGAATTCAAAAATGATGTCTATTTTAAAAAATTCAAAACATATAAGTCATGTTAATTAATTTAATAATTAATTTCCGCTGTTAGAGCAAATAGCGTGTTTTTATGAAACAATAAGTATCAAAAGATTGACACTAGTTTATGTCCAATTTCAACGTGAAATTAATTACAACTACCAATATTGGATTAAATGGTAAAAATATATTCTAGTTCAACTTTAAAAGAAATTAAAAATATAATATAATCATATAAATAAGTTAGATCAAAAAGAGATTTTTAATTAAAATACAACATTTTTCACTATTCATTAAAAAATGAACATTATCAGAAAAATACTAGAAATTTATCCAAAGTAAATTTCAATGCCTCAATCATAAAGAATAAGTTTATTTTGACAAATATAGCTTATAAAATTGTCAAAATATAGATTTAAAAATGGTTTTCCATCAAAAGGCAGTAAAACAATCTTTTAAAAATATTAATGTATTCCATGCTTAAGATTGGATTTATTCTCATTTTAAGCCTCTAAAACACTATCTAATTCATAAATAGACATAGATAAAAATATTTTTTATTAATCACTTACTTGGGATGTTACATCCTTCCCCCCTTTAGAAAATTGCATCCCCACAATTTATTTACTTATCGAAATAAGTGGGGGTATTTATCACTCATAGAATTTTCAGATTCCCAGGTAGCCTCTTCAACCATATGGTTTGTCCACAAAACCTTTACCTGATGAATCACCATATTCCACAAAACTTGCTCCCTATGGTCAAGAATCTGGACCGGTTGTTCCTCATAAGATAGATTCTCTTCCAGCTGAACTACCTCTCGACTCAAAACATGATATGGATCTGGCATATACTTTCTCAACATCGAAACATGAAAAACATTGTGTACCTAAGATAAACTCGGAGGTAAAGCCACTCGGTATTCAACTGATCCTACTCTATCCAAAATTTCATATGGTCCAATGAACCTTGGACTCAAATTTCCTTTCTTACCAAATTGCATCACACTTTTCCATGGTGATATTTTGAGAAAAACATGATCACCTACCTCAAAAGAGAGATGCTTCATCCTGTTGTCCGCATAACTCTTCCGCCTACTTTGAGCTGTTCTCATGTGTTTCTGTATCAGCAAAACATTTTCTGCCAACTCTCCTTCCACATTCGGTCCCATCAACTTCCTTTCACCCACTTCATCCCAGAAAGCTGGAGTTCGACATCGCTTCCCATATAATGCCTCAAATGGTGCCATATGTATACTAGATTGAAAACTATTATTATATAAAAACTCAACCAAAGAAATATGTTGGTCCCAACTTCCCTGATAATCCATCGAACAAGAAAGTAGCATATCTTCCAAAGTCTGTATTGTTCGTTCTGATTTCCCATCAGATTGTGGATGAAAAGCTGTAATAAAATTTAATTCAGTACCCAACGAATTCGGAAGGCCTTTCCGAAAGTTAGAAGTGAATCTGGGATCATGGTCAGATACAATAGAGAGAGGAACTCCATGTAACCTGATTATCTCTTTAAGATACAAATGTGAAAGTTGATCTAGGGAAAACGTATCTCTTATATCAAGGAAATGAGCAGATTTAGTCAAGCGATCAACAATAACCCAGCTTGCATTATTACCTCGAGATGTCTTCGGTAATCCCACAACAAAGTCCATGGATATGTTCTCTCATTTCCACTCTGACACTGGTAAAGGCTGATGCATCCCTTTCGGTAACATCCTCTCTGCTTTAACCTGTTGACAAGGCAAACACTTCACTATAAAATTAAAAATATCCTTTTTCATTCCATCCCACCAGTAATACTTCCGCAGATCTCTGTACATCTTAGTACTGCCAGGATAAACTGAAAACGGAGAACTATGAGCTTCACATAACAACTCTCTCTTCAACTTTGAATCACAAGGCACACACAATATCTTCCCAAATCTCAAAACACAATCATTATCACTGTTGAATTCAGTGAACTTACCCTTCTAAACCAGCTCTACCTTTTTCTGCAACTCACTGTCTTGCTTCTGTGCTTGCTTGATTCTGTCTGATAGAGAAGATTTCACTGATACCTGAAACAAAACAGAATAACATCCAGCACCAAAAACTTCGATGCCAAAGTTAATCAAATCCTTAAGCAATGGATCACGTTCCAAGCGCAACATTATTAATCCACCATTACTTTTTCGACTCAAAGCATCAGCCACATTATTTTCTCTTCCCAGATGGTAATAAATTGTACAATCATAATCCTTGATTAATTCTAGCCATCTCCTCTGTCTCATGTTCAATTATTTCTAAGTGAATATATACTTTTAACATTTGTGATCAGTATATATTTCACAATTTACTCCATACAAATGATGCCTCCAAATTTTTAATGTAAAAACTACAGCAGGTAATTCCAAATCATGTGTAGGGTAATTTACCTCATGAGTTTTCAACTGTCGTGAAGCATAAACAATTACCTGATCATTCTGCATTAGTACACAACCAAGTCATTTCAATGAAGAATCACTATAGATAACAAACTCACCATTCTTATAAGGTAGTTCCAAAACTAGAGCATTCACCAATCTTCTTTTCAGTTCCTGAAAACAATCATCACATTCTTTTGTCCAGATAAACTCAACACCCTTCTGAGTTAGCTTATTCATTGGACTAGATAACCGTGAAAAATATCTAACAAACCTACGGTAATAGCATGCCAAACCAAGGAAGATACGAATATCAGTTACATTTGTGGGTCTTGGCCATTATTCAACAACCTTTGCTTTTGCCGGATCAACAGTTATCCCATCTTTAGAAACAATGTGACCAAGGAAAGAAATTTGTTGCAACCAAAACTCACACTTGCTGAATTTTTCCATAATATTTATTTTCTTTTAAGGTTTGCAAAATAACCCTTAAGTGCCTTTCATGCTCCTCTTTACTTTTAGAAAACACCAAAATATTATCAATGAAAACCACCAAAAACTTATCCAAGAACTCATGGAAATTTCTATTCATTAAGTCCATGAATACATCAGGTGCATTGGTTAGCCCAAAAGGCATTACTACAAATTCATAATGCCCATATCTTGTATGAATCACAGTCTTCGGAACATTTTCTTCCTTTGCCTTCAGCTGATGGTACCCTGATCTCAGTTCAATCTTTGAAAAATACTGAGCTCCCTAGAGCTGATCAACAAAATCATCAATATGAGGCAAAGGATATTTGTTCTTAACAGTGATGTTATTCAAGGCTCTATAATCAATGCAATGTCTCATAGAACAATCTTTCTTTTTAACAAATAAAACAGGATCACCCCATGGTGATGTGCTAGGTCGAATGAAACCTTTATCTAATAAATCTTGCAATTTCTCCTTCAACTCTAAAAGTTTAATTTGAGCCATTCGATAGGGGTGTTTTGAAATTGGCTTAGCATCAGGAACTAAGTCAAGATTAAATTTAACTTCTCGATCTGGTATTATTCCAGGAAACTCATCAGGAAAAACATCAGGATACTCATTTACCACTGGCACATCATTAATCTGAACAGTTCCTTTGTTTCCAACGATGTGTTAAAGGTAACATTCATTTCCATATTTTACAAGTTTCTAGACCTCTTGATAAGTTATCAACAGTAAGGGTTCATTATTGTACAAAAAATTAAAGTCTTTCTGAAAAGAAACTTCTTTATCTCTACAGTCAATCTTAGCATGGTAAATATAGAGCCAATCCATACCCAAGATAACTTCAAACTCTACTAGAGGTAAAACAATAAGGTTTGCAAGTAGGTTATTTCCACAGATAAGGATAGGAGGATTCTTATAAATTCTTTTTGCCTCAAAATTTCCCCCAGGTGTTTTTACCACATGTTCAAGAGTCATTTCTTGATATGGTATTCCCATTTTACTAGAAAAGTTTTCATAGATGAAAGAATGTGTAGACCCCGAATCAAACAACACACTGGCATAATCTGAAAAAACAAACAAAGTACCTGATACAACTTCAATTGATGGCCCGACATCTACTGAAGTAGTTGCAAATGATTTCACCACCCCTTTCTTCTTGTAGTCTAACTACTTCCCATCACTCGAGCTCTTTTTCAGACACTCGTTTGCATAGTGACCCATCTCATTGCACTTAAAGCATTTCACTAACTGTAAATCGAATTTGGACTTACCATCACCTTGATCTTTTTCAGTGCAATAACAAGCCTTATGTCCCATCTTACCGCATCGGTAGCACTTTCTAGAATTTAAAAGACATTCCCCAGCATGACTTTTACCACAATTATCACAAACTGGAAACTTAGTTTTCTTACCGTCAGACCTTTTTGAAGAATTCATTCCTTTCACCTGCCACCTCGGTCTATTCTTCTGCTGGTTGTTATAGAAAACTTGATCATCGGAAAAATCAATTTTCACCTTCTCAGCACATCAAACAAGCTTTTCATATCTTTTGAACTCACGATAAGCTAAAGCCCTTCGATATTTTGGCTTTAATCCCGAGTAAAAACGATTGATTTTACTGCCTTATGATGGAATACAATTTTTAAATCTATCTTTTGACAAATTTATAAGCTATATTTGTCAAAATAAACTTATCGTTTATTATTGGGACATTGAAATTTACTTTGGAAAGTTTTTTGGTATTTTTCCGATAAAGTTCATTTTTTAATGAATAGTGAAAAATGCTGTATTTTAATTCAAAACCGCTTTTTAATCTAATTTATTTATATGATTATAATATATTTTGAATTGGTTTTAATGTTTAATTAGAATATATTTTTACCATTTAATCCAATAGTGGTCGTTGGAATTAATTTCACTTTGAAATTGGACTTAAACTAGTGTCAATCTTTTGATACTTATTGTTTCATAAAAACACGCTATTTGCTCTAACAGCATGAATTAATTATTAAATTAATTATTGTAACTTATATGTTTTGAATTTTGTAAAATAGACATCATTTTTGAATTCAGAATATCAAATATAGCTTAGGGTCATGTTTTGGTATTTTTCTGAAAAACTTCAATTTTTGATGAATAGTGAAACCATAAATTGGTACTTAAAAAAACTGATTTTTCGTTTAAATGAAATTTTACCACCTCTGTGTTTTGAATTTCAAAAATCTGAAATAAATGGTTGTCATTAGTAAGTAAAATGTGTTTCAATGGGAATAAAATAATTTTCTGGTGAATAGTAACTTTCAAGTTTTTAATCGCGATTAGAGGTAATTAGTATAATTTATGGTAAAAATAATGTTTTAATAATATGAAATGACCTAGACACATGTACTACCTTTATTGGATGTGTCATGGATGACCAAGACAACGCATGGGTCGATTTTTGGGACCCCATGGAGCAACTTGGGTAAGATAAAGACATTAATGCTTTTTATTTAATGTAAAAGTCAAAAATGACACAAACATGAGTTGTTTTACTAAAACAATTTTTAAATGGGGTTATACAAGTCAGATTTTTTACTATAAATATTCATTGGAAATTTAAAAAGAGATCCTATATCATAGTATGTTTTAAATAATTTTTAGACATTAAATAAATTAAATTATTTATGACACCATGATGATGGAGCAATTACCACATTATTTAATGATTTAAATAAAATGAAAATATAATGTAGAATATAAGACCTATAGTTGTCAAAAACCTATTGGGTGGGTGGATTTCGAACCCTTATCTCCTTATCCTCAAAATTTATAATTTTGGGACCTTTTGTATCCGAAAATCATTTTATAACAAAGTATCTTTTCTTAACTTTCCAAGAGTGCCCCTCCTCTCCTCTTATAAAAGGCCCCCACCTCTACCACCTTACCCACACTGCCAAAGCCGTTCTCTCAGCCAAAACCTGCCCATTTTGTCTCTCCACACCCCCATATAACTCCTAGAAGCCTCACTTTGGGCAGAAGTCTTCCCAAAGAAGCCTTTGAGCTAAAATCAAAAAGTGTTACCCGTTTTAAAGGTAGTGTTTTCTCTTGTGTTCTTACGTTTTATTTTGCTTCTCCAACCCTCTAAACTATTTTTATTACTTTCTTTTGTTACAAAACCAGTATCTTTAATATACTAGTATGTTTTTATAAGAATTAATCGAGATACACTTACACACACCTACATCTAATGGTTAAAGAACATACTGTTTCTGTGGATGGTGAATTTCTGTCTCACAAAACGATGATTGTTCAACACTCATATAACACCTTCAACGGTGGCCATTAATATGTCACTATATTTATATATGATATATAATGTGTTTATGTTATACTTAAGCTTCTGTATTTTTCATTTATGGAATACCTTTATGGTATCCATTATGGGTAAACGCGATATCTTCATTTTAGGAAGTGCGGACTACCGCCCCTTCAAAGTGATTTGATTCGTTAATACCATATGTGGTATGTATAAAGGATAAATTTAATGATATTATATTTGATATTATACTGGAATTATTATATACCTTTATATCATTATTATTTCACTCTATTAAGTATGAAATATAAATGAAAGTAACATTCATGCATACGTACGGCTTACCGTCTCCATGAACGGTGCATTTCATTTCATACCTCTAAATGATTATGTAATATTATAAATTCATGTATATACTGGATATATACGATATATATGATATATACATCATGAGTATAACTCTGGATATAATGGATACATGAACAACTTGTAATTATAAAGGGCATATTTTTGACTCAAGTACTAATGATCGTTAAAACGACCGTTATTTAACGATTTATAAAACATGAATAGATAAAATAAAATCTAAGTCCTACACATGTCAAAAACCTATTGAATGAGTATATTTAAAACCCTTATCAACTTATCTTCAAAATACATCAATGCGGAACCTTTAAAATCCGAAAATCATTTGAAAATAAAGTAACATTTTGTAACTTTCCAAGAGTGCCCCTCCTCTCCTCTTATAAAAGGCCCCCACCTCTACCTCTTTACCCACACATCTCAAGCCTTTGGATCAGACAAACCCTATCCATTTGGTCTCTCCACATCCATATCTTACTCCTTTAACCCTCACTTTGGGTAGAAGTCTTCCCAAGGAAGCCTTTGAGCTCAAATCAAAAAGAGTTACCTGTTTTAAAGGTAGTGTTTTCTCTTGTGTTCTTACGTTTTATTTTGCTTCTCCAACCCTCTAAACTCTTTTTATTCCTTTATTTTGTAACAACACCAATATCTTTAATATACTAGGATGTTTTTATAAGAAGGATTAGAGATACACTTACACACACCTACATATAATGGTTAAAGAAGATATTGTTTCCTTGGATGGCGAATTTCTGCCTCACGAAATGATGATTGTTCAACACTCATATAACACCATAAAAGGTCCCCATTAAGATGTAACTATATTTATATATGATATATAATATGTTCATGTTTTACTTAATCTTCTGTATTTTTCATTTATGGCATACCTTTATGGTTTCCATTATGGGTAAACGTGATATCTTCATTTTAGGAAGTGCGGACTACCACCCCCTCAAAGTGATTTGATTCGTTAATACCATATGTGGGATGTATAAAGGATAAATTTAATGATATTATATATGATATTATATTGGAATTATTATATACCTTTATATCATTATGATTTCACTCCATTAAGTAAGAAATAGAAATGAAAGTAGCGTTCATGCGTACGTACGGCTTACCGTCTCCATGAACGGTGCATTTCATTTCTTACCTCTAAATGATTATGTAATATTATAAATTATTGTATATACTGGATATATATGATATATATGATATATACATCATGAGTATAACTCTGGATATAATGGATACATGAACAACTTGTAATTATCAAGAGCATATTTTTGAATCAAGTACCAATGATCGTTAAAATGACCGTTATTAACTTAAATAATTACATAGTGTTCATGACATGGTAATAAGAGATATAAAAGGAATAATTAACTCGAAAAAGGTTCTTAAGCAAGTAGAAATGAAATCAAGTTTATTATTCAAGAGGTTAAAGAACGATCGAGTTAAGTCAGACCTGAGGTATGGGACTTCATCTCAATCTCATTTCGTTGAGGTATATTATATTTTATACACAACTTTCTTTTATATGGTGTATAAACCCCTTTGACTTTTACGTTTACTCAAAAGGAATCTTTTCATACGAATAGTGACAAATGTTGTATTTTAATTCAAAACCTCTTTTTAATCTTATTTATTTATATGATTATATTCTCTTTTGAATTTGTTTTAAAGTGAAATTAGAATATATTTTTACCATTTAATCCAATTGTGGTTGTTGGAATTAATTTCATCTTGAAATTGGACTTAAACTAATGTCAATGCTTTAATACTTATTGTTTCATAAAAACACGATATTTGCTCTAACAGCGGGAATTAATTATTAAATTAGTAAATTTAACTTATATGTTATGAAATTATTAAAATAGATATCATTTTTGAATACGGAATATCAAATATAGCTTAGGGTGAATTTTTGGTATTTTCTTGGAAAACTTCAATTTTTGATGAATAGTAAAACCACTAAGTGGTACTTAAAAAACTGATTTTTCGTTTAAATGAAATTTTTCCATCTCTGTGTTTTGAATTTCAAAAATGTGACATACATGTTTTTTATTAAGAAGTAAAATGTGGTTCAATGGGATGAAAATAATTTTTTTGTGAATAGTAACTTTTAAGTTTTAATCGTGATTAGAGGTAATTAGTGTAGTTTAATGTAAAAATAATGTTTTAATAATATGAAATGACCTACACACATGTCCTACCCTCATTGGACGAGTCATCTCCGACCAAGAAAATCCATGGGTCAACTTGGGGTGCCCATGGAGCCACTTTGGTTGGAAAATGACATAAATACCTTTTTATTTAAAGTTAAAATTAAAATGTCACAAACATATGTTGTTTTACTAAAACAATTTTTACATGGGGTTATATAAGTCATATCTTTGACTATAAATATTCATGATAAGATAAAAAGATTTCCTACATCATGATATTTCTTTTATAATTTTTAGTCATTAAATAAATTAATTTATTTATGACACCGTGATGATGCAGTGATTACCACATAAATGAACGATTTAAATAAAATGAGACGATAGGGTGAAATATAAGTCTTACAATTTTCAAAAACCTATTGGATGGGTGGATTTAGAAATCTTATCACCTTATCATAGAAATATATCATTTTGGGAACTTTTAAATCTGAAATCATTTTATAATAAAGTAATATTTTATAACTTTCCAAGAGTGCCCCTCCCCTCCTCTTATAAAAGGCCCCCACCTCTATCACATTACACACACCTCTAAATCCTTTTTCTCAGCCAAACCATGCCCATTTAATCTCTCCACATCCCTCTCTTCATCATTTAATCCTCTCTTTGGGCATAATCCTTTCCAAGGGAGCCTTTGAGCTCAAATCAAAGAGAGTTACCCGATTTAAAGGTAATGACTTCCCTTGTGTACTTTAATTTTATTTTTCTTCTCCGAACCCCTAATCCCTTTTTATTACTTTTTTTTATAACAAAAACAGTATCTGAAATATACTAGGATGTTTTTATAAGATGTATTCGAGCTACACTTTCACACACCTCCGTCTAATGGTTACTGAACATACTGTTTATGTGGATGGCGAATTATTGCCCCACGAAACGATGATTGTTCAATATTATTTTAACACCTTCAAAGGTGGCCATTAAGATGTCACTATATTTATATATGATATATAATATGTTTATTTTTTCCTTAAGCTTCTGTATTTTTTTCATTTATGGCATACCTTTATGGTTTCCATTATGGGTAAACACGATATCTTAATTTTAGGAAGTGCGGACTACTGCCCCCTCAAAGTGAGTTGATTTTTTAATGCCATATGTGGGAAGTATAAAGGATGGAATTAATGGTATTAAATATTATATCCTACTGTAATTATAATATACCTTTATATCATTATTATTTAATTCCATTGAATAGAAAAAAATGAATGTAGCGTTCAATCGTACGTACGGCTTACCGTCTCAATGAACGATACATTTCATTTCTTATCTCCAAATGTTATGTACTATTATATGTACATATATATATAATGGATATATATGTAATATATTACATCTAAATTATTGATATCATTCTGGAATTATAATATATATATATATCTCATTTTGTTTTAAATCCATTAATATGACAAAAAAATGAAAGTAGCGTTCATGCGTACGTACGACCTACCGTCTCCATGAACAGTGCTTTTAATTTTTTTTTCCAAATGCTATGGAATACTATAAAATGAATATATACAGGATATATATGATATTTAAAATATCAATACTATTCGGGATATGATGTACCTATAACTACATGGAAAATTATTTTCCAACAAGTTCGATTTTTACTCATGTACAAAACATCGACAAAAACGTCTGATATGAACTCACATTATTAACCAATTATTATAACATTATAATATGTTATATTAACTGAATAATAATGTTTAAATTAGTTCCTTAATAAATTATAAATTGACCAAATTTTATTATTCATTAGATTAATGAACGGCCGAGTCATGTCAGGACACGAGGTAAGGGATCCTACTCCTCTCTTTTTAAGTGCACACTTTTATGTCATTCCTTTTAAGCTCTTATTTATTATGATTGGGATGTTATTTTATATTACTTTTAATGTAAATTTTATGTTCATATGATGAGAGACACTATTTTCTCACATCAATCAATTTTGGAAGTTTTGAGTGGCGCCGTTAGGCTACCGAATTTTCGTATGAGATATAATCTCTCTTTATTTTTATGTACTCTTGTTATGTCACTTCGTTTAATCCCCTATTCGTTATGTTGGGGATGTTCTTTTATATTCCTATTTCTTTACATTTTATTTCAATATGATGATATACCCTATTTTATCTCATCAATCCATTTTTGGAAGTTTTAAGTGGCGCCGTTAGGCTGCCGAGTTTTCGTAAGGGATTTTTCATCTCACTTTTATTCCCGTGAGATTTATGCTACATTTTCCACCAGTTCCATTGAGTGGTGTATGTAATTACCATTATTATACTCTTTGTGTAATATCATTTCATTTTGGGTATTTACATATTCAGTGTACGACCCTTCTTCAATGGGGTGTACATTTCGAAATTTACCCAAGTTGGTAAGGGAACCTTTCACCCTCCTCTTTTTAAAAGACTCTTTTGTTATGTATTTTAATTCAGATACTATTATGTTCGGATATGTTCTTATATATCCTTATTGATGTAAATTTTATGTCCAAGTGATGAGATACCTTTTTTATCTCTCATCAACTCATTTTCTGAATTCTGAAGTGACGTCGTTAGGTTGTCGGATTTTTGCAAGGGAACTTCTTAACCCAATTTCGATTTCTTTAGGTTCAACATGTAGTTATTGAATATGTCATCCTTTTAATATGTTTGAATGACCTTTTATTATTTTACACTTAATATCCACATATATTGGGTGTATTTATATTTGTCACACGTAATTATGAGATTGATTTATCCTTAATTTAAGGATACCATCTTTATAATGGATTTCATCTCAATTTCAATTTCCATTGAGACTTCATTGTTGTTATTCACCAATTTATATGGTGTATATACTGTCCTCTGGAATATTATATCATGAAATCCCTTTATTCTCATGATATTATAATGTTTAGATTAAATTTTATTCCTCAATTATTGTATTCAAGTGTCTCTCATTTTGGTAAAAACACTTTAACTAACATATCGTTTTAAATGCTTTAATGATTTATTATTTTAAATATTTCTCATTAATATCCATGTTTTCAAATTGGTTTGAAGGATTTTTTTATATGGATATTAATGGTTTAAAATTTTAAAATCTTCAATGTGGTATGGGACACTTTGATTTAAAAATATCTTTATTAAATGTTTTAAATGGTTTTGAAAATAGTTTTTAGAATGGATTCATTATTTCAATATCTTAAAATGTTATATTGTTATTGCAATGTGGGAATGTTATCTTTCGTTTATGCTTAAGTTATGTTCTATGATTATGTTATGGTTCTTGGGAATTGTTATGAAAAAGGGTGGTTCCGTGATAAACTAAGGGCGGGTGAGCCCGATATAGCTCTCCAATGAATTGGGTAACGTGAAGGAGTTAAACGTTAAAGCTTCTCCGAAGAGATTTAGGGAATATACAGTGATGGGTATTCCAAATGTAACCAAGAGGGTTACTCCCTACGTAAGAATGTTATGAATGCCTCAAGTTACCTTTATGTCTTATGATTTCTATGATTTATTCATGATTTGATGAGGTATGTTAAAGTGATTAAGTTTTATGAGTAAAGTATGATTTCATTGATTCTTATGTATACACGTACTCATGTTTCCTTTCCATATTTTCATATCCCTTACTGATATTTTTATGCTCATCCCATGTTTTTGAAATTATTTTCACAGGTCAAGGGAAAGGTACATAATGTGATGATAGTGTCAAGAAAGAATCCATGTTTTATTTTTAAATATGTTTCCATTGATTGGAAAAATGAATACTATCTTTTATGTAACCACTTTGTTTAAATGTGGAATGTAATGCAAGTTTTACGGAGATAGTAACCCTCTTGGTTACATTTGGAATAAACATCACAGTATATTCCCTAAATCTCTTTGGAGAAACCTTAAATTTTAACTCCTTCGAGTTACCCAATGCATTGGAGAGATATATTGGGCTCACCCGCCCTTAGTTTATCACGAAACCACCCGTCTTCATAATAATGCCCAAGGACCATACCTCGGGTCCGACATGACTCGATCATTCTTTAACCTCCTGAATAATCAACTTGAGTTAATTTATACTTGCTTAAGAACCTTTTTCAAGTTCATTATTCCTTTTATATCTCTTATTACCATGTCATGAATACCATGTAATTATTTAAGTTAATAACGGTCGTTTTAACGATCATTGGTACTTGAGTAAAAAATATTCTCTTTATAATTACAAGTTTTTCATGTATCCATTATATCCAGAGTTATAATCATGATGTATTTATCTTGTATATCATATATATCCAATATATACATGAATTCGTAATATTACATAATCATTTAGAGGTAAGAAATGAAATGCACCGTTCATGGAGACGGTAAGCCGTACGTACGCATGAACGCTACTTTAATTTCTATTTCTTACCTAATGGAGTGAAATCGTAATGATATAAAGGTATATAATAATTCCAGTATAATATCATGTATAATATCATTAAATTTATCATTAATACATACCACATATGGTATTAACGAATCAAATCACATTGAGGGGGCGGTAGTCCGCACATCCTAAAATGATAATATCACGTTTACCCAAAATGGAAACCATAAAGGTATGAAATAAATGAAAAATAAAGAAGCTTAGGTAAAACATAAACATGTTAAATATCATATATAAATATAGTGAAATATTAATGGATACCTTTGAATGTGTTATATGAGTGTTGAACAATCATCGTTTCGTGAGGCAGAAATTCGCCATCCACGGAAAACAATATGTTCTTTAACCATTAGATGTAGGTGTGTGTAAGTTAATCTCGAATCCTTATTATAACAAAATCATAGTATATTGATTATACTGGTGTTGTTACAAAAGAAAGGAATAAAAAGATTTTAGAGGGTTGGAGAAGCAAAATAAAACGTAAGAACACAAAAGAAAACACTACCTTTAAAATGGGTAACTCTTTTTGATTTGAGCTCAAAGGCTTCATTGGGAAGACTTCTACACAAATTGAGGCTTCTAGGAGTTATAGGGGGATTTTTAGAGACAAAATGGGTAGGGTTTGGCCGAGAAAAAGGCTTTGGAAGTGTGATTAATGTGGTAGAGGTGGGTACCTTTTATAAGAGGAGAGGAGGGGCACTCTTGGAAAGTTAAGAAAAGATACTTTTTTATAAAATTATTTTCATATACAAAAGGTCCCAAAATTATAAATTTCGAGGATATGGAGATAAGGGTTCGAAATACACCCACCCAATATGTTTTTGACAAGTTTAGGTCTTATATGTTACATTATATTTTCATTTTATTTCAATCGTTAAATAATGTGGTAATTGCTGCATCATCATGATGCCATAAATAATTTAATTTATTTAATGCCTAAAAATTATTAAACAAATACTATGATATAAGAAATATTTTTATCTTTCCAATTACTATTTATTGTCAAAAATATGACTTTTATAACCCCATTTAAAAATTGTTTTATTTAAACAACTCATTTTTGTGTCATTTTTTACTTTTACATTAAATAAAAAGCATTAATGACTTTATCTTACCCAAGTGGCTCCATGGGGTCCAAAAAATAGATCCATGGGTTGTCTGGGTCGGCCATGACACATCTGATAAGGGTAGGACATGTGTCTAGGTCATTTCATATTATTAAAACATTATTTTTACCTTAAATTACACTAATTACCTCTAATCGCGATTAAAAACTTAAAAGTTACAATTCACCAAAAAATTATATTAATCCCATTGAACCAAATTTTACTTACTTATGACAACCATTTATGTCGGATTTTTGAAATTCAAAACACATAGGTGGTAAAATTTCATTTAAACGAGAAATCAGTTTTTTTAAGTACCACTTAGTGGTTTCACTATTCATCAAAAATTGAAGTTTTTCAGAAAAATACCAAAACTTCACACTAATCTATATTAGATATTCTGAATTAAAAAATTATGTCTATTTTAAAAAATTCAAAACATATAAGTTACATTAATTAATTTAATAATTAATTCCCACTGTCAGAGCAAATAGCCTGTTTTTATGAAACAATAAGTATCAAAAGATTGACACTAGTTTAAGTACAATTTCAATGTGAAATTAATTCCAACTACCACTATTGGATTAAATGGTAAAAAATATTCTAATTGAACTTTGAAACCAACTCAAATTATAATATTATCATACATATAAATTATATTAAAAAGAGGTTTTGAATTAAAATACAACAATTTCACTATTCATTAAAAAATGAACTTTATCGGAAAAATACCCGAAATTTATCCAAAGTAAATTTCAATGTCCCAATCATAAAGAATAAGTTTATTTTCACAAATATAGCTTATAAAATTGCAAAATTATAGATTTAAAAATGGTTTTCCATCAAAAGGAAGTAAAACAATCTTTTAAAAATATTAGTGTATTCCATGCTTATAATTGGATTTATTCTCATTTTAAGCCTCTAAAAAACTATATAATTCATAAATAGACATAGATAAAAATATCTATTATTCATCACTTACTTGGGATGTTACATCCTTCCCAGCCTTAAACCTTATTTAATCATGAGTTACTTCAAGAATACACGTTGAGGATCTTTTCATGTTTAGAGTTTTAGAGAATTAGATCATAAAACTTGCATTACATTCCACATTTAAAGAAAGTGGTTACATAAAATATAGTATTAATCTTTCCCATAAATTTAAACATATTTAATAATAAAACATGGATTCTTTCTTGACACTTCCTTGACACTATCATCACATCATGTACCTTTCCCTTGACCTGTGAAGATCATTTCAAAAACATGGGATGAGCATAAAAAGCTCAGTAAGGGATATGAAAATATAGAAAGGAAACATGATTAAATGTATACACAAGAATCAATGAAATCATACTTTACTCATAAAACATAATAACATTAACATACCTCATCAAATCATTAATAAATCATAGAAATCATAAGACATAAAGGTAATTTGAGTCATTCATAACATTATTACGAAGGGAGTAACCCTCTTGGTTACGTTTGGAATACCCATCATAGTATTTTCCCTAAATCTCTTCGGAGAAACCTTAACGTTTAACTCCTTCACGTTACCCAATGCATTGGAGAGCTATATCGGGCTCACCCGCCCTTAGTTTATCACGGAACCATCCGTCTTCATAATAATGCCCAACAACCATAACATAATCGTATCACTTAAAACATGCATAAAGGAAACATAACATTTCCACATTTCAATCATAAGATATCAATACAACAAATTGATATAATAAAAGCAATATGAAAAAAAATTTCGATACCAAAATAAAAGAAAAGTAAAACATGGTATTTACTTTTCATTTAAAAAAAAGTATGGCTTGTAGAGGAAGACGAAGCTCAAATAATGGTCACGGCGGCAGAGAAGTCATTGTCGCCACATACGTACGACAAAAACAAAACATTCCCTTTTTTGGTTTAGTAAACGCTTCGTATGAAAATATTCCTTTTGAGTAAACGTAAAATTCAAAGGGGTTTATACACCGTATAAAAGAAAGTTGTGTATAAAACATAATATGCCTCAATGAAAGGAGATGGAGACGAAGTCCCATACCTCGGGTCCGACTTGACTCGATCGTTCTTTAACCTCATGAATAATAAACTTGAGTTAATTTCTACTTGCTTAAGAACCTTTTTCAAGTTAATTATTCCTTTTATATCTCTTATTACCTTGTCATTAACAATATGTAATTATTTAAGTTAATAACGGTCGTTTTAACGATCATTGGTACTTGAGTCAAAAATATGCTCTTTATAATTACAAGTTGTTCATGTATCAATTATATCCAGAGTTATAATCATTATGTACATATCATATATATCATATATATCCAGTATATACTTGAATTTATAATATTGAATAATCATTTAGAGGTAAGAAATGAAATGCATCGTTCATGGAGACGGTAAGCCGTACGTACGCATGAACACTACTTTGATTTCTATTTCTTACTTAATGGAGTGAAATCATAATCATATAATGGTATATAATAATTCCATTATAATATCATATATAATATCATTAAATTTATCCTTTATACATACCACATATGGTATTAACGAATCGAATCACCTTGAGGGGCGGTAGTCCGCACTTCCTAAAATGAAGATATCGCGTTGACCCATAATGGAAACCATAAAGGTATTCCATAAATGAAAAATACAGAAGCTTAAGTAAAACATAAAAATATTATATATCATATATAAATATAGTGACATCTTAATCGCCACCTTTGAAGGTGTTATATGAGTGTTGAACAATCATCGTTTCGTGAGGCATAAATTCTCCATCCACAGAAACAGTATGTTCTTTAACCATTAGATGTAGGTGTGTTTATGTGTAGAAAGAATCCTTCTTATAAAAACATCATAGTATATTAAATATACTTTTGTTGTTACAAAAGAAAGGAATAAAAATTGTTTAGAGGGTTGTAGAAGAAAAATAAAACGTAAGAACACAAGAGAATACACTACCTTTAAAACGGGTAACTCTTTTTGATTTGAGCTCAAAGGCTTCTTTGGGATGACTTCTGCCCAAAGTGAGGATTCTAGGAGTTATAGGGGGATGTGGAGAGGCAAAATGGGCAGATTTTGGCTGAGCCAAAGGCTTTGGAAATGTGGGTTAGGTGGTAGAGGTGGGGGCCTTTAATAAGAGGAGAGGAGGGGAACTCTTAGGAAGTTAAGAAAAGATACTTTGTTATAAAATGATTTTCGGATACAAAAGGTCCCAAAAATATAAATTTCGAGGATAAGGAGATAAGGGTTCGAAATACACCAACCCAATAGGTTTTTGATAAGTGTAGGTCTTATAATTTACATTATATTTTCATTTTATTTAAATCGTTAAATAAGGTGGTAATCGTTGCACCATCATGGTGTCATAAATAATTTAATTTAATTAATGTCTAAAAATTATAAAAAATTACTATGGAAACCATAAAGGTATTCCATAAATGAAAAATACATAATCTTAAGTAAAACATAGACATATTATAAATCATATATAAATATAGTGACATCTTAACGGCCACCTTTGAAGGTGTTATATGAGTGTTGAACAATCATCGTTTCATGTGGCAGAAAATTCGCCATCCACGGAAACAGTATGTTCATTAACCATTATATGTAGGTGTGTGTAAGTGTATATCGAATCCTTCTTATAAAAAAATCCTAATATATTAAATATACTGGTTTTGTTACAAAAAAAATTAATAAAAAGAGTTTAGGGGTTTGGAGAAGAAAAATAAAACAAAAGAACACAATGGAAGACATTACCTTTAAATCGGGTAACTCTCTTAGATTTGAGCTCAATGGATTCCTTGGAAATGATTATGCCAAAAGTGAGGCTTCGATGATGAAGACAGGGATGTTTAGAGATGAAATGGGCTAGGGTTGGCCGAGAAAAATGCTTGATAGGTGTGTGTAAGGTGGTTGAGGTGGGGGCCTTTTCTAAGAGGAGAGGAGGGGCACTCTTGGAAAGTTATAAAATATTACTTTATTATAAAATGATTTTCAGATTTAAAAGGTCCCAAAAGGATATATTTAGAGTATAAGGTTATAAGGTTTCTATTTCCACCCATCCAATATGTTTTTGACAAGTGTAAGACTTATATTCCACCATATCTTCTCATTTTCTTTAAATCGTTCATTTTTGAGGTAATCACTCCATCATCACAGTGTCATAAAAATATTAATTTATATAATGTCTAAAAATAATAAAAAAATATCATGATGTAGGAAATCGTTTTATCTTTCTAATGAATATTTATATTCAAAGATATGACTTATATAAACCCATTTAAAAATTGTTTTAGTACAGCAACACGTGTTTGTGACATTTTTATTTTATCTTTAAATAAAAAGGTATTTATGTCATTTTCCAACCAATGTGGCTCCATGGGGTCCCCAAGTTGACACATGGATTGTCTTTGTAGGCCATGATTCATCCAATGAGGGTAGGACATGTTTATAAGTCATTTCATATTATTAAAACATTATTTTTACCTTAAACTACACTAATTACCTCTAACCGCGATTAAAACTTAAAAGTTACTATTCACCAAAAAAATTATTTTAATCCCATTTAACCACATTTTACTTCTTAATGACAACCATGTATGTAGGATTTTTTAAATTCAAAACATAGAGGTGGTAAAATTTCATTTAAACGAAATATCAGTTTTTTAAGTACCACTTAGTGGTTTCACTATTCATCAAAAATTGAAGTTTTCCAGAAAAATACCAAAAATTCACCATAAGCTATATTTGATATTCTGAATTCAAAATTGATGTCTATTTTACAAAATTCAAAAAAATATAAGTTATATTAATTAGTTTAATAATTAATTCCCGCTGTCATAGCAAATAACGTGTTTTTATGAAACAATAAGTATCAAAAGATTGACACTAGTTTAAGTCCAATTTCAAGATGAAATTAATTCCAATGACCACTATTGGATTAAATGGTAAAAATATATTCTAATTTCACTTTAAAACCAATTCAAAAGATAATCTAATCATATAAATAAATTATATTAAAAATTGGTTTTGAATTAAAGTACAACATTTTTCACTATTCTTTAAAAAATGAACTTTATCAGAGAAATACCAAAAATTTACACATATTAAATTTTGATGACCTTATTCTAAAGAAGAATTTTATTTTGTCAAATATAATGGATAAAATTGTCAAAAAGTGGATTTAAAAGAGGTTCGCCATCAAAAGGCGGTTAATCGATCTTTTAATGAATATTAGAATGTTTATGCTTAAAATTGGATTCATTCGCATTTTTAATCCTCTAACATTTATTGAAAAAGTAAAAATATTTGAAAAACATATATAATCATTTTTTAGTTAGTTCTGTTCATTCCCGCCATTACAACAGCTAGGCGTTAACTACCATTTAAAATAATATTATTTTATTATTAGAGTGCAACGTAAGATTCCCAAAAAAACTCATTGTTGTGTATTGGGTACGTCATCGAGCATAGCGTCCCATTTAAAGTAATATTAATATTTTATTCAAAAATATGGATAAATGTGAAATTTTCATATTCTTTATTTACCTAGGGTGTTACATCCATCTCCCCTTTTGGGAATTGCATCCTCTCAATTTTAAAATTGGGATTGGAAACTTCGTTGAAAATCCCACATCAAAACAAGAGTCAGTAAAACAATCATTTTAAAATAAAGAAAGAGAAGTACAAAGGACACCCGAGTTAACGCATACTAGGATTCCAAGTTTGAAAATATGGAAATGGAGGAAAAAACAAAGGTTAATGTTCTAATGGAGAGTGATAATAAACATGTATATGAGAAAGTTGACTATAATAAAATCACAAACTTGTTATGGGTTAAACGGTATTCGATTCCCCAGTAGGAAAAGTTAACAGAAAACATTTTTGTTTTAAGTTACTCTTCATTGAGGAATTTATTTTTGAGCATAATTAAATCATAAAGAAACATAATTACTTGTCACATAGACTTTCAACTTTTAATAGATTCCTTAATCAAACTCATATTTTGTCTAAAAGATGAGTATTTAGGAAGACTTTTTCTCATTAAGAGTAATATAATCAACTTCTTGAGAATCACCTAATCCACAAAAGAGAACTATATATTTCCCATGTCTTTAGACAAAATCAAAAACCAAAATTGTTTGTATGAGATCAGATAATCCATTAAAGTATAATCCTTTATAAAAAGAAAATCTATTCTTAATCTCCAAAATTTGTCCAAAAAAAACCCAACGTTCAACAGAGACAATTCGATAAAAAATTGTCCATAAAATTATTCAAAGTAAAACAAACTATGATTGAAACCCAAATATTTGAAGGATTTAATCACATAGTCATCCAAGGTACAAATTAACTTTTATCTCCAAATAACATCAGTTTCTCTTAAATTCTCATATTGAAAAGTAATTAACCTAATCACATATCCTCCATGATATGTTAATCATTTCCATAGATAACCCAAAATAAACATACTCTTGATTCCTAAAATATTCTAACTAAAAATATTTAGTGAAACTAACGAGGGACTTCACGTAGTCTAGTGGTAGGCGATAAATACCAGTCGCACATTGGTTGTGGGTTCGATTCCCGCAGCTTTGTCTGACGCGACGGGTTTTCACACGGTCTGCGTGTTGTCTTTTTTCCAAAACTATATAATTCTTAAAACATTCCCCAAAACGAGATAAAATATTCAAAAATAATCATAACATATTTTAACCTCAATTTTGTCTCATGCCTTTCATTTTCCATCATAATATATAATAACCCATAATTACCTCAATAGTAAGGATCATATAAACCCTAATGGTTACCTTTATAATTATTACCTATACTTCCACATCGACTGGTCATCTCGTACATGATGCATTACAGAACATACCAAGGTACAAGTGATTGATCATGACTCCTTGACAGTTGGTTCAGAAAAACCACATGTTTCCTCATTGAATCCCAACTATAAGGCCCCAGCCTTAAACCTTACTTAATCTTGGGTTACTTCAAGAATACACGTTGAGGATCTTTTCAGGTTTAGAGTTTTAGAGAATTAGATCATAAAACTTGAATTACATTCCATAATGGAAACCATAAAGGTATTCCATTAGAACATGACCCTTTGTTTTTTTCCTCCATGTCAATATTTTCAATCTTGGAATCCTAGTATGGGTTAACTCGGGTGTCCTTTGTACTTCTCTTTCTTTATTTTAAAATGATTGTTTTACTGACTCTTGTTCTGATGTGGGATTTTCAATGAAGTTTCCAAGCTCAATTTTAAAATTGAGAGGATGCAATTCCCAAAAGGGGAGAAGGATGTAACACCCCAGGTAAATAAAGAATATGAAAATTTCACATTTATCCATATTTTTGAATAAAATATTAATATTACTTTAAAGGGGACGCTATGCTCGATGACATACCCAATACACAACAATGAGGCAGAAATTCGCCATCCATGGAAACAGTATGTTCTTTAACCATTAGATGTAGGTGTGTGTAGTTGTAGCTCAAATAATTCTTATAACGACATCCTAGTATATTAAATATACCTATTTTGTTACAAAATAAATGAATAAAAAGTGTTTAGAGGGTTGAGAAGCAAAATAAAACGTAAGAACAGAAGAGAAAACACTACCTTTAAAACGGGTAACCCTTTTTGATTTGAGCTCAAAGGCTTCCTTGGTAAGACTTCTTCCCAAAGTGAGGCATCTAGGAGTTATAGGGGGATGTGTAGAGACAAAATGGGAAGGGGTTGGCCGAGCCAAAGGCTTTGGAAGTGTGGGTAAGGTGGTAGATGTGGGGCCTTTTATAAGAGAAGAGGAGGGGCACTGTTGGAAAGCTAGGAAAAGATACTTTGTTAAAAAATGATTTTCGGATACAAAAGGTCCCACAATTATAAATTTAGAGGATAAGAAGACAAGTGTTATTAATCCACACACCCAATAGGTTTATGACAAGTTTAGGTCTTATATTTTACATTATATTTTCATTTTTTTAAATCGTTAAATAATGTGGTAGTCACTGCATCATCATGGTGTCATAAATAATTTAATTTATTTAATTTCTAAAAATTATAAAAAAAATACTATGATATAGTAAATTTTTTTATCTTTCCAATGACTATTTATAGTAAAAAATCGGACTTGTATAACCCATTTAAAAATTGTTTTAGTAAAACAAATCATGTTTGTGTCATTTTTAATTTTACATTAAATAAAAAGCATTAATGTCTTTATCTTACCCCATCCCGGTAGTCCCATGCATTTCTAACATGTTGATAAGGTCAGATATTCAAGGTGTCCCATACCACTTTAAAAATGGAATTTTCATTTCATATTACCCAAGGTGTCACAGACCACTTTGGGTAATACCATTTTCATTTCCCATTACCCAAGGTGTCCCATACCACTTTGGGTAATTTAGTTCTTAGTTCATTATCATGTTGAGTCATATTCATGAATAATATGAATAAGTTAACAATTATATAATTGGTTTACAAATACATTATACGACAGATAAAATTGAAAATATGGAATAAAAGCAGGAATGGTTTAGTAAGCATACTATGTGCATAGAACAATTATTTAAGCACATTAAATGTTGACTGTATGAGATTTTCCCAAAGGGGTATTAAATTATAAGTCCCCAAAATTTCAGTTCATGGAAATGAACTACTTGGAATTATATATTGGTCTCCACAGGTCACTGTACTTGCAACAAATCTCCACCCACTAATAATCACTGCAGCATGCTTGGTATAAAAATAATAAACACTTGAAATCTTTAAAATTCCAATACATAGAAATAAACCACTTTAAATAAAATACTTGTCATTAATTATTGTTCTTCACTGGTCATAGAATTTGTAGTTAAACTCTGATCACTAATAATCACTACAGCGAGTTTGGTATAAAAATAATAGAGGATTTCTACATATTTACATAACCCTTAAATCCCTATACTTTTTAATACAATTTTAAACCAGTCATAAGCATATCCTTTAAAAAACATAAATCATTTCAAGGATGAAATTGGACAAGTTCATTGGTGTACCCTTAGACAATAAAATATAAAATCGCATAGGAAGGCACTAAAATCCTACATGCATAAAAATATTAATAACCATTTCTTGAAACTAGGGTTTCAGATATTAATCTTAAAAGAAACACATACATACAGAGGGATATATAACCAAATTATATATATAGGTTTTCTCATAAATTAAACATGGTCCACTTAAAAGGATATAGAAGAACATATCCCGACATAATAGTATGTTAATTAAAATACATAACAAAAGAAGTCTTTTAAAAAGAGGAGGGTGAAAGGTTCCCTTACCGACTTGGGTAACATTCGAAACGTACACCCCATTGAAGAAGGGTGGTACAATGAATATGTAGATACCAATAAATGAAATGATATTAAACAAAGAGTATAATAATGGGAATTACATAAACCACTCAAATGAGCTGGTGGCAAACGTAGCATAAATCTCACGGTAATAAAAGTGAGATGAAAAATCCCTTACGAAAACTCGGCAGCCTAAAGACGCTACTTAAAACTTCTAAAAATGGATTTATCCGATCAAATAGGGTATATCATCATATTGAAATGAAATTTACAGCAAGAGAAATATAAAATAACATCCCCCAACATAACAAAGAGGAGATTAAATGAAGTGACATAACAAGAGTACTTAAAAATAAAGAGAGATTAGATCTCTTACGAAAATTCAGTAGCCTAACGGTGCCACTCAAAACATCCAAAATGGATTCATGAGAGAAAATAGGGTCTCTCATCCTATGAAAATAAAAATTAAAGTAATAGTAATATAAAAGAACGTCCCAATCATAAGAAATATGATCTTAAAAGGAATGACATAAAAGAGTGTACTTAAAAAGAGAGGAGTAGTATCTCTTACCTCGTGTTCTGAAATGAATCGATCGTTCTTTAATACCCTGAATAATAAAAGTTGGTCAATTTAAATTTTCTTAAGGACCTAATTTATAAATTATTATTCAGTTAATATCACATATTATAAGGTTATAATAATTGGTTAATAAAGTGAGTTTATATCAGACGTTTTTGTCGATGTTCGGTACATGAGTAAAAATCGAACTTGTTGGAAAAGAATTTTCCATGTAGTTATAGGTACATCATATCCAGAATAGTATTGATGTTTTAAATATCATATATATCCAGTATATATTCATTATATACTATTCCATATAATTTGGAGAAAAAATATTAAAAGCACCGTTCATGGAGACGGTAGGTCGTACGTACGCATGAACGCTACTTTCATTTTTTGTCATATTAATGGAATTAAAAAAAGAGAGATATATATATTATATTTCCAGAATGATGTCCATAATTTAGATGTAATATATTACATATTTAACCATTATATATATTTACTTATAATATTACATAACATTTGGAGATAAGAAATGAAATGTACCGTTCAGGGAGACGGTAAGCCGTACGTACGCATGAACGCTACTTTCATTTTTTTTGTATTCAATGGAATTAAATAATAATGATATAAATGCATATTATAATTACAGTAGGATAAAATATGTAATAACATTAATTCCATCTTTTATATGTCCCACATATGGCATTAACGAATCAAATCACTTTGAGGGGGAGATAGTTCGCACTTCCTAAAATGAAGATATCGCGTTTACCCATAATGGAAACCATAAAGGTATGACATAAATGAAAAAATACAGAATCTTAAAAAACATAAACATATTATATATCATATATAAATATAGTTACATCTTAATGGCCACCTTTGAAGGTGTTAAAATAATATTGAACAACCATCGTTTCGTGAGGCAGTAATTCGCCATCCACATAAACAGTATGTTCTTTAACCATTAGACGGATGTGTGTGAAAGTGTAGCTCAAATAATTCTTATAACAAAATCCTATTATATTTAAGATACTGGTTTGTTTACAAAAAAAACTAATAAAAAGAGTTTAGGGTTTTGGAAAAGAAAAATTAAACAAAAGAATACAAGGTAAGACATTACCTTTAAATCGGGTAACTCTCTTTGATTTGAGCTCAAAGGCTTCCTTGGAAAGGATTATGCCCAAAGTGAGGCTTTAATGATGAAGAGATGGATGTGGAGAGATGAAATGGGCAGGGGTTGGACGAGCCAAAGGCTTGAGAGGTGTGTGTAAGGTGGTAGAGGTGGGGGCCTTTTATAAGAGGAGAGGAGGGGCACTCTAGGAAAGTTATAAAACATTACTATATTATACAATGATTTTAGGAATTAAAAGCTCCCAAAAGTATATATTTCGAGGATAAGGCGATAAAGATTCTAAATCCACCCATACAATAGGTTTTTTACAAGTGTAAGACTTATATTTCCCCCTATCTTCTTATTTTATTTAAATCGTTCATTTATAAGGTAATCACTGCATTATCACAGTGTCGTAAATAAATTAATTTTTTTAATGTCTAAAAATTATTAAAAAAATATCATGATGTAGGAAATATTTTTAGATTTCTAATGAATATTAATAGTCAAAGATATGACATATATAACCCCATGTAATAATTTTTTTAGTAAAACAACACAAGTTTGTGACATTTCAATTTTAACTTTAAATTAAAAGGTAGTTATGTCATTTTCCAACCAATGTGGCCCCATGGAGTACCGAAGTTGACCCATGGATTGTCTGGGTCGGCCATGACTCATCCAATGTGGGTAGGACATGTGTCTAGGTCATTTCATATTATTAAAACATTATTTTTACCTTAAACTACACTAATTACCTCTAATAGCGATTAAAACTTAAAAGTTACTATTACCAAAAAAAATTATTTTAATCCCATTGAACCAAATTTTACTTCTTAATAACAACCATGTATGTCAGATTTTTGAAATTCAAAACACAGAGGTGGTAAAATTTCATTGAAACGAAAAATCAGTTTTTCAAGTACCACTTAGTGGTTTCACTATTCATCAAAAATTGAAGTTTTCTA
The DNA here is from genome assembly GCA_963277665.1 of Viscum album. NCBI lineage: Eukaryota > Viridiplantae > Streptophyta > Magnoliopsida > Santalales > Viscaceae > Viscum > Viscum album. The sequence continues at coordinate 559,034,327 of OY728127.1, read as the reverse complement.
GAAAAATACCGAAAATTCACCCTAAGCTATATTTGATATTCCGAATTCAAAAATGATGTATATTTTACAAAATAAAAAATATATAAGTTACATTAACTAATTTAATAATTAATTACCACTGTCAGAGCAAATAACGTGTTTTTATGAAACAATAAGTATCAAAATATTGACACTAGTTTAAGTCCAATTTCAAGATGAAATTAATTCCAATGACTACTATTGGATTAAAAGGAAAAAATATATTCTAATTTCACTTTGAATCCAATTAAAAAGATAATATAATCATATAAATAAATTAGATTAAAAAGAGGTTTTGAATTAAAATACAACATTTTTCACTATTCATTAAAAATTGAACTTTATCAGAGAAATACCAAAAATTTACACAAATTAAATTTTGATGTCCTGATTTTAAAGAAGAATTTTATTTTGTCAAATATAACACATAAAATTGTCAAAAAGTGGATTTAAAAAAGGATGTCCATCAAAAGGCGGTTAATCGACCTTTTAGAGAATATTAGAATGTTAATGCTTAAAATTGGATTCATTCGCATTTTTAATCCTCTAACATTTATTGTAAAAAGTAAAAATATTTGAAAAACATATATAATCATTTTTTAGTTAGTTCTGTTCATTCCCGCCATTACAACAGTTAAGCGTTATCTACCATTTAAAATAATATTATTTTATTATTAGAGTGCAACGTAAGATTCCCAAGAAACTCGTTGTTGTGTATTGGGTACGTCATCGAGCATAGAGTCCCATTTAAAGTAATATTAATATTTTATTCACAAATATGGATAAATGTGAAAATGTCATATTCTTTATTTACCTCGGGTGTTACATTCTTTAAAAGGTCGATTAACCGCCTTTTGATGGTGAACCACTTTTAAATCCACTTTTTGACAATTTTATGTGTTATATTTGACAAAATTAAATTCTTCTTTAGAATCGGGACATCAAAATTTACTTTGTGTAAATTTTTGTTATTTTTCCGATAAAGTTCATTTTTTAATGAATAGTTAAAAATGAGGTATTTTAATTCAAAACCTCATTTTAATATAATTTATTTATATGAATAGATTATATTCTGAATTGGTTTGAAATTGATATTAGAATAGATTTTTACCATTTAATCCAATAGTGGTCGTTGTAATTAATTTCATCTTGAAATTGGACTTAAACTAGTGTCAATCTTTTGATACTTATTGTTTCATAAAAACATGGTATTTGCTCGGACAGCAGGAATTAATTATTAAATTAATTAATGTAAATTATATGTTTTTAATTTTGTAAAATAGACATCATTTTTAAATTTGTAATATCAAATATATCTTATGGTGAATTTTTGATATTTTTCTGGAAAACATCAATTTTTGATGAATAGTGAAACCACTAAGTGGTACTTAAAAAACTAATTTTTCGTTTAAATGAAATTTTACCACCCCTGTGTTTTGAATTTCAAAAATCCGATATACATGGTTGTCATTAAGAAGTAAAATTTTGTTCAATGGGATTAAAATAATTATTTTGTGAATAATAATTTTTAGGTTTTAATCACGATTAGAGGTAATTAGTTTAGTTTAAGTTAAAAATAATGTTTTAATAATATGAAATGACCTAGACACATGTATGAATCTCATTGGATGAGTCATGGGTGACCATGAAAATCCATGGGTCAACTTGGGGACCCCATGGAGCCACTCTGGTTGGAAAATGACATTAATACCTTTTTATTTAATGTTAAAATTAAAATGTCATAAACATGTGTTGTTTTACTAAAACAATTTTTAAATGGGGTTATAGAAGTAATATTTTTGACTATAAATATTCATTAGAAAGATAAAAATATTTCCTATATCAAGATATTTTCTTTATAATTTTTAGATATTAAATAAATTAATTTATTTATGACATCGTGATGAGGCAGTGATTACCTCATAAATGAATGATTTAAATAAAATGAGAATATAGGGTGAAATATAAGTCTTAAACTTGTCCCAAACCTATTGGATGGGTGGATTTAGAAACATTATCACCTTATACTTGAAATATATCCTTTTCGGACCTTTTAAATCTGAAAATATTTTTATAATAATTAATATTTTATAACTTTCCAAGAGTGCCCCTCCTCTCCTCTTATAAAAGGCCCCCAACTCTACCACCTTACACACACCTATCAAGCCTTTGGATCGGACAAACACTACACATTTCATCTCTCCACATCCCTCTCTTCATCATTTAAGCCTCACTTTTTGCATAATCCTTTCCATGGAAGCCTTTGAGCTCCAATAAAAAAGAGTTACCCGATTTAAAGGTAATGTCTTCCCTTGTGGTCTTTTGTTTTATTTTTCTTCTACAAACCCCTAAACTCTTCCTATTACTTTTTTTATAACAAAACCGGTATCATAAATATACTACGATGTTTTTATATGAATTATTAGAGATACAATTTCACACACCTCCATCTAATGGTTAATGAACATATTGTTTCTGTGGATGGCAAATTACTGCCTCACGAAACGATGATTGTTCAATATTATTTTAACACCATCAATGGTGGCCATTAAGATGTAACTATATTTATACATGATATATAATATGTTTATGTTTTCCTTAAGCTTCTATATTTTTCATTTATGGCATACCTTTATGGTTTCTATTATGGGTAAACGCGATATCTTCATTTTAGGAAGTGCGGACTACCGCCCCCTCAAAGTGATTTGATTCATTAATGCCATATGTGGGATTTATAAAGGATGGAATTAAAGGTATTACATATGATATCCTACTGGAATTATATTATTACTTTATATCATTATTATTTAATTCCATTGAATACAAAAAAAAAAGAAAATAAAGTAGCGTTCATGCATACGTACGGCTTACCGTCTCCATGAACGGTACATTTCATTTCTTATCTCAAAATGTTATGTACTATTATAAGTACATATATATAATGGATATATATGTAATATATTATATTTAAATGATGGATATAATTCTGAAATTATAATATATATCTCTAATTTTGTTTTAATTCCATTAATGTGAAAAAAATGAAAGTAGCGTTCATGCGTACGTACGACCTACCATCTCCATGAACGGTGCTTTTAATTTTTTATCTCCAAATACTATGGAAAATCCTCCTGAATAATAAACTTGAGATAATTTATACTTGCTTAAGAACCTTTTTCAAGTTCATTATTCCTTTTATATCTCTTATTACCATGTTATGAACACTATGTAATTATTTAAGTTAATAACGGTCATTTTAACGATCATTGGAACTTATGTCAAAAATATACTCTTTATAATTACAAGTTTTTCATGTATCCATTATATCCAGAGTTATAATAATTATTTATATATCATATATATCATATATATGCATTATATAGATGAATTTATAATATTACATAATCATTTAGAGGTAAGAAATGAAATGCATCGTTCATGGAGACGGTAAGCCGTACGTACGCATGAACGCTACATTCATTTTTATTTCTTACTTAATGGAGTGAAATCATAATTATATAAAGGTATATAATAATTCCAGTATAATATCATATATTATATCATTAAATTTATCTTTCATACGTACCACATATGGTATTAACGAATCTAATCACTTTGAGGGGGCGGTAGTCCGCACTTCCTAAAATGAAGATATCGCGTGTACCCATAATGGAAACCATAAAGGTATTCCATAAATTAAAAATACAGAAGCTTAAATAAAACATAAACATACTATATATCATATATAAATATATTGACATCTTAATGGCCACCATTGAAGGTGTTATATGAGTGTTGAACAATCATCGTTTCCTGAGGCAGAAATTCGCCATCCACGGAAACAATATGTTCTTTAACCATTAGATGTAGGTGTGTGTAATTTTAGATCAAATACATCTTATAAAAACATCATATTATATTAAATATACTGGTGTTGTTACAAAATAAAGTAATAAAAAGATTTTAGAGGGTTGGAGAAGCAAAATAAAATGAATGAACACAAGAGAAAACACTACCTTTAAAACGGGTAACTCTTTTTGATTTGAGATCAAAGGCATCCTTGGAAAGACTTCTTCCCATAGTGAGTCATCTAGGAGTTATAGTGGGATGTGGAGAGACAAAATGGGCAGGTGTTGGCTGAGGAAAAGGATTTGGATGTGTGGGTAAGGTGGTAGAGGTGGGGGCCTTTTATAAAAGAAAAGGAGGGGCACTCTGGGAAAGTTAAGAAAAGATACTTTGTTATAAAATGATTTTCGGATAAAAAAGTTCCCAAAATTATAAATTTCGAGGATAAGGCGGTAATGGTTCGGAATAAACCCACTCAATAGGTTTTTGACAAGTCTAGGTCTTATATTTTACAATATATTTTCATTTTATTTAAATCATTAAATAATTTGGCAATCGCTGCATCATCATGTTGTCATAAATAATTTAATTTATTTAATGTCTAAAAATTATAAATAAAACTACTATGATATAGGAAATATTTTTATCTTTCCAATGACTATTTATAGTCAAAAATCTTACTTGTATAACCCAATTTAAAAATTGTTTTGTAAAACAACTCATGTTTGTGTCATTTTTACTTTTACATTAAATAAAAATCATTAATGTCTTTATCTTACCCAAGTGGCTCCATGGGGTCCCAAAAATCTACCCATGGGTTTTCTTTGTCGGACATGACATATCCAATAAGAGTAGGACATGTTTCTAGGTCATTTCATTTTATTAAAACATTATTTTTTCCTTAAATTACACTAATTACCTCTAATCCCGATTAAAAATTTTAAAGTTACTATTCACTAAATTTTTTTTTAATCCCATTGAACCACATTTTACTTACCAATGACAACCATGTATGTCGGATTTTTTAAATTCAAAACACAGAGGTGGTAAAATTTCATTTAAACGAAAAATTGGTTTTTTTAAGTACCACTTAGTGGTTTCACTATTCATCAAAAATTGAGGTTTTTCAGAAAAATTCCAAAACTTCACCCTAAGCTATATTTGATATTATGAATTCAAAAATGATGTCTATTTTACAAAATTCATAACATATAAGTTACATTAATTAATTTAATAATGAATTCCCGCTGTCAGAGCAAATAGCGTGTTTTTGTGAAACAATAAGTATTAAAAGAATGACACTAGTTTAAGTACAATTTCAAAGTGAAATTAATTCCAACGAACACTATTGGATTAAATGGTAAAAATATATTCTAATTGAAAATTAAAACCAATTCAAAATATAATATAATCATATAAATAAATTAGATTAAAAAGTGGTTTTGAATTAAAATACAACATTTTTCACTATTCTTTAAAAAATGATCTTTATCAAAAAAATACCAAAAATTTATCCAATGTAAATTGCAATGTCCTAATAATAAAGAATAAGTTTATTTTGAAAAATATAGCTTATAAAAATTTCAAAAGATAGATTTAAAATGGTTTTCATTTTTCCCATCATTGGAAACATATTTAAAAATAAAACATGGATTCTTTCTTGACACTTCCTTGACACTATCATCACTTCATGTACCTTTTCCTTGACCTGTTAAAATAATTTCAACAACTTGGGATGGGAATAAAAAGCTCAGTATGGGATATGAAAATATATAAAGGAAACAAGAGTACATTTAAACATAAAAATAAATGAAATCATACATTAATCATAAAACATAATCACTTTAACATACCTCATCAAATCATGAATAAATCATAGAAATCATAAGACATAAAGGTAAATTGAGGCATTCATAACATTATTACATAGGGAGTAACCCTCTTGGTTATGTTTGGAATACCCATCACAGTATATTCCCCAAATCTCTTCGAATAAACCTTAACGTTTAACTCCTTCGCATTACCCAATGCATTGGAGATCTATATCGGGCTCACCCGCCCTTAGTTTATCACGGAACCATCCGTCTTCATAATAATGCCTAAGAACCTTAACATAATTGTATCGCATAAAACATGCATAAAGGAAACATAACATTTCCACATTTCAATCACAATATATCAATACAACACATTTATATAATAAAAACATTATGAATACCATTTTCACTACCAAAATAAAAGAAAAGTAAAACATGGTATTTATTTTTCATTTTAAAAACATTATGGCTTGTAGAGGAAGCTGAAGCTCAAATAATGGTCACGGCAGCGGAGAAGTCGTTGTCACTGCATACGTACGACAAAAACAAAACATTCCCTTTTTTCGTTTAGTAAACGCTTCGTATGAAAAGATTCCTTTTGAGTAAACGTAAAAGTCAAAGGGGATTATACACTGTATAAAAGAATGTTGTGTATAAAACATAATATGCCTCAATGAAAGGATATTGAGACGAAGTCCCATACCTCGGGTCTGACTTGACTCGATCGTTCTTTAACCTCCAGAATAATAAACTTGAGTTAATTTCTACTTGATTAAGATCCTTTTTCATGTTCATTATTACTTTTATATCTCTTATTACCATGTCATGAAGACTATGTAATTATTTAAGTTAATAATGGTCGTTTTAACAATCATTGGTACCTGAGTCAAAAATATGCTATTTATAATTACAATTTGTTCATGTATCCATTATATCAATAGTTATAATCATGATGTATATATCATATATATCATATATATCCAGTATATACATGAATTTATAATATTACATAATCATTTAGAGGTAAGAAATGAAATTCACCATTCATGGAGACGGTAAGCCGTACGTACGCATGAACGCTACTTTAATTTCTATTTATTTACTTAATGGAGTGAAATAATAATGATATGAAGGTATATAATAATTCCATTATAATATCATTAAATTTATCCTTTATACGTACCACATATGGTATTAACCAATCAAATCACTTTGAGGGGGCGGTAGTCCGCACTTCCTAAAATTAAGATATCACGTTTACCCATAATGGAAACCATAAAGGTATGACATAAATGAAAAATATATAAGCTTAAGTAAAACATAAACATATTATATATAATATATAAATATAGTGACATCTTAATGACCACCTTTTAAGGTGTTATATGAGTGTTGAACAATCATCATTTTGTGAGGCAGAAATTCGCCATCCACGGAAACAGTATGTTCTTTAACCATTAGATGTAGGTGTGTGTAAGTGTAGCACGAATAATTCTTATAAAAAACATCCTAGTATGTTAAATATACTGGTGTTTTCACAAAATAAAGTAATAAAATGAGTTTAGAGGGTTGGAGAAGTAAAATAAAGAGTAAGAACACAAGAGAAAACACTTCCTTTAAAACGAGTAACTCTTTTTGATTTGACCACAAAGGCTTCCTTGGGAAGACTTCTGCCCAATGTGAGGCTTCTAGGAGTTAGAGGGGGATGTGGAGAGACAAAATGGGTAGGGTTTGGCCCAGCTAAAGGCTTTGGAAGTGTGGGTAATGTGGTAGAGGTGGGGGCCTTTTCTAATAGGAGAGGAGGGGCACTCTTGGAAAGTTAAGAAAAAATACTTTGTTATAAAATGATTTTCGGATACAGAAGGTCCCACAATTATAAATTTCGAGGATAAGTAGATAAGGGTTCGGAATCCACCAACCCAATAGGTTTTTGACAAGTTTAGGTCTTATAATCTACATTATATTTTCATTTTATTTAAATCATTAAATAATGTGGTAATCACTGAATCATCATGGTGTCATAAATAATTTAATTTATTTAATGTATAAAAATTATAAAAAAAATACTATGATATAGGAAATCTTGTTATATTTCCAATGACTATTTATAGTAAAACATCTGACTTGTATAACCCCATTTAAAAATTGTTTTAGTAAAATAACTCTTGTTTGTGTCATTTTTACTTTTACATTAAATAAAAAGAATTAATGTCTTTATCTTACTCAAGTGGCTCCATGGGGACCCAAAAATATACCCATGGGTTTTATTGGTCTGCCATGACACATAAAATAAGGGTAGGACATTTGTCTAGGTCATTTCATATTATTAAAACATTTTTTTACTTTAAATTACACTAATTACCTATAATCGCGATTAAAAACTTAAAAGTTACTATTCGCCAAAAAATTATTTTAATCCCATTGAACCACATTTTACTTACTAATGAAAACCATATATGTCGTATTTTTGAAATTCAAAACACCGAGGTGGTAAATTTTCATTTAAATGAAAAATCAGTTTTTTTATGTACCACTTAGTGGTTTCACTATTCATTTTTTAATGAATAGTAAAAAATGTTGTATTTTAATTCAAAACATATTTTTAATATAATTTATTTATATGATTATATTATCTTTTGAATTGTTTTTAATGTGAAATTAGAATATATTTTTACGATTTAATCCAATAGTGGTCGTTGGAATTAATTACATCTTGAAATTGGACGTAAACTAGTGTCAATCTTTTGATACTTATTGTTTCATAAAAACACGCTATTTGCTCTCACAGCGGGAATTAATTATTAAATTAATTAATGTAACTTATATGTTGTGATTTTTTTAAAACATACATCATTTTTGAATTCATAATATCAAATATATATTAGGGTTATGTTTTGGTATTTTTCCGGAAAATTCCAATTTTTGATGAATAGTGAAACCACTAAGTGGTACTTAAAAAACTGATTTTTCGTTTAAATGAAATTTTACCACCTCTGTGTTTTGAATTATAAAAATCCTACATACATGGTTGTCATTAAGAATTAAAATGTGGTACAATGGGATTAAAATAATTTTTTTGTGAATAGTAACTTTTAAGTTTTAATCGCGATTAGAGGTAATTATTGTAGTTTAAGGTAAAAATAATGTTTTAATAATTTTAAATGACCTAGAAACATGTCTTAAACTCATTGGATGAGTCATGTCCGACCAATAAAATCCGTGGGTCAACTTGGAGACCCCATGGAGCCACTTTGGTTGGAAAATGACATAAATACCTTTTTATTTAAAGTTAAAATTAAAATGTTACAAACATCTGTTGTTTTACTAAACAAAATTTACATGGGGTGATATAAGTCATATCTTTGACTATAAATATTCACTAGAAATATAAAAATATTTCCTACATCATGATATTTTTTTTATAATTTTTAGACATTAAATAAATTAATATATTTATGACACCGTGATGATGCAATGATTACCTCATAAATGAACGATTTAAATAAAATGAGAGGATATGGTGAAATATAAGTCTTAAACTAGTCAAAACCCTATTGGATGCATGGATTTCTAAACCTTATCACCTTATCCTTTAAATATATCTTTTTTGGACCTTTTAAATCCGAAAATCATTTTATAATAAAGTAATATTTTATAACTTTCCAAGAGTGCACCTCCTCTCCTCTTATAAAAGGCCCCCACCTCTACCACCTTAAACACACCTCTCAAGCCTTTGGCTCGGCCAACCCCTTCCCACTTCATCTCTCCACATCCCTATCTTCATCATTGAAGGCTCACTTTGGGCATAATCCTTTCCAAGGAAGCCTTTGAGCTGAAATCAAAGAGAGTTACCCGATTTAAAGGTAATGTCTTCTATTATATTCTTTTGTTTTATTTTTCATCTCCAAAACCCTAAACTCTTTTTATTACTTTTTTTGTAACACCACCAGTATCTTAAATTTACTAGTATTTTTTTATAATAAGTATTCGAGCTACACTTTCATACACCTCTGTCTAATGTTTAAAGAACATATTGTTTCTATGGATGGCGAATTACTGCCTCACGAAATGATGATTGTTCAATATTGAGCTCAAAGGCTTCCTTGAGAAGACTTATTCCCAAAGTGAGGCTTCTAGGAGTAATAGAGGGTTGTGGAGAGACAAAATGAGTAGGGATTGGCCGAGCCAAAGGCTTGAGAGGTGTGGGTAAAGAGGTAGAGGTGGGGGGCCTTTTATAAGAGGAGAGGAGGGGCACTCTTGGAAAGTTACAAAATGTTACTTTATTTTCAAATGCGTTTCGGATTTTAAAGGTCCCAAATTGATGTATTTCTAGGATAAGGTGATAAGGGTTCCAAATAGACTCATCCAATAGGTTTTTGACATGTGTAGGTCTTAGATTTTATATTATCTTTTCATTTTATTTAAATCTTTAAATAATGAGGTAATCGCTGCATCATCTTGGTGTCAAAGATAATTTAATTTATCTAATGTCTAAAAATTATAAAACAAATATCATGATGTAGGAAATAGTTTTATCTTTCTAATGAATATTTAGAGTCCAAAATTTCATTTATGAAGACAAAATTAAAAATGTTTTACATAGGTGATACATTCGTTGTTATATTTAACATTCTTTAACAATAAAAAGATAAAAAGTCACCTTCATCTATAAGGCCCCAGCCTTAAATCTTACTTAATCTTGAGTTAATTCAAGAATACACGTTGTGGATCTTTTCAGGTTTAGAGTTTTAGAGAATTAGATCAAAAAACTTGCATTACATTCCACATTTAATCAAAGTGGTTACATAAAAGATAGTATTCATTTTTCCCATCAATAGAAACATATTTAAAAATAAAACATGGATAATTTCTTGACAATTCATTGACATTATCATCTCATCATGTAACTTTCTATTGACCTGTGAAAATCATTTAATAAACATGGGATGAGCATAAAAAGCTCAGTAAGGGATATGAAAATATGAAAAGAAAACTTCAGTACATGTATACATGATATTCAATTAAATCATACTTTACTGATAAAACATAAGCACATTATCATACCTCATCAAATCATGAATAAATCAAAGAATCATAAGACATAAAGGTAACATGAGGCATTCATAACAATCTTACGTAGGGAGTAACCCTCTTGGTTACATTTGGAATACCCATAACAGTATATTTCCTAAATCTCTTCGGAGAAACCTTAACGTTTAACTCCTTCATGTTACCCAAGGCATTAGAGAGCTATATCGGGCTAAACTACCCTTAGTTTATCATGGAACCACCCATCTTCATAATAATGCCCAAGAACCATATCATAATCGTATCACATAAAACATGCATAAAGGAAACGTAACATTTCCCCATTTCAATCACAAGATATCAATAGAACACATTGATATAATAAAAACATTATGAAAACCATTTTAAAAACCAAAGTAAAATAAAAGTAAAACATGGTATTTATTTTCCATTTTAAAAAAAAGTATGGCTTGTAGAGGAAGCCGAAGCTCAAATAATGGTCACGACGGAGGAGAAGTCGTTGTCACCGCATACGTACGACGAAAAAAAAACATTCCCTTTTGTCATTTAGTAAACACTTCGTATGAAAAGATTCATTTTGAGTAAACGTAAAATTCAAAGGGGTTTATACACCACATAAAAGAAATTTGTGTATAAAACATAATATGCCTAATTGAAAGGAGATTGAGACGAAGTCCCATACCTCGGGTCCGACTTGACTCAATCGTTCTTTAACCTCCTGAATAATAAACTTGAGTTAATTTATACTTGATTAATAACATTTTTCAAGTTCATTATTCCTTTTATATCTCTTATTACCATGTCATGAACACTAAGTAATTATTTAAGTTAATAACGGCCGTTTTAACGATCATTGGTACATGAGTCGAAAATATGCTCTTTATAATTAAGAGTTGTTCATGTGTCCATTATATCCAAAGTTATACTCATGATGTATATATCATATATATCATATATATCCAGTATATACATGAATTTATAATATTAAATAATCATTTAGAGGTAAGAAATGAAATGCACCGTTCATGGAGATGGTGAGCCGTACGTACGCATGAACGCTACTTTCATTTCTATTTCTTACTTAATGGATTGAAATCATAATTATATAAATGTATATAATAATTCCAGTATAATATAATATATAATATCATTAAATTTATCTTTTATACGTACAACATATGGTATTAACGAATCAAATCACATTGATGGGGCGGTAGTCCGCACTTCCTAAAATGAAGATATCGCGTTTACCCATAATGGAAACCATAAAGGTATGCCATAAATGAAAAATACAGAAGCTTAATAAAAACATAAACATATTATATATCATATATAAATATAGTGACATCTTAATGGCCACCTTTGAAGGTGTTATATGAGTTCAGAACAATCATCGTTTCGTGAGGCAGAAATTCGCCATCCACGGAAACATTATGTTCTTTAACCATTATATGTAGGTGTGTGTAAGTGTAGCTCGAAATACTTCTTATAACAACATCCTAGTATATTAAATATACTGGTGTTGTTACAAAAGAAAGGAATAAAAAGAGTTTAGAGGGTTGGAGAAGCAAAATAAAACGTAAGAACACAAGAGAAAACACTACCTTTAAAACGGGTAACTCTTTTTGATTTGAGCTCAAAGGCTTCCTTGGGAAGACTTAGGCCCAATGTGAGGCTTCTAGGAGTTATAGGGGGGTGTGTAGAGACAAAATGGGAAGGGTTTGGCCGAGCCAAAGGCTTTGGAAGTGTTGGTAAGGTGGTAGAGGTGGGGGCCTTTTATAAGAGGAGAGGAGGGGAACTCTTGGAAAGTTATGAAAAGATACTTTGTTATAAAATGATTTTCGGATAAAAAAGGTCCCACAACAATAAATTTCGAGGATAAGGAGATAAGGGTTCGAAATACAGCCACCCAATTGGTTTTTGAAAAGTTTAGGTCATATATTTTACATTATATTTTCATTTTATTTAAATCGTTAAATAATGTGGTAATCGATGCATCATCATGGTGTCATAAATAATTTAATTTATTTAATGTCTAAAAATTATAAAAAAATACTATGATATAGGAAATCGTTTTTTATTTCCAATAAATATTTATAGTCAAATATCTTACATGTATAAGCCCATTCAAAAATTGTTTTAGAAAAACAACTCATGTTTGTGTCATTTTTACTTTTACATTAAATAAAAAGCATTAATGTCTTTATCTTATCCAAGTGGCTGCATGGGGTCCCAAAAATCGACCCATGGGTTGTCTTGGTCAGGCATGAGCCATCCAATAAGGGTATGACATTGGTCTAGGTCATTTCATATTATTAAAACATTATTTTTACCTTAAATTACACTAATTACCTATAATCGCAATTAAAAACGTAAAAGTTACTATTCACGAAAAAATTATATTAATACTATTGAAACACATTTTACTTAGTAATGACAACCATGTATATCAGATTTTTGAAATTCAAAACACAGAGGTGGTAAATTTTTATTTAAACGAAAAATCAAATTTTTTAAGTACCACTTAGTGGTTTCACTATTCATCAAAAAATTGAAGTTTTTCAAAAAAAATACCAAAACTTCACTCTAATCTATATTTGATATTATGAATTCAAAAATGATGTCTATTTTACCAAATTCAAAACATATAAGTTACTTTAATATATTTAATAATTAATTCCTGCTGTCAAAGCAAATAGCGTGTTTTTAATAATATAAAATGACCTAGACACATGTACTACCCTCATTGGATGAGTCATGACCGACCATGACAATCCATGGGTCAAATTGGGGACCCAATGGAGCCACTTTGGTTGGAAAATGACATAAATACCATTTTATTTAAAGTTAAAATTAAAATGTCACAAACATGTGTTGTTTTACAAAAACAATTTTTACATGGGGTTATATAAGTCATATCTTTGACTATAAATATTCATTAAAAAGATAAAAATATTTCCCACATCATGATATTTATTTTATAATTTTTAGACATTAAATAATTTAATTTATTTATGAAACCGTGATGATGCGGTGATTACCTCATAAATGAATGATTTGAATAAAATGAGAAGATAGGGTGAAATATATGTCTTACAATTGTCAAAAACCTATTGGATTGGTGGATTTCGAAACCTTATCACCTTATTCTCGAAATATATCCTTTTGGGACCTTTTAAATCCTAAAATAATTTTATAATAATGTAATATTATATAACTTTCCAAGAGTGCCCCTCCTCTACTCTTATAAAAGGCCCCCACCTCTATCACCTTACACACACCTCTCAAGCCTTTGGCTCAGCCAAACTCTGCCCATTTCATCTCTCCACATCCCTCTCTTCATCGTTGAAGCCTCACATTGGGCAGAATCCTTTCCAATGAAGCCTTTGCGATCAAATCAAAGAGTGTTACCCGATTTAAAGGTAATGTCTTCCCTTGTGTTCTTTTGTTTTATTTTTCTTCTGCAAACCCCTAATCTATTTTTATTACTTTTTTGTGTCAAAAAACAAGTACATTAAATATACAAGGATTTTTTTATATGAATTATTCGAGCTACACATTCACACACCTCTGTCTAATGGTTAATGAACATACTGTTTCTGTGGATGGAGAATTACTTCCTCACGAAACGATGATTGTTCAATATTATTTTAACACCTTCAAAGGTGGCCAGTAAAATGTCACTATATTTATATATGATATGTAATATGTTTATTTCTTCCATAATCTTCTGTATTTTTTTCATTTATGTCATAAATTTATGGTTTCGATTATTGGTAAACGCGATATCTTCATTTTAGGAAATGCGGACTACCGCCCCCTCAAAGTGATTTGATTCGTTAATGCCATATGTGGGACTTATAAAGGATGGAATTAATGGTATAACATATGATAGACTAATGTGATTATAATATAAAATCATATCATTATTATTTAATTCCATTTAATACAAAAAAAAAGAAATTAATGTAGCCTTCAAGCGTACATACGGCTTACCGTCTCCATGAACGGTACATTTCATTTCTTATCTCCAAATGTTATGTACTATTATAAGTACATATATATAATGGATATATATGTAATATATTACATCTAAATGATGTATATAATTCTTGAATTATATATATATATATATTTCTCATTTTGTTTTAATTCCATTAATATGACAAAAAATGAAAGTAGTGTTCATGCGTACGTACGGCCTACCGTCTCCATGAACGGTGCTTTTAATTTTTTATCTCCAAATGCTATGGAATAGTATAAAATGAATATATACTGGATATATATGATATTTTAAACATAAATACTCTTCTGGATATGATTTACCTATAACTACATGGGAATTTCTTTTCCAACAAGTTCGATTTTTACTCATGTACCGAACATCGACAAAAACGTCTGATATGAACTCACTTTATTAACCAAGTATTATAACCTTATAATATGTGATATTATTGGAATTAAAACAATATGAGAGATATATATATTATAATTCCAGAATGATATCCATAATTTAGATGTAATATATTACATATATATCCATTATATATATGTATTTTTAATAGTACATAACATTTGGAGATAAGAAATGAAATGTACCGTTCATGGAGACGGTAAGCCGTACGTACGCATGAACGCTACATTCATTTCTTTTTTTTGTATTAAATGGAATTAAATAATAATTATATAAATCTATATTATAATTACAATAGGATATCATATGTAATACCATTAATTCAATCCTTTATACGTCCCACAGATGGCATTAACGAATCAAATCACTTTGAGTGTGCGGTAGTCCGCACTTCCTAAAATGAAGATACCGCGTTTACCCATAATGGAAACCATAAAGGTATGCCATAAATTAAAATAATAAATAAGATTAAAAAAACATAAACATATTATATATCATATATAAATATAGTGACATCTTAATGACCACCTTTGAAGGTGTTAAAATAATATTGAACAATCATCGTTTCGTGAGGCAGGAATTCGCCATCCACAGAAACAATATATTCTTTAACCATTAGACGGAGGTGTGTGAAAGTGTAGCTCGAATAATTCTTATAAAAACATCCTAGTATATTTAAGATACTGGTGTTGTTACAAAAAAAGTAATAAAAAGAGTTTAGGGGTTTGGAGAAGAAAAATAAAACAAAAGAACACAAGGGACGACATTACCTTTAAATCGGGTAACTCTCTTTGATTTGAGCTCAAAGGATTCCTTGGAAAGGATTCTGCCGAAATTGAGGGTTCAATGATGAAGATAGGGATGTGGAGAGATGAAATGGGTAGGGGTTGGCTGATCAAAATTCTTGAGAGGTGTGTGTAAGGTGGTAGAGGTGGGGGCCTTTTATAAGAGGAGAGGAGGGGCACTCATGGAAAGGTATAAAATATTACATTATTATTAAATGATTTTCTGATTTAAAAGGTCCCAAAAGAATATATCTCTATTATAAGGTGAAAAGGTTTCTAAATACACCCATCCAATAGGTTTTTGACAAGTGTAAGACTTATATTTAACCCTATCTTCTCATTTTATTTAAATCATTCATTTATGAGGTAATCACCCCATCATCACGGTGTCAGAAATAAATTAATTTATTTAATGTCTAAAAATTACAAAAAAATCATGATGTAGGAAATCTTTTTAGATTTATAATGAATATTTATATTCAAAGATATGACTTATATAACCCCATGTAAAAATTATTTTAGTAAAACAACACATGTTTCTGACATTTTAATTATAACTTTAAATAAAATGGTATTTATGTCATTTTCCAACCAAAGTGGTTCGATGGGGTCCCCATGTTGACCCATGGATTGTATTGGTCGGCCATGACTCATCCAATGAGGGTATTACATGTGTCTAGGTCATTTCATATTTTTAAAACATTATGATTACCTTAAACTAGACTAATTACCACTAATCACGATTAAAACTTAAAAGTTACTATTCACCAACAAAATTATTTTAATCCCATTTTACCACATTTTACTTATTAATGACAACCATGTATATCAGATTTTTGAAATTAAAAACACATAGGTGGTAAAATTTCATTTAAATGAAAAATCAGTTTTTTAAGTACCACTTAGTGGTTTCACTATTAATCAAAAATTGATGTTTTCCAGAAAAATACTAAAAATTCAACCTAAGATATATTTGATATTCCAAATTAAAAAATGATGTCTATTTTACAAAATTAAAAACATATAAGTTAAATTAATTAATTTAATAATTAATTTCCGATGTCAGAGCAAATAGCGTGTTTTAATGAAACAATAAGTATCAAAAGATTGACACTAGTTTAAGTCCAATTTCAAGATGAAATTAATTAAAATGACCACTATTGGATTAAATGGTAAAAATATATTCTATTTTCACTTTAAAACCAATTCAAATGATAATCTAATCATATAAATAAAATAGATTAAAAAGAGGTTTTGAATTAAAATACAACATTTTTCACTATTCATTAAAAAATGAACTTTATCGGAGAAATACCAAAAATTTACACAAAGTAAATTTTGATGTCCCGATTCTAAAGAAGAATTTTATTTTGTCAAATATAACACATAAAATTATCAAAAAGCGGATTTAAAAGAGTTTCTCCATCAAGAGGCAGTAAATCAACCTTTTAAAGAATATTAGAATGTTTACGCTTAAAATTGGAATCATTCGCATTTTCAATACTCTAACATTTATTGTAAAAAGTAAAAATATTTGACAAACAAATATAATAATTTTGTAGTTAGTTCTGTTCATTACCACCATTAGAACAGCTAGGTGTTAACTACCATTTAAAATAATATTATTTTATTATTAGAGTGCAACGTAAGATTCCCAAGAAACTCGTTGTTGCGTATTGGGTACGCCATCAAGCATTGAGCCCCCTTTAAAGTAATATTAATATTTTATTCAAAAATATGGATAAATGTGAAAATGTTATATTCTTTATTTACTTAGGGTGTTACATCCTTCCCCCCTTTTGGGAATTGCGTCCTCTTAATTTTAAAATTGGGCTTGGAAACTTCATTGAAAATCCCAAATCGGAAAAAGAGTCGGTAAAACAATCACTTTAAAATAAAGAAAGAGAAGTACAAAGGTAACCCGCGTTAACCCATACTAGGATTCCAAGTATGAAAATATGGACATGGAGGAAAAAAACAAAGGGTCATGTTCTGATGGAGAGTGATAATAAACATGTATAGGAGAACGTTAACCATAAGAAAATCACAAACTTGTGATGGGTTAAACGATATTCGATTCCCCAGTAGGAAAAGTTAACAGACAACATTTTTGTTTTAAGTTACTCTTAATTGAGGAATTTATTTTTGAGCTTAACTAAATCATAATGAAACATACATACTTGTCACGTAGACTTTCAAATTTTACTAGATTCCTTAATCAAACTCATATTTTCTCTAAAAGATGAGTATTTAGGAAGACTTGTTCGCATTAAGAGTATTATAATCAACTTCTTGAGAATCACCTAATCCACAAAAGAGAACTATATATTTCCCATGTCTTTAGACAAAATCCAAAACCAAAATTGTTAGTATGAGATCAGATAATCCACAAAAGTATAATCCTTTATCTAAATAAAATCTATTCTTAATCTCCAAAATTTGTCCAAAAAAAACACAAAGTTCAACGAAGACCATTCGATAAACAATTGTCCATAAAATTATTCAAAGTAAACCAAACTAAGAATGAAACCCAAATATTTTAAGGATTTAATCACATAGTCTTCCAAGGTACAAATTAAATTTTATCTCCAAATAACATCAGTTGCTCTTAAATTCTCATATTGAAAAGTAATTAACCTAATCACATATCCTCCATGATAGGTTAATCATTTCCATAGATAACCCAAAATAAACTTACTCTTGATTCCTAAAATCATCTTACTAAAAAGAATTAGTCAAACTAACCAGGGACTTCACGTAGTGCAGTGGTATGCGATAAATACCAGTCGCACTTTGGTTGGGGGTTCGATTCCCGCAGCTTTGTCCGATGCAACGGGTTGTCACACGGTCTGCGTGTTGTCCTTTTTCCAAAATTATATAATTCTTAAAACATTCCCCAAAACGAGATAAAATCTTCAAAAATAATCATAACATATTTTAACCTCAATTTTATCTCATGCCTTTCATTTTCCATCATAATATATAATAACCCATAATCACCTCAAAAGTAAGGATCATATAAACCCTAATGGTTACCTTTATAAGTATTACATGTACTTCCACATCGATTGGTCATATCGTACATGATGCATTACAGAACATACCAAGTTAAAAGTGGTTGATCATGACACCTTGATAGTTGGTTTAAAACAACCATGAGTTTCCTCATTGAATCCCCCATTTCATCCAGTCTCTTAATCAGAGAACCACCACAGTTTCCTTCAAACCTATTGTCACTTTGGTGCCTGCTAGATCCATCCATTCACTAAAAACAGAAATTTCAGTGTGAGTATATCAACAAAACCATCATGTACTAATGAGGAAGATAAACACTAATATATACTTACTCATTAACTTTACATAGAACTAGGACTCTTTCTGAAATTCTATCCATTATAGTAATGTCACTTTTGCCTAGAGAATACCCTAACCTCTAAAGTTATCTAAATCGACCTCTGATACCAACTATAAGGACACGGCCTTAAACCTTACTTAATATTTAATTAAATGAATAATTCACATTGAGGATCTTTTCAGGTTTAGAGTTTTAGAGAATTATATCGTAAATCAGGAATTACATTCCACATTTAAACAATGTGGTTACATAAATGATAGAATTTGTTTTTTCCCATCAACGAAAACATATTTAAAATAAAACATGGATTCTTTCTTGACACTTACATGAAACTATCATCATATCATGCACCTTTACCTTGAATTATTCTTTCTTATTGGGACATTTAAATTTAGTTTGGATAAATTTCTGGTATTTTTCCGATAAAGTTCATTTTATAATGAATAGTGAAAAATGTTGTATTTTAATTCCAAACATCTTTTTAATCTAATATATTTATATGATTCTATTATCTTTTGAATTGGATTAAAATTTGAATTAGAATATATTTTTACCATTTAATCCAATAGTGGTCATTGGAATTAATTTCACTTTGAAATTGGACTTAAACTAGTGTCAATCTTTTGATACTTATTATTCCATAAAAACACGCTATTTTATCTGATAGTGGGAATTAATTATTAAATTAATTAATGTAACTTATTTATTTTTAATTTTGTAAAATAGACATCATTTTTGAATTCAGAATATCAAATATAGCTTAGGGTGATGTTTTTGTATTTTTCTGAAAAACATCAATTTTTGATGAATAGTGAAACCACTAAGTGGTACTTAAAAAAACTGATTTTTTGTTTAAATGAAATTTTACCACCTCTGTGTTTTGAATTTCAAAAATCTGACATACATGGTTGTCATTAGTAAGTAAAATTTTGTTCAATAGGATTAAAATAATTTTTTGGTGAATAGTAACTTTTATGTTTTTAATCGCGATTAGAGGTAATTAGTGTAATTTAAGGAAAACATAATGTTTTAATAATATTGAATGACCTAGACACATGTCCTACCCTTATTGGATGTGTCGTGACCGACCAAGATAACCCATGGGTCGATTTTTGGGACCCCAAGGAGCCACTTGGGTAAGATAAAGGCATTAATGCTTGTTATTTAATGTAAAAGTAAAAATGACACAAACATGAGTTGGTTTACTAAAACAATTTTTAAATGGGGTTATACAAGTCAGAGTTTTGACTATAAATATTCATTAGAAATATAAAAATATTTCCTATATCATAGTATTTTTTTATAATTTTTAGACATTAAATAAATTAAATTATTTAGGACACCATGATGATGAAGCGATTAACACATTATTTAACGATTTAAATAAAATGAAAATATAATGTAAAATATAAGACCTACACTTGTAAAAAACCTATTGGGGGGGTGGATTCAGAACCCTTATCTCCTTATCCTAGAAATTTATAATTTTGGGACCTTTTTTATTTGAAAATCATATTATATCAAAGTATTTTTTCTTAACTTTCCAAGAGTGCCCCTCCTCTCCTCTTATAAAAGGCCCCCACCTCTACCACCTTACCCACACTTCCAACGCCTTTGGCTCGGACAACCCCTGCCAATTTTGTCTCTCCACATCCCCCTATAACTCCTAGAAGCCTCAATTTTTGTATAAGTCTTCCCAAGGAAGCCATTGAGCTCAAATCAAAAAGAGTTACCCGATTTAAAGGTAATGTTTTCTCTTGTGTTCTTACGTTTTATTTTGCTTCTCCAACCCTCTAAAATGTTTTTATTCCTTTATTTTATAACAACGCCAGTGTCTTTATTATACTATGATGTTGTTATAATAAGTATTCGAGCTACAATTACACAAACCTACATCTAATGGTTAAAGAACATACTGTTTTCGTGGATAGCGAATTTCTGCCTCATGAAACGATGATTGTTCAAAACTCATATAACACCATAAAAGGTGGCCATTAAGATGTCACTATATTTATATATGATATATAATACC
The DNA here is from genome assembly GCA_963277665.1 of Viscum album. Lineage (NCBI taxonomy): Eukaryota > Viridiplantae > Streptophyta > Magnoliopsida > Santalales > Viscaceae > Viscum > Viscum album. The sequence goes on along the minus strand of OY728127.1, from coordinate 559,013,011 downwards.
TTTATGTTTTACTTAATAATCTGCATTTTTCATTTATGGAATATATTTATGGTTTCCATTATGGTTAAACACAATATCTTCAGTTTAGGAAGTGCGGACTACCGGCCCCTCAAAGTGATTTGATTCATTAATACCATATGTGGTACGTATAAAGGATAAATTTAATGATATTATATATGATATTATACTGGAATTATTATATACCTTTATATCATTATGATTTCACTCCATTAAGTAAGTAATAGAAATTAATGTAGCGTTCATGCGTACGTACGGCTTACCGTCTCCATGAACGGTGCATTTCATTTTTACCTCTAAATGATTATGTAATATTATAAATTCATGCATTTTCTGGATATATATGATATATATGATATATACATCATGAGTATAACTCTGGATATAATGGATACATGAACAACTTTTAATTATAAAGAGCATATTTTTGACTCAAGTACCAATGATCGTTAAAACGACCGTTATTAACTTAAATAATTATATAGTGTTCATGACATGGTAATAAGAGATATAAAAAGAATAATGAACATTAAAAGGTTCTTAAGAAAGTAGAAATTAACTCAAGTTTATTATTCAGTAGGTTAAAGAAAGATCGAGTCAAGTCGGACCTGAGGTATGGGACTTCGTCTCAATCTCCATTCATTGAGGCATATAATGTTTTATACAAAACATTCATTTATACAGTGTATAAACTCCTTTGACTTTTACTTTTAATAAAAAGGAATATTTTCATATGAAGGGTTTACTAAACGACAAAAGGGAATGTTTTTTTTGTCGTAAGTATGCGGTGACAACGACTTCTCCGCCGCCGTGACCATTATTTGAGCTTCAGCTTCCTCTAAAAGCCATACTTTTTTTTAAATGAAAAAAATGCCATGTTTTACTTTTCTTTTATTTTGGTATTGAAAATGGTTTTCATAATGTTTTTATTATATCAATGTGTCTTATTGATATCTTGTGATTGAAATGTGAAAATGTTATGTTTCCTTTATGCATGTTTTATGTGATATGATTATGTTATGGTTCTTGGGAATTATTATGAAGACGGGTGGTTCCATGATAAACTAAGGGCAGGTGAGCCAGATATAGCTCTCCAATGCATTGGGTAACACGAAGGAGTTAAACTTTAAGGTTTATCCGAAGAGATTTAGGGAATATACTGTGATGGGTATTCCAAACGTAACCAAGAGGGTTACTCCCTACGTAAGAATGTTATGAATGCCTCAAGTTACCTTTATGTCTTATGATTTCTATGATTTATTCAGGATTTGATGAGGTATGTTAAAATGATTATGTTTTATGAGTAAAGTATGATTTCATTGATTCTTATGTATACATGTACTCATGTTTCCTTTCCATATTTTCATATCCCTTACTAAGCTTTTTATGCTCATCCCAAGTTTTTGAAATGATTTTCACAGGTCAAGGGAAAGGTACATGATGTGATGATAGTGTCCAGGAAGTGTCAAGAAAGAATCCATGTTTTATTTTTAAATATGATTCCATTTATGGGAAAAATGAATACTATCTTTTATGTAACCACTTTGTTTAAATGTGGAAAGTAATGCAAGTTTTATATTCTAATTATCTAAAACTCTAATCCTGAAAAGATCCTCAACGTGTATTCTTGAAGTAACTCAAGATTAAGTAAGGTTTAAGGCTGGGTAATTATAGATTGAATTTCAAAAATCTAACATACATGGTTGTCATTATTAAGTAAAATGTGGTTCAATGGGATTAAAATAATTTTTGGGTGAATAGTAACTTTTATGTTTTTAATCACGATTAGAGGTAATTAGTGTAATTTAATGTAAAAATAATGTTTTAATAGTATGAATTGACCTAGAAACATGTCCTAACCTTATTGGATGTGTCATGGCCGACCAAGACAACCCATGGGTCGATTTTGGGGACCCTATGGAGCCACTTGAGTAAGATAAAGACATTAATGCTTTTTATTTAATGTAAAATTAAAAATGACACAAACATGAGTTGTTTTACTAAAAACATTTAAATGGGTTTATACAAGTCAGATGTTTGACTATAAATAGTCATTGGAAAGCTAAAAAGATTTCCTATATCATAGTATTTGTCTATAATTTTTAGACATTACATAAATTAAATTATTTATAACACCATGATGATGGAGCGATTACCACATTATTTAACGATTTAAATAAAATAAAAATATAATGTAAAATATAAGACCTACACTTGTAAAAAACATATTGGGTGGGTGGATTTAGAACCCTTATCTCCATATCCTCAGAATTTATAATTGTGGGACCTTTTCTATTTGAAAATCATTTTATAACAAAGTATCTTTTCTTAACTTTCCAAGAGTGCCCCTCCTCTCCTATTATAAAATGCCCCCACCTCTACCACCTTACACACACTTCCAAAGCCTTTGGCTCAGCCAACCCCTGCCCATTTTGTCTCTCCACATCCCCCTATAACTCCTAGAGGCATCACTTTGGGCAGAAGTCTTCCCAAGGAATCCTTTGAGCTAAAATCAAAAAGAGTTACCCGTTTTAAAGGTAGTGTTTTCTTTTGTGTTCTGATGTTTTATTTTTTCTCCAACCCTCTAAACACTTTTTATTCCTTTCTTTGCTAACAACACCAGTATAATTAATATAATAGGATGTTGTTATAAGATGGATTCTAGCTACACTTAAACACAACTACATCTAATGGTTCAAGAACATACTGTTTCCGTGGATGGAAAATTTCTGCCTCACGAAACAATGATTGTTTAACACTCATATAAAACCTTCAAAGGTGGCCATTAAGATGTCACTATATTTATATATGATATATAAAATGTTTATGTTTTACTTAAGCTTTTGTATTTTTCATTTGTTAAAATAAACTTATTCTATATGAATGGGACATTGAAATTTACTTTGGTTAAATTTCTTGTATTTTTCTGATAAAGTTCAAATTTTAATGAATAGTGAAAAATGTTTTTTTAATTCAAAACCTTTTTTTAATATAATTTTTTTTATATGATTATATTATCTTTTTAATTGGTTTTAAAGTTCAATTAGAATATATTTTTACCATTTAATCCAATAGTAGTTGCTGAAATTAATTTCACTTTGAAATTGGACTTAAACTAGTGTCAATCTTTTGATACTTATTGTTTCATAAAAACCCGCTATTTTCTCGGACAGCAGGAATTAATTATTAAATTAATAAATCTAACATAGATGTTTTGAATTTTGTAAAATAGATATCATTTTTAAATTCAGAATATCATATATAGATTAGGGTGATGTTTTGGTATTTTTCTGAAAAACTTCAATTTTTGATGAATAGTGAAACCACTAAGTGGTACTTAAAAAAATTGATTTTTTTGTTTAAATGAAATTTTACAACCTCTGTGTTTTGAATTTCAAAAACATGACATACATGGTTGTCATTATTAAGTATAATGTGGTTCAATGGGATTAAAATATTTTTTTGTTGAATAGTAACGTATAAGTTTTTAATCATGATTAGAGGTAATTAGTGTAATTTAAGGTAAAAATAATTTTTAATAATATGAAATGACCTAGAAACATGTCATACCCTTATTGGATTTGTCATGGACGACCAAGAAAACCCATGGGACGATTTTTGGGACCCCATGGAGCCACTTGGGTAAGATAAAGACATTAATGCTTTTTATTTAATGTAAAAGTAAAAATGACACAAACATAAGTTGTTTTACTAAACAAAGTTTTAAATGGGGTTATACAAGTCATATTTTTGACTATAAATAGTCATTATAAATATATAAATATTTCCTATATCATATTATTTTTTTTATAATTTTTATACATTAAATGAATTAAATTATTTATGACACAATGATGATGCATCGATTACAACATTATTTAACGATTTAAATAAAATGAAAATATAATGTAAAATATAAGACCTAAACTTGTCAAAAACCTATTGGGTGGGTGTATTTATAACACTTATCTCCTTATCCTTGGAATATATAATTGTGGGACCTTTTTTATGCGAAAATGATTTTATAACAATGTATCTTTTCTTAACTTTCCAAGAGTTCCCCTCCTCTCCTCTTATAAAAGGCCCCCACCTCTACCACCTTACCAACACTTCCAAAGAGTTTGTCTCATCCAACCCCTTCCCATTTTGTCTCTAAAAATCCCCCTATAACTCTTATAAGCCTCACTTTGGGTATAAGTCTTCCAAAGGAAGCCATTGAGCTCAAATAAAAAAGAGTTACCTGTTTTAAAGGTAGTGTTTTCTCTTGTGTTCTTACGTTTTTTTTTGCTTCTCCAACCCTCTAAACTATTTTTATTCCATTATTTTGTTACAAAACCAGTATCTTTATTATACTAGGATATTTTCTTAAGAAGGATTCGAGCTACACTTACACACACCTACATATAATGGTTAAAGAACATACTCTTTCCGTGGATGGTGAATTTCTGCCTCACGAAACGACGATTGTTCAACACTCATATAACACCTTAAAAGGTGGACATTAAGATGTCACTATATTTATATATGATATATAATAGGTTTATGTTTTACTTAAGATTCTGTATTTTTTATTTATGGCATACCTTTATGGTTTCCATTATGGGTAAACATTATATCTTTATTTTAGGAAGTGCGGACTACCGCCCCCTCAAAGTAATTTGATTCGTTAATACCATTTGTGGTATGTATAAAGGATAAATTAATTGATATTATATATGATATTATACTGGAATTATTATATAACTTTATATCATTATGATATCACTCCATTAAGTAAGAAATAGAAAGGAAAGTAGCGTTCATACGTACGTACGACTTATTGTCTCCATGAACGGTGCATTTCATTTCTTGCCTCTAAATGATTATGTAATATTATAAATTCATGTATATACTAGATATATATGATATATATGATATATACATCATGATTATAACTCTTGATATAATGGATAAATGAACAACTTGTAATTATAAAGAGCATATTTTTTACTCAATTACCAATGATCGTTAAAACGACCGTTATTAACAAAAATAATTATATAGTGTTCATGACATAGTAATAAGAGATATAAAAGAAATAATGAACTTGAAAATGGTTCTTAAGAAAGTAGAAATTAACTAAAGTTTATTATTTAGGAGGTTAAAGAATGATCGAGTCATGTCGGACCTGAGGTATGGGACTTCGTCTCAATCTCCTTTCATTGAGGCATATTAAGTTTTATACAAAACATTCTTTTATAAGGTGTATAAACCCCTTTGACTTTTACGTTTACTAAAAAGGAATCTTTTCATATGAATTGTTTACTAAATGACAAAAGGGAATGTTTTTTTGTCGTACGTATGTGGCAACAACGACTTCTCCTCCACCGTGACCATTATTTGAGCTTCGGCTTCCTCTACAAGCCACACTTTTTTACCATGTTTAACTTTTCTTTTATTTTGGTATTGAAAATGGTTTTCATAATGTTTTTATTATATCAATGTGTTGTATTGATATCTTGTGATTGAAATGTGGAAATGTTATGTTTCGTTTATGCATGTTTTATGTGATACAATTATGTTATGGTTCTTGGGAATTATCATGAAGACGGGTGGATCCGTGATAAAAGAAGGGCGGGTGAACCCGATATAGCTCTCCAATGCATTGGGTAACGCGAAGGAGTTAAACATTAAGGTTTCTCCAAAGATATTTAGGGAATATAATGTGATGGGTATTCCAAAAGTAACTAAGAGGGTTACTCCCTACGGAAGAATGTTATAAATGTCTCAAGTTACCTTTATGTCTTATGATTTCTATGATTTATTCATTATTTGATTAGGTATGTTAAAGTGCTTATGTTTTATGAGTAATGTATTATTTCATTGATTCTTATGTACACATGTACTCATGTTTCCTTTTCCATATTTTGATATCCCTTACTGAGCTTTTTATGCTCATCCCAAGTTTTTGAAATGATTTTCACAGGTCAAGGGCAAGGTATATGATGTGATGATAGTGTCAAGCAAGTTTCAAGAAAGAATCCATGTTTTATTTTTAAATATGTTTCCGTTGATGGAAAAAATGAATAATATCTTTTATGTATCCACTTTATTTAAATGTGGAATGTAATGAAATTTTTATGATCTAATTCTCTAAAACTCTAAAACTGAAAAGACCATCAACATGTATTCTTGAAGTAACTCAACATCAAGTAAGGTTTAAGGATGGGGCCTTATAGTTCCACAGTTAAGCGTGTTTGTCCTGGAGTAGTGATCAGGATGGGTGACCTTCTGAGATGTTTCCCAGGGTGTGTTTGAGTGAGAACAAAACACACTAGAAAGAACATGTGTTGTAATGTGGGGAATTTCATTAGTTAGATGACCCATTCAGGCATGTGGGTGGACCCTAGGTCGGGCCCCACGTGTCTGCGGGGCAACTGGTGGTACCTGGTGGGTCCGGACCCGACGACCATGTTAAAGCGGGGTGGTTGTGCTGTCACCGGGACCCAAATATAACGCCCCAACCCCGGTAGCCCAGAGATGGTGCTATGGTTATGGTGTGTAATATATTTCATACAAATGAAAAAAATAAGTTACACATCATAACACACCAGGAGGAACATTCTGGTTTAGATCCTGGAGAATCAGAGACAACAACTTTGCTTCTTTATCGCTGAGCTAAGAACAAAAATACAAGACTTGGAAAGGCTCTATCAACATGTAAAAATTTAACAAAAAACGTAGGGTGAGCATTGAAATACTCAGTAAGGGGTTTTTGAAAATACATAAACGCAGCCTTTGAAAACTACTTTGAAAGAATTTTCCATACTTAAAATGTTTTCTTAAATGAAAAACTTCAAGACAAAACAAAAGTCAATGTAACACGGTTAAAGCACTTCATACTTATACACAAGAAAACTTAGCAGAAACCCACTTAATAGACAAGATAAGCATGCTAATAAAAAGGCATGTGTTATACTAAGTATAGTGTCCATAAACAAGAAAGGTGTGCATGAAAAATAAGATGTAAACATCATCAGAGTCACGCACAAGTGCATTATCTAAAAAAATACATCATGACATGATAAATGTAATGAAACGTTTGTAATTAAATTCTGGAAGAGAAAACTGGCCATGCATCAACATTGCGACAACATATGTCTTGTGTTTTTTTTAAATATGATACTCATAGGTAAAGGTTCTATAACCAAGGATATTCCTCTAGTCTTCATCTTCAGGGTCTATCAGTTTGAAAAATATAACAGCCAGAACCACCGTGCACGCACTCAACACCAATGGTATGATGAGAGCCATCCACCAAGGGTCAGGTGTTTTGAAAATGTAAAACACCATACACCTTGTTTTTATAATGGACCTCTAAGGGAATATGACCGTTATATGACCATTGGGTTTCAATGGATACAGTGCATCTTTTTATAAAAATTTTTCCTTTATAATGCTTTTATAATCTTAGGGTATTTCAATATTTTAATATGTAAAAAAAATATATTAGAATTATTTCTTCGAGAATTAAATTAAAATATTATTCTTAAAAATGAATCTATTTTGATTTTTTTTTCAAAATCATGATGATATCTATATGGTGGAAAATTTAGTATGCTAAATTGTGTCGAACGTCATGTTTAAAGGGGTATTTGTAATAATTGAAATATATATATATATATTTGATCTCTAAAACTATGTATTTTCAAATCAGAAAAAAATTATGTTTGAATCAAACGATGGGGTATGATATAAATTGGATATTTGATTTCTAAAGATATAAGTTCCTAACAAAAATTTAGTATGTTAATTATGAAATTTATAAGATTTATATCAAATGGTAAGGTATTTTACATAATCTATAATGGGATTTTTAGATTTGGAATATATATGTTAAAAATATCTGTTAAATTGTGTAAATTCGATTTTAATGTTATATACTTTTTATAATTTTTAGACATTAAATAAATGAAATTATTTATGACACCATGATGATGCAGCGATTACCACATTATTTAAAGATTATATAAAATGAAAATATAATGTAAAATATGAGACCTACACTTGTCAAAAACCTATTGGGTGGGTGGATTTCGAACCCTTATCTCATTATCCTCGAAATTTATAATTGTGGGAATTTTTTTATCTGAAAAACATTTTATAACAAAGTATATTTTCTTAACATTCCAAGAGTTCCCCTCCTCTCCACTTATAAAAGGCCCCCACCTCTACCACCTTACCCACACTTCCAAGGCCTTTGTCTTGGCCAACCCCTAATCATTTTGTCTCTCCAAATCCCCCTATAACTCCTAGAAGCCTCACTTTGGGCAGAAGTCTTCCCAAGGAAGCCTTTGAGCTAAAATCAAAAAGATTTACCTGTTTTCAAGGTAGTGTTTTCTCTTGTGTTATTACGTTTTATTTTGATTCTCCAACCCTCTAAACTCTTTTTATTCCTTTATTTTTTAACAACACAAGTATCATTAATATACTAGGATGTTTTTATAAGAAGGAATCGAGCTACACTTACACACACCTACATCTAATGGTTAAAGAACATACTGTTTCCGTGGATGGAGAATTTCTGCCTCACGAAACGATGATTGTTCAACACTCATATAACACCTTCAAAGGTGGACATTAAGATCTCACTATATTTACATATGATATATAATATTTTTATGTTTTACTTAAGCTTCCTTATTTTTCATTTATGGCATACCTTTATGGTTTCCATTATGGGTAAATGCGATATCTTCATTTTAGGAAGTGCGGACTACCGCCCCCTCAAAGTGATTTGATTCCTTAATACCATACGTGGTACGTATAAAGGATAAATTTAATGATATTATATATGATATTATACTATAATTATTATATACCTTTATATCATTATGATTTCACTCCATTAAGTAAGAAAGAGAAATGATAGTAGCGTTCATGCGTACGTACGGCTTACCGTCTCCATGAACGGTGCATTTCATTTCTTACCTCTAAATGATTATGTAATATTATAAATTCATGTATATACTAGATATATATGATATATATGATATATAAATCATGATTATAACTCTGGATATAATGGATACATGAAAAAATTGTAATTATAAAGAGCATATTTTTTACTCAACTATCAACGATCGTTAAAACGACTGTTATTAACTTAAATAATTACATAGTGCTCATGACATGGTAATAAGAGATATAAAAGGAATAATGAACTTGAAAAATGTTCTTCAAAAAGTAGAAATTAACTCAAGTTTATTATTTAGGAGGTTAAAGAATGATCGAGTCAAGTCGGACCTGAGGTATGGGACTTCGTCTCGATCTCCTTTCATTGAGGCATATTATGTTTTATACACAACTTTCTTTTATATGGTGTATAAACCCCTTTGACTTTTACGTTTACTCAAAATAAATCTTTTCATACAATGCGTTTACTAAAAGACAAAAGGGAATGTTTTGTATTTGTCGTACGTATGTGGCGACAACGAATTTTTCGCCACCGTGACCATTATTTGAGCTTCGGCTTCCTCTACAAGCCATACTTTTTTTTAAATGAAAAATAAATACAATGTTTTACTTTTCTTTTATTTTGGTATTGAAAATTGTTTTCATAGTGTTTTTATTATATCAATGTGTTGTATTGATATCTTGTGATTGAATGTGGAAATGTTATGTTTCCTTTATGCATGTTTTATGTGATACAATTATGTTATGGTTCTTGGGAATTATTATGAAGACGGGTGGTTCCGTGATAAACTGAGGGTGGGTGTGCCCAATATAGCTCTCCAATGCATTGGGTAACGCGAAGGAGTTAAATGTTAAGGTGTCTCTAATGATATTTAGGGAATATACTGTGATGGGTATTCCAAATGTAACCAAGAGGGTTACTCCCTACGTAAGAATGTTAAGAATGCCTCAACTTACCTTTATGTCTTATGATTTCTATGATTTATTCTTGATTTGATGAGGTATGTTAAAGTGATTATTTTTTATGAGTAATGTATGATTTCATTGATTCTTATGTATACATGTACTCATTTTTCCTTTCCATATTTTCATATCCCATAATGAGCTTTTTATGCTCATCCCATATTTTTGAAATGATTTTCATAGGTCAAGGGAGAGGTACATGATGTGATGATAGTGTCAAGGAAGTGTCAAGAAAGAATCCATGATTTATTTTTAAATATGTTTCCATTGATGGGAAAAATTAATACTATCTTTTATGTAACCAATTTGTTTAAATGTGGAATGTAATGCAGGTTTTATGATATAATTCTCTAAAACTCTAAACCTGAAAATATCCTCAACGTGTATTTTTGAAGTAACTCAAGATTAAGTAAGGTTTATGGCTGGGGCCTTATAGTTTGATTTTCAAAAATACTACATACATCGTTGTCATTAGTAAGTAAAATTTGGTTCAATGGGATTAAAATAATTTTTTGATGAATAGCAACTTTTATGTTTTTAATCGCGATTAGAGGAAATTAGTGTATTTTAAGGTAAAAATAATGTTTTAATAATATGAAATGACCTAGAAACATGTCCTACCCTTATTGGATGTGTCATGGACGACCGAGACAACCCATGGGTCAATTTGTGGGACCACATGGAGCCACTTGGGTAAGATAAAGACATTAATGCTTTTTATTTAATGTAAAAGTAAAAATGACACAAACATGAGTTGTTTTACTAAAACAATTTAAAAATGGGGTTATACAATTCATATTTTTGACTATAAATAGTCATTGGAAAGCTAAAAAGATTTCCTATATCTCAGTATGTTTTTATAATTTTTAGACATTAAATAAATTAAATTATTTATGACACCGTGATGATGCAGCGATAACCACATTATTTAACGATTTAAATAAAATGAAAATAAAATGTAAAATATAAGACCTACACTTGTCAAAAACCTATTGGGTGGCTAGATTTCGAACCCTTATCTTCTTATACTTGAAATTTATAATTCTGGGACCATTTGTATTCGAAAATCATTTTATAACAAAGTATCTTTTCTTAACTTTCCAATAGTGCCCCTCCTCTCCTCTTATAAAAGGCCCCCACACCTACCACATTACCCACACTTCCAAAGCCTTTGGCTCGGCCAACCCCTCCCCATTTTGTCTCTCAACATACCCCTATAACTCCTAGAAGCCTAGATTTGGGTAGAAGTCTTCCCAAGGAAGCCTTTGAGCTCAAATCAAAAAGAGTTACCCATTTTACAGGTAGTGTTTTCTCTTGTGTTCTTACGTTTTATATTTTTTCAACCCTCTAAATTCTTTTTATCCCTTTATTTTGTAACAACAACAGTATCTTTAATATACTAGGATGTTTTTATAATATGGATATGAGCTACACTTACACACACCTATATCTAATGGTTAAAGAACATACTGTTTCCGTGGATGGCGAATTTCTGCCTCACGAAACGATGATTGTTCAACGCTCATATAACACCTTCAAAGGTGGCCATTAAGATGTAACTATATTTATATATGAAATATAATATGTTTATGTTTTACTTAAGCTTATGTATTTTTCATTTGTAAAAATAATCTTATTCTTTATGATTGGGACATTGAAATTTAATTTGGATAAATTTCTGGTATTTTTCCGATAAAGTTCATTTTTTAGTGAATAGTGAAAAATGTTGTATTTTATTTCAAAACCACTTTTTAATCTAATTTATTTATATGATTATATTATATTTTTAATTGGTTTTAAAGTTCAATTAGAATATATTTTTACCATTTAATCCAATAGTGGTCATTGAAATTAATTTCACTTTGAAATTGGACTTAAACTAGTGTCAATCTTTTGATACTTATTGTTTCATAAAAACACGCTATTTGCTCTGACAGCGGGAATTAATAATTAAATTAATTAATGTAACTTATATGTTTAGAATTTTGTAAAATAGAAATCATTTTTGAATTCAGAATATCAAATATATCGTAGGGTGATGTTTTGGTATTTTTCTGCAAAACATCAATTTTTGATGAATACTGAAACCACTAAGTGGTACTTAAAAAACTGATTTTTCGTTTAAATGATGTTTTACCAGATCTGTGTTTTGAATTTCAAAAATCCGACATACATGGTTGTCATTAGTAAGTAAAATTTGGTTCAATGGGATGAAAATAATTTTTTTTGAATAGTAACTTTTATGTTTTTAATCGCGATTAGAGGTAATTAGTTTATTTTAAGGTAAAAATAATGTTTTAATAATATGAAATGAACTAGAAACATGTCCTACCCTTATTGGATGTTTCATTTCCGACCAAGACAACCCATGGGTCAATTTTTAGGACCCCATGGAGCCACTTGGGTAAGATAAAGTCATTGATGCTTTTTATTTAATGTAAAAGTAAAAATGACACAAACATGAGTTATTTTACTAAAAAAAATTTTAAATGGGGTTATAAAAGTCAGATTTTTGACTATAAATCGTAATTGGAGAGATAAAAAGGTTTCATATATCATAGTATATTTTTATAATTTTTAGACATTAAATAAATTAAATTTTTTATGACACCATGATGATGCAGCGATTACCACATTATTTAACGATTTAAATAAAATGAATATATAATGTAACATATAAGACCTAAACTTTTCATAAACCTATTGGGTGGGTAGATTTCGAACCCTTATCTTCTAATCCTCAAAATTTATAATTTTGGGACCTTTTTTATCCGAAAATCATTTTATAACAAAGTATCTTTTCTAAACATTTCAAGAGTGCCCCTCCTCTCCTCTTACAAAAGTCCCCCACCACTACCACCTTACCCACACTTCCAAAGCCTTTGTCTCAACCAAAACCTGACCATTTTGACTCTCCACATCCCCCTATAACTCCTAGAAGCCTCACTTTGGGAAGAATGCTTCCCATGGAAGCCTTTGAGCTCAAATCAAAAAGAGTTACCCATTTTAAAGGTAGTGTTTTCTCTGGTGTTCTTACGTTTTATTTTTCTTCTCCAACCCTCTAAACTCTTTTTATTCCTTTATTTTGTAACAAAAACAGTATCTTTAATATACTAGGATGTTGTTATAAGATTTATTCGAGCTACACTTACACACACCAACATCTAATGGTTAAAGAACATACTGTTTCCGTGGATGGAAAATTTCTGCCTCACGAAACGATGATTGTTCAACACTCATATAACACCTTCAAAGGTGGACATTAAGCTGTCACTATATTTATATATGATATATAATATGTTTATTTTTTTACTTAAGCTTATGTATTTTTCATTTATGTAATACCTTTATGGTTTCCAATATGGGTAAACGTGATATCTTTATTTTAAGAAGTGCGGACTACCGCCCCCTCAAAGTCATTTGATTCGTTAATACCATATGTGCTACGGATAAAGGATAAATTTAATGATATTATATATGATATTATACTGGAATTATTATATACCTTTATATCATTATGATTTCACTCCATTATGTAAGTAACAGAAATGAAAGTAGCGTTCATGCGTACGTACGGCTTACCGTCTCCATGAACGGTGCATTTCATTTCTTAACTCTAAATGATTATGTAATATTATAAATTAATGTATATACTGGATATATATGATATATATGATATATACATCATGAGTATAAAACTGTATATAATGGATACATGAACAAATTGTAATTATAAAGAGCATATTTTTTACTCAAGTACCAATGATCGTTAAAACGACCATTATTAACTTAAATAATTGCATAGTGTTCATGACATGGTAATAAGAGATATAAAAGAAATAATGAACTTGAAAAATGTTCTTAAGAAAATAGAAATTAACTCAAGTTTATTATTCAGGAGGTTAAAGAACGATCAAGTCAAGTCAGACCCGAGGTATGGGACTTCGTCTCAATCTCCTTTCATTGAGGCATATTATGTTTTATACACAACTTTCTTTTATTCGGTGTATAAAACCCTTTGACTTTTACATTTACTCAAAAGGAATATTTTCATACGAAGAGTTTACTAAATGAAAAAAGGGAATGTTTTGTTTTTTTCATAAGTATGCGGCGACAATGACTTCTCCGCCGCAGTGACCATTATTTGAGCTTCGACTTTCTCTACAAGCCATACTTTTTTTTAAATGAAAAATAAATACCATGTTTTACTTTCCTTTTATTTTGGTATTGAAAATTGTTTTCATAATGTTTTTATTATATCAATGTGTTGTATTGATATCTTTTTATTGAAATGTGGAAATGTTATGTTTCCTTTATGCATGTTTTATGTGATATGATTATGTTATGGTTCTTGGGCATTATTATGATGATGGGTGGTTCCGTGATAAACTAAGGGCAGGTGAGCCCGATATAGCTCTACAATGCATTGGGTAACATGAATGAGTTAAACGTTAAGTTTTTTCCGAAGAGATTTAGGGAATATACTGTGATGGGTATTCCAAACGTAACCAAGAGGGTTACTCCATACGTAAGAATGTTATGAATGCCTTATGCTACCTTTATGTCTTATGATTTCTATGATTTATTCATGATTTGATGAGGTATGTTAAAGTGATTATGTTTTATGAGTAAATTATGATTTCATTGATTCTTATGTATACATGTACTCATGTTTCCTTTCCATATTTTCATATCCCTTACTGAGCTTTTTATGCTCATCCCAAGTTTTTGAAATGATTTTCCCAGGTCAAGGGAAAGGTAAATAATGTGATGATAATGTCAAGGAAGTGTCAAGAAAGAATCCAAGTTTTATTTTTAAATATTTTTCCATTTATGGGAAAAATGAATACTATCATTTATGTAACCACTTTGTTTAAATGTGTAATGTAATGCATTTTTTATTATCTAATTCTCTAAAACTCTAAACCTGAAAAGATCATCAACATGTATTCTTGAAGTAACTCAAGATTAAGTAAGGATTAAGGCTGGGGCCTTATAGTTTGAATTTCAAAAATCTGACATACATGGTTGTCATTAGTAAGTAAAATGTGGTTCAATGGGATTAAAATAATTTTTTGGTGAATAGTAACTTTTATGTTTTTAATCACGATTAGAGGTAATTAGTGTAATTTAAGGTAAATATAATGTTTTAATAATATGAAATGACCTAGAAACATGTCCTACCCTTATTGGATGTGTCATGGCCGACCAAGACAACCCATAGGTCTATTTTTGGGACCCCATGGATCCACTTGGGTAAGATAAAGACTTTGATGCTTTTTATTTAATGTAAAAGTAAAAATGACACAAACATGAGTTATTTTACTAATACAATTTAAAAATGGGGTTATACAAGTCAGATTTATGACTATAAACAGTCATTAGAAAGATAAAAAGATTTCCTATATCATATTATTTTTTCTATAATATTTCGACATTAAATAAATTAAATTATTTATGACACCATGATGATGCAGTGATTACCACATTATTTAACGATTTAAATAAAATGAAAATAAAATGTAAAATATAAGACCTACACTTGTCAAAAACCTATTGGGTGGATGGATTTCGAACCCTTATCTCCTTATCCTGGAAATTTATAATTGTGGGACCTTTTTTATCCAAAAATAATTTTATAACAAAGTATCTTTTCTTAACATTCTAAGAGTGCCCCTCCTCTACTATTATAAAAGGCCCCCACCTCTACCACCTTACCCACACTTCCAAAGCCTTTGGCTCATCCAACCCCTGACTATTTTGTCTCTCCACATCCCCCTATAACTCCTAGAAGCCTCACTTTGGGAAGAAGTCTTCCCAAGGAAGCCTTTGAGCTCAAATCAAAAAGAGTTACCCGTTGTAAAGGTAGTGTTTTCTCTTGTGTTCTTACGTTTTATTTTGCTTCTCCAACCCTCTAAACTCTTTTTATTCCTTTCTTTTGTAACAACACGAGTATCTTTAATATACTAGGATGTTTTTATAAGTAGGACTCGAGCTATACTTACACACAGCTACATATAATGGTTAAAGAACATACTGTTTCTGTGGATGACGAATTTCTGCCTCACGAAACGATGATTGTTCAACACTCATATAACACCTTCAAAGGTGGCCATTAAGATGTCACTATATTTATATATGATATATAATATGTTTATGTTTACTTAAGCTTATTTATTTTTCATTATTCAAAATACACTTATTCTTTATGATTAGGACACTGAAATTTACTTTGGATAAATTTCTGGTATTTTTCCGATAAAGTTCATTATTTAATGAATAGTGAAAAATGTTGTATTTTAATTAAAAACCACTTTTTAATCTAATTTATTTATATGATTATATTATCTTTTGAATTGGTTTTAAAATTAAATTTGAATATATTTTTACCATTTAATCCAATAGTTGTCGTTGGAATTAATTTTACTTTGAAATTGGACTTAAACTAGTGTCAATCTTTTGATAATTATTGTTTCATAAAAACACGCTATTTGCTCCAACAACAGAAATTAATTATTAAATTAATTAATGTAACTTATATGTTTTTAATTGTGTAAAATAGACATAATTTTTGAATTCAGAATATCCAATATATCTAAGGGTGAAATTTGGTATTTTTCTAAAAAACATCAATTTTTGATGAATAGTGAAACCACTAAGTGGTACTTAAAAAACTGATTTTTCGTTAAAATGAAATTTTACCACCTCTCTGTTTTGAATTTCAAAAATCCGACATACATGGTTGTAATTATTAAGTAAAATATGGTTCGATGGGATTAAAATAATTTTTTGTTGAACAGTAACTTTTATGTTTTTAATCGCTATTAGAGGTAATTAGTGTAATTTAAGGTAAAAATAATGTTTTAATAATATGAAATGACCTAGAAACATGTCCTAGCCTTATTGGATGTGTCATGGCCAACCAATAAAACCCATGGGTAGATTTTTGGGACCCCATGGAGCAACTTGGGTAAGATAAAGACAGTAATGCTTTTTATTTAATGAAAAAGTAAAAATGACACATACATGAGTTATTTTACAAAAACAATTTTTAAATGGGGGTTATACAAGTACGAATTTTGACTATAATTAGTCATTGGAAAGATAAAAAGATTTCCTATATCGTAGTATTTGTTTAATAATTTTTAGACATTAAATAAAGTAAATTATCTATGACACCATGATGATGCATCGATTACCACTTTATTTAATTATTTAAATAAAATGAAAATATAATGAAACATATAAGACCTACACTTGTCAAAAACCTATTGGGTGGGTGGATTTATAACCCTTATCTCCTTATCCTCGAAATTTATAATTTTGGGACCTTTTGTATCCGAAAATCATTTTATAACAAAGTATCTTTTCTTAACATTCCAAGAGTGCCCCTCCTCTCCTCTTATAAAAGGCCCCCATCTCTACCACCTTACCGACACTTCCGAAGCCTTTGGCTCGGCCAACCCCTGACCCTTTTCTCTCTGAAAATCCCCCTATAACTCCTAGAAGCCTCACATTGGGCAGAAGTCTTCCCAAGGAAGCCTTTGATCTCAAATCAAAAAGATTTACCCGTTTTAAAGGTAGTGTTTTCTCTTGTGTTCTTACGTTTTATTTTGCTTCTCCAACCCTCTAAACTCTTTTTATTACTTTCTTTTGTAACAACAATAGTATCTTTAATATACTAGGATGTTTTTATAAGAAGGATTATATCTACACTTACACACACCTACATCTAATGGTTAAAGAACATACTGTTTCCGTGGATGACGAATTTCTGCCTCACGAAACGATGATTGTTCAACACTCATATAACACCTTCAAAGGTGGCCATTAAGATGCCACTATATTTATATATGATATATAATATGTTTATGTTTTACTTAAGATTCTGTATTTCTCATTTATAGCATACCTTTATGGTTTCCATTATGGGTAAACACGATATCTTCATTTTAGGAAGTGCGGACTACCGCCCCCTCAATGTGATTTGTTTCGTTAATACCATATGTGGTATGTATAAAGGATAAATTTAATGATATTATATATGATATTATACTGGAATTATTATATACCATTATATCATTATAATTTCACTCCATTAAGTATGAAATAGTAATGAAAGTAGCGTTCATGCGTACGTACGACTTACCGTCTCCATGAACGGTGCATTTTATTTCATACCTCTAAATGATTATGTAATATTATAAATTCATGTATATACTGGATATATATGATATATATGATATATAAATCATGAGTATAACTCTGGATAAAATGGATATATGAACAACTTGTAATTATAAAGAGCATATTTTTGACTCAAGTACCAATGATCGTTAAAATGACCATTATTAACTAAAATAACTGCATAGTGTTCATGACATGGTAATAAGAGATATAAAAGTAATAATGAACTTGAAAAAGGTTCTTATGAAAGTAGAAATTAACTCATGTGTATTATTCAAGAGGTTAAAGAATGATCGAGTCAAGTCGGACCCGAGGTATGGGACTTCGTCTCAATCTCCTTTCATTGAGGCATATTATGTTTTATACACAACTTTCTTTTATATGGTGTATAAACCCTTTTGACTTTTATGTTTACTCAAAATGAATCTTTCCATACGAAGCGTTTACTAAAAGAAAAAATGGAATGTTTTGTTTTTGTCGTATGTATGCGGCGACAACGACTTCTCCGCCACTATGACCATTATTTGAGCTTCGGCTTCCTCTACAAGCCATACTTTTTTTTAAATGAAAAATAAATACCATGTTTTACTTTTCTTTTATTTTGGTGTTGAAAATGGTTTTAATAATGTTTTTATTATATCAATTTGTTGTATTGATATCTTGTGGTTGAAATGTGGAAATGTTATGTTTCCTTTATGCATTTTTTATGTGATACGATTATGTTATGCTTCTTGGGCATTATTATGAAGATGGGTGGTTCCGTGATAAACTAAGGGTGGGTGAGCCCGATATAGCTCTCCAATGAATTGGGTAACGCTATGTAGTTAAACGTTAATGTTTCTCCGAAGAGATTTAGGGAATATACTGTAATGGGTATTCCAAACGTAACCAAGAGGGTTACTCCCTACGTAAGAATGTTATGAATGCCTCAAGTTACCTTTATGTCTTATGATTTCAATGATTTATTCATGATTTGATGAGGTATGTTAAAGTGCTTATGTTTTATGAGTAAAGTATGATTTCATTGATTCTTATGTATATATGTACTCATGTTTCCTTTCCATATTTTCATATCCCTTACTGAGCTTTTTATGCTAATCCCAAGTTTTTGAAATGATTTTCATAGGTCAAGGGAAAGTTACATGATGTGATGATAGTGTCAAGGAAGTGTCAATAAAGAATCCATGTTTTATTTTTAAATATGTTTCCATTGTTGGGAAAAATTAATACTATCTTTTATGTAACCACTTTGTTTAAATGTGGAATGTAATGCATGTTTTATGATCTAATTATCTAAAACTCTAAACCTGAAAAGATCCTCAACATGTATTCATGAAGTAACTCATGATTAAGTAAGGTTTAAGTCTAGGGCCTTGTGCCAAACTTGGGGACCCCATGGAATCACTTTTGTGGGAAAGTGACTTTTTATCTTTTTATTTTTTAAATAAAGTAAATATAACAAAGAATGTATCACCTGAGTAAAACATTTTTACTTTTGTCTACATAAATTATATTTTGGACTATAAATATTAATTATAAATCTAAAACTATTTCCTACATCATAGTATTTTTTTCATAATTTTTAGGCATTAAATAAATTAAATTATTTATGACATCATTATGATGCTGTGATTACGTCATTATTTAAAGATTTAAATAAAATAAAAAGATAATGTAAAATCTAAGACCTGCACTTGTCAAAGACCTATAGGATGAGTATATTTCGAACCCTTATAACCTTATTATCAAAATACATTAATGTGGGACCTTTAAAATCCGAAACTCGTTTGAAAATAAAGTAACATTTTGTAACTTTCCATGAGTGCCCCTCCTCTCCTCTTATAAAAGGCCCCCACCTCTACCTCTTTACCCACACCTCCCAAGAGTTTGGCTCGGCCAACCCCTGCTCAGTTTGTCTCTCCACATCCCTATCTCACTCCTAGAAGCCTCAATTTGGGAAGACGTCTTCCCAAGGAAGCCTTTGAGCTCAAATCAAAGAGAGTTACCCAATTCTAAGGTAATTTCTTCACTTGTGTTCTTTTGTTTTATTTTGCATTTCCAACCCCCTAAAATCTTTTTATTCATTTATTTTGTAAGAACACTATTACATTCCATATACTAGGATGTTTTTATAATAAGTTTTCGAGCTACACTTACACACACAAACATCTAATGGTTAAAGAAAATATTGTTTCCGTGGATGGTGAATTTCTGCCTCACGAAACAATGATTGTTCAATATTCTTTTAACACCTTAAAAGGTGGACATTAAGATGACACTAAATTTATATATGATAAATGATATGTTTATTTTTTATTTAAGCTTCTGTATTTTTCATTTATGGCATACCTTTATGTTTTCCATTATTGGTAAATGCGATATCTTCATTTTAGGAAGTGCGGACTACTGCCCCCTCAAAGTGATTTGATTCGTTAATACCATATGTGGTATGTATAAAGGATAAATTTAATGATATTATATATGATATTGTACTGTAATTATTATATACCTTTATATCATTATGATTTCACTCCATTATGTAAGAAATAGAAATGAAAGTAGCGTTCATGCATACGTATGTCTTACCGTCTCTATGAACGGTGCATTTCATTTCTTACCTCTAAATGATTAGGTAATATTATAAATTCATGTATATACTGGATATATATGATATATATGATGTATACATCATGATTATAACTCTAGATATAATGGATACATGAACAACCTGTAATTATAAAGAGCATATTTTTGACTCACGTACCAATGATCGTTAAAATGACCGTTATTAACTTAAATAATTACATAGTGTTCATGAAATGGTAATAAGATATATAAAAGGAATAATGAACTTGAAAAAGGTTCTTATGAAAGTAAAACGTAACTCAAG
Organism: Viscum album; assembly: GCA_963277665.1. Classification (NCBI taxonomy): domain Eukaryota; kingdom Viridiplantae; phylum Streptophyta; class Magnoliopsida; order Santalales; family Viscaceae; genus Viscum; species Viscum album. The sequence goes on along the minus strand of OY728127.1, from coordinate 558,991,998 downwards.
TTTATTATTTAGGAGGTCAAAGAACGGTCGAGTCAAGTCGGATACGAGGTAAGGGAACTTCTAAATCTAATTTCTGTTCTTTGGGTTAATCACCTACTTTCAAATTATGTCATGATATTATTATATCCTATATTGTATTTATACTTTCATTATGTGTTCATATAGTGAATCTATTTTATTTAAAAATGATCTATATATGGGACTTCGTCTCAATCTCCATTCATTGAGGTATATTTTGTTTTATACACAAAATTCTTTTATACGGTGTATAAACCCATTTGACTTTTACGGTTATTCAAAATGAATCTTTTTTTATGAATCGTTTCACTAAACGACAAAAGAAATGTTTTTTTTTTCGTATGTATGCGGCGACAACAACTTCTCCGCCGCCGTGACCATTATTTGAGTTTTGGCTTCCTCTACAAGCCATAATTTATTTAAATGAAAAATAAATACCATGTATTACTTTTCTTATATTATTGTATTGAAAATGGTTTTCATAAAGTTTTTATTATATCAATGTGTTGTATTTATATCTTGTGATTGAAATGTGGAAATTGTATGTTTCCTTTATACATGTTTTATGTGATACGATTATGTTATGGTTCTTGGGAATTGTTATGAAGACGGGTGGTTCCTTGATAATCTAAAGGCGGGTGAGCCCGATATGGCTTTCCAATGCATTGGGTAATGCGAAGGAGTTAAAAGTTAAGGTTTCTCTGAAGTGATTTAGGAAATATACTATGATGGGTATTCCAAACGTATCCAAGAGGGTTAGTACCTACGTAAGAATTTTATGAATGCCTAAATTTACTTTTATGTCTTATGATTTCTATGATTTATTAATGATTTGATGAGGTATGTTAAAGTTCATATGTTTTATGAGTAATGTATGATTTCATACATAGACAAATTTTAAGCGTAAATATTCTAATATTCTTTAAAAGGTCGATTAACTACCTTTTGAGGGTGAACCCTTTTTAAATCCACTTGTTGAAAATTTTATGTGTTATATTTGAAAAAATAAAATTCTTATTTAGAATCGGGACATTAAAATTTACTTTGTGTAAATTTTTTGTATTTCTCCGATTAAGTTCATTTTTTTAATGAATAGTGAAAAATGTTGTATTTTAATTCAAAACATCTTTTTAATATAATTTATTTATATGAATAGATTATCTTTTGAATTGTTTTTAAAGTGAAATTAGAATATATTTTAACCATTTAATTCATTATTGGTCATTGAAATTAATTTCACCTTGAAATTGGACTTAAACTAGTGTCAATCTTTTGATACTTATTGTTTCATAAAAACACGATATTTGCTCTGACAATGGGAATCAATTATTAAATTAATTAATGTAACTTATATGTTTTTAATTTTGTAAAATAGACATCATTTTTGAATTCGGAATATCAAATATAGCTTAGGGTGAATTTTTGGTATTTTTCTGGAAAACTTTTATTTTTGATGAATAGTGAAACCACTAAGTGGTACTTAAAAAATAGATTTTTCGTTTAAAAGAAATTTTACCAACTCTATGTTTTGAATTTAAAAAATTTGACAAATATGGTTGTCATTAAGAATTATAATGTGGTTCAATGGGATTAATTTTTTTGGTGAATAGTAACTTGTAAGTTTTAATCGTGATTAGAGGTAATTAATGTAGTTTAAGGTAAAAATAATGTTTTAATAATATGAAATGACCTAGACACATGGCCTACCCTCATTGGATGAGTCATGGCCGACCAAGACAATCTTTGGGTCTACTTGGGGTCCCCATGGAGCCACTTTGGTTGGAAAATGACATAAATACCTTTTTATTTAAAGTTAAAATTTAACTGTCACAAACATGTGTTGTTTTACTAAAACAATTTTTACATGGGGTTATATAAGTCATATATTTGACCATAAATATTCATTAGAAAGATAACAATATTTCCTACATCATGATATTTTTTTTATAATTTTTTGACATTAAATATATTAATTTATTTATGACACCGTGATGATGTGGTAATCGCTGCATCATCATGGTGTCATAAATAATTTAATTTATTTAAAGTCTAAAAATTATACATAAATACTATAATATATGAAATCTTTTTAGATTTTTAATTAATATTTATAGGCAAACATATGATGTGCATAACCCCATTTAAAAATTGTTTTAGTAAAACAACTCATGTTTGTGTCATTTTTACTTTTACATTAAATAAAAAGCATTAATGTCTTTATCTTATCCAAGTGGCTCTATGGGGTCCCACAAATTTACCCATGGGTTTTCTTGGTCGGCCATGACACATCCAATAAGGGTAGGACATGTGTCTAGGTCATTTCATATTTTTAAAACATTATTTTTACCTTTAATTACACTAATTACCTCTAATCGCGATTAAAAACATAAAAGTTACTATTCACCAAATAATTATTTTAATCCCATTGAACCAAATTTTACATACTAATGACAACCATGTATGTTAGATTTTTTAAATTAAAAACATAGAGGTGGTAAAATTTCATTTAAATGAAAAACCAGTTTTTTTAAGTACCACTTAGTGGTTTCACTATTCATCAAAAATTGATGTTTTTCAGAAAAATACCAAAACTTCACCCTTAAGCTATATTTGATATTATGAATTAAAAAATGATGTCTATTTTAAAAAATTCAAAAAATATAAGTTACATTAATTAATTTTATTATTAATTCCCACTGTCAGAGAAAATAACATGTTTTTATGAAACAATAAGTATCAAAAGATTGACACTACTTTAAGTCCAATTTCAATGTGAAATTAATTCCAATGACCACTATTGGATTAAATGGTAAAAATATATTCTAATTGAACTTTAAAACCAATTCAAAAGATAATATAATCATATAAATAAATTATATTAAAAAGCAGTTTTGAATTAAAATACAACATTTTTCACTATTCATTAAAAAATGAACTTCAAATCCAAGAGAGTTACCCGATTTAAGGGTAATGTCTTCCCTTGTGTTATTTTGTTTTTTTTTCTTCTCCAAACCCCTAAACTCTTTTTATTACTTTTTTGTAACAACACCAGTATCTTAAATATACTAGGATGTTGTTATAAGAAGTATTTGAGCTACACTTTCACACACCTCTGTCTAATGGTTAAAGGACATATTGTTTCTATGGATGCCGAATTACTGCCTCACGAAACGATGATTGTTCAATATTATTTTAACACCTTCAAAGGTGGCCATTAAGATGTCACTATATTTATATATGATATATAATATGTTTATGTTTTCCTTAAGCTTCTGTATTTTTTTCATTTATTGCATACCTTTATGGTTTTCATTATGGGTAAACGCGATATCTTCATTTTAGGAAGTGCGGACTACTGCCCCCTCAAAGTAATTTGATTCGTTAATGCCCTATGTGGGACGTATAAAGGATGTAATTAATGGTATTACATATGATATCCTATTGTAATTATAATATACCTTTATATCATTATTAATTAATTCCATTGAATTTGAAAAAAAAAAGAAATGAAAGTAGCGTTCATGCGTACGTACGGCTTACCGTCTCCATGAACCGTACATTTCATTTATTATCTCCAAATGTTATGTACTATTATAAGTACATATATATAATGGATATATATGTAATATATTACATCTAAATGATGGATATCATTCTGGAATTATAATATATATATCTCTCATTTTTTTTAATTCCATTAATATGGAAAAAAAATGAAAGTAGCGTTCATGCGTACGTACGACCTACCGTCTCCACGAACGGTGCTTTTAATTTTTATCTCCAAATGAAATGTAATAGTATAAAATTAATATATACTGGATATATATGATATTTAAAACATCAATATTATTCTGGATATGATGTACCTATAACTACATGGAAAATTCCTTTCCAACAAGTTCGATTTTTACTCATGTACCGAACATCGACAAAAACGTCTGATATGAACTCACTTTATTAACCAATTATTATAACCTTATTATATGTGATATTAACTGAATAATAATATTTAAAGTAGTCCCTTATGAAATTATAAATTGACCAAATTTTATTATTCAGGAGATTAAAGAATGATCGAGTCATGTCAGGACACGAGGTAAGGGATCCTACTCCTCTCTTTTTAAGTACACTGTTTTATGTCATTACTTTTAAGATCATATTTGTTATGATTGGGATGTTATTTTATATTAATCTCACTGTACTTTTTATGTTCATATGATTAGAGACCCTATTTTCTCTCATCAATCCATTTTGGAAGTTTTGAGTGGCGCCGTTATGCTGCCGAATTTTCGTAAGAGATCTAATATCTCTTTTTTTAAGTTCTCTTGTTATGTCACTTCGTTTAAGATCCTATTCGTTATGTTTGGGGATGTTATTTTATATTCCTCTTTCTGTAAATTTTATTTCAATATTATTATATAACCTATTTGATCTCATCAATCCATTTTTGGAAGTTTTAAGTGGCTCCGTTAGGCTGCCGAGTTTTTGTAAGAGATTTTTCATCTCACTTTTATTCCCGTGAGATTTAATCTAAATTTGCCACAAGTTCCTTTGAGTGGTGTATGTAATGCACATTATTATACTATTTGTGTAATATGATTTAATTTATGGGTATTTACATATTCATTGTTTGGCCCTTCTTCAATGGGGTGTACATTTCGAAAGTTACCCAAGTCGATAAGGGAACCTTTCACCCTCCTCTTTTTAAAAGAATTCTTTTGCTATGTCTTTTAATTCACATAATATTATTTTTGGATATGTTCTTATATATCCTTATTGATGTAAATTTTATGTCCATTTTATGAGATACATTTTTTTATCTCTCATCAACTCATATTCTGAATTTTGATGTGACATCGTTAGGCTGTCAAATTTTTGCAAAGGAACTTCTTAACCCAATTTCGATTTCTTTGGGTTCAACATGTAGTTATTGAATATGACACACTTTGAATATGTTTTAATGACCTATTATTATTTTACACTTAATATCCACTTATATTGGGTGTATTTATATTTGTCACACATAATTATGAGATTGATTTATCCTTAATATAAGGATACCATCTTTATAATGGATTTCATCTCAATTTACATTTCCCTTGAGACTTTATTGTTGTTATGCACCAATTTATATGGTGTATATACTGTCATTTGGAATATTATATAATTAAATCCCTTTATTCTCATGAAATCATAAAGTTTTGATTAAATGTTATTCCTTAATTATTGTATTCAAGTGTCTCTCATTTTGTTAAAAACCCTTTAACTAAAATATCATTTTAAATGTTTTAATGATTTATTCTTATAAATATTTATCATTAATATCCATGTTTTAAAATCGGTTATAAGGATTAATTTATATGGATATTAATGGTTTAAAATGTTAAAATATTCAATGTGTTATGGGACACTTTGATTTAAAAATAAATTTATTAAATGTTTTAAATGGTTTTGAAAATGGTTTTTAGAATGGATTCATTATTTCAATATCTTAAAATGTTATATTTTTATTGAAATGTTGGAATGTTATCTTTCCTTTATTCTTAAGTTATGTTGTATGATTATGTTATGGTTCTTGGGCATTATTATGAAAACGGTTGGATCCGTGATAAACTAAGGGCGGGTGATACCGATATAGCTCTCCCATGCATTGGGTAACACGAAGAAGTAAAAGTTATGGTTTTTCTGAAGAGATTTAGGGAATATACTTTCATGGGTATTCCAAATGTAACCAAGAGGGTTACTCGCTACGTAAGAATTTTATAAATGCCACAAGTTACCTTTATGACTTATGATTTCTATGATTTATTCACGATTTGATGAGGTATGTTAAAATGCTTATGTTTTATGAGTGAAGTATGATTTCATACAATAACATATAAGAAAAACATTATAATATCATGTGAATAAAGGGATTTCATGATATAATATTCCAAAGGACAGTATATACACCATATAAATTGGTGCATAACAACAATGAAGTCTCAATTGAAATGTAAATTGAGATGAAATCCATTATAAAAATGGTATCCTTAAATTAAGGATAAATCAATCTCATAATCATGTGTGAGAAATATAAATACACCCAATATAAGTGGATATTAAGTGTAAAATAATAAAAGGTCATTCAAACATATTCAAAGGATGACATATTCAATAACTACATGTTGAACCCAATGAAATCAAAATTGGGTTAGGAAGTTCCCTTGCAAAAATTTGACAGCCTAACGACATCACTTCAAAATTCAAAAAATGAGTTGATGAGAGATAAAAAAGGTATATCATCACTTGGAAATAAAATTTACACCAATAAGGATATAGAAGAACATATCCCAACCTTATAGTATGTGAATTAAAAGACATAACAAATGAAGTTTTTTAAAAAGAGGAGGGTGAAAGGTTCCCTTACCGACTTGGGTTACTTTTGAAACGTACACCCCATTGAAGAAGGTTCGTACAATGAATATGTAAATACTCATAAATGAAATGATATTACACAAAGAGTATAATAATGGGAATTACATAAACCACTCAAAGGAACTGGTGGAAAATGTAGCATAAATCTCACGGGAATAAAAGTGAGATGAAAAATCCCTTACGAAAACTTGGCAGCCTAACAGCGCCACTTAAAACTTCCAAAAATTGATTGATGAGATCAAATAGGGTATATCATCATATTGAAATAAAATTTACAGAAAGAGGAATATAAAATAACATCCCCCAAGATAACAAAGAGGAGATTAAACGAAGTGACATAATAAGAGTACTTAAAAATAAAGAGAGATTAGATCTCTTACAAAAATTCGGCAGCCTAACGGCGCCACTCAAAACTTCCAAAATGGATTGATGAGAGAAAATAGGTTCTCTCATCATATGAACATAAAAATTAAAGTAAGAGTAATATAAAATAACATTCCAATCATATGAAATATGAGCTTAAAGGAATGACATAAAAGAGTGTACTTAAAAAGAGAGGAGTAGGATCACTTACCTCGTGTCCTGACATGACTCGATCATTCTTTAATATCCTGAATAATAAAATTTGGTCAATTTATAATTTCATAAGGACATAATTTAAATATTATTATAAACTTAATATCACATATTATAAGGTTATAATAATTGGTTAATAATGTGAGTTCATATCAGACGTTTTTGTCGATGTTCGGTACATGAGTAAAAATCGAACATGTTGGAAAAGAATTTTCCATGTAGTTATAGGTACATCATATCCAGAATAGTATTTGTTTGTCAGAGTGGACACTCAAGAGGAGGGTGAATTGGGTTCCAATTAAAATTTCTGTTTTAAAACTTTTTCTTAAAAACCCCCATACAAAATGCTGAATTAAACTGTAGTGAATTTATATCAAAGTAAAGGTTCTGTTGGGTTCTCAAGGTATTGATTATTTCCCAGTTAATCAAAACAGAAAGGTTGATTACCTTTTGAAACCAACTTACTGATTTACAACTAATATAAACACTTGCGAATTTAATTATCAAAGTGACATTAAAACAGTTTGGTTTTAAAGTAATTAGCATCGGAATAAAAGAATAACTTTGAAAATAAATACACAGCAGATTTAACCAAGAGGTTCAGTCTCAAGCCGAGACTTAGTCCTCTCAACAATTTGTATAAAAGTGATCCACACCCTGGATCGACGATTACAACAGTATACAACTATCCAGGTCCAAGACCTATACCACTATTATCTGTGGGAAACAAAAACAACAGCAACCAGCTGTCCAGGTCAAATGACCTCTACCACTATCCCAGTGGGAAATAAAAGATGTAAGAGTGTCATGTGAGGATTTACAAATCCTCCAGTTAAAGCACAGGAGACAGTGTGTGTGTAAAATACAGCAGATAACAGACACTTCTCAATATGTAAAATGATAAATCACAGAGGCAAAGATTTAGAGTTTAGAAATGGCTCTAGTGATTGTCGTGTTGTTCTGGACTCCTTTGATTGATCAGAATTCACTCTGAGTCTTCTTCTGGTTTCTGTCTGGAAAACAGAGTATCGTCTGTTTCCTTGACTTCCAGGTGTAGAGACACTCGATAAAGCTCTTGTGTTATGTTCTCGTTCTCAGCTCTTCACTGGTAAGCAGTAATGAGTTCTTCGTGTAAGTTCTGTCGTATCTTTTCATTCACGCTCGGTTGTTCTTCCAGCACACCTTGTGGTCTGTATGTCTCGTGTATTCGTCTATATGTCACTCTTTTTTAGTAGCACATCCTTCCTTTATTTAAAGCACATTCTCTGGCAAAAGATGATTTACTTTTTGCAGGTACGAGGTACGGTTCCCTGACATCCAATAGCACACATTAAATAAATGTCAGTGTATTAAAATACACCTGATATGACTGTTGGTTAGATAAAACAATGATAACGAAATTAAAGAAGTGTTGGGTTCTGTCTCTGGAACGGTAGCTCTTGATATCAGTAGACTTGTGTTACAGTAGGTGTCTGTATCGGTAGACTTCATTTGTAACGGTAGACTTTGTATCGGTAGCTGCAATAGTAAAGTTGATCGCATCAGTAGCGGTTGACTTGTAACGGTAGCTGTGGCTCTGCCTTGTATCGGTAGCGGTACGTCTCTATCGGTAGCTGTGGCTCTGCCTAGTAACGGTAGCTGAAAACTGTTTGATCATTCACTTGGTAGAAAGAGTTAAGTCATAGTAAACATATATCTGATAATTCAAAAGACTTAATTTAAGCATAATGAAAGCAACAACATATATTAAAGTATATTTGGAATGTATTAAGCATAATCAATATATAGAGAATGTATAGTTTGGGATTATCAAAATATAATAAAGCCACTTAATATCAGAGGGTTCAATAATCTCCCCCTTTTTGATAATCACAACTTATGCCAAAATAAAGTAATATCAGAGGAAATAATATATCAAAGTATGATATCAATAGTATAGTATTAGAGGAAACATCTCAGCAATTGATATCAAAAATAAAATAGTATCAGAGGAAAAATATGAAAACAAGAATATATCAAGAAATAATGTAGTATCAGAGGGAAAAAAACAAACAAGATTATTTAGTTTGAAAAGATTCGCATATTCCTCCCCCTATCAATTTAACTACATGATTCTCCTCCAAAGTAGTGATTTTCTCCCCCTTTTTTCCCCTTAGTTGAACAACATTCTCTCTCTCTCTCTCTCTGGGTACAGGGTTCCAATAATTTCTCCCCCTTTCTGATTAACAAAAAGGAGGGTATCAGAGAAAAGAGAAGGACTATAAAAGAAAATATACAGAGTAAAATAGACAGCGAAGGGAGGAATGAAGTATTAGATTGATAAGAAAAAGAAACACTGGGAAAATCAGAAAAGTACAAAAATACAATGAATAACATCAAAAATGGAGCTAGTAGCACTCAATCATCCTCTTGAACAAGTGTCTTTCCCTTGGGATCATCAGAGGGTTTAGAGGTAGAGTCAACAGGATTGGGAATTCCTGAATGAACCACCTGTGGATCAGCAACTGATACAATACCAGATCTGTAATATGTCTCTCTCCGAGGGATCAAAGGTGTCAAGCTCCTGATGGCTTGAACTGGAGTCAGTTGAGGAGTACTCTTAATGATAGATGGTGGAAGGGAAGGTGGTACAATAACTGGTCGAGCATCCACATGTAGGAAAGGTAGAAAGAGATTCCTGAAATCCATGATGATGCTTCCACCTCTCTCCATAGCAGATACAAAATCATCTCTGTTCTCAATAAATTTGTCCAAGGTTGGAGTAAGCTCCCTGAGCTTACTAACCTATTCTCTGAAGGATTGGGTAACTGGAGGCAACTTCATATTCTCCATCAAAGGCATGAAAAGGTTTGTCATTTGGTGCTTGTTATAAACCATTTCAAAATAAGCATCCACCTTATTTTTTATTGCCTCTTGAGAAGAAGTAGATTCCCGTAGGTGATCATGAACAAAACTACTAAATTCCCTAGTGGTAGCAAGAATCTGAGTATCTGATGCACCACTGGGACTAGCCTTAGCCAATTATTCCTGAATAATAGAGCGAATCTAGTCAAGGATCACACTGGAGCTAGTTGAGGGAAGATGATTCATTGAGAAGGCCACTGTCTCCTTGAAAGATTGAGTCAAAATACTAACTACCTTCTGAACAAGTTCACCCTGACTGTTCAGATGTTCTTTGACTGACTTCTTAAAGGCCTCAAAAAATTCCACAAATTGTTTAACCACTTCTTTGATATAACGAATGTCAGTGTGCACTTGGGTTTGAGAACTGTTCAAAGCAGTTACTGAAGCAATTGATTGTCCAAGAGAAACTACAGCTCCTGTCTAACTCTCAATCTGATTGTGGCACACCTTATGTTCATCCACTATTTCTTTCACAAGACTGGACACATTACATCCAATGGATAACTCAAGGGATTTCTCCACGCTTTTCATCTCTTCAACCATACTTTTCTTCATATCTTCCACTTATTCTCTTATTGCTTCCATCAATTCGGATTTTAAAGACGTAAGGTCCTCCTTGGTTGCCAAATTTTCAGCCAAAGTGTGTAAGGTAACTGATTCCTTTTGGGGTTGGTCTTCCTCATCCGAATATCCATAAGAAAGTCCAAGAATCATATATCCGGGATCTGATGTCCATCCTTCAATGTCATATAATACTGATACTGAGCCAAGATTCTCTCCCTCACATGGAAAATTATCCTGAGGTAACTCTTCCAACTATTCTTCCTGAGTTAATTCTGCAATTTCCTCTACAAATTGCAGCAGGTTCAATAGCCATTTGTTCTGAGTCATTAATGAATCCCTCATCAACAGGTGATGCTGCTATGTCTTCTTGATCAGGTGCTATCCTGGCTGTACTGACTATTAGAGGACTTAAACTGAGCTCTTTTTCAACATTTTCCTCATCATCTACTCCATCATTAGCCTCCTTTTCTCTATGATCAGATTCGGTTGTCTCATCCTCCACAGAGGTGTCCTTGACAACATACTGGCATGCTTCTTCTCCTTCTTCTTTAGTCTCTGTATCATTGTCCTTCAAGACAGTTTCTCTCATTGGTAGTACTTTTGGAGGGCTAGATGATCCATAAGAAATAACATGATCCACAAGACTAGGGGTAAGTCGGGGTCTCCTCCTTCCTCTACTGATTTCTCTTCCTCCTCAGCTTCATCATCACTATATAATGCTTCTGGCTCATCTGTTCCAAGACCAGGATCTCTCACATCCTTTGGTCTAGATGGATGATCCACAAGAGTGAACTTGTCATAAATTTTTCCATCATCATTCACCCATGATTTCTGCCAAGGATTCCAGCTGACTTTCATGTATTTACAGACAGTTCTTTGAATACAAAAGTTATCCTTAACCACTACCAGCTCATCCTGAGGTCCAGCTATCTCCTTAACTTTTAGCGTCACAGATATCAGCTTTGAGAAAAACAAGGCATTTGATTTTGACTTCGGTCTAGTCATATCTTCCACTTGAACCATAATCAATCTACATAGATTGATTCTCACATTGTGCTTTAGCAAATATAACAGATATATGTCTTGGAATATTAAAGTGGAAAAGTCTCCTCTTCTCGGACTAACAACATGATTAATAAATTTAAATAACAACTTATCTTCTCCTGCCATCTCTGCAGCAATCACCTTTCTAGGGGTCCCATTCCCTATGAGTTCTAGAAAAGCATCTTCATATTGAAACACATCACTGGTCGAAGGTACAGACTTTGAATAATAAGGAAAACCTCCCTCATGAGGAACTCTCAGGTTCTCAGCCCATTCTCTTAAAGTAAACGATACTTCCTGACCATTCACATATGAAACCATTCTGCTTTCTTCTTCATACTTTTAAAAATGAACTAATTCGTAGAACTGTTTCACAAGTCCTAGATAATAAGGTCCGTTGTTTTTCACGAAGCATTCTAGCCAACCATGTTCTTATAACACTCTAAGAACCAATGACTTTCTTTCCATAAGCCATTCTGCACACACCTCTTTTTCAACAACTATCTCACGCTTCGATATGTGCGGGTTTACTGGTCTTCCCTGAGATACACTTCCACTGCCACTTCCACTGGCATCAGTACTAGCTACTTTTTGTCTCTTTGCTACCGGCGCTTCACTTCCATCGGTCATCTGAGGTCTCTTGATGCGGGCCATTACGGATTTGAGGCTAGGGTTCTGAAGGCCGAGAGGTTTAGGTTTAGGAGAGTTCGAGCAGACAGGTTTGCGGTGAGATTGAGTGAGTCTAGTTCGAGTTTTAATGTCATTTAGGATTCATAAATCACATAAATCATAAATAAAATAAACAACGGTTCAATGACTCATCTTTACAGAATAATACAATGCGCAAATGTACCGGTAAAGTCTTCTAACGGTAAGGTCTCCCTAACGGTGAGGTCTCCCTAAGGGTGAGGTCTCCCTAACGGTGAGGTCTCCCTAACGGCGAGGAATCCCTAACGGTGAGGATTCTATAACGGTTAGGATTCTATAACGGTGAGGATTCTATAACGGTGAGGATTCTATAACGGTTTAAGGGTATGTTATCATTCCTAATTCATGTCTGATTAAACTTAGTCTTTCTGAACTTAAAGGTTTAGTGAATATATCAGCTAATTGAAGTTCAGTGCCTATAAACTCAAGTGTTATATCACCTCTTCGATAATGATCTCTTAGAAAATGGTGTCTAACATCAATATGTTTAGTTCTAGAGTGATACATAGGGTTCTTAGAGATATTAATCGCACTAGTGATGTCACAGTTGATTAAAACATGGTTAAAGTCAAATCCATAATCCAGTAGTGTGTGTTTCATCCATAGAATCTGTGCACAACAACTACCAGCAGTGATGTATTCTGCTTCATCAGTAGATAATGCAACTGATTTCTATTTCTTACTACAACATGATACTAGGGATTTTCCAAGTAAGTGACATGTTCCAGATGATCTCTTCCTATCTAACTTACAGCCAGTAAAATCAGCATCTGAATAACTTTTTAAGTCAAATGATTGTCCTTTTGGATAAAATAAACCTAAATTTACAGTATACTTAAGATATTTAAAAATCCTTTTAACAGCAAGCAAGTGTGATTCTTTTGGATTAGATTGAAATATAGCACACATACACACAGTAAACATAATATCCGATCGACTAGCAGTAAGATAAAGTAAACTCCCAACCATGCCTCTATAATAGGTTTGATCAACTGGTTTCCCAGTTTCATCAACATCCAACTTACAGGTAGTACTCACAGGTATACCACTTTCCTTAATACTATCTAAACCAAAACGTTTTAATAAATCCTTAGTATATTTACTTTGATTTAGAATAATACCATATTTAGTTTGAAAGATTTGAAATCCAAGAAAATACTTACGCTCTCCCATTAAGCTCATTTCAAACTCATTTTTCATAACCTCTGAAAAAATAGTACATAAAGAATTTTTAGAAGATCCAATAATAATATCATCAATATAGATTTGTACTATTAATACATCTTTTGAAATCCTTTTTATAAAAAGAGTGGGATCAGCTATTCCTTTTGTAAATCCTTTTGAAATAAGTAAGTTTGAAAGTCTTTCATACCAAGCTCTTGGAGCTTGTTTTAAACCATATAAACCCTTAGAAAGTTTAAAAACATTATTTTGAAAATGAGGATTTGAAAAACCAGGTGGTTGTTCTACAAAAACATCTTCAACAATAAAACCATTTAAAAAATCACTTTTCACATCCATTTGACATAACGTGAAATTCAGATGTGATGCATAAGAAAGTAAGATCCTAATAGCCTCTAATCTAGCTACAGGTGCAAAGGTTTCATCATAGTCAATCCCTTCTTCTTGATTGTAACCTTGTGCAACTAGCCTAACTTTGTTTCTAATGATGTTTCCAGATTCATCAACTTTGTTTCTAAACACCCATTTTGTGCCTATAGTGATAGTGTCCTTAGGTCTTTCTACTAATTTCCAGACATTGTTTCCTTCAAATTGATTCAGTTCTTCTTGCATAGATATTACCCAAAATTCATCATTGATAGCATCATTGACATTTTTAGGTTCTAACTGTGAAAGAAAAGCTTGATGTTCAACCTGATTTCTAAGAGAAGATCTAGTCTTTGTCCCTTTATCAAGATTTACTACAACAACATCTAAAGGATGATTCTTCAGAATCCTAGTTGGTCTTGAAAGGTTAGGGCTAGAGATTTCAGGTTCATCAACATGTTGGGGTTCAACAGGAGCAGGTTCTGGGAAATTTCCATAACTAGACGATTTAACTATAGGTCCACTATCTTTATCATTATGTTTCAAACCAGAGAGATCATCTTAAATATTTTCAAGAGAGGTCTTATGTTCATGTGGATTAGTTTCATCAAATTTGATGTGAATAGATTCTTCCACACATTTGGTTCCCTTATTAAAAACTCTATAGGCTTTACTAGAAGTAGAGTAACCTAGGAAAATTCTTTCATCAGTCTTGGATGCAAATTTTTCATGATTATATTTAGTATTAAGAATAAAGACTTTGCAACCAAAATTTCAAAGTAGTTAATCTTAGGTTTCCTATGGTTCCATAACTCCTAAGGGGTCTTCTTAAGAACAGGTCTAATAAGGACTCTATTTATAACATAACAAGATGTATTTACAACTTCAGCCCAAAAATATACAGGTAGGTCATACTCATTAAGCATGGTTCAAGCAATTTCTTGCAGGGTTCTATTGCTTCTTTCTACTACACCATTTTGCTGAGTTGTCATAGGGGAAGAGAAATTGTGACTATATCCATTGTGTGAGCAGTAAGATTCAAACTCATGATTTTCAAACTCACGGCCATAATCACTTCTCAGAGTTTTAATCTTATGTCCACTAAGGTTTTCTACAGACTTGGAGTATTTTACAAAGAAATAATAGGCTTTAATTTTGTGAGCTAGAAAATATAGCCATGTATATCTAGAAAAGTCATCTACAAGAGCATAGACATAATGCTTCCCATTTAAACTAGAAACTCTAGAAGGTCCAAATAAATCCATGTAAACCAACTTGAGAGGATGAGAAGTTGAAACTTATTTCTTTGATTTAAAATAAACTTTATGTTTCTTTCCCTTTTGACAGGGATTACAAACTTTTTCTGCTGGAAATTCAAGTTTGGGTAGGTCTCTAACTAAGTTCATCCTACCAAGTTTTCTAAGTGAATGCACATTGCAGTGTCCTAATCTTCTGTGCCAAATCCATGATTCTTTATGAAAATCATTTAATCAAGTAATATTTTTCTTAGCTAAAGAATTCAAATCAACAACATAAACATTTTCATTTCTCAAAGCAGCAAACACTAAAACATTTTTAGAATTAAAAACATTGCAATAATCATTTTCAAAATTAACATAAAAACCATCATCACATAACTGAGAAATACTTAACAAATTGTATTTAAGTCCATCAACAAATAAAACTTAAGAAATCAATACTAAGTCAGTGTTACCAATCTGGCCTAAGCCGATGATTTTTCCTTTTGAGTTATCACCAAAAGTGACAAAACCTCCATCAACTCTGACTAAGTTTTTAAAGCATGAGAAGCCTCCTGACATATGTCTTGAACATCCACTGTCCAAGTACCAGGCCTTTTTACAAGAGCTCTTTAAGAAGGATTCCTACAAAACAGATTTAAATAGGAAATGATTTTGGTACCCAGATTTTCTTGGGTCCATACAGGTTAGCCAATAGCACTTTAGGCACCCATATTTGTCTAATGGGTCTCATAAAATTTCTAGAATCAACAAATTTTGAAAGATAAACCTTATTAGATCCATAACTATGAAAATAACTAGTTGAAGCATATGAAGTTCCAGAGCTAGCAACATTCTGTCCAGATTTAGGACTGAATCTAGTTTGGGTAATTTTCCTTTGTCCAGGTTGGTATCCTATACCAGTAGTGTATCTAGGTTCTATTTTCTTACCTAGCATTTGAGTAAGAGTATCTTTACCATTGGTAAATTTCTCTAAGTCTTTCATGAGTTTCTCATTAGATAATTTTAGTTCAGTATTCTCTTTAAGCAACTGAGCATTCTTTTCTACATCAATATCATGATCCGATTTATGTTTAACAGTTAAAACATATTGTTTCTTTAAACCTTTTTATTTGTCTTTCAACTCCTTTCATGTTTCTTATAACATATCACAATATTCGAATAGTTCAGATTTAGACATGTTATAACATTCAGAATCATCTCTAGAATAATATGAATTAGAAGCAGGAGTTTTTGAAGTTACCTCAGAAGTGTTTTTCATAAAACACATGTTCTCCTTGTTTCTGTGTTATGTTTTAGAAACTTCAGATTCACTAGAACTGTCCTCAGAAGCACTCCAAGTATCCTTCATGGCTCTCTTATACTTGTTATCCTTGTATTCATACTTCTTCTTGTATTTCAGCTTTGGACAGTCTACTTTTATGTTTCCTTTCATTTTGCACTCATAACAGACAACATCATCTGATTTATCAGGCTTCTTCCAATCCTTTTTCCAATGTCCTTTGTTGTCATACTTACCTTTGTAGTTTGACTTTCTGAAAAACATCTTCTTCCTATAAAATTTCTTAAACCTTCTAGAAATCTGATCCATCTCAGCATCACTGTCAGAATCACTCTCACTATCTTCACAGCTTGAACTTTCATTGATAGCTTGAAGACAGAGGTTCCTCTCCATCTTTCAGGTAGACATCTCAAAAATCTCATGATTTTTTCCTTTGCTGGAACATCCTTTCCCAGAGAAGTTATTGTGTTGACAATTTCATTGAACCTGAGATACATATCAGAAATGGGTTCATCATGATTCATATTAAAATTATCATACATAATAGTATAGGTGTTCAATCTCATCTCCATAACATTAGTTGTTCCTTCATGAGAAACAACTAAGGTATCCCAAATTTTATAATCAGTTTTACAGGCAGATATTCGATTAAATTACTCATATCCTAGAGCACAGTACAAAGAATTCATAGATTTACAATTATTATTGTAGGCTGTCTTAGTAGCTTCATTCCAAGTAGATCTAACAGTAGTTGGTATTTTGTATTCAGATTCTATAGCATCCCAAACATCAAAACCCATGCTCTCTAAATGAATTTTCATCTTATGTTTCCACTAAGCATAATTGGTGCCATTAAAAAATGGTGTTCTATTGTTAGCAGCCCCTTCAACTCTATTGTCCATGATAACTAAATTAAAGCAAAGATTTTAAAGAGATAAAAATTTAGAAATAACAGAAATTTTAAGAACATTAAAATACAACTAAAATCATAGTTGAAAAACAGAGTACTCTCATAAAATATTTTACCTCCCTTTGATCCCAAATGTTGGTTGGAGTGGACACTCAAGAGGGGGGTGAATTTAGTTCCAATTAAAATTTCTATTTTAAAACATATTCTTAAAAACCCCCCAAATAAAATACTGAATTAAACTATAGTGAATTTATATCAAAGTAAAGGTTCTGTTGGGTTCTCAAGGGATTGATTATTTCCCAGTTAATCAAAACAGAAAGGTTGATTAACTTTTGAATCCAACATACTAATTTACAACTAATATAAACACATGCGAATTAAATTATAAAAGTGACTTTAAAACAGTTTGGTTTTAAAGTAATTAGCAGCGGAATAAAAGAATAAATTTGAAAATAAATACACACCAGATTTAACCAAGAGGTTTAGTCTCAAGCCGAGACTTAGTCCTCTCAACAATTTGTATAAAAGTGATCCACACCTTGGATCGGGGATTACAACAGTATACAACTATCCATGTCCAAGACCTCTACCACTGTTATCCGTGGGAAACAAAAACAACAGCAACCAACTGTCCAGGTCACACGACCTCTACCACTATCCCAATGGAAAATAAAAGATCTAAGAGTGTCGAGTGAGGATTTACAAATCCTCCAGTTAAAGCACATGAGACAGTGTGTGTGTAAAATACATCAGATAACACACACTGCTCAATATGTAAAAAGATAAATCACAGAGGCAAAGATTTAGAGTTTAGAAATGGCTCTAGTGATTGTCGTGCAGTTCTGGACTCCTTTGATTGATCAGAATTCACTCTGTGTCTTCTTCTGGTTTCTGTCTGGAAAACAGAGTATAGTCTGTTTCCTTGACTTCCAGGTGTAGAGACAGTCGATGAAGCTCTTGTGTTGTGTTCTCGTTCTCAGCTCTTCACTGTTAAGCAGTAATGAGTTCGTCATGTAAGTTCTATCGTATCTTTTCATTCACGCTCAGTTGTTCTTCCAGCACACCTTGTGGTCTATATTTCTCGTGTATTCGTCTATATGTCTCTCTTTTTTAGTAGCACATCCTTCCTTTATTTAAAGCACGTTCTCCAGCAAAAGATGATTTACTTTTTTCAGGTATGAGTTACGGTTCCCTGAAATCCAACATCACACATTAAATAAATGTCAGTGTATTAAAATATACCTGATATGACCGTTGGTTAGATTAAACAACGATAATGAAATTAAAGCAGTGTCGGGTTCTGTCTCTGGAACGACAGCTCTTGTTATCGGTAGACTTGTGTTACAGTAGGTGTCTGTATCAGTAGCTGTAATAGTAAACCTGATCGCATCAGTAGCGGTGGACTTGTAACGGTAGCTGTGGCTCTACCTTGTATCGGTAGCGGTATGTCTCTATCGGTAGCTATGGCTCTGCCTTGTAACGGTAGCTGAAAACTGTTTGAGCATTCACTTGGCAGAATGAGTTAAGTCATAGTAAACATATATTTTTGATAATTCAAAAGACTTAATTTAAGCATAATGAAAGCAACAGTATATATTAAAGTATATTTGGAATGTATTAAGCATAATCAAGATATAAAGAAAGTATAGGTTGGGATTATCAAAATATAATAAAGCCACTTAATTCCAGAGGGTTCAAAAATATTTATGTTTTAAATATCATATATATCTAGTATATATTCATTTTATACTATTCCATAGCATTTGGAGATAAAAAATTAAAAGCACCGTTTATGGAGACTGTAGGTCGTACGTACGCATGAACGCTACATTCATTTTTTGTCATATTAATGGAATTAAAACAAAATGAGAGGTATATATATTATAATTCCAGAATTATATCCATCATTTAGATGTAATTTATTCCATATATATCCATTATATATATGTACTTATAATAGTACATAACATTTGGAGATAAGAAATGAAATGTACCGTTCCTGGAGACGGTAAGCCGTACGTACGCATGAACGCTACTTTCATTTTTTTTTGTATTCAATGGAATTAAATAATAATGATATAAAGGTATATTATAATTACAGTAGGATATCATATGTAATACCATTAATTCCATCCTTTATACGTCCCACATATGGCATTAACGAATCAAATCACTTTGAGGGGCGGTAGTCCGCACTTCCTAAAATGAAGATATCACAATTACACCATAATGGAAACCATAAAGGTATGCCATAAATGAAAAAAATACAGAAGCTTAAGGAAAAAATAAATATATTATATATCATATATAAATATAGTGACATCTTAATGGCCACCTTTAAAGATGTTAAAATAATATTGAACAATCATCGTTTCGTGAGGAAGTAATTTGCCATCCATAGAAACATTATGTTATATAACCATTAGAAGAAGGTGTTTGAAAGTGTAGCTTGAATACTTCTTATTACAACATCCTAGTATATTTAAGATACTGGCATTGTTACAACAAAAGTAATAAAAAGAGTTTAGGGTTTGGTGAAAAAAAATAATACAAAAGAACACAAGGGAAGACATTACCTTTAAATTGGGTAACTCTCATTGATTTGAGCTCAAAGGCATCCTTGGAAAGGGATCTTCCCAAATATATCCTTTTGGGACCTTTTAAATCCTAAAATCATTTTATAATAAAGTAATATTTTATAACTTTCTAGGAGTGCCCCTCCTCTCCTCTTATAAAAGGCCCCCACCTCTACCACCTTACACACACCTCTCAATCCTTTGGCTCGGCCAACCCCTACCCATTTCATCTCTCCACATCCCTCTATTCATTATTGAAGCCTCACTTTGGGCAGAATCCTTTCCAAGGAAGCCTTTGAGCTCAAATCAAAGAGAGTTACCCGATTTAAAGGTAATGTCTTCCCTTGTGTTCTTTTGTTTTATTTTTCTTCTCCAAACCCCTAAACTCTTTTTATTATTTTTTTGTGTAAAAACTACAGAATCATAAATATAATAGGTTGTTGTTATAAGAATTATTTGAGCTACAATTTCACAAACCTCCGTCTAATGGTTAAAGAACATATTGTTTCTGTGGATGGCGAATTACTGCCTCACGAAACGATGATTGTTCAATATTATTTCAACACCATCAAAGGTGGCCATTAAGATGTCACTATATTTATATATGATATATAATATGATTATGTTTTCCTTAAGCTTATGTATTTTTTTCATTTATGGCATACCTTTATGGTTTCCATTATGGGTAAATGTGATATCTTCATTTTAGGAAGTGCGGACTACCGCCCCCTCAAAGTGATTTGATTCGTTAATGCCATATGTGGGACGTATAAAGGATGGAATTAATGGTATTATATATGATATCCAAATGTAATTATAATATATATTTATATAATTATTATTTAATTCTATTGAATACAAAAAAAGAAATGAAAGTAGCGTTCATGCGTACGTACGGCTTACCGTCTCCATGAACGGTACATTTCATTTCTTATCTCCAAATGTTATGTACTATTATAAGTACATATATATAATGGATATATATGTAATATATTACATCTAAATGATGGATATAATTCTAGAATTATAATATATATATATATATATATATATATAACTCATTTTGTTTTAATTCTATTAATATGAAAAAAATGAAAGTAGCGTTAATGCGTACGTACGGCCTACCGTCTCCATGAACGGTGCTTTTAATTTTCTATATCCAAATGCTATGGAATAATATAAAATGAATATATACTGGATATATATGATATTTAAAACATAAATACTATTCTGGATATGATGTACCTATAACTACATGGAAAATTCTTTTCCAACAAGTTCGATTTTTACTCATGTACCGAACATCGACAAAAACATCTGATATGAACTAACTTTATTAACCAATTATTATAACCTTATAATATGTGATATTAAATGAATAATAATATTTAAATTAGGTCCTTATGAAATTATAAATTGACCAAATTTTATTATTCAGGAGATTAAAGAACGATCGAGTCATGTCAGGACACGAGGTAAGGGATCCTACTCCTCACTTTTTAAGTACACTAATTTATGTCATTCCTTTTAAGCTCAAATTTCTTAGGATTGGGATGTTATTTTATATTACTCTTACTTTATTTCTTATGTTCATATGATTAGAGACCCAATTTTCTCTCATTAATCCATTTTGGAAGTTTTGAGTGACGCCGTTAGGCTGCCGAATTTTCGTAAGAGATCCAATCTCTCTTTATTTTTAAGTACTCTTGTTATGTCACTTCGTTTAAGATCCTATTTGTTATGTTGGGGGATGTTATTTTATATTAATCTTTCTGTACATTTTATTTCAATATGATGATATACCCTATATGATCTCATCAATCCATTTTTGGAAGTTTTATGTGGCGTCGTTAGGCTGCCGAGTTTTTGTAAGGGATTTTTCATCTCACTTTTATTCCCATGATATTTATGATACATTTTCCACCAATTCCTTTTAGTGGTGTATGTAATGCCAATTATTATACTCTTTGTATAATATCATTTCATTTATGGGTATTTACATATTCATTTTACGAATCTTCTTCAATGGGGTGTACGTTTCGAAAGTTACCCAAGTCGGTAAGGGAACCATTCACACTCCTCTTTTTAAAAGGCTTCTTTTGTTATGTCTTTTAATTAACATACTAATATGTTGGAATATGTTCTTCTATATCCTTATTGATGTAAATTTTATTTCCAAGTGATGAGATACCTTTTTTTATCTCTCATCAACTAATTTTCTGAATTTTGAAGTAACGTCGTTAGGCTGTCAAATTATTGCAAGGGAACATCTTAAACCAATTTCGATTTCTTTGGGTTCAACATGTAGTTATTGAATATGTCATCCTTTGAATATGTGTGAATGAAATTTTATTATTTGACAATTAATATACACTTATATTGGGTGTATTTATATTTTTCACACATAATTATGAGATTGATCTATCCTTAATTTAAGGATACCATCTTTATAATGGATTTCATCTCAAATTTACATTTCCATTGAGACTTCATTGTTGTTATGCACCAATTTATATGGTGTATATAATATCCTTTAGAATATTATATCATGAAATCCCTTTATTCTCATGATATTATAAAGTTTTGATTAAATGTTCTTCCTCAATTATTGTATTCAAGTGTCTCTCATTTTGTTAAAAACCCTATAACTAAAATATCGTTTTAAATGTTTTAATGATTTATTGTTATAAATATTTCTCATTAATATCCATGTTTTCAAATTGGTTTTAAGGATTTATTTATATGTATATTAATGGTTTAAAATGTTAAAAGATTCAATGTGGTATGGGACACTTTGATTTAAAAATCTCTTTATTAAATGTTTTAAATGGGTTTGAAAATGGTTTTTAGAATGGATTCATTATTTCAATATCTTAAAATGTTATATTGTTATTGAAATGTGGGAATGTTATCTTTCCTTTATGATTATGTTATGTTCTATGATTATGTTATGGTTCTTGGGCATTGTTATTAAGACAGGTGGTTCTGTGATAAACTAAGGGCGGGTGAGCCCGATATAGCTCTCCAATGCATTGGGTAACGCGAAGGAGTTAAACGTTAAGGTTTCTCCAAAGAGATTTAGGGTATATATTGTGATGGGTATTCCAAATGTAACCAAGAGGGTTACTCCCTACGTAAGAATGTTATGAATTCCTCAAGTTACTTTTAGGCCTTATGATTTCTATTATTTATTAATGATTTGATGAGGTATGGTAAAATGCTTATGTTTTATGAGTAAAGTATGATTTCATACATGGACTAATGTTTTATTTTCATACTTTTATATCCCTTACTGAGATTTTTATGCTCATCCCAAATTTTTTTGAAATTTCTTTCACAGGTCAAGGGAAAGGTGCATGATATGATGATAGTGTCAAGGAAGTGTCAAGAATGAATCCATGTTTTATTTTAAATATGTTTCTGTTGATGATAAAAAATGAATTCTATCTTTTATGTAACCAATTTCGTTTAAATTTGGAATGTAATTCATGATTTATGATCTAATTCTTTAAAACTCTAAACCTGAAAAGATCCTCAATGTGAATTATTCATTTAATTAAATATTAAGTAAGGTTTAATGCTGGGGCCTTATAGTTGGTATCATAGGTCGGTTTAGATAAATTTAGAGGTTAGGGTATTCTCTAGGAATAAGTGACATTACCATAATGGTTAGGATTTCAGAAAGAGTCCTAGTTCTAGATAAATTGAATGAGTAAGTATATCTTAGTGTTTATCTTCCTCATTAGTAAATGATGGTTTTGTTGATATACTCAAACTGACATTTCTATTTTTAGTGAATGGATGGATCTAGTAGGAAACAAAGTGACAATAGGTTTGAAGGAAACTCTGGTGGTTCTCTGATTAAGAGACTGGATGAAATGGGGGATTCAATGAGGAAACTCGTGGTTGTTCTAAACCAACTATGAAGGAGTCATGATCAACCACTTGTACCTTGGTATGTTCTGTAATGCATCATGTACGAGATGACCAATCGATTTGGAAGCACAGTTAATAATTATAAAGGTAACCATTGGGGTTTATATGATCCTTACTTTTGAGGTAATTATGGGTTATTATATATTATGATGGAAAATGAAAGGCATGAGATAAAATTGAGGTTAAAATATGTTATGATTATTTTTGAATATTTTATCTCATTTTGGGGAATGTTTTAAGAATTATATAGTTTTGGAAAAAGGACAACATACAGACCGGGTGACAACCCGTCGCGTCAGACAAAGCTGCGGGAATTGAACTCACAACCAAAGTGCGACTAGTATTTATCACCTACCACTGGACTACGTGATGTCCCTGGTTAGTTTGACTAATTCTTTTTAGTTAGATGATTTTAGGAATCAAGAGTAAGTTTATTTTGGGTTATCTATGGAAATGATTAACCTATCATGGAGGATATGTGATTAGGTTAATTACTTTTCAATATGAGATTTTAAGAGCAACAGATGTTATTTGGAGATAAAAGTTAATTTGTACCTTTGATGACTGTGTGATTAAATCGTTCAAATATTTGGGTTTCAATCGTTTTTTTGTTTACTTTGAAGAATTTTATGGACAATTGTTTATCAAATGGTCTTCGTTTAACTTTTGGTTTTTTTGGACAAATTTTGGAGATTAAGAATAGATTTTCTTTTTATAAAGGATTATACTTTTGTGGATTATCTGATCTCATACTAACAATTTTGGTTGTGGATTTTTTCTAAAGACATGAAAAATATATAGTTCTCTTTTTTGGATTAGGTGATTCTCGAGAAGTTGATTATAATACTCTTAATGCGAACATGTCTTCCTAAATACTCATCTTTTAGAGAAAATATGAGTTTGATTAAGGAATTTGTAAAAGTTGAAAGTCTACGTGACATGTAAGTATGTTTCATTATGATTTAGATAATCTCAAAAATAAATTCCTTAATAAAGAGTAACTTAAAACAAAAATGTTGTCTGTTAACTTTTCCTACTGGGGAATCGAATACTGTTTAACCCATCACAAGTTTGTGATTTTCTTATGGTTAACTTTCCCCTAGACATGTTTATTATCACTCTCCATCAGAACATGACCCTTTGTTTTTTTCCTCCATGTCCATATTTTCATACTTGTAATCCTAGTATGGGTTAACTCGGTGACCTTTGTACTTCTCTTTATTTGTTTTGAAGTGATTTTTTTACTAACTATTGTTTCGATGTGGGATTTTCAATGAAGTGTCCAAGCCCAATTTTAAAATTGTGAGGACGTAATTCCCAAAAGGGGAGAAGGATGTAACACCCTAGGTAAATAAAAAATATTACATTTTCACATTTATCCATATTTGTGAATAAAATATTAAAATTACTTTAAATGGGACGCTATGCTCGATGGCGTACACAATATGCAACAATGAGTTTCTTGGAAATCTTACGTTGCACTCTAATAATAAAATAATACTATTTTAAGTGGTAGTTAACACATAGATGTTGTAATGGAAGGAATGAACAAAACTAACTATACAATGATTATATTTGTTTGTAAAATATTTTTACTTTTCACAATAAATATTAGAGGATGAAAAATGCGAATGAATCCAATTTTAAGCGTAAACATTCTAATATTCTTTAAAAGGTCGATTAACTGCCTTATGATGGCGAACCTCTTTTAAATCCACTTTTTGAAAATTTTATGTGTTATATTTGACAAAATAAAATTCTTCTTTAGAAACGGGATATCAAAATTTACTTTGTGTAAATTTTTGGTATTTCTCCGATAATCTTCATTTTTTAATGAATAGTGAAAAATGTTGTATTTTAATTCAAAACCTATTTTTAATCTAATTTATTTATATGATTAGATTATATTTTGAATTTGTTTTAAAGTGAAGTTAGAATATATTTTTACCATTTAATCCAATAGTGGTCGTTGGAATTAATTTCATCTTGAAATTGACTTAAACAAGTCTCAATCTTTTGATACTTACTGGTTCATAAAAACACTCTATTTTCTCTGATAGCGGAAATTAATTATTAAATTAATTAATGTAACTTATATGTTTTGAATTTTGTAAAATAGACATCATTTTTGAATTCAGAATATCAAATATAGATTAGGGTGAATATTTGGTATTTTTCTGGAAAACGTCAATTTTTGATGAATAGTGAAACCACAATGTGGTACTTAAAAAACTGATTTTTTCTTTAAATGAAAATTTACCACCTCTGTGTTTTGAATGTCAAAAATCCGACACACATGGATGTCATGAAGACATTACCTTTAAATCGGGTAACTCTCTTTGATTTGAGCTCAAAGGCTTCCTTGGAAAGGATTTTTCCCAAAGTGAGGCTTCAATGATGGAGAGAGGGATGTGGAGAGATTAAATGGGCAGGGGTTGGCTGAGACAAAGGCTTGAGAGGTGTGTGTAAGGTGGTAGAGGTGGGGGCCTTTTATAAGAGGAGTGGAGGGGCACTCTTGGAATGTTATAAAATATTACTTTATTATAAAATGATTTTCGGATTTAAAAGGTCCCAAAAGGATATATTTCGAGGATAAGGTGATAAGGTTTCTAAATCCACCCATCCAATTGGTTTTTGACAAGTGTAAGACTTATATTTCACCCTATCTTCTCATTTTATTTAAATCGTTCATTTATGAGGTAATCACTGCGTCATCACGGTGTCATAAATAAATTAATTTATTTAATGTCTAAAAATTTAAAAAAATATCATGATGTAGGATATATTTTTAGATTTCTAATTAATATTTATAGTCAAAGATAAGACTTATATAACCCCGTGTAAAAATTGTTTTAGTAAAACAATACATGTTTTTGACATTTTAATTTTAACTTTAAATACAAAGGTCTTTATGTTATTTTCCAACCAAAGTGGCTCCATGGGGTCCCCAAGTAGACCCATGGATTGTCTTGGTTGGCCATGACTCATCCAATGAGGGTAGGACAAGTTTCTAGGTCATTTCATATTATTAAAACATTATTTTTACCTTAAACTACACTAATTACCTCTAATCGCGATTTAAACTTAAATTTTACTATTCACCAAAAAAATTATTTTAATCCCATTGAACCACATTTTACCTCTTAATGACAACCATGTATGTCGGATTTTTGAAATTCAAAACACAGAGCTGGTAAAATATCATTTAAACAAAAAATCAGGTTTTTAAGTACCACTTAGTGGTTTCACTATTCATCAAAAATTGAAGTTTTCCAGAAAAATACCAAAAATTCACAACTATAAGGCCCCAGCCTTAAACCTTAGTTAATCTTGAGTTAATTCAAGAATACACGTTCAGGATCATTTTAGGTTTATAGTTTTAGAGAATTAGATCATAAAACTTGCATTACATTCCACTTTTAAAAAAAGTGGTTACCTAAAAGATAGTATTCATTTTTCCCATCAATGGAAACAAATTTAAAAATAAAACATGGATTCTTTCTTGACACTTCCTTTACACTATAATCACATCATGTAACTTTCCCTTGACCTGTGAAAATCATTTCAAAAACTTGGGATGAGCATAAAAAGCTCAGTAAGGGATATGAAAATATGGAAAGGAAACATGAGTACATGTATACATAAGAATCAATGAAATCATACTTTACTCATAAAACATAATCACTTTAAGATACATCATAAAATCATGAATAAATCATAGAAATCATAAGACATAAAGGTAACTTGAGGCATTCATAACATTCTTACATAGGGAGTAACCCTCTTGGTTACATTTGAATACCCATCACAGTATATTCCCTAAATCCCTTCGTAGAAACCTTAAAGTTTAACTCCATCGTGTTACCCAATGCATTGGAGAGCTTTATCGGGCTCACCTGCCCTTAGTTTATCACGAAACCACCCGTCTTCATAATAATGCCCAAGAACCATAACATAATTGTATCACATAAAACATGCATAAAAGAAACATAACATTTCCACATTTCAATAACAAGATATCAATACAACACATTGATATAATAAAAACATAATGAAAACCATTTTCAATACCAAAATAAAAGAAAAGTAAAACATGGTATTTATTTTTCATTTTAAAAAAAGTATGGATTGCAGAGGAAGCCGAAGTTCAAATAATTGTCACGGCGGGGGGGAAGTCGTTGTCGCCGCATACGTACGACAAAAACAAAACATTCCCTTTTGACGTTTAGTAAAGGATTCGTATGAAAATATTCCATTTGAGTAAAAGTAAAAGCCAAAAAGGTTTATACACCGTATAAAAGAGAGTAGTGTATAAAACATAATATGCCTCAATGAAAGGGGATTGAGACGAAGTCCCATACCTCGGGTCCGACATGACTCGATCGTTCTCTAACCTCTTGAATAATAAATTTGAGTTAATTTCTACTTGAAAAATAAGACTTTTCAAGTTCATAATTATTTTTATATATCTTATTACCATGTCATGAACACTATGTAATTATTTAATTTAATAACGGTCGTTTTAATGATCATTGGAACTTGAGTCAAAAATATGCTCTTTATAATTACAATTTGTTCATGTATCCATTATATCCTGAGTTATACTCATAATATATATATCATATATATCATATATATCACGTATATACATGAATTTATAAAATTACATAATCATTTAGATGTAATAAATGAAATGCACCGTTCATGGAGACGGTAAGCCGTACGTACGCATGAACGCTACTTTAATTTCTATTTCTTACTTAATGGAGTGAAATCATAATTATATAAAGGTATATAATAATTCCCGTATAATATCATATATAATATCATTAAATTTACCCATTATACGTACCAAATATGGTATGAACGAATAAAATCACTTTGAGGGGGTGGTAGTCCGCACTTTCTAAAATGAAGATATCACGTTTACCCATAATGGAACCATAAAGGAATGCCATAAATGAAAAATACATCATCTTAAGTAAAAAATAAACATATTATATATCATATATAAAGGACCCGACCTTAAACCTTACTTAATATTGAATTAAATGAATAATTCACATTGAGGATCTTTTCAGGTTTAGAGTTTTAGAGAATTAGATCATAAATCATGAATTACATTCCACATTTAAAACAATTGGTTACATAAAAGATACAATTCATTTTTTCCCATCAACGGAAACATATTTAAAATAAAACATGTACTCTTTCTTGACACTTCCTTGAAACTATCATAATATCATGCACCTTTCCCTTGACATGTGAAAAACATTCCAAAAAAACATTGGATGAGCATAAAAAGCTTAGTAAGGGATATAAAAGTATGAAAAGAAAACATTAGTCCATGTATGAAATCATACTTTACTCATAAAACATAAGAATTTTAACATACCTCATCAAATCATGAATAAATAATAGAAATCATAAGGTATAAAGGTGACTTGAGGGATTCATAACATTCTTACGTAGGGAGTAACCCTCTTGGTTATGTTTGGAATACCCATCACAGTATATTCCCTAAATCTCTTCGGAAAAACATTAAAGTTTAACTCCTTCATGTTACCCAATGCATTGGTGAGCTATATCGGGCTCACCTGCCCTTAGTTTATCACGGAACCACCCGTCTTCATTATAATGCCCAAGAACCATAACATAATCGTATCACATAAAACATGAATAAAGGAAACATAAAATTTCCACATTTCAATCACAAGATATCAATACAAAACATTGATATAATAAAAACATTATGAAAGCAATTTTCAATACCAAAATAAATGAAAAGTAAATCATGGTATTTATTTTTCATTTAAAAAAAGTATGGCTTGTAGAGGAAGCCGAAGATCAAGTAATGGTCACTACGGCGGAGAAGTCATTGTCGCTGCATACCTACGACAAAAACAAAACATTCCCTTTTGTCATTTATTAAATGATTCATATGAAAATATTCTTTTTGAGTAAACGTAAAAGTCAAAGGGTTTTATACACCGTATAAAAGAATGTTGTGTATAAAACATAATATGCATCAATGAATGGAGATTAAGACGAAGTCCCATACCTTGGTCCGACTTGAATCGATCGTTCTTTAACCTCCTGAATAATAAACTTGAGTTAATTTCTAATTTATTAAGAACATTTTTCAAGTTAATTATTCCTTTTATATCTCTTATTACCATGTCATGAACACTATGTAATTATTTAAGTTAATAACGGTCGTTTTAACGATCATTGGTACTTGAGTCAAAAATATGCTCTTTATAATTACAAGTTGTTCATGTATCCATTATATCCAGAGTTATACTCATGATTTATATATCATATATATCATATATATCTAGTATATACATGAATTTATAATATTAAATAATCATTTAGAGGTAAGAAATGAAATGCACCGTTCATGGAGATGGTAAGCCGTACGTACGCATGAACGCTACTTTCATTTCTTTTTCTTACTTAATGGAGTGAAATCATAATGATATAAAGGTATATAATAATTTCAGTATAATATCATATATAATATAATTAAATTTATCCTTTATACATACCACATATGGTATTAACGAATCAAATCACTTTGAGGGGGCGGTAGTTCGCACTTCCTAAAAGGAAGATATCGCGTTTACCCATAATGGAAACCATAAAGGCATGTCATAAATGAAAAATACCGAAGATTAAGTAAAACATAACCTTATTATATATCATATATAAATATAGTGACATTTTAATGGCCACCTTTGAAGGTGTTATATGAGTTTTGAACAATCATCGTTTCGTGAGGCGGAAATTCACCATCCACGGAAACAGTATGTTCTTTAACCATTAGATGTAGGTGTGTGTAAGTGTAGCTCGAATCTTTATTATAAAAACATCCTAGTATATTAAAGATACTGGTTTTGTTACAAAAGAAAGGAATAAAAAGTGTTTAGAGGGTTGGAGAAGAAAAATAAAACGTAAGAACACAAGAGAAAATACTACCTTTAAAACAGGTAACTCTTTTTGATTTGAGCTCAAAGGCATTCTTGGGAAGACTTCTTCCCAAAGTGAGGCTTCTAGGAGTTAGAGGGGGATGTGTAGAGACAAAATGGGCAGGGGATGGCCGATTAAAAGGCTTTGTGAGTGTGGGTAAGGTGGTAGAGGTGGGGGACTTTTATAAGAGGAGAGGAGGGGCACTCTTGGAAAGTTAAGAAAAGATACATAGTTATAAAATGATTTTTCGGATACAAAAGTTCCCAAAATTATACAAATTCTTGGATAAGGAGATAAGGGTTCGAAATACACCCACCCAATATGTTTTTGACAAGTGTAGGTCTTATATTTTACATATTATTTTAATTTTATTTAAATAGTTAAATAATGTGGTAATCGCTGCATCATCATGGTGTCATATATAATTTAATTTATTTAATGTCTAGAAATTATAAAAAAAATACTATGATATGGAAAATATTTTTATCTTTCTAATTACTATTTATAGTCAAAAATCTGACTTGTATAACCCAATTTAAAAATTGTTTTAGTAAAACAACTCATGTTTGTGTCATTTTTACTTTTACATTAAATAAAAAGAATTAATGTCTTTATCTTACCCAAGTGGCTCCATTGGCTCCCAAAAATCGACCCATGGGTTGTCTTGGTCGTCCATGACACATACAATAAGGGTAGGACATGTTTTAAGGTCATTTCATATTATTAAAACATTATTTTTACCTTAAATTACACTAATTACCTCTAATCGCGATTAAAAACTTAAAAGTTACTATTCACCAAAAAAATTATTTTAATCCCATTGAACCACATTTTACTAACTAATGACAACCATGTATGTCATATTTAAGTGTTATGTACGTATGAACGCTACTTTCATTTATAATTATTACTTAATAGAGTGAAATCATAATGATATAAATGTATATAATAATTCCAGTACAATATCATATATAATATCATTAAATTTATACTTTATACGTACCATATATGGTATTAATGAATCAAATAACTTTGAGGGGTGGTAGTCCACACTTACTAAAATGAAGATATCGCGTTTACCCATAATGGAAACCATAAATGTATGCCATAAATAAAAATACAGAAGCTTAAGTCAATCATAAACATATTATATATCATATATAAATATAGTGACATCTTAATGGCCACATTTGAAGGTGTTATATGAGTTTTGAACAATCGTCGTTTCGGGAGGCAGAAATTAGCCATCCACGGAAATAGTATGTTCTTTAACCATTAGATGTAGGTGTTTGTAAGTGTAGCTCGAATCCTTCTTATAACAACATCCTAGTATATTAAAGATACTGTTGTTGTTACAAAAGAAAAGAATAAAAAGAGTTTAGAGGGTTGGAGAAGCAAAATAAAACGTAAGAACACATGAGAAAACACTACCTTTAAAACGGGTAACTCTTTTTTATTTGACCCCAAAGGCTTACTTGGGAAGACATTTGCCCAATGTGAGGCTTCTAGGAGTTATAGGGGGATGTGGAGAGACAAAATGAGTAGGGGTTGGCCAAGCCAAAGGCTTTGGATAATTTAGGAACAACCTTTAATCAAAAAATTATAATATCATGAGAATAAAGGGATTTCATGATATAATATTCCAAAGGACAGTATATACACCATATAAATTGGTGCATAACAACAATGAAGTCTCAATGGAAATGTAAATTGAGATGAAATCCATTATAAAGATGGTATCCTTAAATTAAGGATAAATCAATCTCATAATTATGTGTGACAAATATAAATACACCCAATATAATTTGATATTAAGTGTAAAATAATAAAAGGTCAATCACACATATTCAAAGGATGACATATTCAATAACTACATGTTGAACCCAAAGTAATCGAAATTGGGTTAAGAAATTCCCTTGAAAAAATTCGACAGCCTAACGATGTCACTTCAAAATTTAGAAAATGAGATGATGAGAGATAAAAAAGGTATCTCATCACATGAAAATAAAATTTACATCAATAAGGATATAGAATAACATATCCCAACATAATAGTATGTGAATTAAAAGACATAAGAAATGAAGTCTTTTAAAAAGAGGAGGGTGAAAGGTTCCCTTACCGACTTGGGTAACATTCGAAACATACACCCCATTGAAGAAGGGTCGTAGAACGAATATTTAAATACCCATAAATGAAATGATATTACACAAAGAGTATAATAATGGGCATTACATACACCACTCAAAGGAACAGGTGGAAAATGTAGCATAAATCTCACAGGAATAAAATTGACATGAAAAATCCCTTACGAAAACTCGACAGCCTAACGGCGCAACTTAAAACTTCCAAAAATGGATTGATGAGATCAAATAGGGTATATAATTATATTGAAATAAAATGTATAGAAAGAGGAATATAAAAGAACACCCCCAAAATAACAAAGCCGAAGCTCAAATAATGGTCACGGCGGCGGATAAGTCATTGTCGCCGCATACGTAAGACAAAAACAAAACATTCCCTTTTTTCATTTAGTAAACTCTTGATATGAAAAGATTCCTTTTGATTAAATGTAAAATTTAAAGGGTTTTATACACCGTATAAAATAAAGTTGTGTATAAAACATAATATGCCTCAATGAAAGGAGATTGAGACGATGTCCCATACCTCGGGTCCGACTTGACTCGATCATTCTTTAACCACCTGAATAATAAACTTGAGTTAATTTCTACTTGCTCAAGAACCTTTTTCAAGTTCATTATTCCTTTTATATCTCTTATTACCATTTCATGCACACTATGTAATTATTTTAGTTAATAACGATTGTTTTAACGATCATTGATACTTGAGTCAAAAATATGCTCTTTATAATTACAAGTTGTTCATGTATCAATTATATCCAGAGTTATACTTATGATGTAT
Organism: Viscum album; assembly: GCA_963277665.1. Lineage (NCBI taxonomy): Eukaryota > Viridiplantae > Streptophyta > Magnoliopsida > Santalales > Viscaceae > Viscum > Viscum album. The sequence goes on along the minus strand of OY728127.1, from coordinate 558,958,365 downwards.
ATGTCATATATATCATATATATCATGTATATTCATGAATTTATAATTTTACCTAATCATTTAGTGGTAAGAAATGAAATGCACCGTTCATGGAGATGGTAAGCCGTACGTATGCATGAACGCTACTTTCATTTCTATTTCTTACTTAATGGAGTGAAATCATAATGATATACAGGTATATAATAATTACAGTATAATATCATATATAATATCATTAAATTAATCCTTTATACGTACCACATATGGTATTAACGAATCAAATCACATTGAGGGGGCGGTAGTCCGCACTTCCTAAAATGAAGATATCACGTTTACCCATAATGGAAATCATAAAGGTATGCCATAAATGAAAAATACAGAAGCTTAAGTAAAACATAAACATATTATATATCATATATAAATATAGTGACATCTTAATGGGCACCTTTGAAGGTGTTATATGAGTGTGGAACAATCATCGTTTCGTGAGGCATAAATTCACCATCCATGGAAACAGTATGTTCTTTAACCATTAGATGTAGGTGTGTGTAAGTGTATCTCGAATCCTTCTTATAAAAACATACTAGTATATTAAAGATACTGTTGTTGTTACAAAAAAAAGGAATACAAAGAGTTTAGAGGGTTGTAGAAGCAAAATAAAACGTAAGAACACAAGAGAAAACACTATCTTTAAAATGGGTAACTCTTTTTGATTTGAGCTCAAAGGCTTCCTTCGGAAGACTTTTTCCCAAAGTGAGGCTTCTAGGAGTTATAGAGGGATGTGGAGAGACAAAATGGGAAGGGGTTGGCAGAGCCAAAGGCTTTGGAAGTGTGAGTAAGGTGGTAGAGGTGGGGGCCTTTTATAAGAGGAGAGGAGGGGCACTCTTGGAAGGTTAAGAAAATATACTTTGTTATAAAATGATTTTCTAATACAAAAGGTCCCACAATCATAACTTTATAGTATAATGAGATAATGATTCGAAATAAAGTCACCAAATAGGTTTTTGAAAAGTGTAGGTCTTATATTTTACATTATATTTTCATTTTATTTAAATCTTTAAATAATGTGGTAATCGCTGCATCATCATGGTGTCATAAATAATTTAATTTATTTAATGTCTAAATATTATAACAAAAATATTATGATATTGGAAATCTATTTAGCTTTCCAATGAATCTTTATAGTAAAAAATCTGACTTTGATAACCCCATTTTAGTTTCATTTAGTAAAACAACTCATGTTTGTGTCATTTTTTACTTTTACATTAAATAAAAAGCATTAATGTCTTTATCTTACCCAAGTGGCTCCATGGGGTCCCAAAAATCGACCCATGGGTTTTCTTGATCGGCCATGACACATCAAATAAGGATAGTACATGTGTCTAAATAATTTCATATTATTAAAACATTATTTTTAACTTAAATTACACTAATTACCTCTAATCGTGATTAAAAACTTAAAAGTTACTATTCACCAAAAAATTATTTAAATCCCATTGAACCAAATTTTACTTAATAATGACAAGCATGTATGTTGGAGTTTTTAAATTCAAAACACAGAGGTGGTAAAATTTCATTTAAATGAAAAATCAGTTTTTTTATGTACCACTTAGTGATTTCACTATTAATCAAAAATTGATGTTTTTCAGAAAAATACCAAAACATCACCCTAAGCTATATTTGATATTCTGAATTCAAAAATGATGTCTATTTTACAAAATTCAAAACATATAAGTTAAATTAATTAATTTAATAATTAATTCCCGCTTTCAGAGAAAATAGCGCGTTTTTATGAAACAATAAGTATCAAAAGATTGACCTATTTCAATGTGAAATTTATTCCAACGACCACTATTGGATTAAATTGTAAAAATATATTCTAATTGAACGTTAAAACCAATTCAAAAGATAATATAATCATATAAATACATTATATTAACAAGTGGTTTTGAATTAAAATACAACATTTTTCACTATTCATTAAAAAATGAACTTCAAATCAAAGAGAGTTACCCGATTTAAAGGTAATGTCTTCCCTTGTGTTCTTTTGTTTTATTTTTCTTCTCCAAACCCCTAGACTCTATTTTTTTACTTTTTTTGTAATAACACCAGTATCTTAAATATATTAGGATGTCATTATAATAAGTATTCGAGCTACACTTTCACACACCTTCGTCTAATGGTTAAAGAACATAATGTTTCTGTGGATGTCGAATTACTGTCTCACGAAAGGATCATTGTTCAATATTATTTCAACACCTTCAAAGGTGGCCATTAAGATGTCACTATATTTATATGTGATATATAATATGTTTATTTTTTTCCTTAATCTTCTATATTTTTTTCATTTATGGCATACCATTATGGGTTTTATTATGGGTAAACGCGATATCTTCATTTTAGGAAGTGCGGACTACCGCCCCCTCAATGTGATTTGATTCATTCATGCCATATGTGGGACGTATAAAGGATGTAATTAATGGGATTACATATGATATCCTACTGTAATTATAATATACCTTTATATCATTATTATTTAATTCCATTGAATACAAAAAAAGAAACAAAAGTAGCGTTCATGCGTACGTACAACTTACCCTCTCCATGAACGGTACATTTCATTTCTTATCTCCAAATATTATGTACTATTATAAGAACATATAGATAATGGATATATAAGTAATATATTACATCTAAATGATGGATATCATTCTGGAATTATAATATATATCTCTCATTTTTTTAATTCCATTAATATGACAATAAATGAAAGTAGCGTTCACGCGTACGTACGGCCTACCGTCTCCATGAACGGTGATTTTAATTTTTTATCTCCAAATGATATAGAATAGTATAAATTTAATATATACATGATATATATGATATTTAAAATATAAATAATATTCTTGATATGATGTACCTATAACTACATGGAAAATTCTTTTCCAACAAGTTTGATTTGTGCTCATGTACTGAAAATCGACAAAAACGTCTGATATGAACTCACTTTATTAACCAATTATTATAACCTTATAATATGTGATATTAACTGAATAATAATATTTAACGTAGGTCCTTAAGAAATTATAAATTGACCAAATTTTATTATTCAGGAGAGTAAAGAACGATCGAGTCATGTCAGGACACGAGGTAAGGGATCCTACTCCTCTCTTTTTATGTACACTCTTTTATGTCATTCCTTTTAAGCTCATATTTCTTATTATTGGGATGTTATTTTATATTAATCTTACTTTACTTTTTATGTACATATGATTAGAGACCCAATTTTCTCTCATCAATCCATTTTGGAAGTTTTGAGTGGCGCCGTTAGGCTGCCGAATTTTCGTAAGAGATCCAATCTCTCTTAATTTTTAAGTACTCTTGTTATGTCACTTAGTTTAAGATCCTCTTTGTTATGTTGGGGGATTTTATTTTATATTAAACTTGCTGTAAATTTTATTTTAATATGATTATATACCCTATTTGATCTCATCACTCCATTTTTGTAAGTTTTAAGTGTCGCCGTTAGGCTGCCGATTTTTCTTAAGGGATTTTCATCTCACTTTTATTCCCATGAGATTTATGCTACAATTGCCACCGGTTCCTTTGAGTGGTGTATGTAATTCCCATTATTATATACTTTGTGTAATATCATTTAATTTATGGGTATTTATATATTCATTGTATGATCCTTCTTCAATGGGGTGTACATTTTGAAAGTTACCGAAGTCGGTAAGGGAACCTTTCACCCTCCTCTTTTTGAAAGACCTCTTTTGTTATGTATTTTAATTCACATACTATTATTTTGGGATATGTTTTTCTATATCCTTATTGATTTAAATTTTATGTCCAAGTGATGATATACCTTCTTTATCTCTCATCAACTCATTTTCTGATTTTTGAAGTGACGTCGTTAGGCTTTCGAATTTTTGCAAGGGAACTTCTTAACCCAATTTCGATTTCTTTGGGTTCAACATGTAGTTATTTAATATGTCATCCTTTGAATATGTGTGAATGAACTTTTATTATTTTACACTAAATATCCACTTTTATTGGGTGTATTTATATTTTTCACACATAATTAGGAGATTGATTTTTCTTTAATATAAGGATACCATCTTTATAATGGATTTAATCTCAATTTTCATTTCCATTGAGACTTTATTGTTGTTATGAAACAATTTATATGGTGTATATATTGTCCTTTGGAAAATTTTATCATGAAATCCATTTATTCCCATGATATTATAAAGTTTTTATTAGATTTTATTCCTCAATTATTGTATTCAAGTGTCTCTCATTTTGTTAAAACCCCTTTAACTAAAATATCGTTTTAAATGTTTTAATGATTTATTCTTATAAATATTTATCATTAATATCAATTTTTTCAAATTGGTTTTAAGGATTTATTTATATAGATGTTAATGGTTTGAAATGTTAAAAGCTTCAATGTGGTATGAGACACTTTGTTTTAAAAATCTCTTTATTAAATGTTTTAAATGGTTTTGAAAATGGTTTTTAGAATGGATTAATTATTTCAATATCTTAAAATGTTATATTTTTATATCAATGTGGGAATGTTACCTTTCCTTTATAATTAAGTTATGTTCTATGATTATGTTATGGTTCTTGGGAATTGTAATGAAAACGGGTGGTTCCTTGATAAACTAAGGGCGGGTGAACCCGATATAGCTCTCCAATGCATTGGGTAACGAGAAGGAGTTAAATGTTAAGGTTTATCCGAAGAGATTTAGGGAATATACTGTGATGGGTAGTCCAAATGTAACCAAGAGGGTTACTCCCTACGTAAGAATGTTATGAATGGCTCAAGTTACCTTTATGCCTTATTATTTAACGATTTCAATAAAATGAAAATATAATGTAAAATATAAGACCTAAACATGTCAAAAACCTATTGGGTGGGTGGATTTCGAACCCTTATGGGACCTTTTGTATTTGAGAATCATTTTATAACAAAGTATCTTTTGTTAACTTTCCAAGAGTTCCCCTCCTCTCCTCTTATAAAGTCCCCCACCTCTACCACCTCAACCACACTTCCAAAGCCTTTGGCTCAGCCAACCCCTACCCATTTTGTCTCTCCACATCCCCCTATAACTCCTAGAAGCCTCACATTGGGCAGAAGTCTTCCCAAAGAAGCCTTTGGGGTCAAATAAAAAAGAGTTACCCGTTTTAAAGGTAGTGTTTTCTCATGTGTTCTTACGTTTTATTTTGCTTCTCCAACCCTCTAAACTCTTTTTATTCCTTTCTTTTGTAACAACAACAGTATCTTTAATATACTAGGATGTTGTTATAAGAAGGATTCGATCTACACTTACACACACCTACATCTAATAGTTAAAGAACATATTGTTTCCGTGGATGGCGAATTTCTGCCTCACGAAACGATGATTGTTCAACACTCATATAACACCATCAAAGGTGGCCATTAAGATGTCACTATATTTATATATGATATATAATATGTTTATGTTTTACTTAAGCTTCTGTATTTTTCATTTATGGCATACCTTTATGGTTTCCATTATGGGTAAACGTGATATCTTAATTTTAGGAAGTGCGTACTACCACCCCCTCAAAGTTATTTGATTCGTTAATACCATATGTGGTACGTATAAAGGATAAATTTAATGATATTATATGTTATATTATACTGGAATTATTATATACCTTTATATCATTATGATTTCACTCCATTAAGTATAAAATCGAAATCAAAGTAGCGTTCATGCGTACGTACGGCTTAACGTCTCCATGAACGGTGCATTTCATTTCTTACCTCTAAATGATTATGTAATATAATAAATTCATGTATATACTGAATATATATGATATATATGATATATACATCATGTGTATAACTCTAGATATAATGGATACATTAACAACATCTAATTATAAAGAGTATATTTTTGGCTCAAGTACCAATGATTGTTAAAATGACCGTTATTAACATAAATAATTACATCGTGTTTATGGCATGGTAATAAGAGATATAAAAGGAATTATGAACTTGAAAAAGGTTCTTAAGAAAGTAGAAATTATCTCAAGTTTATTATTCAGGAGGTTAAAGAACGATCGAGTCAAGTCGGACCTGAGGTATGAGACTTCATCTCAATATCCTTTCATTGAGGAATATTATGTTTTATACACAACTTTCTTTTATACGGTGTATAAAACCCTTTAACTTTTACGTTTACTCAAAATTAATCTTTTCATATGAAGCGTTTACTAAACGACAAAAGGGAATGTTTTGTTTTTGTCATACGTATGCAGCGACAACGACTTCTCCGCCGCCGGGACCATTATGTGAGCTTCGGCTTCCTCTACAAGTCATACTTTTTTTAAATGAAAAATAAATACCATGTTTTACTTTTCTTTTATTTTGGTATTGAAAATGGTTTTCATAATTTTTTTATTATATCAATGTGTTGTATTGATATCTTGTGATTGAAATGTGGAAATATTATGTTTCCTTTAAGCATGTTTTATGTGATATGATTATGTTATGGTTCTTGGGCATTATTATGAAGACGGGTGGTTCCGTGATAAACTAAGGGCAGGTGAGCCCGATATAGCTCTCCAATTCATTGGGTAACATGAAGGAGTTAAACGTTAAGGTTTCTCCGAAGAGATTTAGGGAATATACTATGATGGGTATTCCAAACGTAACCAAGTGAATTAGATCATAAATCATGAATTACATTTCACATTTAAGCAAAGTGGTTACATAAAATATAGAATTCAATTTTTCCCGTCAATGGAAACATATATAAAATAAAACATGGATTCCTTCTTGACACTTCCTTGAAACTATCATCATATCATGCACCTTTTCCTTGACCTATGAAAAACATTTCAAAAAAATATGGGATGAGCATAAAAATATGAGTAAGGGATATAAATGTATGAAAAGAAAACATTAGTCCATGTATGAAATCATACTTTACTCATAAAACATAAGAATTTTATCATACCTCTTCAAATCATGAGTAAATCATAGAAATCATAAGGCATAATGGTAACTTGAGGAATTCATAACATTATTATGTAGGGACTAACCCTCTTGGTTATGTTTGGAATACCCATCATAGTATATTCCCTAAATCTCTTCGGAGAAACCTTAACGTTTCACCCCTTCACATTACCCAATGCATTGGAGAGCTATATCGGGCTCACCTGCCATTAGTTTATCACGGAACCACCCATCTTCATAACAATGCCCAAGAACCATAACATAATCATAGAACATAACTTAAGCATAAAGGAAAGATAACATTCCCACATTGCAATAACAATATAACATTTTAAGATATTGAAATAATGAATCTATTCTAAAAACCATTTTCAAAACCATTTAAAACATTTAATAAAGAGATTTTTAAATCAAAGTGTCCCATACCACATTGAAGATTTTAACATTTTAAACCATTAATATCCATATAAATAAATAATTAAAACCAATTTGAAAACATGGATATTACTGATAAATATTTATAAGAATAAATCATTAAAACATTTAAAACAATATTTTAGTTAAAGGGTTTTTAACAAAATGAGAGACACTTGAATAAAATAATTGAGGAATAACAAGAAATCAAAACATTATAATATCATGAGAATCAATGTATTTCATGATATAATATTCCAAAGGACAGTATATACACCATATGAATTGGTGCATAACAATAATGAAGTCTCAATTAATATTTAAATTGAGATGAAATCCATTATAAAGATGGTATCCTTAAATTAAGGATAAATCAATCTCATAATTATTTGTGAAAAATATAAATACACCCAATATAAGTGGATATTAGGTGTAAAATAATAAAATGTCATCCACACATATTCAAAGGATGACATATTCAATAACTACATGTTGAACCCAAAGAAATCGAAATTGGGTTAAGAAGTTCCCTTGCAAAAATTCGAGAGACTAACAACGTCACTTCAAAATTCAGAAAATGAGTTGATGAGAGATAAAAAAGGTATATCATCACTTGTACATACAATTTACATCAATAAGGATATATAAGAACATATCCCAACATAATAGTATGTGAATTAAAATACATAACAAAATAAGTCTTTTAAAAAGAGGAGGGTGAAGGGTTCCCTTACCGACTTGGGTAACTTTCGAAACGTACACCCCATTGAATAAGGGTCGTAAAATGAATATGTAAATACCCATAAATAAAATTATATTACACAAAGAGTATAATAATGGGCATTACATACACCACTCAAAGGAACTGGTGGCAAATGTAGCATAAATCTCACGGGAATAAATGTGAGATGAAAAATCCCTTACGAAAACTCAGCAGCCTAACGACGCCACTTAAAACATCAAAAAATGGATTGATGATATCAAATAGGATATATCATAATATTGAAATAAAATTTACAGAAATAGAAATATAAAAGAACATCCCCCAACATAACAAAGAAGAGCTTAAACTAAATGACATAACAAGAGTACTTAAAAATAACGAGAGATTAGATCTCTTAGGAAAATTCGGCAGCCTAACGGCGCCACTCAAAACTTACGAAATGGATTGATGAGAGAAAATAGGGTCTCTCATCATATGAAAATAAAAATTACAGTAAGAGTAATATAAAATAACATCCCAATCATAAGAAATATGAGCTTAATAGGAATTACCTAAAAGAGTGTACTTAAAAAGAGAGGAGTAGGATCCATTAACTCGTGTCCTGACATGACTCGATCGTTCTTTAATCTCCTAAATAATAAAATTTGGTCTATTTAAAATATCTTAAGGACCTACTTTAAAGATTATTATTCAGTTAATATCACATATTATAAGGTTATAATATTTGGTTAATAAAGTGAGTTCATATCAGACGTTTTTGTTGATGTACGGTACATAAGTAAAAATCAAACTTGTCGGAAAAGAATTTTCCATGTAGTTATTGGTACATCATATCCAGAATAGTATTGAAGTTTTAAAAATCATATATTTCCAGTATATATTCATTTTATACTATTCCATATCATTTTAAGATAAAAAAATAAAAGCACCGTTCATGAAGACGGTAGGCCGTACGTACGCATGAACACTACTTTCATTTTTTGTCATATAAATGGAATTAAAACAAAATGAGATATATATATATTATAATTCCAGAATGATATCCATCATTTAGATGTAATATATTACATATATATCCATTATATATTTGTACTTATAATAGTACATAACATTTGGAGATAAGAAATGAAATGTACCGTTCATGGAGACGGTAAGCCGTATGTACGCATGAACGATACTTTCATTTTTTTTGTATTCAATGGAATTAAATAATAATGATATAAAGGTATATTATAATTACAATAGGATATCCTATGTAATACCATTAATTCTATCCTTTATACGTCCCACATATGGCATTAACGAATCAAATCACTTTGAGGGGGCGGTAGTCTGCACTTCCTAAAATGAAGATATCGCGTTTACCCATAATGGAAACCATAAAGGTATGCCATAAATGAAAAAAATACATAAGATTAAGGAATACATAAACATATTATATATCATATATAAATATAGTGACATATTAATGGCCACCTTTTAAGGTGTTAAAATAATATTGAACAATCATCATTTCGTGAGGCAGTAATTCACCATCCACAGAAACAATATATCCTTTAACCATTAGACGGAGGTGTGTGAAAGTGTAGATTGGATAATTATTATAAAAAAATCCTAGTATATTTAAGATACTGGTGTTGTTACAAAAAAAGTAATAAAAAGAGTTTAGGGGTTTGGAGAAGAAAAATAAAACAAAAGAACACAAGGGAAGACATTACCTTTAAATCAGGTAACTCTATTTGATTTGAGCTCAAAGGCTTCCCTGGAAAGGATTCTGCCCAATGTGAGGCTTAAATGATGATGATATGGATGTGGAGAGATGAAATGGGCAGGGTTTGGCCGAACTAAAGGCATGAGAGGTGTGTGTAATGTGGTAGAGGTGGTGGCCTTTTATAAGAGGAGAGGAGGGGCACTCTTGGAATGTTCTAAAATATTACTTTATTATAAAATGATTTTCGGATTTAAAAGGTCCCAAAAGGATATATTTATAGGATAAGGTGATAAGATTTCTAAATCCACCCATCCAGTAGGTTTTTTCAAAGTTTAAGACTTATATTTCACTATATCTTTTCATTTTATTTGAATCGTTCATTTATGAGGTAACCACTGCATCATCACAGTGTCATAAATAAATTAATTTATTTAATGTCAAAAAATAAAAAAAAATATCATGATGTAGTAAATATTTTTATCTTTCTAATTAATATTTATAGTCAAAGATATGACTTATATAACCCCATGTAAAAATTGTTTTAGTAAAACAACACATGTTTGTGACATTTTAATTTTAACTTTAAATAAAAAGGTATTTATGTCATTTTCCAACCAAGGTGGCTCCATGGGGTCCCCATGTTGACCCATGTATTGTCTTGGTCGGCCATGAATCATCCAATGAGGGTAGTACATGTTTCTAGGTCATTTCATATTGTTAAAACATTATTTTTACCTTAAACTACACTAATTACCTCTAATCGCGATTAAAACATAAAAGTTACTATTCACCAAAAAATTTATTTTAATCCCATTGAACCACATTTTACTTATTAATGACAACAATTTATGTTGGATTTTTTAAATTCAAAACACAGAGGTGGTAAAATTTCATTTAAACAAAAAAATAGCTTTTTAAGTACCACTTAGTGGTTTCACTATTCAACAAAAATTGAAGTTTTCCAGAAAAATACCAAAAATTCACAACTATAAGGCCCCGACCTTAAACCTTACTTAATATTGAGTTACATCAAGAATACACATTGAGGTTCTTTTCAGGATTAGAATTTTAGAGACTTAGATCATAAAACTTGCATTACATTCCACATTTAAACAAAGTGGTTACATAAAAGATAGTATTCATTTTTCCTATCAATGGAAACATATTTAAAAATAAACCATGGATTCTTTCTTGAAACTTCCTTGAAACTATCTTCACATCATGTACCTTTCCCTTGTCCTGTGAAAATCATTTCAAAAACTTGGGATGAGCATAAAAAGATCAGTAAGGGATATGAAAATATGGAAAGGAAACATGAGTACATATATACATAAGAATCAAAACAATCATACTTTACTCATAAAACGTATGCACTTTAACATACCTCATCAAATCACAAATAAATCATAGAAATCATAAGACATAAAGGTATCTTGAGGCATTCATAACATTCTTACATAGGGAGTAACCCTTTTGGTTACGTTTGTAATACCTATCACAGAATATTCCGTAAATCTCTTCGGAGAAACCATAACGTTTAACTCCTTCGCGTTACCCAATGCATTGGAGAGCTATATCGGGCTCACCCGCCCTTAGTTTGTCACAGAACCACCCATCTTCATAATAATTCCCAAGAAACATAACATAATCGTATCACATAAAACATGCATAAAGGAAACATAACATTTCCACATTTCAATCACAAGATATCAAGACAACACATTGATATAATAAAAACATTATGAAAAACATTTTCAATATCAAAATTAATGAAAAGTAAAACACGGTATTTATTTTTCATTTAAAAAAAATATGTCTTGTAGAGGAATCCAAATCTCAAATAATGGTCACGGCGGCGGAGAAGCCGTTGACCCTGCATACGTATGCCAAAAACAAAAAATTCCCTTTTGTCGTTTAGTAAACGCTTCGTATGAAAAGATTCCATTTGAGTAAACGTAAAAGTAAAAGGGGTTTATACACCTTATAAAAGAATGTTGTGTATAAAACATAATATTCTTCAATGAAATGAGATTGAGACGAAGTCCCATACCTTGTGTCCAACTTGACTCGATCTTTCTTTAACCTCCTTAATAATTGTTTTACTGCCTTTTGAGGGAAAACCATTTTAAAATCTATCTTTTGACAATTTTATAAGCTATATTTGTCAAAATAAACTTATTCTTTTTGATTGGGACATTGAAAATTTACTTTGGATAAATTTCTGGTATTTTTCCGATAAAGATCATTTTTTTAATGAATAGTGAAAAATGTTGTATTTTAATTCAAAATCGCTTTTTAATCTAATTTATTTTTATGATTATATTATATTTTGAATTGGTTTTAAAGTTCAATTATAATATATTTTTACCATTTAATCCAATAGTGGTCGTTGGAATTAATTTGACATTGAAATTGGACTTAAACTAGTGTCAATCTTTTGATACTTATTATTTCAAAAAAAACCCCGCTATTTGCTCTGACAGCGGGAATTAATTATTAAATTAATTAATGTAACTTATATGTTTTGAATTTTGTAAAACAGACATCATTTTTGAATTCAGAATATCAAATATAGCTTAGGGTGAAGTTTTGGTATTTTTCTGAAAAATTTCAATTTTTGATGAATAGTGAAACCACTAAGTGGTACTTAAAAAAACTGGTTTTTCTTTTAAATGAAATTTTACCACCTCTGTGTTTTGAATTTCAAAAATCGGACATACATGGTTGTCATTAGTAAGTAAAATTTGGTTCAATGGGATTAAAATAATTTTTTGTTGAATAGTAACTTTTAAGTTTTTAATCGTGATTAGAGGTAATTAGTGTAATTTTAGGTAAAAATAATTTTTAATAATATGAGATGACCTAGAAACATGTCATACACTTATTGGATGTCTCATGGACGACCAAGAAAACCCATGGGACGATTTTTGGGACCCCATGGAGCCACTTGGGTAAGATAAAGAAATTAATGCTTTTTATTTAATGTAATAGTAAAAATGACACAAACATGAGTTGTTTTACTATCAAAATTTTAAATGGGGTTATAAAAGACATATTTTTTAATATAAATAGTAATTAGAAATATAAAAGGATTTCATATATCATAGTATTTTTTTTTAATTTTTTGACATTAAATAAATTAAATTATTTATGACACCATGATGATGCAGCGATTACCACATTATTTAACGATTTAAATAAAATGAAAATAAAATGTAAAATATTAGACCTACACTAGTAAAAAACCTATTGGGTGGGTGGATTTAGAACCCTTATCTCCTTATCCTCAAAATTTATAATTTTGGGACCTTTTTTATCCAAAAGGAATTTTATAACAAAGTATCATTTCTTAACATTCCAAGAGTGCCCCTCCTCTCCTCTTATAAAAGGCCCCCACCTCGACCACCTTAACCATAATTCCAAAGCCTTTGGCTCGGCCAAAATCTGACCATTTTGTCTCTCAACATCCCCCTCTAACTCCTAGAAGCCTCAATTTGGGCAGAAGTCTTCCCAAGGAAGCCTTTGAGCTCAAATCAAAAAGAGTTACCTGTTTTAAAGGTAGTGTTTTCTCTTGTGTTATTACGTTTTATTTTTCTTCTCCAACACTCTAAACACTTTTTATTCCTTAATTTTGTAACAACACCAGTATAATTAATATACTAGGATGTTTTTATAAGAATTATTTGAGCTAAAATTATACACACATGCATCTAATAGTTAAAGAACATACTGTTTCTGTGGATGGCGAATTTCTGCCTCACGAAACGATGATTGTTCGACACTCATATAACACATTCAAAGGTGGCCATTAAGATGAAACTATATTTATATATGATATATAATATTTTTATGTTTTACTTAAGCTTATGTATTTTTCATTTATGGTATAACTTTATGGTTTCCATTATAGGTAAACTCGATATCTTCATTTTAGGAAGTGCGGACTACCGCCCCCTCAAAGTGATTTGATTCATTAATACCATATGTGGTACGTATAAATGATAAATTTAATTATATTATATATTATATTATACTAGAATTATTATATACCTTTATATCATTATGATTTCACTCCATTAAGTATGAAATAGAAATTAAAGTAGCGTTCATGCGTATGTACGACTTACCGTCTCCATGAACAGTGTATTTCATTTCTTACCTCTAAATGATTATGTAATATTATAAATTCATGTATATAATGGATATATATGATATATATGATATATACATCATGAGTATAACTCTGGATATAATGGATACATGATCAACCTGTAATTATAAAGAGCATATTTTTTACTCAAGTACCAATGATCGTTAAAACGACTGTTATTAACTTAAATAATTACATAGTGTTCATGACATGGTAATAAGAGATATAAAAGGAATAATGAAATGAAAATGGTTCTTATGAAAGTATAAATTAACTCATGTTTATTATTCCGGAGGTTAAAGAAAGATCGAGTCAAGTCGGACCTAAGGTATGGGACATCGTCTCAATCTCCTTTCATTGAGGCATATTATGTTTTATAAACAACTCTTTGTCAGAAATTCGTTTGCATAGTGACCCATCTCATTGCACTTAAAATATTTCACTAACTGTAAATCAAATTTGGACTTACCATCACCTTGATATTTTTCAGTGCAATCATGAGCTTTATGTCCCATCTTACCACATCGGTAGCACTTTCCAGAATTCAAAAGACATTCCCCAGCATGCCTTTTACCACAACTATCACAAACTGGAATGTTAGTTTTCTTACCGTCAGACCTTTTTAATGAATTATTTCCTTTCTCCTGCCACCTCGGTCTCTTCTTCTGCTGGTTGTTATAGAACACTTGATCATCGGCAATCTCCATTTCCACTTTCTCAGCACATCGAACAAGCTTTTCATAACTTTTGAACTCACGAGAATCTAAAGCCCTTCGATATTTTGTCTTTAATCCTGAGTAAAAACGATTGATTTTACTATCAAGGTCTCGGATAAAATTTGGAGCATACCTTGCCAATTGAGTGAACCTTTCTTCATAGGCAGCCACTGAGTCCTCCTCTTGCCTCAATTCCAGGAATGGTTTTTCCATCCTAAGTCGAACAACCTTAGGAAAATACTTCTCATGAAACATACCTTTGAATTCATCCCAGTCGAGATCATCAATCTGATCAGTGTCCCTGATATTTTTAACCATTGACCACCAATGATATACTTCACCCTCCAAATGGTAATAGAAAAACTAACATTTTTATTGTCTGAACACTGTCCTTTCATTGAGGCATATTATGTTTTATACACAAATTTCTTTTATATGGTGTATAAACCCCTTTGAATTTTACATTTACTCAAAAGAAATCTTTTCATACGAAGCGTTTACTAAACGACAAAAGCGAATGTTTTGTTTTTGTCGTACGTATGTGGCGACAATGACTTCTCTGACGCCGTGACCATTATTTGAGCTTTGACTTCCTCTACAAGCAATACTTTTTTTAAATGAAAAATAAATACCATGTTTTATTTTTATTTTATTTTTGTATTGAAAATGGTTTTCATAATGTTTTTATTATATCAATGTGTTGTATTGATATCTTGTGATTGAAATGTGGAAATGTTATGTTTCCTTTATGCATGTTTTATGTGATACGATTATGTTATGGTTATTGGGAATTATTATGAAGACGGGTGGTTCTGTGATAAACTAAGGGTGGGTGAGCCCGATATAGCTCTCCAATTCATTGGGTAACGCGATGGAGTTAAACGTTAAGGTTTCTCCGAAGAGATTTAGGGAATATACTGTGATGGGTATTCCAAACGTAACCAAGAGGGTTAATCCCTATGTAAAAATGTTATTAATGCCTAAATTTACCTTTATGTGTTATGATTTCTATGATTTATTCATGATTTGATGAGGTATGTTAAAGTTCTTATGTTTTATGAGTAAAGTATGATTTCATTGATTATTATGTATACATGTACTCATATAAATTATAAGACCTACACTTGTCAAAAACCTATTGGGTGGGTGGATTTTGAACCCTAATCTCCTTATCCTCGAAATTTATAATTGTGGGACCTTTTTTATCCGAAAATCATTTTATAACAAAGTATCTTTTCTTAACATTCCAAGAGTGCCCCTCCTCTCCTCTTATAAAAGGCGCCCACCTCTACCACCTTACCCACACTTCCAAAGACTTTGGCTCAGCCAACCCCGGCCCATTTTGTCACTCCAAATCCCCCTCGAACTCCTAGAAGCCTCACTTTGGGTAGAAGTCTTCCCAAGGATGCCTTTGAGCTCAAATAAAAAAGAGTTACCTGTTATAAAGGTAGTGTTTTCCCTTGTGTTCTTACGTGTTATTTTGCTTCTCCAACCCTCTGAACTCTTTTTATTCCTTTCTTTTGTAACAACACCAGTAACTTTAATATACTAGGATGTTATTATAAGAAGGATCCAAGCTACACTTACACACACCTACATTTAATGGTTAAAGAACATACTGTTTCCTTGGGTGGCGAATTTCTGCCTCACAAAACGATGATTGTTCAACAATCATATAACACCTTCAAAGTTGGCCATTAAGATGTCACTATATTTATATATGATATATAATATGTTTA
This sequence comes from Viscum album, assembly GCA_963277665.1. Classification (NCBI taxonomy): domain Eukaryota; kingdom Viridiplantae; phylum Streptophyta; class Magnoliopsida; order Santalales; family Viscaceae; genus Viscum; species Viscum album. Next base: position 558,941,939 of record OY728127.1, on the reverse strand, counting down.
TGTTTTACTTAACCTTTTGTATTTTTCATTAATGGCATACCTTTATGGTTTCCATAATGGGTAAACACAATATCTTCATTTTAGGAAGTGCGGTCTACCACCCCCTCAAAGTGATTTGATTCGTCAATACCATATGTGGTACATATAAAGAATAAATTTAATGATATTACATATGATATTATACTGGAATTATTATATACCTTTATATCATAATGACTTCACTCCATTAAGTAAGAAACAGAAATGAATGTAGCATTCATGCGTACGTACGGCTTACCGTCTCCATGAACGGTGCATTTAATTTCTTACCTCTAAATGATGATGTAATATTATAAATTCATGTATATATTGGATATATATGATATATATGATATATAAATCATGATTATAACTCTGGATATAATGGATACATGAAAAAATTGTAATTATAAAGAGCATATTTTTGACTCAAGTACCAATGATCGTTAAAATGACCGTTATTAACTTAAATAATTACATAGTGTTCATGACAAGGTAATAAGAGATATTAAAGGAATAATGAACTTGAAAAAGGTTCTTAAGCAAGTAGAAATTAAATCAAGTTTATTATTCACAAGGTTAAAGAACGATCGAGTCAAGTCGGACCCGAGGTATGGGACTTCGTCTCAATCTTCTTTCATTGAGGCATATTATGTTTTATACACAACTTTCTTTTATACGGTGTATAAACGACTTTGACTTCTTCGTTTAATCAAAAGGAATATTTTCATACGAAGCAACTATAAGGCCCCGACCTTAAACCTTACTTAATATTGAATTAAATGAATAATTCACATTGAGGATCTTTTTAGGTTTAGAGTTTTAGAGAATTAGACCATAAATCATGAATTACATTCCACATTTAAACAAACTGGTTACATAAAAGATAGAATTCGTTTTTCCCATCAACGGAAACATATTTAAAATAAAACATGGATTATTTCGTGACACTTCCTTGACACTATCATAATATCATGCTCCTTTCCCTTGACATGTGAAAAAAATTTCAAAAAAACATGGGATGAGCATAAAAATCTCAGTAAGGGATATAAAAGTATGAAAAGAAAACATTATTCCATGTATGAAATCATAATTTACTCATAAAACATAATCATTTTAACATACCTCATCAAATCATGAATATATCAAAGAAATCATAAGTCATATAGGTAACTTGATGCATTCATAACATTCTTACGTAGGGAGTAACCCTCTTGGTTACGTTTGGATTACCCATTACAGTATATTCCCTAAATCTCTTCGGAGAAACCTTAACGTTTAACTCCTTCGTGTTACCGAATGCATTGGAGAGCTATATTGGGCTCACCCAACCTTAGTTTATCATGGAACCACCCATCTTCATAACAATGCCCAAGAACCACAACACAATCATAGAACATAAATTAAGCATAAAGGGAAGATAACATTCCCACATTTCAATAACAACATAACATTTTAAGATATTGAAATAATGAAACCATTCTAAAAACCATTTTCAAAACCATTTAAAACATTTAATAAAGATATTTTTAAATCGAATTGTCCCATACCACATTGAAGCTTTTAAAATTTTAATCCATTAATATCGATATAAATAAATCATTAAAACCAATTTGAATACATGGATATTAGTGAGAAATATTTATAAGAATTAATCATTAAAACATTTAAAATGATATTTTAGTTAAAGGGTTTTTTACAAAATGAGAGACACTTGAATACAATAATTGAGGAATATAATTTAATGAAAACTTTATAATATCATGAGAATAAAGGGATTACATGATATAATATTCCAAATGGAAGTAAATACACCATATAAATTGGTGCATAACAACAATGAAGTCTCAATGTAAATGTAAATTGAGATGAAATCCATTATAATGATGGTATCCTTAAATTAAGGATAAATCAATCTCATAATTATGTGTGACAAATATAAATACACCCAATATAAGTGGATATTAAGTGAAAAATAATAAAATTTCATTCAAACATATTCAAAGGATGACATATTCAATAACTACATGTTGAACCCAATGAAATCGAAATTGGGTTAAGAAGTTCCCTTGCAAAAATTCAACAGCCTAACGACGTCACTTCAAAATTCAGAAAATGAGATGATGAGAGAGAAAAAAGGTATCTCATCACTTGGACATAGAATTTACATAAATAAGGATATAGAAGAACATATCCCAACATAATAGTATGTGAATTAAAAGACATAACAAAAGAAGTCTTTTAAAAAGAGGAGGGTGAAATGTTCCCTTACCGACTTGGGTAAGTTTCGAAACGTAAACCCCATTGAAGAAGGGTCGTACAATGAGTATGTAAATACCCATAAATGAAATGAAATTACAAAAAGAGTATAATAATGGGAATTACATACACCACTCAAAGGAACTTGTGGCAAATGTAGCATAAATCTCACGGGAATAAAATTGATATGAAAAACCCCTTCCGAAAAATCGGCAGCCTAACAGCGCCACATAAAACTTCCAAAAATGGATTGATGAGATCAAATAGGTTATATAATCATATTGAAATAAAATTTACAGAAAGAGGAATATAAAAGAACATCCCCCAACATAACAAAGTGGAGCTTAAACGAAGTGACATAACAAAAGTTCTTAGAAATAAAGAGAGAATAGATCTCTTACGAAAAATTCGGCAGCTTAACGGCACCACTCAAAACTTCCAAAATGGATTGATGAGAGAAAATAGGGTCTCTCATCATATGAAAATAAAAAGTACAGTAATATTAATATAAATTAACATCCCAATCATAAGAAATATGAGCTAAAAAGTAATGACATAAAAGAGTGTACTTAAAAAGAGAGGAGTAGGATCCCTTACCTCATGTCCTGACATGACTCGATCGTTCTTTAATATCATGAAGAATAAAATTTGGTCAATTTATAATTTATTAAGGACATAATTTAAAGATTATTATTCAGTTAATATCACATATTATAATGTTATAATAATTGGTTAATAAAGTGAGTTCATATCAGACGTTTTTTTCGATGTTCGGTACATGAGTAAAAATCGAACTTGTTGGAAAAGAATTTTCCATGTAGTTATAGCTACATCATATCCAGAATATTATTTTTGTTTTAAATATCATATATATCCAGTATATATTCATTTTATACTATTCCATATCATTTTGAGATAAAAAATTAAAAGCACCGTTCATGGAGACGGTAGGCCGTACGCACGCATGAATGCTACTTTCATTTTTTTTCATATGATGGAATTAAAACAAAATGAGAGATATATATATTATAATTGCAGAATGATATCCATCATTTAGATGTAATATATTACATATATATCCATTATATATATGTACTTATAATAGTACATGACATTAGGAGATATGAAATGAAATGTACCGTTCATGGAGATGGTAAGCCATACGTATGAATGAACGCTACTTTCATTTTTTTTGTATTCAATGGAATTAAATAATAATGATATAAAGGTATATTATAATTACAGTAGTATATCATATATAATACCATTAATTCCATCCTTTATACGTCTCACATATGGAATTAACAAATCAAATCACTTTGAGTGGGCGGTAGTCCGCACTTCCTAAAATGAAGATATCACATTTTCCCATAATGGAAACCATAAAGGTATTACATAAATGAAAAAAAATACAGAAGCTTATGGAAAAAATAAACATATTATATATCATATATAAATATAGTGACATCTTAATGGCCACATATGAAGGTGTTAAAATAATATTGAACAATCATCGTTTCGTGAGGCAGTAATTCTCCATCCACAGAAACAGTATGTTCTTTAACCATTAGACGGAGGTGTGTGAAAGTGTAGCTAGAATACTTCTTATAACAAAATCCTAGTATATTTAAGATACTGGTGTTTTTACAGAAAAAAGTAATAAAAAGATTTTAGGGGTTTGGAGAAGAAAAATAAAACAATAGAACACAAGGGAAGACATTACCGTTAAATCGGGTAACTCTCTTTGATTTGAGCTAAAAGTCTTCCTTGGAAAGGATTCTGCCCAAAGTGAGGCTTCAATGATGAAGAGAGGGATGTGGAGAGATGAAATGGGTAGGGGTTTTTCGAGGCAAAGGCTTGAGAGGTGTGTGTAAGGTAGTAGAGGTGGGGGCCTTTTATAAGAGGAGAGGAGGGGCACTCTTGGAATGTTATAAAATATTACATTATTATAAAATGATTTTCAAATTTAGAAGGTCCCAAAAGGATATATTTAGAGGATAAGGTGATAAGGTTTCTAAATCCACCCATCCAATATATTTTTGACAAGTTTAAGACTAATATTTCACCCTATCTTATCATTTTATTTAAATCGTTCATTTATGAGGTAATCCCTGCATCATCACAGTGTCATAAATAAATTAATTTATTTAATGTCTAAAAATTATAAAAAAATATCATGATTCTGGGAATATTTTTAGCTTTCTATTGAATATTTATAGTCAAAGATATGACTTACATAACCCCATGTAACGATTTAAATAAAATGAAAATATAATGTAAAATATAAGACCTACACTTGTTAAAAACCTATTGGGTGGGAGGATTTCGAACCCTTATCTACTTATCCTAGAAATATATAATTGTGGGACCTTTTGTATCCGAAAATCATTTTATAAAAAAGTATCTTTTCTTAACTTTCCAATAGTTCCCCTCCTTTCCTCTTATAAAAGGCCCCCACCTCTACCACCTTACCCACACTTCCAAAGCCTTTGGCTTGGACAACCCCTACCCATTTTTCTCTCCACATCCCCCTATAACTCCTAGAAGCCTCAATTTGAGCAGAAGTCTTCCCAAGGAAGCCTTTGAGCTCAAATCAAAAAGAGTTACCCATTTTAAAGGTAGTGTTTTCTCTTTTATTCTTACGTTTTATTTTGCTTCTTCAACCCTCTAAACTCTTTTTATTCCTTTCTTTTGTAACAACACCAGTATATTTAATATACTAGGATGTTGTTATAAGAAGGATTTGAGATACACTTACACACACCTACATCTAACGGTTAAAGAACATATTGTTTCCGTGGATGTTGAATTTCTTCCTCACAAAACGATGATTGTTCAACCCTCATATAACACCTTCAAAGGTGGCCATTAAGATGTCACTATATTTATATATGATATATAATATGTTTATCTTTTACTTAAGCTTCTGTATTTTTCATTTATGGCATACCTTTATGGTTTCCATTAGGCTTAAACACGATATCTTCATTTTAGGAAGTGCAGACTACTGCCCCCTCAAAGTGATTTGATTATTTAATACCATATGTGGTACGTATAAAGGATAAATTTAATGATATTATATATGATATTATATTGGAATTATTATATACCATTATATCATTATGATTTCACTTTATTACTTAATGGAGTGAAATCATAATGATATAAAGGTATATAATAATTCCAGTATAATATCATATATAATATCATTAAATTTATCCTTTATACGTACCACATATGGTATTAACGAATCAAATCACTATGAGGGGGCGGTAGTCCGCACTTCCTAAAATGAAGATATCGCATTTACCCATAATGGAAACCATAAAGGTATTCCATAAATGAAAAATACAGAAGCTTAAGTAAAACATTAACATATTATATATCATATATAAATATAGTGACATATTAATGGCCACCTTTGAAGGTGTTAAAATAATATTGAACAATCATCGTTTCGTGAGGCAGTAATTTTCTATCCACAGAAACGGTATGTTCTTTAACCATTAGACGGAGGTGTGTGAAAGTGTAGCTCGAATACTTCTTATAACACCATCCTAGTATATTTAAGTTACTTGTGTTGTTATAAAAAAAGTAATAAAAAGAGTTTAGTGGTTTGGAGAAGAAAAATAAAACAATGGAACACAAGGGAAGACATTACCTTTAAATCGGGTAACTCTCTTTGATTTGAGTTCAAAGGCTTACTTGGAAAGGATTCTGCCCAAATTGAGGCTTCAATGATGAAGAGAGGGATGTGGAGAGATGAAATGGGCAGGGTTTGGCCGAGCTAAAGGCTTGAGAGGTGTGTGTAAGGTGGTAGAGGTGGGGGCCTTTTATAATAGGAGAGGAGGGGCACTCTTGGAAAGTTATAAAATATTACTTTATTATTAAATGATTTTCGGATTTAAAAAGTCCCAAAAGGATATATTTAGAGGATAAGGTGATAAGGTTTCGAAATCCTCCCATCCATTAGGTTTTTGACAAGTGTAAGACTTATATTTCACCCTATCTTCTCATTTTATTTAAATCGTTCATTTATGAGGTAATCACTGCATCATCACGGTGTCATAAATAAATTAATTTATTTAATGTATAAAAATGATAAAAAAATATATCGTGATGTAGGAAATCTTTTTAGATTTCTAATGAATATTTATAGTCAAAGATATGACATATATTTTTAAATCAAAGTGTCCCATACCACATTGAAGCTTTTAACATTTTAAACCATTAATATCCATATAAATAAATCCTTATAACCAATTTGAAAACATGGATATTAATGAGAAATATTTATAAGAATAAATCATTAAAGCATTTAAAACTATATTTTAGTTAAAGGGTTTTTAACAAAATGAGAGACACTTGAATGCAATAATTGAGGAATATCATTTAATCAAAACTTTATAATATCATGAGAATAAAGGGATTTCATGATATAATATTCCAAAGGACAGTATATACAAAATATAAATTGGTACATAAAAACAATGAAGTCTCAATGGAAATGTAAATTGAGATGAAATCCATTATAATGACGGTATCCTTAAATTAAGGATAAATCAATCTCATAATTATGTGTGACAAATATAAATAGACCCAATATAAGTGGATATTAAGTGTAAAATAATAAAAGGTCATTCACACATATTCAAAGGATGACATATTCAATAACTACAAGTTGAACCCAAAGAAATTGAAATTGGGTTAAGAAGTTCCCTTGAAAAAATTCGACAGCCGAATGACGTAACTTCAAAATTCATAAAATGAGTTGATGAGAGATAAAAAAGGTATCTCATCACTTGGACATAAAATTTACATCAATAAGGATATAGAAGACCATATCCCAACATAATAGTATGTGAATTAAAGGACATAACAAATGAAATCTTTTAAAAAGAGGAGGGTGAAAGGTTCCCTTACCAACTTGGGTAACTTTTGAAACGTACACCCCATTGAAGAAGGGTCGTACAATGAATATGTAAATACCCATAAATGATGACATACCGAGATGTCCAACAATGAAGAAGAAGAAATAGTCACACATCCTAATAAGTGGCTCACCAAGACCTAGGAATGTCTATCCAACATGAATTGAGCATTACATGAATATCATTCATATAGAGCGGGTAAAAAAACTACACGACCACCTGTAAAATTGGGTTTCATTTTAGAAACTAAGTATCTTAATTAGGATAACTAACTTTTGATCAGAACCTCACATTAAGAAAATCACCAGTGATATTAGAAAATCATTAAAGTTATAATGTCTCTAACTACATTAGGATAAGCCCTTGTCAAATCAAAAAGTTCTCCCCTACAGCTTGGTCATATGATGATGTTTCACTAGGCTATAATTATTATAATTACTTTTTGATCTATAAAAGAATGTTCCAACATGTAATGCTCAAATTTTTGTTTTGACAAATGTACCCAAGGAAACATTTAGACTTACCTTACATGAGTGTGAATCCATGAAAACCATTATGGTTTTCTATATAAGTAACTACACTAATTTATGTTTATTTCATTAAAAAATTAATGGATTTGTTTTAAATAATTTATAATACCAACAATAAGAAAAATGTATGTGATACTTTATTTATCTAATGATTAAAGTAAAACTATAAATTCATATTAAAAATCATTTAAAACATTGATATTCAACTAACATCGTGTTATAATTATCAAATTTATAACATAGATTCCTTTTATCCATTATATTTTTCCAAAATGTTTTCAAAATCAGGGAATGTGAAATACAATTGTAATCCCAATATATAGTGGAGACCCCCCATTAATATTCAATTGGTATGTTCAATTAAATAGCACCTCATATAAGTAAATATGAAAAAAGAGTATAGGTTTGTTATAAATTAAATAGAAACTAGTCAAGTTAAATTCTACCATAATTCTCAATGTAAAACCATATAAAAAGTAGTTGACACTTTAAACCATCCTAATATAGCACGAACTACCCTGATGAGGTTAAGTACTAAGACATAACAAAAACAATCGTTACCTACAAGAGTCCCTTTAATTATTCTAAAATTTTATTACACCCTTAGTGGGTTCATTGAATAAGACTTTATCCCCTTGAACAACCTACTTGGGTCTAGTCATGTCTGTCACATATGAAACAGGCACCAATTAACATACATGGCTTCAGTTTTTCATTTCAAAATTTATCCATATAGGACAATATGACTAATAAATAGAGCTACAAGCCTTTATAATGTAATCCAATTCATTTAAAAGTCAAAATTTAACATCTTTTATATTTAGACAATAATCACTTGGTAAATAAGTCTCATAAATAAAAGTTCGATTATATGGATTAAAATATAATAATTTATAATTTCCTCATAAACAGTATGAAATTGATAATTGGCTCCAATTTAATCAAAACAAATATGTTTCATCCCATGAAATCAATGGTTCATAGATCAAACATGTCATGATGGGTTAGTTAAAAAATCAAACTAATAGTCAGTAAAACCCAAACATCACTATAAAAAAATACATAAGTAGGTTTACCACTAATCATGTCACTAAAACTAATATAACTATATATAAAAATCACACTAATAAACACTCATGGAACATTAACAATCTCAATAGTCTATAAAATACAATTTTCATTGCATGGAAAATGCATGAAATTTCATCAATATGTTCTTATAAGGATTATTGTAATTCCACATCCTTTCCATACTAGGAAATAGGTAAAATGAAAAAAAAGAACATAAATTTTTATGTAGTGGAAGGTACACCAGTCATTCAAGGTGACACCAAAATAAACACAAACAATTACTATCACTAAAAAAATCACTTCACATGCCACGTGGAATTTTCCCTATTCTTGGATAGATAATTACCATGGATGGATATTTACCAAGAACTGTAAAATTTCTATTTTGTTTCCTAGAACCCAAAACAATATGATAAGAGGAAAAAGAATCTTTGATACCACATTCTAACTCCCCAAACTAACTAACTTTGAAACATGTAACTTAACTGATCTCTGCATTTCCGCAATGTCACATCCTTGTATACTAGAGGACATTGAGTTATGGTGAGGGTCTAATGATGGTATGGTGGGGAGAATATAACATAATTAACAAAGTAGCATAATGGTATAGGAGATAATATATAATAAACCAATAGTGGAAGTAGTATCAATAAAGGGAATAACAGTGGAAGATAAATATATTGAATGAATAAAAATGTCCATATCAAAATATAAATCCATTATTGTATGTCGAAATGAGGAAACATGAGATAAAAAATAAACATAGAGAAGGAAATACCAACTATTATAAATTTTTTAAATAAATAAAAATAATCCTGAAGGGCTAACTCAACAAGAATAATGAGATGATGTTCAGTCCTATTTTCATAACTCCCTAGTAAAAAAACAACAAAGAATTGATCCTTGAACCTATGAAAATTAGATATAATCCAGTACCCTAGTGAAATGCTGGCCCAAGAAGGGTGTGTGATTTTCTTATTAATCCCCCACTAATGGTGTACAAATAATAATCCAGTCCGTTCATATAAAATGATCCATTTTGAGGTAAATAAAAAAAGTATATAATTAATGAAATTAAAGATGACATTTTTGGGTTCCTCAAGGATACCCAAAAAACAAACTGCTTTAAAGAAATATTATGTCTCTGAATCAAGGTGAACCAGTACATAATGAAATAAGTTAAAAGATTAGAAGATGTTCTAAAACATGTATCATGAGATGGACTGAATTCAATAGTGTGATTTGCCTCGGTGGATGCGTTCCTAGATAATAGATATGTATTATTAGTTTTTAATATAATATTAATCATGAGAATTTAATTAGAGACACCCTAATCCTATCCAAGGTGATCCAAGAAGGAATCCCATGTATTTCTCTCGGGGAACTTCAAATACCCAATACTGTAAGAGTCCATCCATGGAAATCCACAAATGGAATCCCAAATATCACCCTCTGTATGGTATGAAGGAAAATACATAAAACCCCATCCTTTTAATCTCACAAAGAGGATCTAGTATCACTCATATCCTAGTATTACCATCTATCAATAGAGATCTTCCACATTTTCACCCCTAGGGAACTGGTATCATTTATGTGGAAGTAGGAAAAATGACATGTGAGACTATCCAAGGTATTAAACGTATCACACTAATTGTATTTTCAATTAATAAAAACTATAATTATAAATCATGAGGATCCAAACAAAGAAATATTGAAGTCACTACCCTTGTATCACGCAGGTAATAACACTTCCGTAATGATTTTCAAACAATATCCTAAACCATTCATCACATATCAGGTATATAATGCGGGTCACACCCACTAACATTTTAATTAATGAATAATATGGTCTATGTGATCACCTATTCCATTAAAAAATCCAATTATAAATTAAAATTTAATAAATTTTCATAAACATTATAAAAAACAAGTCATGAACTTTTAAAGAGGGAAATTCCTATATACCATTTAATTACTAGCTATTAATATCTTTAATGGGTTCATTCCATCATCACCAATATGAGGTCGTGGTGAACTATCCATAATAGTAAACCACAAATATTAAAGTGACAAAAAATATACTATGCTAAAAATAACGTTTCTACTGAAACATCACATTTATTCCATAGGATCTAGGCCATAAACACTTAAGAAATGGTTTCATTGCTATGGGATAACACAATGTTGTGTCATATCCTATAACGTTTCATTTAACAAACCCATTTATTTTTTATAAGCACCACACCATAGTGAGGGGATTTATAAGAAAAAAATTTATTTAATAATGGTGTTCAAGGGAAAAATCTTATGGGTGGTTAAGGATTTAGGCTCTTGATCATAAATAATTCCTATTTAGTATTCAAGTACTACTAGGATTAGGGCGTAGTTTATAAAAATTAATATTCACATTGAAAATGTATATCATGGACATACCATCATGTTGCACAATGACATACTTTATAAATCAATAGAACTTTTTGGAAAGAACTATGGACCACCTACGGTATAATACCTATGTTCCTCTCATCCAATATTAATCCATGATTTCTTCTAGTTCAAGATAAATATATGAAAAGGAAAAACACCCTGAAAATAAGGGAAATTAGATCACACTAAAATTTCAGAGAAAGTGAGAAGATAAATACAAAAATAAAAAGGTGTAGTTTTATCACTAATTAGTGATTTCGAATGCGCTATATGGTGATGAAAATAGACATAACATGGAAGATATATTCCATTGGGAGGATAATTGGTGGAGGGATCCCTTGGTGGGCTACTATGCATGGAGGATGTAACACCCTATAGTGACAAAGTGTTAGTTGACTAAATTACATGACTCATGTCAACATGGGCACCATAATTTATGGGAGCCTAAATAATTATAACCCTATATTAATGAAATATTGGTTGGGAGTTGTGGTCAGGATGGGTGACCTTTTGTGAAGCTTCTAAGAGTGTGTATGACTAAGGACAATTCACACTTAAAAGAACTTGTGTTGCCCTGTTGGGACATTGTTTGGTATGATGAATAGTTCAGAAAAATGGGTGGAACCTTTAAATGGGACCACAGGTCTACAAGGAAACTAGTGGATTCTGATGGCCAAGGACTCGATGACCATTTTAATGAGGGGTGCCTATGCTATCATTAGTGCATAGTTGTTACATTTAGTATTAGAGATGGATCACATCATTATGTGTAGTGGATCTTCCTGGGTTGAGAAATAGGGTCCAAAATGGGGAAATTGTGATCTAAATGGGGGGAGATGTAACATACAATAATGATAATTTTTTATATAACTAAATTATATGACTCATATAAATAAGTTTCATCTATCTTTTTGGGATCCTACATGATTAGAACTCGAAAGTTACGAGTGGTTATCCTATAGTAGTGATCCAGATGGGTGACCTTATGGGATGTTTCCTAGGGTGTGTGCAAGTGATAACTTTACGCACAAGAAACAAATTTTTTTGGCCTGTGTGGATAGTCTATAGTATTATAACTCATTCAAACACATGGGTGATCCCTATGGAGGAGACCACATGTTTGGAGGGGAATTGGTTTCACCTAGCGGGATAAAAACCAACAACCATGTTAAGGAGGTGTGTCAACCTTGCAAGTGGATCCTAATTATTATAGAGGAATATAATTAAATACGATTATAGAGAAATAAATGGATGGATGGTAAAATTTAAATTTTAACCCATTAAATGAGGCACATGGTTAGGCTGCATAGGTGGATAAACCATGCGATAACCATACAATTAGAACTATTAAAGGAACCCTTTGGAATGGTCTAGCCACATAGTTTGGATAACAATGTATAGCCTATAGAAAGTCCATATCTCAAGATGTATTAAGAATATACACATATCTGTATATTCATTGACATGGTTATCAAAAACCATTCGATACCACTGTATCCATGACATTAGTTGCTTTTTTTCACTTGGTGGGCCACTCAGTTTCAGATAAACTGTGCACCGAGATAAATTTTGTGTGGAAATAGGTAGGAAATATTTGTCTAGGACATTAAAACCATGTTAAGGAATGGGGTATTCTCTGTCCATGGTGCCAATTTGTTATAGAGTAGGTGATGGAAATGAGAGAATAAAAATAAAAAAGGATGAAACAAATGAGAATTTTACCACCATTAAATGAGGTGCATGGTTTGGACACATGATTTTCTAAATTTTGTGATATCCTCGGGTTTATAAATGCGGAAGGGAACCCCCCCCATAAGGGATAGCTATATAGTTTGGATGACCATGAACAACCTAGAGAAAGTACTTTTATAAAGACTTGTGGTGAATTCACACATTTGTGCAGATCCACTTGAATTTTCTTAAAAATCCATGATTGACCTCAAACTCTATTGGATCATCTAAATAGATTCACTTACTAGGATTCAGGGATTCATAAAAATAGAACACCCGAACCAGTTCTTCCCATTTTGAATTTTTGGGTATAAAACTCATAAAACTCAAAAGAACACCTGAGTCACCCCTTATACCTTTAAAATTTAAAGAAACAACACATTTATGTGTTCCAAATGTAAGAAATATGTTTATATTATTGGTTTAAAATATTATACGTCCACCAAAATGAAAATTCATGTTCCTTTGGAAAATATTATCTGGTCTAAAAAATAAGTTGTTACATTTTTCAAAACCACATTTCATAGATTCAATATATAAGTGTATTCAATGTAATAATTTCATATTTATGATAGTTTGATATTTTTAAAAATATAAAAAGGAAAATAGCATCATTACCTAATGGTAGTTGTAAAATGAAAACCTTATTTATGCATATGAATGACCTACAATATCCGTGATTGTAATGTAAATTATTTTTTATAATAATATATCATGTTTTGATTTAAATGTATAATTGATACATAAAAATTATAATTATGTATTGATTATTATTATGGATATGACAGAGTGATGACCTCTTTGACCATTTTCAACCTTCCAATGTTTTTTTGGATATACTAGTATAACGATGTAAAAAAAATTTCATTTGAAATTAATTGAATATGTAATTGTGTATAAAAAGGTAATAAATAAAATAAAATGAATATTAAAGCCGAAAATGTTTCCTAATATGGAAAATAATTATCAAAAATTTGTTATCTATGATGATAAAGAACAGATATGAGGAGTCAGCTCTAGGAAAGGGGATCTTTACCTATAAATCCTCATTTTAAAATTATTGAAGATTAACTTTATAAATATCTTTTTAAATGTACATAATCTAAAAATTATTCTTTATGTATTTATATTGAATAAAATTTCTTATAAAAAACATTTAATACTACTTATGAATATTCATTGAAGGTTTTCAAATGGAATCATTTTTCCTTTTAAATAGAGAACATTATGGAAAAATTTAAAAGTAATGTCCAATTTAAACATTGGTTGCATAATTTTTCCACATAGACATAACAATTAATTTATGTTTTTTATAAATTTATAGGTTTTCATGTTTTATTCAAAATAAGCCCCTCCTATATTTTCTTCTATGTATTTTTAAATATGTTTTTAAATGGAATGGATATTTTAATATCTATAAATGTTTTTCTTAAGGGTGTAAATAATATTTTTATGTGTTTGAAATATTTTTTGTTTTATGATTCTTTATCATTATTTATGAATATTTGTGGCTTGATATTGCTCATGATGATGGGTTATCCATATATAGTTCATTATTAAGTTTGAGCCCGATATAGAACTCCAATGGATTGGGTAAATGAGTGGTGTAAATTGGATAGGTTTCTCATTAAAGAATATTGAAATTTATCAGGGAGGTAATTCAATTTGTAATAGTGATTGTAAGAGTGATATGAATAAGAATTTAAATATTGCATAATTTTTTTTATCTATATATGCAATGGGTTCTTAAAAAACACATGATTTCACATGGTAGGCCAATATTATTATGTTTAAATGGATACTTACAATAGAAATTAAGGATCAAATTTATAAATTTGTAAAAAAAATTATGAGTTTTTATTTAATGAATAAAATAAATTGGTTTGTTTTATTATGAATTTAATATTTAATGTAAAATATTTAATTAAAATATTTTACTAGATTAGTTTATTTATTTGGTATGCAAATTTTCTTTTTCACACACATATTATTTTACAAAATGAATACTTTTAGGAGTTCTCCTAAAATAATGGGATTTTTTCATTTTTTTATATTTCTATTACTGAACATATTTCTCTAATATAATTTTTTTATATTTTTTTCATAGGGTTTTAAGGATTATTAGGGAATAGAATGAGGTCAAGAAGAAAATTGTGATGATATGACATGAAGAGAAATTTTTTTATATCTTATATGATTTTTATTGTATGAAAAATTAATACTGAGTGGAAGTATTATTAAAAGAATCTAAGATTTATTTATATATGGGTGATAAACTAATTATATAAAAAATTAAATGATAATGATCCTCAAAATATATGATAGTGAATTAATTCCATAAAAATCAATATTATTATTATTTACGGTTGGGTACGAAAAGATGGTGTTTGAAGAAATGTATATATATTTTTAGAGGTTTGGATAATGTAAGTAAATAGACCTAACATATATTAATTTCTTGAAATCATGATATATAATTTTAATATAACCATTTTTATTTACCGAAACTATGTCTTTTAAATGTTTTTTCCATGGAGGCAACATGGGTGTTTATATTTGTTGGCACCAAGAAAGAAATATTCTTTCAAATTAGAATCCTAGAGTGGTTGGCATTGGAATATATCAATTTATTATTATGGTGGACAATTTAAACCAATATATAAATTATGGAATCATATACTCTATAGAGTAACCAGATTTACTATATAGGAACATGTTGATATTAGAACATTGTATTTGATAACACCATCCAACATTTAGTGGATCGACCGATTCAATTATAGTAGAGGGATGATTTGAAGAATCAGAAAAGATATTAAAATCCATGGGTTATTTGATGAATCATGAGGTAACTCAATCTATTTACAATTTTTAAGGTGAAGTTGTCAATGTAGGTAAATGATTAAGAATACTATATAAAGAGATGATATTTATTCCACGCAATGGAATATGTCTATGAATAATTACATTAAGAATTATTTCCTTAATATTGTTTGTGTTATTATCGAAAATAATTTTTTGAAATATGGGATTAAGAGGGAATATTTAGTGGATTTATAGAAGGAAAACGTTACCAGATTGGAAAGGTACAAATCAAATTGTATTCGGGATCATGATAGTAAAATTAATTAGTTTTACTCAGGATTAAAGCAATGATACCATATTTCATTAGCCTATCATAATTTTAAATGTTATGAGAAACTTGTTTGATGTGTTGAGAAGGAGAAAATAGGGTTTCCTGATGATTGGTTATTTTATAAAAATAAGAAAAAAAAGGTCTATGTGGGAATCAAATAGGAATATTCCTCCAAATAATTTTGAATATAAGAATGTTATGTTTTCAGTATTTATTATGTGAGGAAAGAATCACAATGGAGAATTTATTTTACATTCTAGAAAGTTCCTCTATTGTGGTATCTTTGGGAATAAGGATAAAATTTGTATATAAAAAGGACTTGGTAGTAGTAATACAAATTCTGATTTGTAGGTAGTAATTTTTTTAAAATTAAATGAGTTGGATAATTAGGTGGTTTTTTTCAATAAAGAGAATGAATGATTAGAAGCATTAAATCTATAAGAAAAATAGTGTGGTGGAATCCTTATCAATTTATTTTAAAGATTATGGACAATATAAAGAAGTTATAACACATAAATTACATGTTTATTCAAATTATCTAAATGTATTCGTTGATTTTTTGTATAAAAATATTTTATTTATAATAAATTTAATTTTAAAATGAAAATTACACCTCATGAAATGAATTCATGAATTTTGGTGAAAACACATAGTTGTAGTATTGAGTAAAAATAATTTAAAAAATAGCTTCTTGTTATCATTTATGGGAGATTTTTTCTTGTTAAATTCATTATCTTCTACATTGTAGTTTTTTTGTTTTTCTAGGTATGGATTGGATTTCAGTTTATCATTAAAAGAAAAATTATAGATTCAATGAAGTTGTTATATGAAATGATTTTATATTTTTATATAAGATGGAATTTATACATTTGATAACATATCAATAATATAAAAAATATTCAAAAAGATAAAAAGGAAAGTTGTAATACATATATAGTTTAAAATAAGTAAAGTGTAATAATTAATGATGTTTTAGTAGTAAAATATTATCGAGATGTTTTTCCAGACAATTTTACTATAATTAAACCACATTGGGATGTTGAGTTTATTATTGACATACTACACGATGCTAATACTATTTTAAAACCCCTTATTGAACGGTTCATGTAGAACATCTAGAATGGAAACTAATATTAAATAATTTCTTGACAAAAATAAATTTATCCTTTAACTTAAGCATGAGATGATTTCATTTAAACTGTTAAAAAGAAAAATGGTATCATGAGGTAAATGTTAATGTTTCATCTCAGGTATAGGTACCATTAGTTGATGGTAAAGTAGGATGATATATATAAGATAATTTTTTTTACTATGTATGGATATTACAAGTTTTTTGTTACATCCTTAGTGTTTAGGAATACTCCAGTTGTATTCATATATCCTATGAACATAGTCTTCAACAAATATTTGGATATGTTTATTATTGTGATTATTGATGATATTTTGGTTTATTTTGAATGTTATGTGGATCATGAAAAATATATAAGGATTATTCTTAATATCATGAAAAAATAATTTAAATGAAAAATCTAGATAAAGTTATTTTTGTTTAGAATTGATTTCATTCCCTTGGAAAAATCATAAATAATTTTTTCTTAACTATTAATCCTATAAACAACTGATGTTGCTGATAAAAGGAAAAGTCATACAAATGCAATAGAAATTCATTTTTTCATGGATGAATAGAATATTAATTGTGGTTTTTTGAAGAATTTTCTTGGTTAAATATCACACTAACAATTTTAACCTGAAAATGAGTTAGATTTATTAGGACTAAATAATTAAATGAATGTTTCTGTAAATTGAATATGAGATTAGTGAATGATCCAAATTTTCCCATATCCTCTTTTAATGGTTAATTTTTCATCTATAAAATTACTTAATTAAATAGAATTGGTTGTTTTTTCCTAGAATGATTAGGTAATTTCACATGATTTATATAAAACAAAACCTCATAAGTAAAATAATCCTAACATGATCTTGAATTAGTAGTTGTTCTTTTTAATTTAAAATTTTGAGAAATAATTTATATGATTTAATGTATATAATTTATATTGATCATAAATTCCTAAAATATGTATTAACCAATTTTATTTGATGAGGAGGCATAATAAATGGATTGAATGAATAAAAGATTACGACTGTATAATTCTTTACCATCTAGTAAAGCAATACAATGTAGCTAATTAATTGTTTTTGAAATATAATGCATCAATAACTATTCTATGTCTAGAACAAGAATATTTGGTTAATGTTTTGATAATATATGGCGTAGATATTTTTCATACATGAACCTCCTCAGTTTTGTTTTCATGTGTCAATAAAACTATGGTTATACTACTTTATTATGAAATATCATAAGGAATATGGAATTTTATAGGAAAATGTTGAATTAATTGAGAAGGGTGTGTTTTCATATATTAATGTTGAAAAATAAGGAATGTTCATATCTAAAAAAGATAATGTATTTCACATGAACCTTATTCGAAAAAAGAACACAATAGTATAGAAAATAAAATTCATGTCAGTTTTTTATTTTAACAATGGGTATTAACCAATTTTGTTGCCATCGATTATGATAATACCTTTTAAAATTAGTTATATAAAAATTGAAAGGAAAATTACTTTAAAAGAACTAATAGATCGTAATAACACTATACACAATATTTATAATCACAAAAAACTGGGAATGTAACATTTCTTTTCATTTATATAGATATGTAATGTGGAAACCCACTTTTCAAATTGGTTATATAAATAAATGTTGTGGAAACATAAGAAAAATTAAAATTGTAATATTATTACACATTAAAAAATATGATCGGAAATTAAAATTTCAATATATACATTGTAGTAACAAAATGAAAATAAATGAGTTAATTTTTTTCCTTCTTCTTATTACACACACACACATTACCTTCTACATTAGATATTGTTTCTTGATATTCATTTAATTCATGATGAAAATTCATGAGGTATCATGGGAATAGTCTTGAGAATATCATTTCAAATATTAATGATCATTGAAAGGACAATATACAATAGAAATATTAAAACTATTAAATGAATTTATATAATGAAACAAAAAACACATAATAAATACTTTATAGGTTGATTAACACTTCAAATTGATAAAAATATGAAGTAAGAGTATGCCAAGAAACTAAGATGTCATCGAAATAAATATTTTTTTATAAATTATTAATAGTGATTATGTATGATTTATATATTGTATTGAAGAAAAAATTTAAAGTCATGAAAGTAAATTATTACTCGGGGGATGAAATTCACAAGCATGTGATTTAAAAATTTGAAAAATTTGTAACCGGGTGTTTTGAAAGAAAATCAACTGGAATTTTAAAAAAAAATTTCTAAAAAACAAAATTATATTCCATTAAAAAATAATTTTAAGTATTTTTTAGAGGAAAAAATTTAAATATTTAGTTAATATTATTCTATTAAAATCATGTTAAAAACCCAATGTTCAAATTACGTCCCTAAATATATTTATCATAACACATGATTTAAATTATTATTTAATGTCGATTTAAAAAAAATAAATGTTAGAATACATTATCACATTGATTTAATTAAAATGTAAATTAAAATTTTGATGGGGAAAATATTTTTATTTTAGTGATAGTTTAAGGTGGTCTATAGTTCTCAATATTTTATTCAAGTTGGAAGCCTTAAAATGTCTAGAAAAAATCATGAAAATTACTGGGGGAACAGAAAGAAGAAATATATTTCTAATTTTAAAATGAAATGTTTGACTTATCATTAAGATACATATGAGTGAAAATTAATGAAGTGTATGGTTCAAATAAATTTAGTTCTATAATGGAAATTTTATAATATATGAATGTATTTTATTGTGGGATTACCAAATACATCTCATGGTAGTAATGTTGTTTTGGAAAAAGTTTGTTAATTAACTAAATCTACTTATTTTCTTCCAATTAAAGATACCATGCTATTACATAAACTTGTTTGAATATAGATCAATGACAATGTCATGTTAAATATAGTGTCTCTCTCTATTATATCAGACAGTAATCTCAGATTTACTTGTTATTTTTGAAAAGGCCTTAAGAGTTTCTTGGGTATCTAATTAAATTTTTGTATATCTTTTCATCCTAAATATTATGGTTATTCAATGTGAATGATTCACACATTGGATTATATAATATGATATTGTTTAATGGATTATTAATGAATTTGGGATCAATATCTGACATTAGTTGTCTTTCTATTACAAGGTTTTTCATTCCAATTGCAGATGGAACGTTTTGATGCATTACATGGAATGATATATCAAAATCCATTGTGTGGGAATAAAGTTTTAGATATAATTTTTTGGGATTAGAATTTCTAGATGAAATGGATGATATAGTGAATATGATTTAGATCAAAAGAGGGTGACTTACAGTTGGATGAAAAATAATGCAGATAAATGAAGGAAGAATTTCTACATTAGGGTAGGTAATGATTTATTTTAATAATATCTTGGAAAATGTTTTTTGTTTTTTGTTAAAAAGTGGTTGTTAACATTGTGGTTCATTACACCATTTAAAATACGATAAAATGTTTGATTAAGTACCTATCTATTGGAGTTTCATCCAATTTTATCTCACAATCATGATTATTTATTATTTTATTTTTTAGAAAGTATTTAATAGTTACACCTCATTTTTTGAGCCCAAAAGTGTTAGTTAGAATAAATCCTCTCTTATGATAAAAAAATAACATATTACTAAATAACAACTAAGTGTTTTGCAGAATAATGTGATTACCATGGTTAATGTTTTCCTTGAATAACCATATAATTCAAAAAGTGACATGGGAATCAAAAAAATACAAAGAAGAAAAAATATCCACGACTATTTAAGCAATGAATAAAATTTTGATTAGGTAATTTATAAAAGGGGGGATAAGGAATAAACCCATGTATTGTTATGATAAATCATTTATCGTTTTTTATTAATATTATTTAATTATATATTATCGAGTAATATTCATTAATATAATTTTAGGTTAATTATCATTTGTAAGGAAAAAATATAATTTATAACTAAAGTGGGGTTTCATATATAATATTGTAATATTTAAATTATTAAATTCAAAATTATATAATATTAATTTTAAAAATTGACATTTATTTTTGAATTCATAATATTTAAATTTTCTTATGATTATTTTTTGAGAATTTATTAAAATGTGTTTTTTCAATGAATATTGAAAATATTGATTTTTCTATAAAACCATATTTTGTTATCAATTATCTTTAAAGAAACTATATATTTTGGATTATTTTTAAAATTTAATTAGGTATATTGATTAAATATAACTGATAATTTTTATAAAAATAAATATTATACTATAATTTCGTATAAAAGCGTATTTATACTTCAAAATCCATTTACCTGAAAAATTGTGTTCCCTCATGTTCTTCAGGTTTAATTTTAAATTAAAATTTTCAATATTTATGAATTGAATTTGATAAAATGGATTTAATATTTGGTTGCATTATAATAAATATTAGGTAGTAATTTAGAATTAAATTTTGGTCATAATTAATATTAAAAATATTAAAAAATACTATCGTGGTTAGGATAAAACAAATTTATCCGGAGATTAAACTACAGTTATAAGGATTAAAATGTCAACTAATATTTTATAAATTATATTTTATAGATGTATTTTTACCCTATATCATAAAGTATTTGGAAATGGTCTATTTTGGAGATATTTTTATTTAGTAATACATTAATATACTTTATTCTTATTAAAACATCATAGTTTGTCATATTAACTACTTATAAAATGACACCCATATCCTCTACACAATTAAAGATACATTTTTTTATCTAAGATCATCCCTAATCAATTAATTACATCTATACCCATGTCATAGAGTACCATTTTTTTAAATAAAACACCATCATTGGAAGCTTTTAGGTATAAACCTAAAGAGGTTGTTCGATGAAGAGGTATATGTTTTTAACAAAGACTTTTTCATTTTATTTCTTCTTCAAAATACTTCAAATATTCATCAAACATGATTAAATTATAACACAATTATCATCCATATATGGATATGTTTTTTTGTTAATTCAATAACTTATCTATCTCCCTCATCCATCAAATGGGAAATAAAACCATCATTCGTGTGTATGGAGGACTACCTCACCATGAACTGATGTAATTTATGTTCAATCACCACCACTAATGTATGGTTATAATGATTTATTTAATGTGAATATTTATTAAATTCAAGAAATGTTTATCATTTTTTATAGATAATATAGAATATTTTTTTTCTTACCCTCCTATGCATTTAAAAATGAGAACGTCAAGTATGCATATGTGTTGATTACGACATCCATATAGGTATATGATTCGATTTTCATGACCACATCACATAGATTATATATAAAAGAATATATAATGATAAAATATGATATTAATAATAAAATTATAATTATTTTAATGAAATTATCATTACCTTCTTTCCCTCACACTCTTAGAAAAATACAAACTTTAATTTTGAATATGTATGAGTTACCATCTCTATGATTGTAACATAGTTAATTTTTCACAATAATTTACCATATAAGGACTAAAAGTAAAATTAATTTATATAATGATAATTATTTCATGGTTATTATTATATAGACTATTTAATAATGACTTCCTTAATCACAATGAACCTACTAATTCCATTTTGAACATATGATATGAATATCATCAATCCATCTTATGTGAACATAATTAATAAATTAGTTTAATATAACATGGTAATAAATTAAATAAAAGGAATACTAAATGTGAAAAATGATTCTGATATAGAAAATTATTACCATATTTTTATTATTTTGTAAGATAAATAATATATTTCATGAGACTTAATCGATGCAAGAGAAACTTTACCTTAAACACATCAGTTAAAATGTTTTAATCAATTATTTCATATATATTTTTTCCTTGTTCATATTACTAAAATTTTTTTATCTCTTCTTATATGGAAATAAATGGATTATAATTTTCATTTTAGTTCATTTTTGAACTTTTTATATTGTATTTATAATGTAATATTTCAATATATTATATACAGAATGTTTTGAGAAATACACAATATGAACATTCCATTTTAGCTTATATGACACCATCAATTTTTCATGAATGTGTAACTATTATTTATTTTTTATATACTTTTACAATATTTCATGATTTATTTTAAGAAAACCCCTCCAATCCTAGATTCATTTTAAAGTTAAAAATTGGTTTTAAATGGAATAGATATTTCAATATCTAGAATTAATTATCTTATGGGTGGAAATAATATTTCAATATGCATGAAAACTATCATATACTATGATTATGAATTTTTAATTTGGAATTGATTCTAATGTAGGGTGATCCTGATATATCTCATGATTATGGGTGATCCTGATATGGATCATGATGATAGGTGAGCCAAATATATCCCTCAAAGGCATTGGGTATATGGATAGATTTAACGAGATTATGTTTCTTGTAAGATATTATAAGAATTTTTCAGTAAGATTATTCCATTTGTAATAGTTATTTTAATAGTGATATGAATAAGATGTATCATGTTTCCTACATTATTTATCCATGTTTTTATGGTTATCATGTAAATTTTAGGATTTCACAAGGTACGATAATGATCTTATGTTTAATGTGAGGTTTATAAAACTTATTAATGATGGAATACATAAGTTTATAAAGAAATCTTGAGTATTTTACAATTTCAATGACACCCATATAAAATTTTCCCTAATTATTTATTATTACATAATTTTAAAAAAATTGGATAGGGAATTTAATTTAGTGGGTAAGAAAATTTATATTTTGAGATCAATTTTTATATAGAAAAATCTAAATTTTAATGAAAGTTCATTGATAAACTTGTTTCTTTAATTATTCTTATATGTCACTTTATGATATTTTTGTGTCCATGCAGCATTTTATAATTGGTTTTCAATTGGTTTTACGTATGATAAGAGATATTAAAGAGGTCAACATGAAAATTTTGAAGATATTTCACAAGAATAAAAAATTTTATATCATAATATTTTTATACCTTCGAAAACATTTATCATTAGTAGTGGAGTCTGCCTTGTGACACAATGTTTATTTATGTAACATTGGTGAACTAATTAACTGAAAAAATAAACCATATTTATGATCATTATCAAATAAAAAATTTAATACCTGAATTAAAACTGAAGATCATGTAATTATTATAGCCATGTGTTTATAATTTTAATCATAGAGACTCATAATATTGCACTGAAAATTATCACTAAAGTTTGAAAAAAATGAATCTTACAACTAAAGTGAATTAAAACCCATATGTTTTAGGAATTATACTATTTAATTAAACCATATATCATTATTAATTTTTTTATATTCCTATAAAATAATATGACATTAGTAGAAAATAAGTTATATAATATATAAATAAATCCAACCATACATTATTCATTCACTATGGAACATTAAAAAAATGAAAATTAATCAATGTATTAAATTCCATAGATTATTATATATAATTTATCATTTCATCCTTTAAAAGTGAAAAAAATGAAAATGGGAAAATAAATAAAAAATACTATCAACTTTATAATTTGAAAATCTCTTGATCCAACCTCACCTTTGAGAATTCACATTAACATAAATAAACACACATTGAGAAATAAAATCATGAAATGACAAAAAATTTCATGAAATATAAATATATAATTAAGGGAATGGGAGGTGTAATTTAAGATGTAATAATGTAATAAATTTATATGTGGTTATGGTGGTAATATCATTGTTATATATCAAATATTAATGGGTATATATTTATTAAAAAATGCTCACTGAAAATATTTTCATTGAAAATATGGTCATTTTATATATGTTAATTAGTTATTAATGTATCCAAATGTATATTGAATTTTTATATTTGTGTAAAAAATTGAAATAATATAATTTTTCACTAAAAAAAGATAATATTTAATTAAAATGTGTTCATAAAAAATAAAAAAAATAAATGTATATATTTATTAATACACTATTTATTATGATTAATAATTTTTTAAATCATTTCATGTATTAATGAAAGTATTTTCATTTTAATTCATTTTTAAAATTGAGTGTTTAGAATAAAAAAATACATTTAATTGTAATTGGTATAGATCTTTTCATATAAATGTTTGATTTTTGAAGTACATTTCGTTTAAAATTGTTATGTAATTTTATAATAAAATTAATGAATAATAAGAATTATTTTTATGATATTTTTTTAATATATATAGGATAATAAATTAACACACATATTATGGTTATAACTAAGAATTGAATAATAATTAATGCATTTTAGAATAAAAATATTTCCTCTATTAAAATCTATTTTCACGTGTTATGCATTTTTAAATATAAATATATTTTTGTCATAATTGAAAATAAAATCTGATAAAATTAATTTCGCAATTTCAATAAGAATTCCGAAATCAGTTTAAATGATCAATTTCATTTTAGACACAAAATTAAATAATAAGGAAAATGTTACTTACCAAGTAAATTGTAAAAGGGATGTTTTAAAATAATTGTTTTTATAGGTGTTCAAGAACTGTAATATAAGATAAATAAATTGATAACTTTTAAATGATAACTCTAATATAATTATTATATATAAAAATAAATATATTTAAAAAATACTATTTATGAACTGATTTGGAATTAGTGTAAAAACACCTAATATTTTCAAAAGCCCTTTTCTAAAAACGAGTTTTATTATAAATTATAAGATTTATTTTTGTAATTAATTTTAGAATTTCTAGAATTTTAATTTAATTAAATGGATTACAAATTTAATATTAAAAAAATTAAGATTTGGTATGAAAGGTCATATTATATTTTTATTGAAAACTTATTACCATTGAAACTATTTAAACAAGTTGAGAATGAGAAATCATAGGTAATTTCCATGGATATAATTTTATTAAATAAAAATGAAACATAGATATTATTGAAAAATTATTTTAGTTGTTAAATTAATACCCACATATTTCATCACCATTTCTTCATCTAACTTACCTAACACCTATGTGATTCTTTCTATACACCTCATTAAACTTATGTTTCTAAATAAATTTCCTCCATTTTAACTTATAAATAGATCTCACTTACACCCACTAAAATCCACACATATCCTTTTAATAAATTTTGAATATCATCCCTTGTTACCCCTAATTAAACCAAGGTATAGGTTTAGAATACCATAGTCATATAATGTTGTCCAAAGCTTCATATTTTTATGGGTTTCTAAAGAATGAATCAAGCCCTCAATGTGAGTACAACCCACTCACAAAACCTTTTCTTATCTTCATTTTCCGCCCAAATATTCTCCAATATGACTCATGAATTTAATAAAATCTACATTATAAAATTACCATTTCTAATAATGATCATAGAATAAGTTATTTTCTTTCAAAACCATACTCATCCATAAAAAAACATTGTTCTTAACTATGTAGATTAAACCAATTACATAAATGATGCTATATGTTTTTATAATGGATTACTATAAAAAGATAATTACATTAAATATTTTATATTAATATGTAAATATTTAAATATAATTCATCTTTAATGGTAATATTAATATTTTACTCATTATCCACAACCTATCTTGGTAGTAAAAAAGTACCAAACCATGATCATTATAGATATTTTCATCACTATTAATAAATAAATGAGTCTTGAAATCACCATAAAATATAAAATATCACAATGTAAATTATATTACATTACCTTTAATAATATTTTAATGATGAAATTTGTTTCAAATTATTAGTATTGGGATCACCAGTATAAAAATATTATGAAACAATCAAAATAACCAACATATGGTGATATAAATAAGTAGTAACTAATTAATAAATATATTATGAGTGATTGTAATTTATGATTATAAAAGGTCAAAAAACTAATTTAGTTTATCAAATATGTTATTAATATGGGTATGATAATTTTATTGGAGGTCAAATCTCATTTTTGGAAGTCCATATGTAATGTAAGGAGTTTTTCAATTTAACTTTTTTTTATTCAAGAAATATATTGTTATATGTACTTATATTTGTTTATAAATTTAATATAATTCCTATTTTAAAATTTTTATCAAAATTTACATTTTATCAAACTCATTTAAATTTTTATTTATTTATTTATATTTTTATTTATTTTTATTCATTTATTACAAAATTTATAAGGGGGTTTTCTTTACTAAACCACATTACATGAGTCATAACAAGTTATCGTTCACTATGATCTTTAAATTTTGATTTTTTCTTATCTATAGTGAAATTATATAGTATTTACCATTTATTTTCTATGTAATTATGTTTTTTAACATCAAATACTTGTTATTTAAGGGATCTACATTATCATATTAAATAAAATTTGTTAATAATAATTCCAATCCACTCAAAATACAAATTTATATTTCATATCCTTATTTATTTAATAAATTTTTTAATTATTATTTTGAAACTGAAATATATACAAATATTTTTTATACTCATTCATATATGTACTTCGTTTAAAAATTTAATCATTTTTTCACATTAAACATTATCAGTTTTAAAAAAGATATTTTTAAATATTTAAAATCCATTTCATTCCATGTCTATGCCTTTAATCTCCCTCCCCACATTTTTGGACTTAGAAGCGAATTTTTCTTAGGGTTACCTTATTGATATTTGTTTTAAAGTGAAGTTATTTTTTCATAGAAGCTTCTAGAAATATAATTTTCTATGTAAGTCGTAACTTCATCTTTGAGCCGTAATGTTGATATTGTTTTATAAATTTAATTTTTTAAAATTTCTCTTTCATTTTTATTAATACTTATATCATCAAGATTTTATGTAGTAATTTTCATGATCAGTATAATTATACATTTTTGATATGTACTAATAAAGAATTTTTTTTTGTATCAACTAATCTAACTCGTGATTTTTTTAGATGATACCTTCGAAAATTTTATGAAACTCATTTAAGATCTATGGGTTTTTACATGATATGATATATGATTTATTTTATAGGCCTCAAAAAATAATAGTATATCATGATAAAACCCTAGTTTTTTTATAAGAATTTTATTTCTATAATCATTATGTTTATAATTCCAAACTTATTAAATATTTGTTAAAATGAATTGAAATAGATTAGGAAATATGAAAAAATATATATAATTAAATTAAAAAACATTATTCAATCATAGAAAATCATTTCGACAGTATAACATGAAAATCAGTATTAAACACTATGGATTATTACTCACCATTTATAGTTACATCCTTTAAAAGTATAAAATTTATCAAGGGAGTGATAATTGAAAAGAATAAAATCATGAACATTTGGAGATCTCCATGATCAATTTCACCATTGAGGATCACCAATAGGTGAAGAAATACTATAATGATTAATAAAACCAGGAATGGAGAAATCCTTTTTTTAGATATGAAGTGAAAATAATGGAAACATGATGATGGACATAAGAATTAATAAATTAATTGATGGATTGAAAAGGTTATATATAAAAGAAATTTGGAAATTAAAAATATGGCCATTGAATTTTTTTTGGAATAATGGATAGTAGAAATATTGTTTTTGAAAATATGTTCATTGGATATAAATATATTCAATATCTATACAAAATAAATGTTTATGACCTCCTATTTCTCCAAGTACATCCCACTTCGATAATTTTTTGGACAATATTCTTTTAGTTGGGTTTCCATCACTTAAACATTGATGGATGTGTCGTAATTTGGGTTCTATGTTTCATTGAATTAGTGGATTCTAGGTATGAACCAATCAAAGGGTTTATGATGGATATTTGTGGGTATGTGAATATTTGGAGGTTATTCGGGTTATTTCTATAGTATCATGGACGAGAAATATCTACTGGAAACCTTCACCTCCTAAATA
Organism: Viscum album; assembly: GCA_963277665.1. Classification (NCBI taxonomy): domain Eukaryota; kingdom Viridiplantae; phylum Streptophyta; class Magnoliopsida; order Santalales; family Viscaceae; genus Viscum; species Viscum album. The sequence continues at coordinate 558,912,831 of OY728127.1, read as the reverse complement.
GGTTATATAATGTAAACCCATTCCCAAGAACATGCTATGAATCGGGTCAATGAATGAGTCTTTTACAGGCCTCAAAACCAATTCACATCATGAAATGGGTGATTAGGGTTATTTTAACCATAAGTGATGAATTTCCTAACATATCTTATATATATATGTAACTTTTCATCGGGAAAGTGGTTCACATCATTAATATATTAGGATAAGTGGTTGTGTTTTTTAGACTGATTAATTCCTTTTCATATGTCTTGGTCTAGTGTTTGATCTCCATTGAGTTCCTTCATTTTGTGTTTCCCCTTTCTTTCATATTCATCTTTTATAGCAATGTTGTCTCTTAATCAGCATTGAATCATGTTTTCATCGTATTGTTTCCATGAACGAAGTTTTCCTTATAATATACATAACATTTATTCTTAATTAGTGTTACCCTTGAATGATTCTATTTGATATATAAATTAATTTTGGTAGTTTATAACATATCTCTTTAAGCATGATTTAATTATCTATGGTATGTTTGATAGGTGTGATCACAACAGAATGCTTCACACAAACACACAAAAATAATTGGATAACCCATGTTAATGAGAAATTATTTTCCTTATAATATACATTGGATACAATTGGTTCCATAGGCATGGAGAGTAAGACATGTAAGAACATTATAGGTGTTCCACCCTTGGACATTATTGTGACTTGTTCAACATGACATTAGAGCCCTCAGTTATGCTGTGAATAAATTATTTTATCATTGGATTAGTATTATTAATTATAATAAAAATTTGATTGTGTAATTTCCTCAAGTTAAAATTTCCTCAGATAAGTTGGGTTAACTGATATATTAATAAACGTAGGGTTAAATTATAAGTTGAATATGTATGATATATTTATGAGGATACATTGAATCTGTGTTCTATGAAACATAACTTGAAAGAAAAATGATAATTTTATGAATTGTTATTTATCCTTTTAATGATTAATCATATATGTTTTATTTGGCCTTTGTGATTTTTTTCTGATCTTATGAAATTATTTGATATAGATGTGATTGATTCCCGAGGGTGGTATGATTTAGCATGTTGAGTTCATCTAGATATGACCCCTAATTTTTTTGGAATCTTGAGCGTATGGTGCAATATTTCATACCACCTAATGGATTGAAACAGAGATAAATGACATCTGAGGGAAAATTGTGTAATTATATTCGATATCTGATTACAAGAAACACATGCTTTGGATGCTCGACAGTGATATTATAGATATCTGGGGCATTGAGGTCATCTGTTACCTAGATTTTTATGATATTCCTCCTTAGAGGAACAATCTACTATTAGTTTGGATATATTTCCTAATGTAGGAGGATCCAACATTACTCATAGATACCTGATAGAGTTCATATATAGGTTTGATTAACCCTATCTGTCAACCGTGACGATGGGGATTTAGCAGGATTACTTTATATGTATTAGAAATTTATTAAATTTATATATGGTTAATCACTATTTTTAATGAAAAATAATTTGAATACTACATTTGTTTTGAAATAGTTGCATCATTCAACTATGTTGGTACTCACACCTTGGCTGAAACACTATTTGGTACCAAAATAGATTTCATGGATGGAGGTTTGGAAAAGGAAAACATGAGTTGTTGTGTATTTGTATCATGCTAGATGGATTTGATGTTGGAGACATGACTTATATGGTGTTTGAGACAGATGAATTTGGTGTAATCATTTATATCATCATTCTCATTTATCTAATTTTATTTCAGTATGTCATTTAGTTATATTCAACATTTCATTACGTTATTATATAATAATTTGGATTAACTCAATTTTTCCCTTCTAATATTTGGTTTCTATTAAATTATTAATGTTATTTTTGTTGTTTCTACTACTCTACTATTTTTTTCATTTTCATTGAAAATAATTACATAGACTCTCCACTATATTCCTCACACTGTTGAGATTATTAATCAACCTTAATCAAATGGGGAGGTTCCCCTAAGGTCGTATAGCTAACTAGACCAGTCACTTGATGGAGAAACTGGTTGAGGATGTTACAAATTGGTATCAGAGCATCATGTTTCTTTTCTATTGATTTACTATCTGGGAATTGAAAATAGGAGAATAAAAAGTGTTAAGAAATAGTAATAATATTGTACATTGGTGTAATTAAGCCATATGTGGGGTGGGGGAATCTTATTTCCCAAGGAATGTATTGTTGTTCATGAGGATCACTTGTTATAGTTGATATTATTTCACCTTGGGTGATTCACTTATTGGGTGGTGTTATTATTTTTTGATATGTATACTCTTGGATTGATATAGTGTTAGATGAGTATGTATGGATCTGATTGGCAGATAGGGATATATATTTACATGAATTTCTCATGATAGGAACATAATTATTACATGTGATATATTTTCCTATATGAAATGTGAAATAGGGTACTTGTTATATCTGAGAAAAAAGGGAATAAATAAGCTTTTATATTATGTCAATTCACTTGTTAATCCATGTTTAGAGAGACTGTTTTCTTAATTTTTTATATTTTTGTATCCTATTGAGGTTAACCATGATTTTTTCCAATTATCTAAGGGGTCTATTTTTGTTGTAGAGAAAATGGATCCTAATTATCATTGAACTAAATTTTATAAGAGTTGAAATCATCACAATCCTAACAAAGATAAAACAATGCTTCATATGGACCATGAGAATATAATCGATGATTAGCTCTATGACATCCTCCCAAGGCTTATGTCATCCACGGAATGAGAGAATGTTCGCACTCTACCTTCGATGACTCAGATGACAATAACGGTCCAGCTAAAACCCCCGACTAAGTTCACTAGGGAGATAGGCCACCATGATGCTACGTTATGGATTAATTTAGTCCAAATGATCTTAAATAAGATCAAAAAATATTTATATATGAGGGAGAATATTTCTTCACACATGCTATATGGACCTTCCAATCATTGGTGGCATATTCAGGGGAAACTGAAGATGGAAGAGGAGTAATCCTGGAATGTTTTTGAGGATTAGGAATATATTCACTTACGTCTTAAGATATTTATGGATGATTATTCATGAAATTTATTTAATGTAACATTGGAGAGATTATATTTATGGACTATGTTTGATGCTTACTTGAATTAAAGTTCTTCAATCCTTCCTTAGTAGCTGATCTGATCTATTGGGAATGATTTTTTAGTATGAGTTTCACTATGAGATCTGTTCATAGGTGAATGGATTTAACTTGACCATCCTAGAAGATGTGATGCACCATGATCCCATAATATAATGGAATATAAGATATTCCCTAATGGGTGTCTTAATATTATTAATATGTCAATCCATGAATACTTTTTATATTAGTAATAGGTAATTCTATTACAGTTATCACCAATGTTGAAGCAGTCAGGGTATTCAAGGGATTGGAATTCAACCTCAAGAACATGGTTTAGTTTTGTGCTTTAAGACTGGATGATTGGGGGACAAGTTTCTATAGTGTACTCACCCTATAGTAGAGTCCTATGTCTATGGTAGGTTGGGAAATATTCATAAGTTATTTTGGATATTCTTATAGTAGAGAAGTAGTAGGTAATTCGGTTAGGAAACCAAGTTTTGGAGGGGCACAATTACCTAGTATAAGAATAGTAGGTGGAGTTCCAATAGCCATTCAGGATGAGGTTGGTGATGTGGTACCCATGCATAGGAGCTACTATGCCACTCATATGGAGTGGTATAAGGAAGTTAGACTAGAGAATATGGATGAGGGGTAATTCAGTTTCATGCTATTAAGACTAAAAATGATTGTTTTAAAACTAGGACCTTATTTCATCAGAGGTATGATTCTTGTATTATATACCCTTACACTTGTTTCTTATACCTTACCATCACATTACATTGAATCTGGTCTTTTGAAAAAAAAATCGGCTCAGTTGTAGAATAATTGGAGGCTTTCTTAAAAATTGATTCACAATTATGAGTGTGGTCAGAGAATACCTAGCAATGCAGGGTGTGTTATCTAGAAAATCTTGTTTACTATTTCCTTTGGGAACAATTTTTACTATAAATTAATGGTATCAATTTTATTATGGGTATGGATGGGTATGTTATATACTCAGAAAAAATGAATGTTATCGATTGAGAGTTACCTTTCTCTATCCAGAAGAGGTTAACTATTTTCACCAAGTTGATTGAGATCTACAAGAAATTCATGTAGGATATATTAAGTGAAAATTATATTTCCTCATACTTTAGATATCAGGTATTTATTTAGATGATATTATAATACAATAGGATACATTTCCTCTTTTGGTAAAAAATTATCAATATATATTTCCTTATAATTTCTTTGAATTACCACATGATGTGGTGATCGAGTTAACAATAAAGTTGGTTATGAAATACAATCTAGTTTCTTTCCAACCTTATAGGATGATACTAGTAGAGCTTCAGGATTTATAAGTTCATTTAGAGGATCTGGAAGAAAAATAATTCATATGGCCTAGTATATCACTTTAGGTTTCTCATGTGATTTTCTCTAAAAAGGGTAATGGGACATTGTTCTTGTGTGTGTTTTATCAAATATTTAACCAGATTATTGTAGATAATAAATATCCCCCTCCTTGCTTTGATGATATATTCAAATAGATGAGAGGTTCCATGATTTTATCCAATCCTTAGTTAGGTTTAGAGTACCACCAGTTTAGGTTGAGACAATTAGACATACCCTAAAATTCTTTTAGGAGAATATATATCTTGTATGAGTTATTAAGAATTTTAATTTGGTCTAAGTAATTCAATTTTGGTAGTCATGGCCTTGATGAATCCAATATTTCATCCCTTATTAAATTAGTTTGTGGTGATTCTCATCGATGACATCTTAGTGTACTCCCAATCGAAATAGTATCATGCCAATCATCATGAAATCATCTTGAGTATATTGAGAGGGAATCATATTTATATAATGTAACTCGAATTTTGTTTCTCGACTGATAATGTGAAATTCATAGTCCATATAATTTTAAAAGATGGAGTGTAAGTGGACCCATAGATGGTTGTAGTCATGGTATCATGAAATAATCCCAATTTTATATTATATTCAGAGGTTTTTAGGTTTGGTAAGTTATTAGTGATGATTCATATAAGAAATCTCACATTTGGAAACAATGATGTCTTAGATGACCAAGAAAAGGGTGATATTTTTTGATCATTTTCTTGTGATACTAATTTTTACGAGTTGAAGAGACATATGACCTCAACACTTATCCTCACTATATCTAAGCTTAGTATATAATATTCTGTGTACTATGGCACATTCAGAGTTATAATTACAACATTTTTTATGCCTAAGGACCATGTGTTCACTTATAATTCCAGAAAACTGAGACTGAATGTGTTGAATTACCCTAAAAAAGATCTAGAGTTTGATCTACTAGAATATTCCCTATGATTTGGGAGACACTATGTTTTTTGAGATAGTTTATAGTTTATACAGACAACAAGATCCTAAATTATATATTTTCTCATCGGTAACTAATCATTCAGTAGAATATGTGGTTAGAGTTTCTATACTAGTTTGACGTCATGCCAGATTATACCCTCAGAAAGGGAATTTTTGTTGTTGATGTCTTGAGTTGGAATTCATTGAGATAGGTAGTGTGGAAGTATTTTAATGAGTTGAAGATGGTGGAACTCATTGTAGTCATGCATCTAGATGTTCAGGACATCAAGGGATGAGTAGTTATAAAATAAGAATATGTAATACTCGTGATTCTTGATGGGATAAAAATAGCATAGTTTTCTAATTTATTTGGATTATCTCTGACGAAAAGCTTATATAGTAGGTATCCACCTCTTGGATAGTCTCTTATTAATTAAGATGTTCTTCTTATCCTTGTCTGAGTTTGGGTTCGTATCAACTTGTGATAGGAGTAGATGAATGAAGTTCAGGCATCGAGATAGGTGGTACAACTTGGTCTGACAAGGATGTATCAGGATCTCCATAGATAGAATTTATGGAAAATAAAAAAGAAGGAGGTATTGGGATTTATGGTGACATGTTTCACTTCTCACCATGTGAAGTCTTATCTTTAGAGGCCTACAGGGGTGTTGCAGCCTCTACCCATTTCTGAGTGGAAGTGGGATGATTTCATTTTGGATTTTTTTAATATGATAGCCTTGGAATCCTAGTAAGAATGATGTAGTATATGTGATTATGGATTAAATGATGTTGGTATCCCACTTCCATCCAATGAGGGTGTCCTTCACCAATTATAATCTAGGTAGCCATTATGTTTAAGTGGTAGTTCAGTTTCATGGAATGTCGAGGATCACTTTTCTGAATGAGATTCTCGTTTCACTTCTCAGTTTTAACAGAGTTTATAAAAGGACGTGAGATCATGGGTTCTCTTGAGTAAAACCAACCATCATCATATATATGTATAATCTAAAATGACTATTTAGATTCTGTAGGATATATTACAAGCCCATGTTTTAGTTTTATGTTGTTTATGGGAGCAACATTTAGCACTCATGGAGTTTTCTTATAATGAAAATTCATAGGCATCGATCCAAATGGATCTATTCAAGACCTTGTTTAGAAGACCATTTCATTCCCCTATTTTTCAGTTAGTGTAAGGAGATTTATCTCTTTTTTGGACCTAGTCTCTTGTAGGAGATGTCCGAGCTGGTTTAGTTGATCAGGAGGTGGTTGGTAACCTTGTAGAGTAGAGATTAATCTTATACAAAATAGTGGATATGTCCACTAGATTTCTATGTGGTTCTACATGTTTTCTTTTGTTTATTTCATATTGTGGGGAAATTGCATCTATTAAAATAGAAGTGGTCACCTAGGGGATCAAGGCTGTTTAATAAAGTGGGGAGGGTTGGTCTTGTGGCATACCGATGGGACGTTATATAGTGATTTAGTGCCATGAACAATGTCTTTCTTGTATATAATACTATGTGATATCATTCATAAACATCTCATTTGGTAAACCTAGTTGATGTCACTCTCAATTTAAAGGCATCCTTAGAGAATCATCTGATATGGATTGTTGAATGTGGTGAGAGTTATCTTGCGGGAATACAATACTTTTTGTATGAGTACTGCGCCATGATTTGAGTGTTCAATAGTAGTCCTAGGAGAGGGAAATAGAAGCATTATAATAATGGAAACACATTTATGTTTTGACCCCAAAAAAAATCATGGACCATCTTTGGGACGAGCTATTTTATGTGGGGGAGCATGTAAGATCTCTTATTTTTTCAGGTACATCCCTCGTTGACTTTTTTTGATATATATATTTTAATTATATTTTATTATTTCTAACATTGGTGGAGTAGAATGTTTTTGGGGATGTAGGTTTTTTTGAATTAATTAAATTGGGATATAAATTTCCCAAATGGTTATTGAGGGTTCTCTATGGGGTTGGAATGCTTCTAAGGTGTTCACATTCTATCTACAGAATCTGGTTTAAGAGTTTTCTGTTAAACACATTCACATTGTGAAAAGGTTACAAGAACTGAACATATTTACAAGAAAATTTTATAAACTGGTTAATATTGAGAAATGATTGAATTTCATGAATCGAATTCACATTGTAAAATAGTTTACTAGGGTTATTATAACCTGAGGAAACATATTTTTTAGCATATCATATATATTGTGAAACTCATAACATTAAAGGGGTTCAAATGTTGCATATTACGAGATCATAGTTTTTATACCATGTTGTATGTGTGATTTTTTCCACATAAATTGTGAAGAGATATCTCTCAAAACATTGGGAGATTCCATGGTGATTTTGTAGAGATTATATCTATTCCGGACGTCTCGGTTTAGTGTTTGATCTTTGGTTCCTTACATCCTTTTTTTCACCTTTCATGCAATTCCCACTTTTATAGTGGTGTGATATCTTTATTAGTAATGAAACCAATTTTTATTATGTCATTTTTTGATAATGATTTTCTATTTAATCTCCATTTCCTCTATTATTTTTCATGATTTACATTGGGATTTTTTCTTTTATCTACAAATTAATGAGTGAGGTTTACTTGTAGTTTCATTTAGATATCCATTGTATGTGTGATGGGATTGATCACAAAAGCACACAACATGAGTGTGTACATTATTTGAATAAATAATATTGAATAGTAATCCTTTTCTTTAGATGGTCCATTGTATCCTTTCATGTCTATAGGAATAGATATTGGAAGTTGTTCCCACTCGATAGGTGTTCCACCAACAGAATTTTTTTAGACTTGGTCAACATGAAATTACAACATTGAGATATATTGAAAATGTATTATTTTATCATTGGATTAATCAGATAATTTTTCATAACATTTAGATTTTATGATTTTATTAATGTAGAATCAACTAATCTAAATTGAATTAAATGATATTTTGCTGGACATTTTGTTAATGATAAATGGAATATGTTTGATATATTTATGAGGATAATTGGAAGCCTAGTTCTGTGAAACATAACTGGAAAGAAAATTCATAATTTTATGAAGTGATCATTGTTCGTTTTGGTTATTTATCTTACATGTTTGATTTTATCCTTGAATATGTTTTCTATCTTATGAGCATACATTAAATCGATGTTATATATTCCAATGGGTGGGATTCTTTTTAATGTTGCATTCATCTAGATATGACTCTCAATTTATATTGAATCCTAGGGTAATGGTGCATGATTTTAAACGACATGAGTGCTAGGAGAACAATTACATGATGACCAAGGGTAGAGTTTTTGATTATATCAGATATATGAGGACTATATGAATAATATCTAGATACTGGATAGAAAGATTATAGATAACTTGTAAGAAGAGGATATAAGTAAATTTTTATGTTTTTTCAATTCATCCTTAGTGGGAGAGTCTTCCACTAGTGGGGTGATCTATCGTGATGTAGGTGTTTCCACCATTATCTACAGATACCCAGAAGGGTGAAGATGTAGTTTTGGTTGACCCTAAGAATCTACATTGAGCCCAGGGCATCAATATAATTACTTTTTTTATTTTTTAATTAATTAAATTAATAATATATTTATCTTTATATTTAAGAAACAATATTTATCAAACTGTTTTTGATTAGACATGGTGGTGTTGATCTAATGAGTTGTACTCACACCCTAGACTGGTCACTATTTGTTTCCCAAACAAATTTCATTATTGCAGGATTGGATAAGGGAAATAGACAATATTGATCATTTATAGCATACTATATGGGTTAGAGCTTGATGATGGGACTGACATGGGGTTCAAGACTAAGGCTTTGAGTGTATTTATTTTAGTCTACTATATCATTTATCTATATGTGTTTCAGCACGTCATTTAGTTACATTCACCTTGAAAGTACATTACTATATTATCGTATTGGATTTTTTTTCCCTTATGAGATTTGGTTACTTGTTAAATTATTATTATTTTTTCCATTATACCATCTACTATAATATTTTTTTTCCTCTCTCATTGAAACTATTTACCAAAGGGTGTAGTCTCCCCACTATATTCTTTACAGCAACATTTCTAATCTATAAACTCTTGCGTGTAGGTAGAGATGCCTAAAGTAACATAGCCAAAAGACTCTATCACTTATGGTAGCTCTAATTCAGGGATGTTACACATGTATTAGTAGTAATAAATATGAAATAATTTAATTCTTCAATATTAAAGAGTGAAAAAATAATATTGAAATAATTTTAATATATATATGTTAATCTGTTAGGTAATAAATTTATTATGTTTAAATAAATATTTTATTTATTTATAAAATAAAAATAATTATTTATTCATATATGGATTTGAAAAATTAATGTTTTAGAGTATTAATGTTTAGTTTCATTGGTATTTGGTAAAGATTATTTAATATAAAATTAGTATTTTTCAAAAAACAATATTTTAAGTTTTATGTATTTTATTCTACTTAGTTAAATTGACCAATTTTATAATATTATTATATATGGTATAATGCATTAAAAATCTATAAATTTGAAATTATCTGGAAATAATATTAAGAACTCTTAAAAATTTCAATTTCAATAAAAACAGTTTTACTTGATATTTTTTATTTTCATTAAAAAATAATTTTTTACATTTTAGGATTTTAATTTTATAATTGTAACATTGTTAATTATTTTATCATTATCAACATCAGTTTTCTATTAAAAAGGATTATAATATTAATAACAATAAAGGTAAGAAATAATACAAACAGAAGAACACAAACATTTCCACTTATGGTGGTCTGTAGTGATGAAGCCCAAAGGTATCACCACTTACAGGATTCTCCCCCTAAGGTGGTAGAAAAATCTCACATAGATAGTATGTAATGTGTTCCTCGTGAATTGATCTGGAGGTTAGAGAGTCCACCACCTTATTTCCTTCATTCCAAATATATGGAATCTTTGTTTGGTTGCAAATAAGACCCCTTCACCTTTTTACTATATATGAAATGGACCATGAATCCTCATGTGTATTCTTTAAAGTACTACATAGTATTACAGAATCTATCTATATAGATATTAAAACCACATTTCATTGTCTAAATATAAGGAGGCCCATGATCAATTCAATGGATTCGGATTTGAGGGAGTCACCTCCTCAAAAATACACTGAGTATGTGAAAAATATTATTTCTCCTAAGATCATAGGCCACACCACCTCTACCCATGAAACCCATGGAACATGATCCTTCAATGTTAAGTATGAATCTTGATCTTTGGGGACTCAAAGAAACCCAGTGTCGCTAAGAAATAATTGAAGTTCAGTGGGAAAAATACATACTTACATGAACTAGTCTTTAGGTAGGTGGGAGATTTTTTTTAATTATTCATTGTTTGGGACATGTCATGTTGTAGTTTTTTTTTTGATCATGAGATTCATACCCGAGCATACACCTACTTCAAAATGAACATTATCCTTTCTTTCCTTAAACAAAAACACACATCAATCAACACTATAACACTTTGTTTCCTCCAATTACTTGCCTATTATGCTCCATGGAACATGATGTTGAGGATTTATATACTCTTACTATCACACATATGGATTCATTTGAAATCAACAAAAAAAATCCAGACCATACAACCCCATTCTCACTGAAAAAATGTTCTAGGATTTCATCCTATAGTTTCTCATATCATGTACATCTGGATACTTAGTAGATGCCTATTTCTTTTAATATTCTCATCAGTGGGAAAATCTCAATGTCTTATCCTCTATACAAGAAAATTATAATTTTCCAGAACCTTTTTACTCTAGAGAAGATCTTCCCATGGATCCCATTAGCTTGAATATATGAGTATTATACAATATTAATTCATATAAATAGTTCATGAAAATGATTTATTAAAAATGAACTTATCTGGGTCATTGTTGATGTCATGGATATCCAAGGACACACATTGGTTTTTTTAGAACCATTTTAATTAAATCTAATTGATTACTCGCTGATATAAAGGTGATATCTATTGTTGAACATCATGGAAAAATAAAAACAGATCTCACCATATTATGGTGACAGAATGATATCTCTCCCCTCCCCACTATCCATCATGGTTTGAACATGAAATTCAAGTAGTGAAGATAAACCAAAGTCCAAATGGATAGTCTCACTATATACCTCCCCCAACCATAAACCTCCTTATCACTCCCCTAGAGTCTACTACCCCAAACCACATCCCATGAAATCTTTACATGCTTGAAATGAACAGTATTTAGTATATTATTAAAAATAATACCGCCATCCTCCATGGGTCATTCTATTCTCCTCTAAGATTCACAATGATACTTCCCTTTATAATTATCATCCCAGATAAATGATTCCATTATCCTATCAGCATTTGAGATGACTATTTTCAGTTCCCTAATCACTGAGAGGGCATGTTTTAGAATTGATTCGATAACACTATTAACCATTTTCATTCTCAAAAAGAATTATAAACATAGGTTTTTCCTATTCATTACATGAATCGTAATCCTCTCCATGATCTGATCAATGTGATGTATACAAATCCATAATGATGAAATGGCCCCCAGGTAAACCATGGGGAAACTACATTGTTGAACACCCATACCATTACATAGAGATCTTATCATCCTTTATTAGCATAGTTGTGCCATATAAAGGATTATCTACAAACAGTTGATCACTTGGGCACTACATTTGTAACACTTTTCAAAAACATAATTTGTTCCACTAACTGACCTCTTTCTATAATACATGAATATGATTCGATCATACACAATCATGAAATGGGAGATGTTGATAGAGAGGGTCCCACAATTATAGGGAAGAGTATTAACACGAGGCGTACTCATGTTAATGTTTCTTCTAAGGAAATATTAAGAAAAAATAATGATAGCTGAGGATATCAAATCGCCTTTCTTTATCCCATGTGTAGCATTAAAAAATAGGTATTTCTTCTCTATAAAGGATATAACTCTCCAAGAGGAAGTCAAGAATCTAAAAATGATATCAATAGACCATGTGGAGGAACCCTTCTTTATCATAACCATAATGATAATGTTCCATTAAATTTTATCATAATCCTTACACATTCCAATCTTAAAAAATACAATGTTGAATTTAGGAAACCCATGTTTAACATTTTAAAAATTAAGTTATATTTCGCCAATGAATATAATTTTTAGTCTTTCTCTTTTAGTTAAGTCATCCCTATGTGAAATTAGGTTCCAAAATTATTTTAAATTAACTAAAATATACTTTTATTGACAATAAACCACTTAATTTCATAAAAATTAAAAGCATTGATAATTTTTCACTTATATAATTTCCATGAAAATAATGTATTTTATTCGAAAAATGAGGTTTTAAGTAATACATTTTATAATGTTAGAAATTAAATTTCGAAAATTTTGGATTTTCATATGATAAAATTTATTTAATATTTTGGATATTTAGGTTCATTTTATTAAATTTGGTCAATTTTATAATGATTAACTATTAACTATTATGTAAATATTATTTTCCTCACTAAAAATTAGAAAAAAAATAATGAAAACTATAAAATTAAAAGATTTAAAATGTTTTATAAAACATTTATAAAAATGAATGGATGAGGTATGAATGACCTTATCTCATCTTATACTCCATTTCAATCTACTTTGGATACACATTCCATGTTGATCCTATGGTATATTTATGTAAAAAGAACATATTTATAAAAAAGTATCTCATTCCACCAATAAAAGGAGCCCTGGACACCCAAATTATCCTCACTCCCAAATACAAAAAGATGGAACCAAATTATTCCAAAATACCTCCTCAATATTCCTAAAAATATTATATTTACACTATTATTCTCAAAATATTTCCCCTCAATTCAATAGTCATATTTTATAAAGGATTTATCTAAGGGGTGACAGAAAGATCCTTAATCACCCCATTTACATCTAAATTCATTTATTTTCCCAAACCCTATCATAAAGATAGACATTATTTTATATATTATAATTAAATAAATGTATTTAATATATTTAAATGTTATTTTTATTAAGGGAGAATCATTAACTACCCTTTAACTTTTACTTAGTAAAATTAAAACATCACTTGTGCTACATACTGAATAATATCTCCATTAGCAACATGGTCCTTCTTTAATAAAATTTATTCAATTATGTTTTGAAATGTTTTTTATGGGATTAATATTATATTTATAACATTATTATTATTCTAAAATTATAAATTGTTACCTTCCTTTATCCGTTTTTAATAAAAAAAAGGAATATATATCCCACACAAATGTATAGACTATCACCGCCTTGAAGTAGGGAATATTAAATTTCTTACTATAGTATTTAAATATACTTCCAAATGTATTACAATATGATTAAACACAATAATTAAATAAAAATATATCATAATATTTATGGAGAAATGATGTTACACCAAAGTCACTTCATAATCATCCATTAATTATGGTATGTAAATGTTTGGTCAAGTCAAAAAACCTACCTAAAAAATTAAATGAAATAATAACATGAATGAATGGGAGAACAAAATTACTGAAAATACATGGTATAAATAAGAAAATAATTAATTTATATATTTTTTATAATGTTAATAGTATTTTGAAATTCATTAATGAAAACACCGACCTTTATTGGTTAAATTTTTTTAAAACATGCTCATAGGAAATTTCATCAATTAGGATCACAAATAAAACTCCAATATAATAAAATTATAATAATATAAAAAATTATATGGATTAAATTTCAATACCTTGTAAGATATATTGGTGATAAAATTTTGGATATGTATTGAAAACAACACCGTCGTTGAGAAACTAGTTCAAAAAAATAACAATTACTCACAACCAATATTGAAAATAGCTCATAACTAAATAATGTACATACATATGAAAATATAATAAACGTTTTTAAAATTATATTAATATATATTTTAATAAGGTTATTAAATATGTTATTAATATTGTTGTTTTCTATATAGAGGATTTAATCGCTTTAGTGGATGTTGAGAATTAAGGATAAAAGTTCTTAGTCACAAATTTAATTTCATGAGACATATTTTATGACATGAATAATGATATATTTCATATGGTTTGATCAATAAATAATATATTTATTTAACCGTATTAATTTTACTACTATGTTTTGAGGATCCACATTATCTTCTTTCATTAAATCGATTTTGATTCAAAGTATTTAATGTTATTGGGTGTTTCATCATCTAATTTTCAAATATACGAGACTTGTTTAAATTTAAAACCCACGTTTATTTTATATGGTGTATACAATGGTCATTTGAGTTGTTATACTGTTAATAATATTTTATTAATGGTCTTTGAATTTTAAATGTAGTCGCTCACTCTAAAAAGGTTTTTATTAATATGTTACTTAGACTATATGTTTTACAATGCCAATATTTTTTCAAATCAATATTTTTTTTGAAATATAATCCATCTTGTGAATTTTTATTATTTAAAAAACCATTTTTTTTATTTTTCTATTCCTGGGTATTTATATCTCTTCACAAAATTTTATTTCCCAGGTATAATTTTTTACCTAAACTGTTGATTGTGAGTTAAAATGACGCCATCCCTTTTTTTATTTAGTCAGGAACCTACATTTTATATATATGTATTCATTAGATAATTTTATGAAAGTTTCTATCTATTCATCAATAAATATATAACTCCAATATATACTACATTTAAATTTATTAATATGTTTTATTTAAATTTGAATCATGTTTTATATAGTTGTTTTTATGAATGTGTGAATATTGTAACACTCCAATCCTTAAAAACCCATATTTAAATTATTTATAGAAAGGGTATTTCTTTATTATATTTAAATGTTTTTTTAGATTATTTTTATAGATAATTAAGTAAAAAATTTCATATTAATGACTATATTTCCATTAATTATATATTTTTTCCATGAAACGAGATCTTTATAAAGACACACTTGTTTGGTAAATGCTAGCTACCATATCGGGAACTATAACACTATAAAATTTTCTACACATCAATAATCCATATGATATATCATTTGAATAACTGAGATATGAAAATGATATATAAGGGAAATAATGTCAAACAAAACCATTATACCATTCCTAAATTTGAACATTATATAAGAATATTTTTCCCTTTCATAATCAATATTCAAGGAGAGTGGTCATTTGTTCTTGAGAATCTCTACAAGTCTTGGGAATCATAATTTGGGGAAAAGGGAATGTTGTATCATTAATATATATTCCAATTTTACAAACATTAATGGGTTAGTGATGTGGAATATTAGTTGGATTTTCCACCAAGGATTAGTTCAATTCATATTGTGATTCATGTGTACCAATTAAAAACACATCATCTTGATCCTAACCATGTGATTTAATGGGATCTCATTTACTTATTGTTGGATGATACATTGGTTCAAGTTCTAGTGTCAATTTTGGATAGGTAAGATTATTTTTTTCTTGTTAAATCTATCCGTCAAGTGATTGTTTTATGGAAATGTAAGACCCCAGGTAAATAAAGAGTATGACATTTTTACATTAATACATATTTGTCAATAAAATATTAATATAACTTTAAATGGGACGCTATGCTCGATGGAGTACCCAACACACAACAACGATTTATTTGGGAATCTTACGTTGCACTCTAATAATAAAATAATATTATTTTAAATGGTAGTTAACACCTAGCTGTTGTGATGGCAGGATTGAATAGAACTAACTACAAAATTATTATATATGTTTTTCAAATATGTTTACTTTTTAAAATAAATTTTAGAGGATTAAAAATGCGAATGAATCCAATTTTAAGCGTAAACATTCTAATATTCTTTAAAAGGTCGATTAACCGCCTTTTGATGGCAGACCTCTTTTAAATACACTTTTTGACAATTTTATGAGTTATATTTGACAAAATAAAATTCTTCTTTAGAATCGGGACATCAAATTTACTTTGTGTAAATTTTTGGTAATTTTCCGAAAAAGTTCAATTTGTAATGAATAGTGAAAAATGTTGTATTTTAATTCAAAACCTCTTTTTAATTTAATTTATTTATATGATTATATTATCTTTTGAATTGGTTTTAAAGTGAAATTAGAACATATTTTTACAATTTAATCCAATAGTGGTCGTTGGAATTAATTTCACTTTGAAACCGGACTTAAACTAGTGTCAATCTATTGATACATTTTGTTTCATAAAAACACACTATTTGTTTTGACAGCGGGAATTAATTATTAAATTAATTAATGAAACTTATATGTTTTTAATTTTTTAAAATAAACTTCATTTTTGAATTTGGAATATCAAATATATCTTAGGGTGAATATTTGGTAAATTTCTGAAATACTTCAATTTTTTATGAATAGTGAAACCACTAAGTAGTACTTATAAAAACTGATTTTCTATTTAAATGAAATTTTTCCATATTTGTGTTTTGAATTTAAAAAATACGACATACATGGTTGTAATTAAGAATTAAAATGTGGTTCAATGGGATTAAAATAATTTTTTGGTGAATAATAACTTATTAAGTTTTATCGCGATTAGAGGTAATTAGTGTAGTTTAAGGTAAAGATAATGTTTTAATAATATGAGATGAGATTGACACATGTCCTACCCTCATTGGATGTGTCATGGACGACCAAGACAATCCATGGGTCAACTTTGGGACCCCATGGATCCACTTTGGTTGGAAAATGACATAAATAACTTTTTATTTAATGTTAAAGTAAAAATGACACAAACATGAGATGTTTTACTAAAACAATTGTTACATGGGGTTATAAAAGTTCGATTTTTGACTATAAATATTCATTATAAAGCTAAAAAGTTTTCCTAAATCATGATATATTTTTTATAATTTTTATACATTAAATATATTAAATTATTTATGACATCATGGTGATGCATCGATTACCTCATTAATAAAGGATTTAAATAAAATGAAAAGATAATGTAAAATCTATGACCTACAATTGTCCAAATCCTATTGGATGGCTTTATTTCGAACCCGTATAACCTTAGCATCAAATTATAACAATGTGGGACCTTTTAAATCCGAAACTCATTTTAAAATAAAGGAACATTTCGTTACTTTCTAAGGGTGCCCCTTCTCTCCTATTATAAAAGGCCCCCACCTCTACCTCCTTACCCACACTTCCAAATGTAGGATCTAAATAATGATGTAGATGCTCAAAATAAAAGAGGGGGGTGAATTTTATACTTTTAAAAATTCCTTTGGAACCTTTAACGTTAATTATGAATAACTATGTTTTCCTTAAGCAAAGGAAAGAGCTATGTTTAACAATGTTAAACTAAGTAAATTCACAACAACTATAATACAAAATGAAAAACTCGAAATAAGGAATGAAGTTATGAACTTCATGTCCTATGTACTTTCTTAAAACTGGAAGGAGATTCTGAATGTAGGTTCCAGAAATATGGTTCCGGAAATTGAAACATAACAAAAGATTACAAAATGAGATTCTACCTTAAAGCGTATAGAATCTAAATGAAACAGAGTACAAGTAAGGAAGTATAATAATGTTATACTTTCCTTATAATACAAAATGCAGTGGAAATAAACAAGTAGTAAAACTAAAAGTAACAAGATATAAGTCTTTTAACCCAAAGGGAAGGGTATCCAACAACCTTGGATAAAGGTCCCTTGATTTATACTTTCAAGAAAGTTTTTCTTACTCACACCAGGGTAATCCCTTGATACGAATATCGGAGTCTCTGTCTTTCTATCCTCGCAAGCCCTCAACTTCAAGGTAGTTGGCCACCTCTGTCTTCCTCAACAAGGAAGCCCTCAACTTCAAGGTGTTGGAAACCTCTGACTTCTTATCCTCGGAAGTCCTTGAATGTAATCACCAACATTTGGAGTCGCATGAAGCTTTGAGAGTTAATAAGAGCCTCTATATGTAGAAATTACTTCAATAGCATGTATGAACAATGTCGAAGAAGTCATTCATCAGTCATCATATCATCCAGCATCGAGCTCTTTCAAATGATCTCATATTTATAGGCAAGGTTGGCCTCCTTTCCAACGGTCATATTTTCCTTAAAAATCGGAGGGACCTGTACATGTGTAACTTAACCCACGGTTAGTTTATAACAGAATAAATGACATCGTTTTATAACAAAACAAGTGTAATAGATTGTATGACAACGTTTAAAGTCTAACTCAAAAGTTCGTAATGAATGTTCAGAGTGTAAACAAATATAATTTTTTGGAGTCTAAATAAATACAGAGTGTATAAAAAAAAGATGATAAGATTCTGTTTAATAGGAGAATTCAGAATGAGAATTCAGAATGAGAATTTGTAATGAGAATTTGTCAACAGAATTCGTAATGAGAATTCATCATCAGAATTCGTAATGAGAATTTGTCATCAGAATTCGTAATGAGAATTCATCATCAGAATTCTTAATGAGAATTCATCATTAGAATTCGTAATGAGAGTTCATCATCAGAATTCGTAATGAGAATTCGTATCTAGAATTCAGAGTAGAACTTTATCAGAGTTCGTACCCAAAATTCGGAATGAAACTTCATTATAGTTCTCATCTGGAATTCGGTACATAATACAGAATGTTTTCATATCAATGTTTCAAATGATTCCGAGAATATAGAAATGAAACCGAAACTTATACTTAAGAAATATATGAATGAAAATATGAAAAGGATGATTTTTCTTACAAAATAAATCTTCCTTATAAAAGTGATTTTCCTTATAAAAGTAATTTTCCTTATAAAAGAGATTTTCCTTAATGAAAGGTGTTTGTGATTTTCAAAATAAGAAGGAATGGAAAGGTCATAAGGAAAACCTTATTGACTCAAAAATCTCCCCCTTTTTGGAAAGCACAAACATCCCTATTAAAAAGAAAGTCTAAGAAGAAAGAAAACATTAAGGCTTATCTCCATTTGCTTGTGGATGTTGATGAATACGACTAACTCCCCCTTAGGCTTTGAAACACTAAGGACCGTATTATAGATTTCCGGAATGATATTTAATTAAGAATAAGAAAGTATTATTTAATGAATAAATCCCCCATAGATAAACTCTATTAGAGTTTGTTTTCTTTCTCACCCTTTGTCAAGATTCTTTTTCCCTTTTTATTAGGGTTCTTTTCTTTCTACCCCTTTGTGATTTTCAAAAATAATTCGAGGGAATGGAAAATATAACAAAGTTCCTGAAAAATTAATAGCAACAACAAAAGAAACGAGCAAGCATAAATTTCATTAAGTTTGAAATCTCGGCAACAAAGAAATTTAGATACAAAAAAAGATCAGATCTGTCTATTTTGGATCTTTTTCTTTCGCCATGAGACCCTTAAGAATAGTATTTATCTTCTTCAAGTCTTTATGGTCTTCCTCGGCTTGCTTCTCTAACACAAAAATTCATGCATTTTGAGTTTCAATATTTTCATCCTGAGCTTTAAGCTTTTCTTTCTGAGCTTTAAGAAATTCTTCCTGAGCCTTCAACTTTTCTTCAAACTCAATATGATGATCCCTTTCAAACTTCTAGTTTTGAGAAACAGAATTCAGCTTCCCATTCAGATCTCTAACTTCTTGAATCCGAAATTTCTTTTCATCTGTCAGCTTTTCTTCAAAAGATGATGTAAGTTCATTTATCTTCCTGTGATCTGTTTCAAAGGCATCCTTCACATTATCTTGGAATTCATCAAAGAGCTTCATCTCCTCTACAGTCTTCCTTGACCAACTAGTCATCCTCTTGCAAGATCTTTTGTGGGATTCATAGCCGACAAAGAAAGTTTTCAACTGAGCCTTTATCTCAACACATTTGTCCATAACCATGGACACAGAGTCTGTTTTCTGATTCAAAGCATGTTGGAGCATCTGGCATCTTGAATCAATACTTGAGAAAGTTGGAATAGTACCCACCAAATTCTTTAATGATTGAACAACAAAGTCATGTACCAACGAAGATGACTCCGAATCCAAGACTTTACATGAAGAATTTTCTACTTAAAAATTCTCAAAATTCTTCTTAGAAGAATCATCAACTTCCCTTCTCTTTATAACCACTGAGCCCGGGGTATGAACAACAAGTTTCTTTCCCTTGTCCTTTTTTGTAATGGAGTCTTGTTCCAGAGTTCTCTTTTCACTGTCAGACACGTGAACAACATTGTCTTCCTCCTCAGCAACTTTCTGAGAACCATCCTCTACATTCTCCATTTGAAAAATATCATGTAGAAGTAGTTCTTCCTCTGCATGATAAGCTAATTCTTCTTCTCCTTTGTCCTCATCCATCACTGGAGTGACTAACATAGAAGTCTCATCTTCTAAGGTTTGGAGCGACAAATGTTCCGAAGGTGTCCCCTTATAATCATCTACTTTCTTTAAAACATCTCCGGTTCCACCACTTCCTTAAAAAACAGCTTCTTCTTCTTCCACTTGCTCAATATGCTCTATTTCCTCAACAGGCTTAGCAACTGGCTCTTCCGGAGTGTCAAAGTTTCTTCCTGGAGTCTCGGGTAGATATTCCAATGAAAAAGATCTTGGGATAGGAATGTTTGCTGAAACCATCTTATTAAACTTTAACGAAGCCTAAGCTACCTCAGATTCAGACATCTTCTTCTTAAGCTTCTTATCTTTCACTTTTATTTCTAGCTCATCCGTAGTTCTTTCCCTCAAGGCCTTAGCCTCCGCAGGATCCAAGCCAAACTGAGGCTCCCCTTCCACTCTCTTCTATTTGATTTCCCTCCGTTTAGCAACTACCTCATCAGGGTAAGCTTTCTTCTTCTTTGGTTTAGGATGTGCGGAATGAACTTCCTTAGATTTGGGATTCTCTGCTTCACCTTCAACTTCTTTCAACTTTCTCTTCCTCACTGGCTTAGAGGATTCAGGTTCAGCAACTTTCAGAACCGTTTCTTCTTGAACAGGTAAATCAATGAACTGACCAGACTCTTTGTCAAATTCAACATCCATCCTTTTGAGAGTACCATCACTCACCAACATAATCTTACAAACTCTTGTATTAGACTTGCAAGCTTCCTTGAAAGACTCAAGGCAACGAACTATCAACTTTGAGAGGATTGTTGGATACATAATGATCTGAGCTCTCAAAATCCCTTTCTTACCATTCTCAAGGGTAATACGAATGTGTTTCATCAGGTTAAATTTCCTCAGATTTATCAGAAAATATAGGATATAGATATCTCTCTTCTTCAAACTGTCTTTGTCACCCTTTCTCGGTACGATAAGACCTTGTACCCATAACTCTAGAATCCAGAAATTTGTAGACAGAGAAGCAATTTTCGGAGCCTTATCATCTGACAATCTAAGAGTTTCCAAAGCCTTTTACTTGTCGAAGCTTACCTTTGAATTCGGAAAAACATGAGAAATAAACTCAGCTTCTCCTTCATTATTCAGCCCTACCAATCTAGCTTCCTTGGCATAAGAAAGCTTATAATTCTTTCCATAAGACTTAAACGATAATTTCTCACTGCCATCTTCCTTATAGAAGGAAACTGTCTCATAGAATTCTATATGTAAATCCGAAAATACTTCATCTTGATTCCCAGGCTTAAACAGAGCAACATCTTCCCATCCGTTAAGCTTAATGTTCTTGGATATAAGAGAATCATACTTGTTGAAGAAATCAGGATGAACCAACCTTTCTATATATACCAACCACTTCGAAATCGGCTTAGAGGAAGACATTTCTTGAGAAGCTACTTCCACAGACATTCGGATCTGAAGACCTCTGAGAAGTTTGGAACGATCTTAAAACAGAGAGGCAGAGCTTCGGGACGCTGGAGTTTGAAAATCGATGTGGGACAACCTTTTGGGGTCCCCTTTATATAGGCAATGATAAGACAGTTCAGCTTCCTCAGTTGATCGAACGGTTGTGACAAGCTGAGATCAGATCTGAAGGTTGAAAACCAATTATCAAGAAAACATGAATCCGATCTTTTGAGGTGTTTATTAAAACAAAAATTTAAGAAAACTATAATCCGAAAACAAAATATAATAAAATGTCATCAAGTAAAGTATGACTACGAAAACATGAGTACAGAAATCATACCTTTAGGATTGGTTTAGGAGGATTATTCGTAATGGATAATTTTAAAATAATAACTACGGAATAAAAATGCAAAACTCACTATGAAAATCAAACTCAGTATGGAAAACTCAGTACGAAAAACATTATAAAGATTTCAGTATAAAAAAAATTCATTAAAAAAATGAAAAACTCGAAAATATTGTTATGGAAATACCAGTACGAAATTTTCCATTCCGGAAGTTTTCAATACAAAAATTTCCATTCCATAATTTTTCTAATAAAAAATATCCATTCTGGAAATTTCAGTTCCGGAAATTTCCATTCCAGAATTTTAGTTCCGAAAAGTTTGAAGACAAACTTTGAAAAAACTTAGTTACTCTAACACACAAATGTA
Organism: Viscum album; assembly: GCA_963277665.1. Taxonomy (NCBI): domain Eukaryota; kingdom Viridiplantae; phylum Streptophyta; class Magnoliopsida; order Santalales; family Viscaceae; genus Viscum; species Viscum album. Next base: position 558,889,871 of record OY728127.1, on the reverse strand, counting down.
CTCCCCTTATGAAAAGGAGTTTATTACTGTAAGGAGACTTTTTCAACAGAAAGTTAATTAAGATGGATTACCTTACGGTTATCATTACTAACTTCTGTTTAATGTATTCAAATCTATCAGAAGGAAAATATTTTGTGAAAATATCAGCAGGTTGATCTTGTGTTCCTATAAACTGAAGAATGATATCTCCTTTAAGTGTGTGATCCCTAAGAAAGTGATGCCTAATATATATATGCTTTTCACGAGAGTGATGTGCAGGGTTCTTACTAAGGGAAATGGCACTTGTGTTATCACACAAAATTTGAGTTTTAGTAAAACTCAAGCCATAGTCTGTGAGTGTGTGTTGCATCAACAATACTTGAGCACAACAACTTCCAGCTGCTACATATTCAGCTTCAGCAGTGGATAGTGCTACATAATGTTACTTCATGGAAGACCAAGAAACTAATGAATCTCCTAAGAAATGAAAAGTTTTGGATGTACTTTTTCTATCCATTCTACATCCACCAAAGTCAGCATCAGAAAAGCTTTTTAGAACAAAATCATTTCCATAAGTATAAAATAATCCTAGATCCATGGTTCCCTTAAGGTAGCGAAAAATTCTTTTTACTGCCTTTAAGTGAGATTCCATAGGATTGGATTGATATCTTGCACATAAGCATACTGAGAACATTAAGTCTGGTCGACTAGCTGTTAAGTAAAGTAAACTTCCTATCATACCTCTAAAAGATGTTTGATCTACTGGTTTCCCAGCTTCATCACGATCTAAAGAGTTTGAGGTACCAATAGGAGTACTTATACTCTTTGTGTTGTCATAACCATACTTTTTAAGATGATATTTAATATAATTATGTTGAGATATGTAGGTTCCTTCTGGTTTTTGAAAAATTTGGAAACCAAGGAAAAAGGTTAACTCACCCATCATACTCATTTCAAACTCAGATTTCATTAGACTTGCAAAAGTTTCTATCAAAGATTGCTGAGTTGAACCAAATTTGATGTCATCAACATAAATTTGAACAATCAAAACATTTTTCTTGTATTTCTTTATAAAAGGGTTGGATCTGCATTTCCCTTAACATAGTTATTTTGAAGGAGAAATCCAGTGAGTCTATCATACCATGCTCGTGGGGCTTGTTTGAGACCGTACAGAGCTTTGGTAAGTCTAAAAACATGACCAGGATGTTTTGTATCTTCAAAGCCAGAAGGTTGTTCAACAAAAACTTCCTCTTGGACATAACCATTAAGAAAAGAACATTTCACATCCATCTGAAAAATTTTATAATTAAAGAATGCTGCAAAGGCAAGTAGAATATGGATAGATTCAAGTCTGGCTACTGGAGCATTGGTTTCTTCATAGTCTATTCCCTCTTGCTGATTATAGCCTTTAGCAACAAGTATAGCTTTATTTCTTACTACGACTCCATTTTCATCACATTTATTTCTGAAAACCCATTTTACTCCAATAACAGATGTTTCCTTAGGTCCTTCAACCAAAGTGCAGACTTTATTCCTTTCAAATTCATTTAGTTCATCTTGCATGGCTTTGATCCAATCATTATCACCTAAAGCTTCATCAGTGCTTTTAGTTTCTTATTGGGAAAGAAATGCTAGATGTTCTACTTCATTTCGTAAGGAACTTCTAGTTATTACAGGTTGATTTACATCACCAATGATACTATCACTAGGATGATTCTTAAGAAACACTTGATTTGGGTTTTGAAAAGCATGTTCATCAATATAGGGTAGAAAGTCTTCTAGGGTAAATGTTTCAGAAGTATCTTCTTGAAAATTTTCCTTATCAGAAGGTTCTTCTATAAAATGTTGATAATCAATTTTTAAAAACACATCTGAGGATGTAGGATGGGATGGTTTAAAAACAAAAGGATTAGACTCATCAAATTTTACATGTACTGTTTCTTTAACAGTTCAAGTATTTTTATTTAAAACTCTATAAGCCTTAGAAGTTGTGGAATACCCTAAGAAAATTCCTTCATCAGATTTTGGTGCGAATTTATGTAAGTTATCTTTAGTATTCAAAATGAATAATTTTCAACCAAAAACATTGAAGTAGGATAGTCTTGGTTTTCTACCATTCCATAATTCATAAGAAGTTTTATTAAGAAAAGTTCTAATCAAAACTCGATTTATAGTATAGCAAGCAGTACTTACAGCTTCAGCCCAGAAATGTCTAGCTATAGAATATTCACTCAACATGGTTCTAGTTACCTCTTGAAGAATTCTATTTCTTCCCTCAACTACACCATTTTGTTGAGGAGTTCTAGGTGCTGAAAAATTTTGAGTAATACCTTTTCAACTAAAAAATGTTTCAAAATCAGAATTTTGAAATTCTCCTCCATGATCACTATGAATAGTTTTCAATGGAAGGTTTTTCTCATTTTTAACTTGAGCTCTAAAACTTTTGAAATAAGAAAAAGCTTCAGACTTCCTTGCTAGAAAATAAACCCAAGTAAATATAGTGTAGTCATTAACTAGAACAAACACATAGTATTTGCCTCCAATACATCCAGTTTGTGTTAGACCAAAATGATCTATGTGCACTAACTGCAATGCATTAGTTGTTGAGACTTCACCGATTGAATTAAAACTAGATTTATTTTTCATTCCATATTGACAAGGATCACAAACTTTAGAAGAATCAAATCTAAGCTCCAATAGATCATTAACTAGTTTCTTCTTAGAGAGTTTACATAAGTTTCTAAGGTTACAATGACCTAGTCTTCTATGCCATAACTAGGAATGATCTTCCATTGCACTTAGGCAAGGTTAATCTTGGATCCTGAGGTCTTCTAGGTTCAAAGTGTAAACATTCTCTTTCCTATTGGCTGAGAGAATAAATTCTTCCTTGGAATTGTGAACTAAGCACTTATCATTCCTAAAATTCACAAGGTAACCTTCAAAACATAACTGAATTATGCTAATGAGGTTGTGCTTAAGACCCTTAACAAAAATAACATTTGAAATCAAGGTTTTACCTAGAAGAACAATATTACCAATACCAACAATCTCTCCCTTAGCATTATCTCTGAAAGTTACCTTTCCTCCTTTCATTTTGATAATATTTTCAAAATAGCTTTTGTTACCAGTCATGTGCCGGGAACATCCACTAACAATATACCATGTATTGTTGCTGGTACTCTCTTTATTTTCCTGAAATCAAGAAGAGAATTAGACTTTCAGAATCCAAACTTGTTTGGATCCGAGATTTCCAGATAACAAAATTTTAGGAACCCACATCTTCTTAGAAAAGTAAGCTTTGTGAAATCCTAAAGATTGGGTTTTGTTTAATGTACAATTCTTTGCACAGTAACCACCACATTGACACTTAGTACACAATAGGTCAAATTGAGGAACAAAATAATTGTTACCAAAAATGGTTTTGCATGGGTATAACTAAATCCGGATTTATTTCATAAAGGTCGTATTTGGGAATACATTTTATCAAAATTTTCCTTACCATGGGTAATGTTTGATAAACACTTCTTTAAGGAAAAAATTTCGGACTTAAGTTTTATAATCATGTTTTTATCCTTAAGATCATTAGTTTTAGAAATAGAGTTAGGCTCGAAAACATTTTTCTTAGAAATTACTTTTTCTAACTCTTTAGAAAGTTTGTTCTTCT